>CM029484.1:4036722-4674222 GCA_017140395.1 Eucalyptus lansdowneana | reverse complement strand
ATCCAATCACTTCAAATATTGAGAAGTTAGGAAACTTCTTGCGATTCACTAGGAATTTGTGCTTTTTTGGCATTTGACCTTTTTTGGTGGGGAAAAAAAATTTCTTACAAGCAATTCTTGATAAGTACAATCCATTATATCTATAACTCCTATTTTGTATCGTGGCCCCTCATTTCCTTTCGAGAAACAAGATTTCTTAATTTTCATATCTCATTCAATTATAGATCACATTGACTAGCAATCTGTCGATAAAGTTGACTTGATAATAGCGTGTGAAGAAGTCAACTTTAGGATAATACTATCATTAGAACGATACCACGTCACGAGACAGTTGTCGTATCAAATTGTGAGGTAAAAAAAAGTTGATATTTTCATTGCAAATCATTCTTATTTGATTATATGTTCTACATAAATGTAAAAAAGAAAAAAGCAAAAAAAATGAGGGAAAGTGGTGAAAAGTGACGGAAACCCACTATCACCACCGGGGAGTGGTAGTGACCTACAATAAATATTTCCTTTAATTGCTTTGGGAGAGAGAGAGAGAGAGAGGATCTCACCTTTTTAGCGGGCAACTCCAAAAGGCGGAAACTTTCTCCTTCCTTCTTCCCCCACGACCAGCTTCGCTCTCTCCGCCATCCGCACAACAATGGCCGCTTCCGCCGCGTCCCCCTCCCCGCCCGCCTCCCCGCCTCCGCTCCTCCGCCACCCTCCTTCTCCCCGTGTTCTTGTTCCAGCCAAAGAGGCTTGAGCTCCTAAAGCCCAGGGAAGCTAGAGTTTACTCTCAAGACATTCGACTATGAGCTCCTGACGGTTTCTCCGGCGACCCGTACTCCCAGCAAAACCCGTCCAGTTTGCACCCACTGGGTTGGTGGACATGCTCAACACCGGTGGGGGCGGTTCAGTCATTGGAACTTTACAAAGAAGAGAGCTTGGTGAGAGTGGCAGTGAGGGTGCGTGTTGGAATAAGGAAAAATTAATGGCAACTCTGAAAATTTTGGAACGAGTCACGAATGAAAATCGGAGGGAGAAGTTATTGGAAGGCTTTGTGGTGGCTACACTTCACAACTCACCCCTTCACGTCCTATACAATAGCAGAACACTAAATTACAATAGAGATGAATACAAACATAGCACACACAAATTCTTCAACACTCCTAACAACATGAAAGTGAAACTACAAAAGTCAACAAAGCTAAAAGAAAAACACAAACAAAAAATGATAGCAACAGTGCTTGCAAGACAACTCTGTGCAGCAGCAACAGCACCTCCAGTTTTCATGGCATGCATGTGTCACGGTATGTGATTCTTCCGTATCCATGAACCCGTGAAGCTTGAAGTTATAAAGTGAAGAGTGATGACATAGAAAGGATGAATACAACTAGTCCATGGGAGTGGTGCCAAGACAATTGATGCTAGAAGTTCTAGGAGAGAAGGATTAAATTAGTTATGAGCTTTGAAGGCGAGGTGGGTCTCCCATGCACAAACTAGTCGGGAGTTGATGCTACTCTCTTGATGAGGCCACGACTCCCGATAGGTCGAAACCATTCGTTGAGCTTAAAGAGGCATGCTGTCTTGCTCGATGGATTAGACGCCTGAGTAAAGCTGGGCGTGGTGCGATCTCGTATAAAAGAGTTATTTACCGTATTATTCATTGGAACAACTATAAAATGAAGGCTGGCCTAGTAAGTTTTGCTTGCCAGATGTTGCACGGGTTATCCACGGCCAAGGAAACTACCGACCCATGGCACATGAAAACATGTGCATGCATTAATGAAAGGAGAGAAGAAAGTGGACATTCGTGGCCAATTTTTCTTGCGACTCCTCCCTCTCTTCATTTATGTTGTCCCTTTTTCTTTTGACTCTCTTATGCGGACAACCTTAAATGAAAGGCATGCGCAATCTTCATCTTCTTCTAATACCAAATCTAGAGTTCAGGAACAACTTACCCAAATCTCCAACAATCAATTTCATAATATCCTAACAGCCTCCCTTAAATTGATTTTTGAATTCAACAACCATGAGTATCGTTGTTAATTTTTCGAACAAATCCGCCTTTAATGGATTCATCAAAATTTCTACAATTTGATCTTCTGATTTATAAAAATTAAGCTCAATCTCACTGTCTTTGACTCACTCACAAATATAATGATACTTGATGTCGATGTGTTTACTCCTGCTATGAAAAATTGGATTCTTGGCTAATGCAATAGCCAACTTATTGCCACACATCATTTTGGTAGGACCTATTTGCTCATGTTTCAATTTACACATCATCCTACGAAGCCATGTTGCTTGACATGCTGCTGAAGCTAATGCCATGTATTCTGCTTCAACTGTCGAGAGTGCAACAACTTGCTGCTTTTTTGAGGAGCAAGAGATTACTCCTAATCCAAGAAAGAAAACATATCTGAAAGTGCTTTTTCGAGTCTCAGTGTCATCTGCCCAATCACTCTTTGTGTACTATATTAGATTGAAATTGTCAGTATAAGAATGTAAAATTCCATGATCACGAGTTCCACTAACATATCATAAATTTTTTTTTATGCTTACAAATGTGATTGGGACGTCTTTTCCATGAACCTGCTAATAATTCCCACTCCATAGGTAATATCTAGCCAAATATCTCAGAATGCCAACAATGCATTTGAAATAAGTGGGATTTACCAGTTTACTGATTCTTTCTTTCTTTAGCTCCGACCATTCCACTATAGGGGTCTGGATAGTTTGAGCGATTCCATTTTCAATCTCTTCAATATGTCATTAGCATATTTTTGCTGTGAAAAAAATATGTCATCATTTGTTTGCTTCACTTCAAGGCCAAGAAAATAGGACATTAATCACAAATTTGTCATCTTGAATTGGCTAGTCATAGCCTCCTTAAACTTAGCAAACATCTTTTCACAACTCCTTTTAAATATCAAGTCATCAACATAAATGCACATAATTATAATGTCATCATTAGTATTTGACTTGATATACAATGTTTGCTTCTATGGGCACTTTTCAAAACCATGCTCTAATAGGTATGTGCCGATCCATGTCTATCAAGCATGAGGTGCCTGTTTTAGCCCATATAATGCCTTTTTTAGCTTGTAAACTTGGTCTTCATGCCATTTCTTCTCATAACTTTGTGATTGCTCCACATAGACTTCCTCTTTAAGGATACCATTAAGAAATGCTGATTTCACATCCATTTGATGGATTCTCTAACGGTTTTAAGCTACAAGTGCTAAGATCATTCGAATGGTATCATTTCGAGCCTCTAGTGCAAATAATTCAAATTAATCAATACTTGGCTTTTGTTTGTAGACCTTTACAACCAATTTGGTTTTGTAACGATCCACTTGATCGTTGGATTCGTACGTCATCTTGTATACCCATTTGACACTAATGGACTTCTTACCAGGAGTTAGCTCTCATGTGTCATTCTTCTCAATAGAGTAGATTTCTTCATCCGTTGCTTGGATCCATTTCTCATCTACAGCTGATTCATCATAGGATACAGGGTCACATTCAACAAATAAACATAAATTTATCATAATTTCATTAGTGATTCCATCGCTATCACTATCATCATCTCTTGTGATCACATATCCTTGAATTTTACCAGAGTCTCTCGTAATCGTTGCGAACGACGTAATGGTGGTCCTAAAGCTATTGTTGGTGAAGAAGATGCACATCACCGTTCAAAGATGATGGAGAAGAAGCACCACCTATTGAAGATGATGGAGGCTCTTTTGTATCTCCCTTTGATGGTTCATCTTCAATGGTAATGCTTTTCTGGTCACCCTTTTGGTTCCAGTCCCAGGATTCATCTTCTAATAAATGGACATCCCTACTAATAGTTACCTTTTCAATTACTAGGTTATACAGCTTGTAACCCTTAGTTGTGTCACTATAGCCAATGAAGATGCACTTCTCGCTTTTGTCATCCAATTTCTTCCTCTATTCATATGGTATATGGGGATATGTCACATGCCTAAATACTCATAAAAATGAAACATCTAGCCTGTTGCTGCTCCAAGCCTCTTCTGGGGTTCTTCCAAGAACATTCCTTATTGGACACTTGTTTAGCACAAATGCAGTACACACAACGGCTTTTGCCCAAAAATTATTGGATAAATGCTTAGCTTTTAACATACTTCTTGCCATATAAAAAATTGTCTTATTCTTTCTTTTTGCTATACCATTTTGCTAAGGAGTATTGCTAGCATTCAATTGACGTTTCACTTCATGAATTTTACAATATTTGTCAAATTCATTTGAGGTAAATTCTCCCCCTTTATCTAATCTTAACGTCTTCAAATTAAAGCCATTATGTTTTTCGACAGAGACTTTAAATTCTTCAAACCTGCCAAAAGCTTCAGATTTTTCTCTCAAGATATGTACCCAAGTTTTTCTAGTAAAATGATATGCAAAAATTATCCCGTACCTTTTTTGTCCAAATGATTCTACCTCAATAGGGCCTTAGATGTCTGTATGCACTGACTCCAATAGTTGTTTTGCTCTTCTGGCTTTTCCAACTGGAAAAGAGTCTAGATGTTGTTTCCCAACTAGACATCATTCACATGGATGATTTGGACAGTCAATCAATGGCATGCCAGTCACCATTTTTTTTGGAGCAATAATTTTAGTCCACGAAAATTCAGCTGCCAAAATTGGAGATGCCACAACCAGTTGTTGTGAAAACTCAAGAGATTCTTCATCTAAAGAGTTGGGGGAAACATTCGGTTCTTCGTCATTTGCACTGTTGTGATCAACTTGTTGTCTACACCTCTAATGGTGCAAACTCTGTTTTCAATATGAACTTTATGGCCTTTTTTGGAAAGTTGCCCAACACTTAGCAAATTCCAAAAAAGTCCTGGCACAAAGTAAATATCTGCAATAGTAACATTGGTACCATCTTTTGAGTTGATATTAATTTTGCCTTTACCCATCACAGGAATTTTTGATTTATTCCTGAAGTTGACTTCACCACGACTTGTCTCATCCAACTACAAGAATAACTCTTTTCTGCCAAACATATGATTATTGCAGCTAGTATCTAGGTACCGCATGTTGGTGTCTACAGTGCTCGGATCATCGTTCTTACATACTAGCACCATATATTCTTTAGTATTGGTTGCATGTGCGTGTTCTGCTTGCTTGTACGTCACCTTTGCTTGGCATTTGGATTTGTAATATCCTAATTTATTGCACTTAAAACACTTGACTTTTGAATTTGTCATGTGTTTTATATTTTCCAGTGAAATTTGAATTTCCACCTCTACCTTGGCCTCCTCCATGGCCTCGACCGCCTTGATAGCCTCCTTGACTTTTGATTTGTCATGTGCTCGCCTTGCTCGTATGTCACCTTTGCTTGGCATTTGGATTTGTAATATCCTAATTTATTGCACTTAAAACACTTGGCTTTTAATTGCCCAAAAAAAAAAAAAAAAAAAAAAACACTTCACTTTTGATTCGTGATGTGTTTTATATTTTCCAGTGAAATATGAATTTCCACCTCTACCTTAGCCTCCTATATAGCCTCAACCGCCTTGATAGCCTCCTCGACTTGATGGAGCGACTCGGCTCTGCAATGCTTGCTTGAGATTTGAACCGATGGACTTTTAATTCATTCTTTGCTCATGTGAGCACAATAACCCATCAACTGCTCTAATGTCAAGGTGACACATCTTGCCCTTCCTCGATTGCTATGACAATATAGTCAAATCTTTCATTCAAAGACCTCAAGATTTTTTCTACAACTCATACATCTCGGAGTTCTTTATTATTAACCCTCAATTGATTAATGATGGTTTGCATACGATCAAAATATACCAAGATTGATTCAGAGTCGTTCATGCGTAAAGAAGTCACACTCATCGAACATGGTCATTGCCTTTGTAGGACTTTTGCAAAAGATCCCGTGCTTCTTTCATGGTCTCCACACTCGATATTTTTTCAAATATTGTTTCCTCTACAGCTTGAAAGATCCCACAAAATGCTTTCTAATCGTTTTTCCAGGACTACACCAAAGCATCTTTCTCTTCCTTTCTAAAAGCCTCAAATGCTTTAGCATCAGTCACTTTGGTTTAGCTGTTTTCCATTAGATTCCACAAATCTTACAATTTGAAGCGAACTTTCATCTGGACGGACTAATTGTTGAAATTCTTTCCATTCAATTTTGGAAGTTCTAATTGAACGGAACTGGTATATATCATTTCTAGCTTTGATACTAAATGTTGGAACAAAAAAACAAAAATGGAAACTTCGAAAATTTTGGAACGAGACACAAATGAAGACCGGAGGGAAAAGTTGTTCTTAGAATGCTTTGTGGTGACTACTCTTTGAGAACACACCCCTTCACATCCTATATATAATAGCAGAACACTAAGGGTCTGCATGCAAACGCTTCTGTTTCTCATGGTTTCTATTCTTTTGTTCCCCGGAACATAAAAAGAACAGAAACCTGTTTGGTAACGTCACATTGTTTTTTTGTTCCTGGGAATAAAAACTTAGCCCAGGAATGGTTTGGGAACAGAAACAAGAAGCAAAAAAAAGTTGCTTCTTGTTCTCGGGAACAATTTCTAGAAATAAATTGATTTTCTTTTATTTCCTTTTCTTGCCGCGACCACCGTCAATCGCACTGGAGCCACCGCCCCATTTGCCGCCACCGCCCGGTTCTTGTTACCGCCGCCCATTCTTCTGCCGCTTGCCGCCGATTCTTGCCGCCCGTTCTGCCGAGTCGGCAGTTGTCATTACCCGTTTTCCGATTCCGGTTACCCATTGTCGCCTTCGGCCAAGCCGGCCGCCGTCCCATTCGTCGCCTTCTACAGTATCCCGTCCCCCGGTCGCCGGCGCCCCATGCCGTCGCCGTCGCCGCCCGTCGCCCGCCGCCCGCCAAACCGCCGGCCGCCGCCGCCGCCAGCCAGTCGCCTTGGTCGCCGCCACGCCGCCGGTCGCCGACGCCGCCGCCCGCCGGTCGCCGACCCGGTCGTCGGCCGCCGCCGCCGCCGCCCGATCGCCGCCCGCCCGTCGCCGTCGCCCGGTCGCCGCCCCGCCGTTACCGCCCGTCGGTTGCCGCCGGCCCGCTCGCGATCGCCGCCGCCCCACGACCGCCATTGCCGACCATCTGCCGGGCGCGCCGGAAGCCATCGGTGCCCCCCTCCTGCCGCTTTGTCATGGCGATGGCGGGCGGGGCGGCGGCATGGCGGCGACCGGCGGGCGGCGGCAATCCATCGGCAAGATTAAAAAATGAATAAATACAAAAAAGAAATTGTTACGTTACCAAATGCATTTCTATTCTTTTTCTATTCCAAGAGTAGAAATTTTGTGTCGTTATCAAACAGGTTTTTTTACTCAGAAATTGTTCCCCGGAGCAGAAATAGAAAAGAAGCATTTCTGAAAAAAAACTCTTCCCCAAAACAGAAGCGTTTGCATGCGCAGTCTAAATTACAATAGAGATGAAGACAAACATACCACACACACGAATTCTTCAACGCTCTTTCGGACAACATTAAAGTGAAACTACAAAAAGTCAACAAAACTAAAAGAAAAAAGCACACAAATGATTGCAACAACGCCCGCAAAAGACAAATCTCTGCAGCAGCAACAGCGCGCTCCCATTTTCATGGCACGCATTAAGAAGGAGAGAAGAAAATGGACGTTCATGGACCCTTCTTTCCTGTTTCTCTTATCCGTGCAATTAATGAAAGAGGACAAACGAAGCCCACGATTTTTACTGGCCAATTTTTCTTGCGACTCCTCCCTCTCTTCATTTATGCTTGTCCCTTTTCTTGGCTGTCAATCTTCAATGAAAGCCATGAGCAATCTTTTCTTCTGATACCAAATCTAGAGTTCAGAAACCAACTTACTCAAATCTTCAACAATCAATTTTATATTATTCTAACAGTTTTCGTTTATATTTGGCTGGTGATTTTGGCTCGGAGGCTGACACCGAATGAGTGAAGCATGACGGCGACTGAGCGTGGATGAGAGTTGCGTTGCGTACGCGGATTCTCTTAGGTGCCTTTCTGGAAAAGCTTTTGCACGCGTCACTGGAATTCTACAAAGAAGACAGCTTGGTGAGAGTTGGAGTGAGAGGGTGCGGGAGAGACGAGGGTGTTTGCATCAGAAAGGCCAAAGGCTTGCAAGATGGAGGGTGTGGATGGGGAGTTTGGCTATTGACCGGACATGATAGTCTCCATTCAAGTCCCATGGCCCGGTTCCTCCAAATTGACTGTGATTGAGTACTCATTTTGACTCCCGAGTGCTTTCCTAGTCCTCTAACTTTCTTTACCTAATCGGTTTACGTAATCGATGAAGGTGAAGAGATTCTGGGCCGCTTAGGTCCAGAAGTAAGCTGTATGAAAAACTTGGTCAAATGTGAACCTACATTTCATATGACCTTTGAACTAGTCAGTCAAGATATCATAGCTGCAGCTTCACCCCGTAAATTAGCTAGCTTAGACCTTCGCAGTACAAGCTACTTGCGATTGTGGTTCTGTTTTTCATCTTCCGAGAGTCAAGTCCGACAAATAGTTTGCATAGATAAGTATCGGCATGCTTTTCTCCAACATGTCATTGAGGCGAATATAGAGATATTCTAAGTCGAAACTCATGAACATATCTAACAAGACCTCCATTCATTCATTCAAAAAAAAAAAAAAACATTAGTTAAATATTATCGACGGATCTACCCCATATTCAGAATTCCATTCAGGACTTTTTGCTTATCATTCTCACACGTGCACCTCAAGAGAACACGAGCATTGATGTGGATGCCTCTAGCAGTGTTCTTGTTCCAACAAAAGAGGCTGGAGCTCCTAGAGCCCTAGGGAGGCAAGAACATCGTGCTCCAGCCATTCGATTCTGAGCCCCTAACAGTTTTTTTTAGCCGTGACCGTGCCTGCTCTCGAGAAAATCTATCAGTTTACACCCACGAGGTTGGCGGACAACGTTCAGCATTGGTGGACCTATTTGCTATTCGGAGTTTGACAGAAGAAGAGAGAACTTGGAGAAAGTTGGGAGTGAGAGGGGCTGTGGAGAGATGGTGGGGCTTGCATCAGAGAGAGGCCGAAAGGCCTGCTGTTAGATTGATTTGTGTACTGTTGAATGTCAAGTTCGGCTATTAAATTAGCAGACAGAGTGGCCTCCATTCAAGCCTGGGGTTCTTCCATGATCGAGTACTCATTTGACTTCAGAGGGCTTTGGTCAACTCTAGGCATGTCAATCTTCACCTAAAAATATCGTTGTGCAATTGATGGGAGTGAAGAAATTTGGGGTCCTTTACTGTCCTTAATATCCCCCTTCCTTTTCCTGGTCAAAGAAAGAGATTCCAGGATGAGAAAGCATGGAAAAACACGGTGGAATGAAAGTTGGGTGGAATTCATTGGTCCAGACAGAAGCTCTAGGAGTTCATCAACAGACGACCTTGTCAGAAGAAAAGAGCAAATTGAAGATGATGCTTTCTTGGCAATAGGGGGTGCGTTCCAGTCAAGTTTCGCAGAGGTTCCTCTGAAATCTGAAACATACTCGTCCAAATGATTTCATCATTTTTTTTTTTTTGAACTTGAAACCTACATATCTTGAAACTTGATAGATTCACATCGATCTAGTTCTTTGGTTTCAAATTCTACCTTGAAATCATGCTCGTTTGTACTTGGCAGTGTTTATCTCGTGGTTTGAAATTAATGTCCCAAGCATTCTTTGACAGCAAAACGTGCTTCACGATCCTTCTTCCAACGTGAAGATCTGTCCTTAGGCGCAGTAGACTAGGACCCTTGACTGCACAAGCAGAAACTCTCGACTTTAAGGGCCTTTGAATGTTGGAATGCAGATGGACCATGTGATGGCTACGAATCATGTGAGTTTCTGGCGTAGTAGGGGACCCCCTGCTGCCATTGAAAGATCCACTATTCCACTCTTACCCGCAACTTGGACAGATGATCAACAAGAAAGGACCATGCTCATTATTGGGATGTTGATTTCAACACATATCACCATGACTCTTCATTCCTAGACTTCCATACAGAAGGACCATCCTAGCTCAACGGACCATCCTGCTTGACGGGGATGGTGGACTGTTGTCTGTCGTGACATCTAGGGATGATAGGTTCTTAATTCGGTTTGGTGCACCTAGGAATCGAGAATCAGACTAGGAAGACTAGTTCCCAATTTTTGGAATTGAGGACTGGTCTCATGGAATCGATAGCTTAGCAAAAAAAAATTAAAATTTTCTAAAGAGATACTGGAATTGCTACTATTTTTGGGGTTTATTGCTAATTTTAAGAAACAAGAAAATATATTTTTTGAAAAAACAGAGTAAGATCCAGTCCGGTTTCCTCCGGGACTGAGAACCGGACCAAATTGGCCGGTGCAATTCGGTTTGGGTGATTCTCGGTTTGACAGTTCAACATGCTCACCCCTAATGACCTTGACCTACCTTAATTGCAACAGCCCCCTGGGAATTCCCGTGGAGCAAAGACTCTACTACTCTCTAATTCAAAGATTGATACACATATTCCTTTCGATTGAGCATGGCAGTCAAGGTCAACTGCGAAGAACAAAAACTTACTGCCGGGTCGAGCAGTGAAACGGTTGAGCTTGATCTGAGCATCGGCTCTTTAACTTCCGAACAAGTCGAATGGGTCGTTGAGGATGATTCGGAATGAGCTATGTAGTTGATCATATGTTGGTAAGGAGTGGTTTTTTTTTTTTTAGGGTTTTTTGGGGCTGCCGAGATGATGATGCCGACTCAACTGTCAATGATGGTCCCGGAATGTGGCATAGCTCAGCCTTGTGCAGAGTGCAGATTCTGTGGACCTGTCAACACCATTCTCTCGTCTGATTATTGAGGTAATCGTCTAGTCACCCTCCTTTTGTATGGGACAATCGGAATTTCCCCTCTCTTTTTACGTATCTCCCCCTCGTGCTGGTCACTTGGGCCCCCCCACCCAACAACAGAAGGTGCGAAACCTTATGAAATGGGGACTTTTAGGTCAAGGTGGGGCCCAATTGTGAGGAGAAATTTTATGTTTTTGAGTCAACATTGTGCACAATGCAATGCACTAAAAAAAATAGTTAATCAAGGTAAGCAGATCTCAGTTTGCTTGTCAGACAGCAATCATTAAAGTCAACCATTAATCTAATCGTGCTGAGGTAATTTCACGGCCCGCATTCGAAGTTGCGTTTGACTTTTTTATTTCATTAATTGGAACAAAGGTCGGGAGATGCTAATAATCATGATACGTCTCGATTAGCACTCGAAGGCCTAGGAACCCCCACTATTATGATGCTCCAATATCCAACACACGTGGACCATGTGCCTTTATAATTGAGAATATTCGATGACGAGGATTTTGGCTTTTTGCATCATTTACCTACACATGCTATCAAAATGAATCCAATCACTTTTAGTATTGAGAAATTAAGAAACTTCTGCGCAATTCGCCAGGAATTGTGCTTATGTCGTATTTGACTTTTTTTGGTCAGAAAAAAATTACTTTCACAAGCAATTCTTGATCAATGCAATCCATCATATCATACAACTCCTTTTATGTACTGTGGTCCTTCATATCATTTCGAGAAACAATATTCCTTAATTTCCATATTTCATCTAATTATAGATCATCTTGACTTGTCATGTGTTGAAAAACTTGACACGATAATAATATATAAAGAAGTCAACTTTAGGACAATACCATCATTAGAAGAATGCTATATTGTCAGAGTATCAAATTGAGCGCCGTACACAAAAGTTAGAATCTTCGCTGTAATTCATTCTTATATGTGCTTACACGAATGCAAAAAAAAAAAAAAGGGGGGAGAAGTGGTGAGAAGCGATGGAACCCACTAGCGGGGAGCGGCACTGACGTACAATAAATATTTCCTTTAATTGATTTGAAAGAAGGAGAGAGAAAGGGAGACGACGAAAGATCTCTCCTTTTGAGCGGGCAACTCCGAAAGGCCTTCTTCCTCCTTCCTCCTCCCTACGGCCAGCTCCGCACGCCCCGCCGTCCGTACGGCGAGCGGCCGCCCTCCGCCGCCTCCCCGCCCCCCTCCTCCGCCTCTTCGGCCGCCCTCCTCCCCGGAGCACCTGCTTGGCCGCTGATTCTTGGCGGGACGGCGAACCTGTTCTCTTTCCCTCCCTCCCTTCCTTCCTTCCTTCCTTCCGCTCGCTTTGTCTCGCTTCTTCTTCCGCCGCTTTGCCTCGCCGGCCTGGCCCGCCGTCCGGAACCAGGGCGGTGGCCACGCCGCGTGAAGGGTCGCCGGGGGGGGGCTCTCGAGCGAGCCGGTTCCCTTGCTTCCGCTTTTCGTGAGATGTCAATGAGCGACGAGCGGCTTCGCTCGGCGTCTTAGCGGCTTCTCGCCGCGGCGCATTTCCTCCTCGGCTCGAGGGGTACCCCTCTGCTCTCGCGTGCGCTGCGGGGTGAGTACTTCTCGTTTGAAGCGACGGGTCGTGTGTGGTTTTTACTTTTCCTTTTCTCCTGTTGGACTGTCGAGGGGTTTGCTCAGGCTTGCTTAGTGTTTTTTTTTTTTTTTTTTTTTCTTTCGCTTTGGTTTTTCGCGGCGGTAGAGCGCTACATGCAAGGATGATGGAGCGAGTAACTGCTGGTGGCGTTTTTGTCTCCCCTCGTGTCGTTTTCGTGTATGTTTGGTTGGTGGTAGAAGGAATTTGTAGCGATAGAGATCGTTTTAGCTCGGACGCTGGCACTGGTATGAGTGAAGCGTGACGGCGACCGGGTGTGGATGAGAGTTGCCTTGCATGTGTGGATTCTTTTAGGTGAATTTATGGAAAGGCTTTTGCATACTCACTGTTCCTGAATGATTTCGTCGAAAGTTTGAATTTTCAAGAGGTGGAAGTAGTTTTTCTCTAATGTTCGATGCGAGTGGAACCGCATTGACCGGACAATCGGAGAGCAGGAGCATAATGATGGAAGAAACATGCCCATTAATGAAAGGAGAGATTTTGGGAGTTGAACTTGCACCTGAGCTCTCGGATGATGTTATGCGACTTAACGGTCTCTGCAGAAGTTTTAAGTGTTAGAAAATGGATTGACTTTGGCAATCAAGAATTAAATTTGCACAATAGTTAGCTTTTGGTACTAAATATGGATAATCTCGTTCCGTCTTTCCAATTGTGCTACTTGTGAGAAAGAAGCTGGCTTGAGTAACTTGATTATCGATTCTCTGTTTGGTAAATGGAAGCCTTTGTGAACTTTCAGATGGGTTATCTGTCATCATGCAGTTAAGGTCCCGGTTCCTAGTTCGACTGTAGATTTTTCTGTAATACGGTATGAATGTATGCTCTAATTTTAAAGTTGCATTGTACTGGTGGTACTTCGTTTGATGGCCCTCATAACCAACAAAGATATACAAGTTCACTGAAGTACAAGATGGCACAATTTTAGATGCGTGGCCTGTTCTTTCCGAATCTGTGCTACCACTCTTCAGTTGTATGAGAAGTCCCACCTCTCTCCATACATAAAGTGCCAAGACCATATGTTGACATTGCTCCTGAATTTTTTTTTCTATAGTCAAGTTATTGCTGAGGTGGCTATCTCATCCGAAGCTCACTTTACTAGTTCTATGGGGAGGAAGCGGAGCATTCTCGGCTAAGCATTTAATTGCTTGGGGCTCAGTCCCATAATAGAGCTTTGCTAAGTCAAAGTGCCTCTCCTCAAGAACGTACTTTTTGCTAATCGCTGGTCCTTTTTATCATGTCGTTGAGTGCCGAACTAGTTTTGGCTTGTAATATGCTTTTAAGCAGTGCTTATTTATATCCCAGTATGTTTGGCAATGTTAATGGAGAATCACTTTATAAGGATAAAGTTCTTTGACTCCTTTAAGCTTTTTGCTTCTTGCTTCATCTGATAAGATTGCATCCATTAACTGTTTATTTAATTCTTTGCCGGCATCCACTATCTGTCAAGCAGCCTATGAACTGCCAGCCTTTTTAACTTTCTGAATAATTTGATGAAGATTGCATCTATAAACCTTTTTCCTTTCCCCAGCATCTATTTGCTGTTTCTTTTGTACTTCTTTTCCTTCTGTCTATGTATACTTGATACTGCATTTTCTGCTTATTTCAGTTAGTAATACTCTCATCTCCATATTTTTGGTTTCAGATCTTGTTTCTCGAGCGAAATGGCAAATCTTCGGTCTCTGTTTTCACCAAGACACATGTTAGTGCTATCCGTTGCACTTAATGTGAGCTTAGTGCTCAAAATTATTCGACAAAGAAAGAATATGAGAGAGAAAGTAAGCAGAGTTTCCATGGAGAAGCCAAAAGATGCTCAGATGGCTGAAGAGTCCCAAATTGAAGTCAGTTCCGTTCAACAAAACATGCACTCAACACCTTCATCATTGGCTGTAAATGGGGGAGATGCAGATGATGGGAGAAATGTGATCAATCTTGACCAGTAAGCCTAAACATTTCTATTTCTATACATACTGTGATGTGTTAGTCATAAGATCCTTCAATGCTTAATACATAACTCAGCAAACCACTGTTAAAGTTTAATGTATTGGGTGTAGTAGGGATCTTGGTAATCTACTTTCTGCCTGCTTGGAATTGACAAGGAAAATTTCCATTTAACTCCAAGTAATATGGTAAAAAAAAAAAAAAAAAAAATCCTAAGTAAGACTTCCACTTCATGTTGTTTTGATTAGAGAGGTAATTCTGAAATTGCTAGTTAGGGCCTATGATTGTGATTTTGTCACCCATTTGTTGCCATGTCTTTTTGTATGTAGTAGGGTCGCCATGCATGCTGTCAAGTGACCAATAAGAGCATGGTGTTGAGCACGGTATGAGTGTCATATTAATCATATTGATATCTAGATGATAAAGATAACTGAATGATTATCTCTAACAAATCCACTCCTGAAAAGAAATTAGAGGATCTGAAAAATTTATCCTGGTAAGATGGCGAAAGAATGTGTGGGAACAAGTACTTTTGTCACATGACTACATAGGATGAAACTGTTTTAATATAGAATTGCAATTTCGTTGGTGGATTGTGAGGTATACTAGTTTGATATATGATGTAAGCCCTGAAATATATCTTACTTGAATACAGATGCCACCGTGGGATACAAATTTTGCATCTATTCTTCACTATGAGGAAATCTTACTAGGATTACCATGGCCTTGCCTGCTCATAGGAAATATTTTTTTGAACTGGACAAGACTAATATTGTCAGGCCTATATTTTCTTTTGTTAGTCTGACAGACAAAATATTGGGCAATTATGAGGCAGAAATATCAGGGAGGTCGAATAATTTTATGGACCAATAAGTTCACTACTTGTCACAAATCGATAGCCTTTTCCATAGAGCTTTTTCTTGTTGCATCATTCCTCTTCTAGTTGTCTTTGTTCTATGTCCTCATAAGTTAAAAAGGTGAGCCATTTTTTGTGGACATATTATGTCCTTAAATAAAAGCACATGCCACGGGTCTCATGATCCTAAGCTCAATGTTCCTTCATGCAGTGGTGATCCTACAATGTATGAGAGATATTGGCAAGAAATGGGTGACAAAACCACAGTGGTGATACCAGGCTGGCAGTTCACCAGTTACTTCTCAGATGCTGGGAACCTCTGCTGGTTTTTGGACCCTGAGCTTGCGAAGGAGATTTCTCGGCTCCATAAAGTGGTTGGTAATGCAATAACAGAGGGTCGTCACATTGTGGTTGGAACAGGTTCTTCACAGCTGTTTCTAGCTGCTTTATATGCTTTCACAGAAAATGATGCATCTGAACCCTTTAGTGTGGTGTCTGCAGCTCCATATTACTCAGTAAGTGTCACATCAGTAGTTGATGATATAGAATCTTATCTGTTTTAATTTCAATTTGTGACAGTCATTGTTTTAACTAGTCAAATATATGTTTGAATAATTTAGCCAAGATAGAAATTGAAGCCATTTCTAAGTACGATATATTTTTTTTTGCAAATTATTGTATGATGTGAGTGGATTTTAGTTTATACGTGAGTGATCGTGATAGTAAAAGCGATAAGCGATGCTCTGGATATTATTGCTGGCCGTCATAACTTGATTTCTGATTAATTCCCATAAGTTCATAAATTTTATTCTTTAAGTGTGTTAGTTTTCATAGTATGCAATTATACTGTGGAAATATACTCCGTGTTGCTTACTATCCAAATGTAAATACTTGCAGTCATACCCAGCTGCAACTGACTGCCTGAAGTCAGGCCTGTATAAATGGGGTGGGGATGCACGCAACTTCACCAAGACAGGCCCCTACATTGAGCTGGTCACTTCTCCAAATAATCCAGATGGCTTTGTCAGGAAATCAGTGGTCAATCGAAGTGGGGGAATATTGGTGCATGACCTTGCTTACTACTGGCCACAATATACTCCTATAACATCAGCTGCAGATTATGAGCTGATGTTGTTCACTGTCTCAAAATCAACCGGCCATGCTGGGATGCGCATTGGGTAAGATAATCAGTATGTGCGACGATATCTTCAATTGATTTCTTATAGGTTCTAAACTCAGGAGTTCTCCCCTGAGTGTGGCAATCCTTCGTCTTGTCTACACTGGTAATTAGAGTCACACAACCCTGGGTTTCCTGGGGTTGGCCTCAAGGAATTGCTTTGATGTGGAATCAAAGTCAAAACCTCTTGCTTCATTAGATGGAAGGCACAAACACTTTATGAATCAAACCAAGAAGGGGGTCACAATATCTTCAAGCAATTTATTGTTCAACTTCAAATTTAATTTTATGTAGTCATTATCGTACAATGGGCATGATGATTCACCATCAGTACCATCATGTCAAGTTCCTCTTTGGTCCTGTAGTACAACTGCAGCTATACAGCACCTAATCAGCACGTAATGGCATAACTGTGACATTTAGTGGAATTCCATCTTTTCAAATTATCAGAAAGATTCTCTGCTAAAAGCTGCTTTTGCAATTGGGGAGTAGTTATTCACTGTATGTGTGATAGAAAGTAATCTGACAGACTGAAGCTAGACCAATGGTTTAACACTGAGGTACTTGGTTAAACTTTAAACACTAACTGTAGTATTTACCTGGAGCTGCCATAGTGTGTGTCTAGGTCCATTTACCAAATTTTCAACAGCTGAGGTATTGGAAAATGCATGTAGGCAAACAGTGAACAAGATGTCTAGGCCTTTTCCTGTCTCTAATTATGCCCATCTTAACATTTTGCAGTTGGGCCCTTGTCAAGGATCCATCAATTGCCAAGAAGATGGTCAAATACATAGAGCTCAGCACCATAGGCGTGTCCAAGGATTCTCAGCTTCGGGCAGCAAAGGTGTTGAAAGTCGTTTCTGATAGCTGTGGAACAGCAGCCAGACCCAGAGAAAACTTCTTTGCATATTGCCACCTCCTCATGGCAGAGAGGTGGAAGCTACTGAGAGAGGCAGTGAAACAAAGCGGAATCTTCAGTCTGCCTGAATTTGAACCGGGATTCTGCAACTTTTTCCAGCGTCTCTTCGAGCCTCTACCAGGTACATAGAATGTTGAAGCTGTAATGGGAGGCACCGTGCCATTTTTAATAAATTCTTGGTATATTTTCTTGTGGCTTCATGGCTTATCCCCCTGTGCAGCTTTTGCGTGGTTGAAATGTGAAGGCAGTATAGAAGATTGTGAAAGCTTTCTTAAAAGCCATAATATCTGGACGCGGAGCGGAAGGCATTTTGGGGTTAGCCCTTCATATGTCCGAGTAAGCATGTTGGACCGTGATAGAACTTTTGGCTGTTTCGTTGAAAGGTTGTCGCAGATCCATCTGTGATATGATTATTAGTAGGAGCAAGATCTTTTGTACATCAAATTCCAAGCCCCAAGTCTGCAGTCAGGATTCTTGTGCATTTATATTCCAATTTTATTTAAATCCACTCGTGCCAAGTACGAGATGGCAGTGATTTTATTTGATTTATCACTAAAAATCCATCCTAAGCATGCAATACTATCTGTACCAAGGTCCGTCCGTGCTAGTTATGAGTATGGGCAACTACTCGTGGACGCTGGATCTGTCTTGTGAGGAAACGACGAAGATTGTCTACTCCGTAATCAAATCCCTTACACATGTAAGCTGATTTCTTTCTGGAATATCTTTGGTTCAATCAAGTGAACCGTTGAACTCCATGTTGTGGATAGTGGCATCACTGGGCCATTTACAGTCAAGTGTTCACTGACATGTGCATACTTTACAATTAGCTCCTCTCATCCGTATCTGACATTCTCGAGTATGCTGGTTTTGAGAATTTTTGCATACGGTGTTTGAAAGGAGCGACGTTAATCTGCAATACCGCGTGAAAATTTCACACGCTACGTGATGACAAAGAGAGGCAGAACGAGGGAAATCATCACATTACATTGAATCTTATACTAGTCCAGCATCACGTAATGCGTTCTAATTTGCAGTTATATGCCGAGTATTAAAGGGAATTAAAAGAGACGGCATAACATACGAAACTCATGAAAGTCAAGCGGTGCGAAAAAGCTCATAGTTTCCTAACACTTCAAATAACGAGATCATAACTCATGCTACGGGCCCTTTGTTTCGAAATTGGATAAGTCAAGATGGACACCAAAGAGCGGGCTGAATATGGTCCCAAGCGTGAGGTGACAAGAGGCTTCTAGAGCCGTTTCCTGGCCATCGCCTTGAGTGCTCTCGTTTATCTTCCGTTCAGCAACCCGCCGAAGACTCGGTCATTCCCTCCAAGTGATGCTTCCCACTCCATCGAGGACGTTAAAATGTGAGAGTTCATGAACAATTTCTTTCATTTCCAGTCTGTTGAAAGCGTCGTCATTCAGACATCGCCAGGCCAAATCCGCTATCTGTGGGGGCAAAAGCAAAAAATAGCAAGAGCATCAGTTTTTTTTTTCCTTCAGGCTTGGTGGCGGGAACATCAGATTGACTCTTCAGTTCGTGTCCTGTTGCTATATTAATTGTAAGCTTTTTGTATGTATAAAATGTTTGCATAGAATAGCGTATTGAAGAACTGTTACTCGTTTGATGTTCTAAGATACAGAGAAATCGGTACATATGGATGGACCTGTCCGGCTATGGTAGACATGCTAATCACTTTAGATCTCGTCACATGGATATGGAACATAATAAATCAAGCATACTGGTGCAATTTTAAAAACCTCCTCAAAGGGTAACTCCCTCTCACGTTACAATCTATGATTGCTTCCAAAGCATTTTGTGGTTTTTGGCCTTCGAAAATCGTTGTCATCTGGGAAAGGCAACAAATTAAGCGTTGAATCCTGAGATGGGATGTTAACAATAATTTCACGCAAATAGTTTCCTTGTATGGCAGCTGATTTTGACTAAGGATATATGCGCCTTATGTTTCATTTCATGCGCTAATGGCATTTTGTATCCTTACAGTTGTAATGGGGAGATTCGATGATGGTATGTTGTATTTCATGTTTCAAAATTGGAAGGTGCATGTAGCATGCACTCTCTCGTGAAAGCTGCGTATAAAACCAGTTAAGATCGCAAAAATGCTGACTTACAGTTGATACTAGGGTCCTAAACTTACTTGGGTCCCTGTCATCACGAGCGAGTGCGCGCTGACCAGTGACTATTTCTGCTAAAACCACTCCAAAAGCATAAACATCTCCTTTTGATGTCATTTGCAGCTCGCAGACGGACCTGCAGGGAAGCAGTAAGCTCCAAAGTCGAGTCTGAGATGAAATGCATGATGTCCGAAAAAGTTTGCACCATCGGTAAGCATGTTTTCTCTGTTTCCCTTGTCATAGAAAAAGAGCAAAGTACGTACTCAGGCGGAATATAACCAGGTGTGCTGACTAGACGCGTTGCAAATACTTCTTGTTCATTGGATCGTTCCACCAGTCTTGCGAGTCCAAAATCAGCTACCTGCCGACACAGCAAATCAACATCAGTCTAGGAGTTATATATCCTAGCAGCTTAAGGCAAAGGCAGAAAGCCTGGAAGGAAAATTCATGTGAAACTTCCGTCAAACCCACATCACTAAGAAGTGAATGCTCAAACCAGTTATCCATTACCTTTGCTCTGAGCCCCTGGTCAAGTCAAATATTACTTTTCTTGATGTCACGATGCACGTACCGCGCCTTGGTATGATCATGAATGTACTCAATTCCTCTTTCAGCATCAAGTGCTATATTTGCTCTCTGTCCAGGAGGGAGGTTGGGGACCTGCAAGAACTAGCAATTGAGTACCTTTAACAATTTTTTTTTCTCCAGGCAGAAAAAGGAGGTAGGTTTATTACTATTGTAACCTTTCAGTGAAGGATCATGAAGGTGGTCGTTCAGTGAGCCATTTGGAACATACTCATGGACCAAGTATAAATAGTTGTCACTGCTTGATTATCCAAGAAGCTCCACCTACAGAGCTAAAGAGATCAGTGAGATAGTAGCATGAACCTTCGCTTTTTCTTGATCACCATTTTGCAGGAGAAATCTAAATCATGACCAATTTTTTTATTTTTTATTTTTATTTTTTTGGCCAGTAGATACTTACCACATTAATGTGATGTATTTTGCACAAAATTTAAGCTCAGCAAAGAACTCATTCGGCCGGCTGGATTTCATCTTCTTGACAGCAACTTCCTGAAATCGAGACAGGGCATGTTTGGTCTTAGGATAGGAAAGCAGATCATATTCCTGGATTGAGCTCCACGAAAAAAGGTGGAGAAAAGGTAAAAGCCTGACATGTGTATCATACCCGGTTCCCTAAAATGCCATAATACACACTCCCATACCCTCCCTCTCCAATTCTCCGAGCATCATCAAAGTCTTTTGTAGCCTCGTACATATCCTCCAAGCTGTACATAACTGGTTTATCTGATTCAAATTTCACATCTGGGACAAGAATGATAGCTTCACGTAAGTGTATCAGATACTATGCATGCCTTGACTTGCCTTTCCTTAGAAAAACTCATGAAAGGTCACCATTTACTTGTCTGAGAAATAAAATTCAAAGTGGCTCTCTAAGGAAAGACAACTCTTTCAGTTTCTTCAGCTTGTATATGAGCCTCATCCTTTTCTGTTTAAATCAAAATTTTATCTCTAGTGCCATCTCGTGTCCCATAAATCTCACTTAAACTTAGGCCATCATGAGAAAATTCCCGATTTTTCAGTTACCTAACTGACCTTCAAAGTCCTTTTTGTGGAAGAGTTGTTTCAGTGGAGTAGTCTTCTGGGCATCTGAGCTCTTAGTTGTTGCCTCAGGATCTACTTGTCTACCTTTGCCCCTTCTGTTTCTCCTTTGATATAACAAAATCAGTATGCTCATCGATGCTAAAGTTACCACTGACAGGATCACTGCTATCTCAATCCACTTCTTCATTTTCCCTAACGCATGATAACAAACAGTAAGTGGATGCAAGATATTTGGATGCAAAAAATGTTTGACACCACTCATGATTCCATATATGTCTACTGTATATTGTCCCTGACTTGATCCCGCTTTATTTTGGTCTTAACTTGCCGACAATCATTCTGTGAATGAAAATTTTAGGCCTTGCCATCTTAAAATGACAACAGAAGATCACTCTTAAACATAAAGAGAGAGTTCAGCTTACGTTGCTTGTGACCTTGAGTTGCCCTATTTTCCATAGGTACATACAGCACCCACCCGACATCTATATAACTAGGATCCTGAGTCAACTTTGGGTTCAGTTTCTCGACTTCACTCAAATTTGAGGACAGCAGATGGGCAATCTGTGATAGAGTGTCATGCTCTTGAGCCGTGTAAGTCATGATTTCTTGAGATCCTTCTTCCACACAACCGCACAAGAGATGCATAGTTACTGTATTTCCAACGTTAGATAAGTCCTCACCAGTAACATTATAAGCTTGTCCACTGTAGAAATCATTGTAGACTCTGGCAAATGAATCATCTGGTTTTACTTTCTAAGAAGTATCATAGGAATATCTATTGGTGCCATTCAAGTATGTACAAGTGCATGGCACGGATACCAGATAATCCTGCTCTGCCCCGTGGATTATCGGTTTGATTTCTGACACGTTGACCAAGTAGAGGGAGGCTATTTCTTCTACGTGATGTCCTCTATAGATATGGTATAAGTAAGAATTGCAGGATTGCAGTGCTTCAGAACATGGGAAAGGGCGCATGAGACTTGTCCTGCTGAACACACTAAGGGAGAGAGCAGTTCTGGAGATAAAAATCAGCGAGACAAGAGACAGGAAGAATTTGCTGATAAAACGAGCCATTCTTTGATGAAGAACCAATCGGCAAATAAGCAAAATGCACCTTTGAGCCTAGAGCTGTCTTTTGCTTTGCATTTTGTTGCTTTGATGATGACTGACGAGAACATAGGGTACTGTAATTATGACCAATCCTTTTAAACCTGTTGAAGTATAGATAAACGAATATTCAGCTGCGCCTTTAGTCAGATCCTTGTCTTTTCCACCGGGTTAGTATCTTTTGATCTTATTAAGGCTTCATTTGTTTCACAGAAAATATTTTCCGTCAAAACGTTTTCCAGATTTTCCGGTGTTTGTTTAACAGAAAATGAATTCTTAGGAGAAAATGTTTTCCATGAAAGGAAAAAAGTTTTTAAATTGGAGGAAAATGTTTTTCACTTTTGAAAAGTGGAAAATATTTTCCCCACTTAATCTTTCTTGTCTTATATCTCTACAAATCCTTACTTCCTCATCTCTTCTTCTTCTTCTTCTTTTATTTGAATTATTTTTAAATTTTCTTTTTTTTTTAATTCGAATTATTTTTAATTTCTTTTCTTTTTTTCTTTCTTTTCTTTTATTTGTTTTCCATCTTTTCTTTCTTGGCTAGTCATCAACCATCACCAAGTGAACCTCAAGCTCGTCGATCTCAAGCTCGTGCTCATCGATCTGGCGAGGGCGAGTGTCTCGAGCTTGACGCTCGCGCTCGCCAATTTAGGGAGCGGAAAATATTTTCCGGTGTTTGGTAAGGAAAATATTTTCCGAAACATTTTCAGATTTTAGCCAAACAACAGAAAATATTGTCATTTTCCTAGAAAATAACTTATGGGAAAATATTTTCCAAAAATGGCTTATTTTCCACAAAATGAACGGACCCTAAATCTATACGCGACAGGTGCATGTTCTCTCTTATTAGCAATAGAACAAACTGCTACATGTGTTTAAAGAAAGTTCTGAAGAAGGGACATACCCTTTAGTTTAAGTTCTTTTCAGGCATATTGTGGAAGGCCAAGGATGTCAAGGAGTGAGTTTGAGCACAAAAGGCCATCTTCTCGATACTAATTAGTCAGAATTGGTAATTATGGAATGTGATTAGGTGGTGCAAAAATGGAGGTGGAGGTCTAGTTTTGCTAAGTACCGGCACCATTTCCCTATATTACTAAGAACAATATGAGGTAGCGGCAAGCACTTCATTCCATTAACATCTCTTTCATATAGATCACATTTTTGCGATGATGATTTATGTATTAACATAAAAGATTTGATCATCTGTGTCTTCATTGCTATGTCTTTTAGCAGTGTGGAAGCTAGCCGCGTCTTGGTGTTCATGGAAGTATGTGGGCGAAATGAGACTTTCTCAGCCTATTTTATTGACACAAATTGCTAACAAGGGCACGTAATCTTAATATTGAAGTTGAAGCTTTAGGGCGTCATGTGGAGATCTTTAATGAGACTTTTCTATTATTTGGGTTCACTCCTATGTGGAGGAAGCCCAATGAGTTACAAGCCCAAAAATGGCTCGAGCCTATATGATAAGTTATATGAGGAAATAGGGTTTCTCACTATTTATATAAAGAGGTAGCTGTAAAAAAGGAAATAGTAATAAAAGAAAAAGAGAAAGAAGAAAATCAGGGTTTGGGGCAATATCTGATTTACATCAAGCTGGTGTCGGAGGTTCGATTCATGGTCCGATTGAGTTGAAATTTTGTCAGCATGTTCGTGTCGCAATTTTATTGAATTTGAACAGTTTGACTTTCGTTTGAAGCTTCATACATCAAATTTTTGAGATGTTTGGATTGATCAAAACTTGCGTTTTTGGTCGGTTTTTTTTATCCATTAAGGAGGTTTTTGATCTCTTGTGAACGAATTTATGTGTATTGTCAAGAATTATGTTTTTGAGGTGTTTGAACCTGCTATGTACCTCTAGTATTTGCTAGAGAAGAACAATTTTGTTGATAGTGAAGAATTTGGGGCAAGATGGACTCTTTAATATTCATAACGGTCCTGCATTTGATCATGTAGAGTCCACTCAACCAAAATATGAACTTCACACCACTTGACTAGCATTTTTTTTTTTTTATCTCCTCACATTGAGGAGGTTTTCCATGTAAAAAATCGTTTTGTGTTCAAAATACTTAATGATTGATATTTATTTTATTCTATTATATCGATTCCTATTAAGTTTAGAACACAAGATGGGAGATTATTTTATTTTCTTAGATTTGAATATATGCGTTGATTCGATATTATTCTTAGGAATTATTACTATTCTCCCATCGAGTGGTATCAAAGCATCAACCCTAGACCGCTGCTCACCCCTAATTGATACTTGTTCTCCGATTATTGCTTGATTTTTCTGATTTTTCTATGCTTTTGTTAAACAATGGAAACAAATACGAGTAGAATGGTTACATTGAATGGTTCGAATTATCATATTTGGAAAAGGAAGATGGAAGATCTTCTATATGTGCAAGATTTTTATTTGCCCGTATTTGCCGAGGAGAAATTAGAGAATAAAACTGATGATGAATGGTCTATATTTCATTGTCAAGTGTGTGGTTATATCATGCAGTAGGTAGATGATAATGTTTTGAACCATATTATTGAGGAAACACATGCACACGTTTATGGGATAAGCTCAAACAGTTATCTGCTCGAAAGATTGGGAATAATAAGTTATTTTTAATAAAACAGATGATGGCTTTGAGATATCATGATGGTACTCGTTTGATTGATCATTTAAATTCTTTTCAAGGAATTATAAATGATGGGAATCAAGTTTGATGATGAGATACAAGCACTATGGTTGTTTGGTACTTTGCCAGACTCTTGGGAGACGTTTCGAACATCTTTGTTTAATTCTGCCCCAGATGGTACGATTACCATGGATTTGGCCAATAGTAGTATTTTGAATGAAGATATGAGAATGAAGACACAATGATCGTCCTCTTCACATTCTGATGCCTTGGTTGTCGAGAAAAGTGGGAGAAGTGAGTCTTGAGGTCCGAGAAATAGAGATAAAAGTCGAGATAAAAGTAGAGGTAAGTATAATAAATTTGCTAATGTTGAGTGCCATTATTGTCATCAGAAGGGACATGTTCAGAGGTTTTGTCGCTAGTTAAAAAGGGAGATACAAAAGGAGAAGGGTAAAGAGAAGAAAAGTGATAATGACAGTGATGACAATCGTGTTGCTACACTTAAAGAAGACTTTCTCACTATTTTTGATGGTCATGTGGTGAATTTTGTACTTCATGAGACTAGTTGGGTAATTGATAGTGGTGCATCCGTTCATGCTACGTCTCGTAGGGATTTCTTTACATTATACAGGTTATGTGACTTCGGATCTGTGAAGATGGGAAACTATGGACTAGCTTAAGCTGTAGGCATCGGTGATGTGTGCCTAGAAACCAACAATGGCACAAGATTAGTATTGAATAATGTTAAACATATACTTGATATCCGCTTGAATTTGATTTCTACAAGCAAGTTGGATGATGATGGGTATTGCAGCATTTTTAGTAATGGTCAATGGAAGCTTACCAAAGGTTCTCTTGTTGTGGCTAGAGGTGAAAAATATTCTTCGTTATACATTATGCAGGCAAAGTTGTCCACAGACAAAATTAATGCAGTAGACAACGGAGATGCAGCTGAATTATGGCATAAGAGGCTCAGCCACATCAGTGAGAATGGTTTGTTAATATTGGCCAAGAAAAAACTTCTTTCAGGATTGAAAAGTTCCGTGCTAAAGAAGTGTGCTCATTGTTTAGCAGGAAAACAGAACAGAGTTGCATTTAAAAGCTCCCCTCATTCAAGAAAGTCAAGTATACTGGAATTAGTGCATTCTGATGCTTGCGGTCCTATGAAAACAAAATCACTTGGTGACTCTCTTTATTTTGTTACCTTCATAGATGATTTTTCAAGGAAAATTTGGATTTATACTTTGAAAACTAAAGATCAAGTGTAAAATGCTTTTAAGCAATTTTAGGCTTCAGTTGAGAGACAGATTGGAAAGAAATTGAAATACATAAGAACTGATAACGGGGGAGAGTATATTTGACCTTTTGATGAATATTGTAGACAACAATGTATTCAACATTAAAAGACACCTCCCAAGACGCCTCAGTTAAATGGCTCAGCTAAGAGAATGAACAGAACACTGGTTGAAAGGGTAAGATGCTTACTTTCACAGTCAAAGCTACTTGGATCCTTTTGGGGGTGAGGCTTTAAGTACGGTTGTGCATGTATTAAATCTTACTCTATGCGTTCTTTTAGAGTTTGATGTTCCTAATAGAGTTTGGACATGTAAAGATGTTTCTTATGATTATTTGCGTGTCTTTGGGTGCAAAGCATTTGTGCATGTTTTCAAAGATGAGAGGTCTAAACTTGATGTGAAAACACGACAATGCATATTTATTGGTTATGGACAGGATATGCTTGGTTACAAATTTTATGATCCACTTGAAAAGAAAATCGTAAGAAGTAGAGACGTTATGTTTATGGAAGATCAACCAAAAGAGGATATTGAGAAGTTGAAGATGATTTCAGCACCATAGGTTAGTGATAATTTGGTTGATTTGGATTCAGTTCCTCTTACAAATATTCCTACATAGGTTGATGAAGAGCAGCAGGAAGTCAATGTTCCAAATAACGCACATGTTCTTGAACATGTTGAAACATATAATAATATTCCTGAATGAGAGGCTCAATTAGATGTTCCATTGGATGTTCCAGTCCGGAGATCCATTAGAGACCGACAACCTTCCACTAGGTATTTGGAAGATGAGTATGTATTATTGATTGATGCATGTGAACCGGAGTGCTATGCATAAGTAATAGAAGATGAGTACAAAAGCAATTGGTTTGATGCTATGCGGGATGAAATGCAGTCACTTTATGATAATCATACTTTTGAGTTGGTGAAGTTACCTAAAAGTAAAAGAGCTTTGAAGAACAAGTTGATATATAGGTTGAAGCAAGATGAATATACTTTACAACCATGGTACAAAGCTAGATTGGTTGTTAAGGGATTCGGTCAAAGAAAGGGTATTGATTTTGATGATATATTTTCTCCGGTAGTGAAAATGTCTTCTATCCGTGTGGTATTAGGCTTGGCAACTAACCTAGATTTGGAAATTGAGCAAATGGATGTTAAAACAGCTTTCCTACATGGTGACTTGGAGGAAGAGATATACATGGAACAACCTGAGGGTTTCAAAGTGAAAGGGAAAGATGATTATGTGTGCAAATTGAAGAAAAATCTCTATGGCCTAAAATAAGCACCGAGGCAGTGGTACAAAAAGTTTGCGTCGGTTATGATAGAACATGGCTATAAGAAGACTTCCTCGGATAATTGTGTGTTTGTCCAAAATTTTTTTGATGATGATTTTATGATTCTCTTGCTTTATGTTGATGATATGCCTGATTGTTATGAATGCTTCAAGAATTGAGTTATTGAAGAAACAGTTGAGCAAGTCTTTTGCCATGAAAGATTTAGGCTCGGCAAAGTAGATTCTTGGCATTAGAATTACCCGAGACAGAGATGCTAAGAAGTTATTTTTGTCGCAAGAGAAATATATCGAGAAGATATTTCAGAAATTTTACATGGACAAGGCTAAAGTGGTTAATACTCCTCTTGCTGCCCACTTTAAGTTAAATATGAAGCAAAGTCCTACGATTGATAAAGAGAAGAAAGATATGGAAAGTGTTCCATATGTCTCAGCTGTAGGAAGCTTAATGTATGCAATGGTATGTACACGCCCAGACTTGGCGCATGCAGTTAGCGTTGCTAGTCGATATTTGTCAAATCCAGGCAGAGATCATTGAAATGTAGTGAAGTGGATTATGAGGTATCTTTGGGGAACTTCAAATTTGAAACTCAGTTTCAGGAGCAGGAAACTTGAGTTAGTTGGATACACAGATTCCGACTTGGCAGGAGATATTGATATTCATAAATCTACTTCTGGTTATTTGATTTCTTTTGCG
Source organism: Eucalyptus lansdowneana (assembly GCA_017140395.1). Taxonomy (NCBI): domain Eukaryota; kingdom Viridiplantae; phylum Streptophyta; class Magnoliopsida; order Myrtales; family Myrtaceae; genus Eucalyptus; species Eucalyptus lansdowneana. The sequence continues at coordinate 4,646,070 of CM029484.1, read as the reverse complement.
GGTGGAGCTGTGTCATGGAAGTCAAGATTGTAGAAGTGTGTTGCACTTTCTACAATCGAAACTGAATTTATTTGCAACGACTGAAGCTAGTAAAGAGATGCTATAGATGAAGAAGTTCTTAGAAGAACTTGGGTTCAAGCAAAAGAGGTATGTGCTATTTTGTGATAATCAAAGTGCAATTCATCTTGGTAAGAATTCATCTTTTCATTTTAGATCGAAACGTATTGATGTTAGATATCATTGGATAAGAGATGTTCTAGATGAAAAGTTGTTGGAACTTGAGAAAATTCATACAGATCATAATCGCTCTGATATAATGATGAAGACTCTACCAAGAGAGAAGCTTGAACATTGCCGATTGATAGCAGGGATGGTGAATCCCTCCATATTGTCGTGATGGAGAGATTTGTTAGTTGGGTTCACTTATATGTGGAGAAAGTCCAATGAGTTGCAAGCCCAAAAATGGCTTGAGTCCATATGATAAGTTATATGAGGAAATAGAGTTTGTCACTATCTATATAAAGAGGTAGCCGCAAAAAAGGAAATAGCAACAAGAGAAAAAGAGAAAACAGAAAATCTGGGGTTTGGGGCAATATCTGATTTACATCGAGCTGGTGTCAGAGGTCGATTTGTGGTCCGATTGAGTTGAAATTTTGTCAGCATGTTCGTGGCGCAATTTTATCGAATCTAAACGGTTTGATTTTCATTTGAAGCTCCATACATCGGGTTTTTCGTGGATTGATCAAAACCTGCGTTTTTGGTCAGATTTATCCTTGATCTCTTGTGAAGTTTATTGTGTATTGCCAAGAATTATGTTCTTGAGGTGTTTGCTGCTATGTACCTCTAGTATTTGTTAGAGAAGAACAATTTTGTTGATAGTAAAGAATTTCGGGTGGACTCCGGTCACATGGTTTTTTTTTATCTCCTCACATTAAGGAGGTTTTCCACGTAAAAAATCGTCTTGTGTTCGCATGATTGGTATTTATTTTACTTTATTATATCGATTTCTATTAAGTTTACACAAGAGGGGAAATTATTTTATTCCGCTGCGTTAATTCGATATTGTTCGAATTGTTACTGTTCTCCCATCATTTTCCGGGTGGCAATGAGCCAAATTTATTTTCGTTATAGAGCCAAATTTAACGGGACTTACGAGCTGATTGTTTAGTAGGCCATGCTCATTGCTTAATGCCTCTAGTTACTTAGCTTGGCAGCCACTTTTCTTGGCACTTGATGTGTAAGTTTGGTAAAACTGATGACAAGCAACCGAACATAACGGTACATTTTCTGATCAATTTGCTGCATTTAACGTTGATTCAAAATTCTTCCATTTTCATTTATCAGACTAGTAGACTAGTAGGGTTATACTCGACATTCAATAGGAGTCTTGCACAAAGGTTTGTTAAGCAATTCAAGCGACATGTCTTTATTATATACCAATTCGGTATTCTTGCAGATTGCGGTTGTTTTCTTCACAATCTTGCAGGCCGGTCCTTATGTTGTCTTTTTGGGCTTGTGAATGTTTACTTTTGGTGATATTTTAGCAAGACCTATAAATTGGATGGGCCTCTCTCAAAGTCATTAGATCAATATCATTTGGATTAAGATTGACCTATAGGCCAAACTGATATGCATCCACTATGGGCCAATTGGTCATCGGCTTTGCAAAGGCCAGCTTTTACTTTGTTTTTCAAAAAAAAGATACCATAAATATTATAAATTTTGTGCGGTACTCATTTCAATATCATAATTTTTTTTTTCGATCACCTAAACATCACATTAGTGAAAAACCGAGCACTTCACTGCATTCGCCAACTTATCCCCATGGTTGATCATACATGACTTTTTTTTTTTCCAGATAAAAAATATGAAGTGCAACATGGACAAAGGGCAAGACAAAGTGACACTTTGATAAGAGAAAAAACTAATTCTCTCTCTCTCTCTCTCTCTCTCCACACTAGGGCCGATCTTCGCTCGTCTTCAGAAAACCTCGGCACTTTTGCAACTTGAAATTCGAAAACTTCATCGGTAAAGCAAATCGTGAGGTTTTCACAGTAAAGCACTTGTTCAGCATGATTTGCTGACAAATACCATTATGAGATGATACAGAGGGCGATGGCAGGAAGAAAGAAGGAAAGAAAACGATACAGGTTTTGTTGGCATTAGAATAGAGAATGCGTAAGTTCATTTGCTTTACCATGAAAACCTGGTGGGGGAAAACCTCAGAACAATTTCTTCACTTTGAAAACTTTATCTCTCGCCCACTCCGTGTCATCTTATTTTACTGTCCGTTGCATATTTCGTCAAGTAAATTTTCCCCAATTTGAGGAATTGGGGCTGGGATTATAAGCAATTTTGCTCCGGTCTGTTAATTTGGGGCAAACGTTGTGATAAACGATGTCAATTAGAAGCAATTTTGCTGACGTTTTGCTGACGTTATTTTGCCCAAGAGGTATATCAGACGGTTTATATTAAATATTATCATATTGGATTTTCAAGCCATATAAATTGCCAATTGAAATGATCGATTTATTTTTTTAATAAAAATGGCACTCAAATAATTGTTAAAAGAAATTTTGGTAATAAGTGAGCGCCACTCTCACAAATCCTTACACCAATATTATTCAGAGTAGGATTGACCTACAACCCAACTGTTATGCATTTATTACGTGCCAAACATGGGAGCGGGGAAAATTATGATTAGGTGAGGGCGGAGACCTGTTGGGACTTGCCCTCAAGCTACGCGACTCCATCGCTTTCCTTCTCTTCTTCTTCCCAAAATCAACGTAGGTATCAAGACCAATTGCCTCCTTGAGTTTGAACCCACCACCTAATGCTTTTCTTGGGGATCCCATCTTGCCTTCTTCGCTTACACCTTCATTACACAATTTAGAGAAATCCTAGAGTGAGTTTATCGAGCTGGAGAAAGAATCATATGTTCATTATTAACTAATGTGATATTTCTCGCGATAAGAAAATAAGAAGAAGAAAAAAGAATGATGGTGATACGTATTACCAGGGGCATCGGGAACAAGTTGAGCAGGAAGCAAAGAGGCACTCGTTGGTGAAGGCAATAGATCCATCATGATGAGCAGATATGCCACCACTGCTATCGTCACCCACTCTCTCTCGACAATGTTCTTTTTCACCATCGCTCTCAGACCAGGCAAGATCACATAGCAATCACACTATGAGAGTGGCAATGATGAGCAACAAATCATAGGCAAAGTTCGAAAGTTAAAGGACTGGATGGCTTGAATATATAATGTAGCGAGCTTCTTTAGCCCATGAAGAAAGATGGCTTTGTGGAATTCATGGTTTGATCGAACTCGTTCATCTCTTGACTCTAAGTCTACAATAGAGCCATAATTCTAATGTATTGGGGCCCATCCAAAATTTTGGGAGGCTTCCTCGTCCTTGCCATCAAAATTTAGTTAGTCTCTGGGATTTGAGCAACCATTTGTGGTCTACTCCATCATTGACTTCACCTCCCTCGTGATGACCATGCAAGGTAGTGGTCACGGATTTGTAGAAAGTCTCTTCATAAGATCATTGAAAGCATAATGACATATCAATAAATTAGAAGATATCCGTTTTTGTAAAATTTCATGTTTCGGCGGTTGGTTACTTAAATTGTTTGAAGGGAATCGATGATTATGCATTTAAAACAGGAACAATGCAAGAACTGTTGTAATTATGGTTATAATTATGGTTAATGGATCAACGAAAGCCAATAAATTAAGATACGTTTTTTCTGTTCACGTATCTCTTTTTGGATTCATGAATTTCCTATAGTTTTATGTTCACGTATCTATTGAATTCATGAATTTCCTAGATTCATGTATCGTTTAGTTCATGTATTTATTGAGTTCATGAATCTCTTGAATTCACGTATCTTTGGATACATGAATCTCTTGGATTCACGTATCTCTTTATTCATGAATCTCGTTGATACACGCGTCTATTTAATTCATGTATCTCTTTAGTACATGAACTAAAAATCTCTATAAATAGATATGAGCATAGAGCTTCAAAAGGGTTTTTTGGTTTTGGTTTTTCCGACTCGATTCCAAAAGGCTTTACTCTTCTGATTTTTCTGAGTATGCTGGTTCAATTGAACGGTTTGATTGAGCCCTGTTTGCATAGTGCTAATCCAAATAGGTTCGAGGTGTTGTATCTTGGGAGGCATAGTTCATGAATCTGCAGAGCACCATTGGCAGGAACTAATCGCCTTAAGGAGATTCGGTTATCCGTATCTCACCTCCAATTTTATGTTATTTTTCAATGATATCTTATTTTATTCTTTTCCAAGAGTTGTAAGTTTAGATAAAAAGAAGGATATTATATAGCCGTTATCATCTTCTTTACATTGATGTTCTGATTACAACAAATAGTGTGTATTCTCTGGATATTAATTTCCAACAAGAACAAGAACATTCAAAAGTGCCTCCAATCTATCCACCAATCAGTCCAGCCAAGACTCGACCAATCCACAATCTTCGCCAAGAGTGCCTCCAATCTCTCCACCAATCAGTCCAGCCAAAACCCGATCAATCCACAATCTTCGCCAAGGTCATTCTTCTCTCTCCAGCTCATATAAAAAACGTTAACACACAAAACAGGTATAGAGCAATCAAACCTGTTTGTTTTTGCAGACATTGCAAATGAGAGAGATCTTGGGTTTTCTCTTTTTAGATATTCATGTTGAGAAAATGTTCCGGATGAAATGGAATAATAATGGTTGAGAATTGGCAAGACTTGCTGTTTCTTTTCCTTTCGCTGTTCAAGGAAGTCCATGTCGTGAACAGAAGATGGAGGAGGTAGAGAAGGCCAGAGAGGAGCTAAATTATGTATTCAACATTGTTGTCGGTCAACCAAAAGTGCCAATCAATATGTAATTTGTACTCGAATCGTGATTACTCCCTACTTTTAGCCTCTCTTAGCCTTTTATTTAGCTACCTTGCGTACTATACTCGAGCTATCCTACGGTCCAATGATGATTTAACCTTATAATTCTCATCGCATTGGAGAAGGTGTTAGAATTGTTCGCTATGTTAGCTTCACGGGCCGAGTGTGGAGGATGATGAGTATGAAAAGAATATCACTATTCTACTGAGCAAGTGGCCGATATCTTGATGTGCACGGGACTTGACTCGTCAAATCTAAAGTTTGTTGAAAATTTGGGCAAAAAGGAATGTGTAACCAATTAAATAGTCTTTTTGGAAAAAATAAGCGTGCAAAATATCATCTTAACTTTTGATGACTGAACTCAACGTATGATTTGGGATCGTGGCCGTGTTGACTTCGGTAATAAAAAGCCTTGCCTATCGATGGATTATGGATTGGACATCCTTTGACCCCTTTGAAAATAAAGATATGAGCTTTTTCTATATTGTGTGTATGAATACACATACTGTGCCATGTCGTAACCAGAAGAATTTGGCAAGATTTGTTGTTGTTGTTGTTGTTTTTTTTTTTTTTTTTTTTTTCGGCTATTCAAAGAGGTCCATGTCGTAACCAGAAGAAGGAGGAAGACAAGGCCATAGAGAAGGTCCAAGAGCCTGTTTGGTAATCATCATGTTTTTTCTATTTTTCTATTTTTTTGCTCTACAAAATAAAAAAAAATAAAAACATAAATTCATTTATGAACACAACAATTGAACACACCTTGTTAGGTTTTGTTTGGTAACCATTTAAACAGGGCCAAATTTTGATTTTTTGTTCCCAGAATCAGTTTAGGCTGAGAATTGCGTTTGGTAAAATTTTTGTTCCCAGGAATAGATTGAGAGTGGAATTAAGAAAAAAAAAGTTGATTCTTGTTCCAGGAACAAATTTGAGAATCAAAAACCAACTCTTTTTCTTCCCTTTGGCCATCTCACGACCGTCGTCCACCCCTGCCTGTTGCTGCCGCCATCCATCGTTCGTCGGAGGCTCACCAAGCTAGGGCGAGGTCCGGCAAGCTTGCTGGAGGCAAGCCCAGCCACCGGTGAGGCTCAGCCTCACCCGACTCGGTGGGGCTAGGCAAGCCTCACATAGCTGCCGGCGAGGCTCAGCTGACGAGGGCTGGCCTCGCCGAGGGCTGGCGACACTTCGATGAGGTCGCTAGCCCTTGTCTGGCTAGTCACTGGTCTGGCGACCGACCATAAGAAGAAGAAGAAGAAGAAGAATAGGAGAAAAAAGGAAAAAAAAAAAGAAAAGGAAAAAGGAAAAAGAAAAGAAAAAAGGAAAAAAGAAAAAAAGAAAAGAAAAAAAAAATGAAAAGAGTAAAAAATTTATTTAAAAATTAAAATAAATTGATTTGAAACGAAATTAATGGGTACGGTACCAAACGCAATTCTATTACAGAATTAGAATTTTGGGCAGTTACCAAACACATTTTTTTACTCAGAATCAGTTCACGGAAACAGAATAAAAAATAATCATTTCTAGTCAGAATCTCTTCTCTGGAACAAAATCGTTACCAAACACGCCCTTATTGGGTGAAACCCACTCAAAAGACGTAGTGCTAGGTTATGTAATTAAATCTCACATAAAACCAAATTATATCTTGATTTTACTTGATTAAAAATAGAAAAGATACCATTATAAATAGAGAAATCACCCTCAGTTTCGAAGACACATCGCAGCAAATCCAAACATTTGGCTATTTCCTATTCTAAAAATATTAATTTCATCTCTCAATAACACACGATACTAAATTTTTCAGAATTTCATCGGTTGGGCTTACTGCGTCAAGGATGATGATAGTCATACAGACCTGGCTATCATGCAATTAAATTAGTTTTCTTTAACTAAGAGAGGATGAAATTATGGAAGTGGGCAGTCGTGAATTTAATTAGTTTTGTTGGAGATGAATGACGTTTGAACTTGAAGTGATGTTAACATGTAGTACCAAAAAAGATGAGCTTTTGAGAAAGACAAGACATAACTCGACATGGATACTGTTTAATGCCTTTACTTACTGAACTTGGCACAGCTAGCTCGGCGCTTGATGTACAAGTTGGGTAAAACCGATAGCAAATCGCTAACCTAATGGGACATTTTCAGATCAATTTGCTGCATTAAAAGGGATTCAAAATTCGTCATTTTTTCAATAATTAAATTAGTAGGACCATACTCAACATTCAGCAAAAGTCTTGTATATTGGTTTGTTAACCAATTTCGGCGACGAGTCTTTATATAACGATTTAGTATTCTTGCATATTGCGTTTATTTTTTCCATGATCTTTGCGGGGTGGGTCTTGTGTTTTCTTTTTGGGGCTTGTTAATGTTTGGTTTTGCAGATACTCCGGTAAGACTACAGTTTTTTTTGGTCGAAGGTGAGACTATAGATTAGACCGGCCTCTTTCAAAATCATTTAGAATAACATTGAAATATAGGCCAACTATTATGCATGACAATGGGTCATCGACCTCGCAAAGACCAACTTTTACTTCATTTTATATATATATCACAAGTGTTATAACTTTCATACGACGCTTACTTCATTAACAATAAATATTTTTTTCTATAACTGAAACATTATATTAGTAAAAAATCGCTCACTTTACCGTATTTGCCAACATATTTTGACGTGATCTTTTCTAATGAAATTTAAGTCCAACGTGACTTTTTTTGAAAAAATATGAAGTCCAACGTGGACAAAGAACATGACGACGTGGCACTTGTGGCTAAAAGGACGCTGTTTCATCCGAAGAAAAGCTGATTCTCCTCTGTCTTCTCTTTTACTCTCTCTCTCTCTCTCTCTGGGCGCTACAAGGGCGATCCTCTCTCATCTTCAGAGAACCTCAGAACTTTCGCAACGCGAAATTCCAAAATTTTATCAGTAAAAACAAATCACAAGGTTTCCAAAATAAAGTAATTGGAAGGAAGGAAGGAAGGAAGGAAGGATATATATGTTTACATCGGCATTAGCATCAAGAATGCCTGGAAGTTCATTTGCTTTTTAGTGAAAACTCCGTAAGGGAACACCCCGAAACACCCTGAAACAATTGCTTTACCGCATAAACTTCGTCCCTCGCTCATTATGAGCCATCTTATTTTAGTCTCCATTGCAAATTTTGGGAAGTAATTTTCCCTCAATTTTAGAAATTGGGGGTGGGGTTTTTCGAAGAACATAAGCAATTTTGCTCCAATGGGGGAAACACGTGTAGGAATAATTATGCTGACTTCGTTTTGATGGCGAGTCACGTCAGACAACTTATATTTAAATATCATCACGTTAGATTTTCCTGTCATGAAAATCGCCGATTGAAGAGATAGATTTTCTTATTAAAGTGGCACTCAAGTAATTGAAAAAAAATTATGACTTCCTCACAAAGTCCTTAGATCAAATATCATTTAGAGTAAGATTGACCAATAGGCCCAACTGTTACACATCTATTATGGACCAATAGAAGTAGTGGAACATAATATACCTAAGATCAACGAGCATTGATAATGACTTGGCACAGACATTTCATGGGCAAAGAAAGGAAAATGATACGGTCGATATGGATGGCTACGTTGTGAGACAAGGAGGGGCCTCATTGTCATGGACGGAGCCTAAATTGATGCGAGGGCAAGTTCGTACGTGGCGAGGGTGGACGCTCAATGGGAGTGACCCTCAGGTTCCGCGACTCCACTACTTTCCTCCACTTATTCCTGAAATCAATGTAGGAATCAAGGCCAATTGCCCCCTTGAGTTTGAACCCACCACCTAAAGCTTTCATTGGGGATCCTGTCTTGTCTTCTTCGCTTCCACCTTGATTGCACAATTTAGAGAAGGGTTAGAATGAGTTTATGATGATTCCAACTGGAGAACGATTCCTACGTTTAGTATATACTTAAGGTGAACTTTCTCGCCATAAGGAAAGAAGAAGAAGAAGAATCATGATGATGATGATGATATATATTACCAGGGGCATCGGGAACATGCTGAGTAGGAAGCAAAGAGGCATTCATTTGCGAAGGCAATAAATCCAGCGTGATGAGCAAATATGCTGCCACTGCTATGACCACCCACTTTCTCTCAATGCTCTTCTTCGTCATCAATGTTCTCAGACAATGCGAAATCACACTATGAGAGCGTCAATGACGAGCAATGGATCATAGGCAAAGTCCAAAAGTAAAGGGACTGGACAACATGAATAAATAATGTAGCGAGATTCTTCAGCCTCGCTAAGACTAAATGGCTTTGTGGAATTTATGGTGTGATCCCAGTCAATGGGCCGGATTTTCTGCATTCCAACGTTGAATCTATCTCCCCCGTGATGACCATGCTAGCTGAGTGGATGGCTTCTAGAATGGGTTGAGATTGTTTATAATGTTAGACTTGACAGGTCTAAATGCGAATGATATGTATGAAATAAATATAAATATTTCAAGCGACAGGTGAGCTTTATTATAACGTGTCTGGGCCATCAAGCGTTCCATCAAATCAAACTTTGTTGAAAATTCAAGCAATTAACCCATCGAATAATGGGCCATCAACTTTCACATTACCAAACTAAGCACATACATTGTTGATTTGATCAAAATACAGCCCACATATCATTTGAAGTCCACTCTTTTCTCCAACTTAATGTTAAAAAAGACAAGCGTTTAAAAAAACATTTTGACTTTTGCTGACCAAACTCGGTGGATGATATGTGATGGTGGCCATAGACTTTGGCAACGACAAGCGTCCCCCAATAATGAATCATGTGGATCGGACATTTTTTGGCTCGTTCCAACATAAAAAAATGAGTCGTTTCTATAATGTGCTTATGCATGTATGTGTATATATACATATAAAGCCAATCTAACAACTATGTAAATGCACTCAAAGCTGGATTCAAGCTTGAAGAATTTGAATTTTATGTTCGCAAAACGTTGGATTCATATTTGTTCTAAATACATATCGTGTCAACTTGGATTTGTACGCAGCGTCAAACCAACTTTGAACCGGAATTCTGCAACTTTTTCCAGCGTCTCTTCGAGCCTCTACCAGGTACTTAGAAGAAGGAGAATATTCTAGAACTAAAAAAGAAAGTCAGTGCGCACGGTACTTGACTCGGCACTCTTTCCTGAAGTCAATAATCAGAGTCAGCAGAAAAGTCACTAAAAGAATACCACTTCTCGATGCACTGATAAGTCACTTCCCATGAGACCGAAGCGACTTTTCCTTAAGAGCTGAGGGCTCCTAGTGCTAAGTTTTTTGAGGTCAGGGTAGAAAGAAAATTCGAAATAGGAGTCCGCCCCTACAGCCTTTGATCAGTAGATTATTTAGAACTTCGGAAGATGGTCAAGGTAGCTTGCTTCCAAGCCACTGCACTAGATGCGCATGTAGTCGTAGTAGTCGGCCCAGAAGGCCTCTGTTCTATAAAAAAATACTACTTTGAATGAATGGGGAATTACGTTCGTTCTTTGATCTGCAGAATAAGGCCTACAAATCCTTAGTTAGAATGGGATTCCAACTCAGCACCCTTTGCGATTTTGAGAAGAGTTGCTCTTTGGAGAGCACAGTAGCACCGTGCCATTTTTTTTTTAATGAATTCTTGGTATATTTTATAGTGGCTTCATTGCTTATCCCCCTGTGCAGCTTTTGCATGGTTGAAATGTGAAGGCGGTATAGAAGATTGTGAAAGCTTTCTTAAAAGCCATAACATCTGGACGAGGAGCGGAAGGCATTTTGGGGTTAGCCCTTCATATGTCCGAGTAGTAAGCATGTTGGACCGTGATAGAACTTTCGGCTGTTTAGTTAAAAGGTTATCGCAGATCCATCTGTGATGATTATTAGTAGGAGCAAGATCTTTTGTACATCAAATTCCAAGCCCCAAATCTGCAGCCAGGATTCTTGTGCATTTATTCCAATTTTATTTAAATCCTGAAAGAGTATGAATTTGAGTTTGATCGCACACATAATCAGTGTGGAGATTTGTATTGTATTTATAATATGTACATGAGTGGGAAAAATACAATTAAAGATTTTACAAAGATAACAATCTACAGAATCGGTAAAGATTGTGAAAGATTACTCTATCGACGGAATCGACGGAATTGACACAAATCATGGAAGATTGGCTCAATCAATGGGATTGGTACAGATTGTAGAAGATTGCTGTATCATGTATCATGAAAGATTTGCTTTATCACACCCCCCTCAAGCGAAATAGTGGCAAAGTCATTGTGAGCTTGTCGCGTAAAATAAGAAATCGAGAGATGGATAGAGGCTTTGTCATGATATTAGCCGTTTGAACCTGTGTAGGAGTGAAGTGAACTTCCATCTACTTCTTTTTAATTAAATCACGAACAAAATGATAGTCAATTTCTATGTGCTTGGTTCGGGCATGAAAGATGGGATTTGCAGCCAAATAGATTGCCCCTACATTATCACAAAGAACAAGTGGTGGCTGATGTAGAGTGTATTGAAGATCTCGAAGGAGTTGTAATAGCCATAATAATTCAGAGGATACGTTAGCAACCCCTTTGTATTTTGATTTAGTGTTGGATCTAGCAACGGTTGGTTGCTTTTTAGAACTCCAAGAAACCAAGTTGGGACCAAAATAAATGCAATAGCCACTAGTAGATTTTCGGTCATCAGGGCAGCTAGCCCAGTCAGCATCCGTAAACGCAGTGAAGGTTAATTGGCGAATAGGTCGCAAGGTAATGCCATAATGAATAGTAGCCTTGAGATAGCGCAAAATCTGTTTGACGGCTGACCAATGATCTTCAGTTAGACAATGCATAAATTGACACACTTTATTGACGACAAAGGCTAAATGTGGCCTAGTAAGAGTGAGGTATTGCAGTGCCCCAATCGTACTTCGATAAGTGGAAACATCAATCAGTTGTTCACCACTTTGTTTCAACAACTTAGAAGCCGAGGGAGCCATAGGTGATGAGCAAGGTTATGCATTAGCCATACCTGTACGGGTTAGAAGATTGGTGGCATACTTGGATTGAGTGAGGGACAGCCCATTAGAGGATCTATGGGCTTCGATGCCAAGAAAGTATGATAAATTTCCCAAATCAGTTATTGCAAACTTAGTGCCACGACGAGTAATTAATTCAGTGATGGAGGAGGTAGAGCTCCCAATAATAATAATGTCGTCCACATAGATGAGAAGAAGTAGAATGTGATTAGAGCGATGCTGTATGAATAATAAAGAATCAGCAGTGGAGGCCACAAACCCAATAGATAACAAATATGAACTTAGCCGAGAAAACCATGCTCTTGGGGCTTGTTTTAGCCCATATAGAGCTTTCTGAAGACAACATACATGGCCAGATAATGTGGATCAACAAATCCTTGGGGTTGCTACATGTGGACTTCTTCTTTAATGGTGCCATGGAGAAACGCATTCTTAATGTCAAATTGACGTAGAGACCAGTTATATGTGATAGCTAAGGAGAGAACAACTCAAATTGTTGTCGGTTTGATAACCGGACTAAAAGTTTCATCATAGTCCAAGCCAGCCTGTTGAGTAAAGCCCTTCACAACGAGTCGTGCCTTGTATCTATCAATGGAGCCATCATACTTGGTTTTTAGGCGATAAATCCACTTGCAATTGACCACATTCATAGAAGGGTGATGAGGGACCAATTCCCAAGTGCCATTTTGAATGAGAGCATTAAATTCATTAGCCATAGCTTGTTTCTAGTTGGGGTCTTTGTTTGCAACAGAAAAACAAGTGGATTCACTTGGTGTCAAGCTTGAATGAAAACAAGAACAAAGTGGGTGCTTAGTGGAAAGAAAAGCCTTTGGTTTGCGAATGTTATTCTTTAGACGAGTGACCATTGGATGGGTAGAAGTTGGCGGTTGAGGTTGAGAAGATTGTAACGATGGAGCTTCTGGAGAAGAGGATCTAGAAGATTGCTGAATATGTGATGAGGAGTCATCCATGATAGTAGATGGAGTTGATGGAGTTGATGTGGTGGTGGACACCCCCTTGAAACTGTGGGGACTTAGTAGAGGAATAACCAATGCAAACAGGAGAACTAGGCGATGGTGATGACAATTGACCAGATTGTGAATTAGCAAAATGGAAAAAGTTATCCTGAAAAATCACATGGCGAGAGATATATATTCGGGCAGTGCTACGATGAAGACAACGATAGCCATAGTGATGGGGAGAATAGCCAAGGAAGATACATTGCATTGTTCTGTCATCAAGTTTATTGCGGGTATAAGGGCGTAGCCAAGGGGAGCATGCACATCAAAAAACACGCAATTGTAAATAATCGGGTTTCTGGCCAAACAATTTCTCATAAGGAGACAATCTACTCAAGACTGTTGTAGGCATGCGGTTAATTAGATAGACCGCAGTGAGGAAGGCATCGTTCCAATATATATGAGGAACAGAAGATCGGGTAAGCAATGTGATGCTAGTTTCTACAATATGACAGTGTTTGCCCTCAACCCAACCATTTTGCTCCTGTGTGTGCGGGCATGAAAGACTATGTAGGATGCCATGAAGATGAAGATAAGGATCAAATTTCTTATACTCACCACTTCCATCAGTTTGAAGTGCCTTGATCTTACAATTGAAATATCTTTTCACTTGGGATTTAAATTGCACAAAAGTAGACAGTGCATCGGATTTCATAGTAAGTGGAAAAAGCCATGTATATCCACTATAAGCATTGATAAAAATGATATAATAACGAAAACCATTAATTGAAGTAACTGGAGATGGTCCCCATAGATCAGAATAAAGTATCTCCAAAGGAGCATTACAAGTAGTTGATGATCTAGTAAAGGGAAGACGACGCGACTTGCCCAAGTGACATGATTCATAGAAACTTGATGAGGAAGACGGAGATATCAGCAAGTCATGCTTTGAAATAACTGAAGAAGTAATGCGGGTAGTTGGATGACCCAAGCGCTCATGCCAAATAGAAGCAGAAACTCGTTCACCAATGAAGCAGGATGGAGCTGGTGGTGATTTATCTGACTATAGAGGGACCTTATTGGTGGTACGGGCATTATTAGGATAATAAAGTCCATTCTTATGCTGGCCTTTGAGCATAAGGTTCCCCGATGATTGATCCTTAACACAACAGAAAGTAGGATGAAATTCAAATACCACATTATTGTCTTTGGTAAATTGAGAGATTGATAATAGATTCTTCTTGATAGAGGGAACATGATAAATATTTCGTAGTTTAAAAGAACTAGTAGGAGAATGTAAGATGGAAGAACCGATATGTGATATTTGCAAACCTGATCCATTTGCAGTGCGGATTTGATCAATGCTAGAATAGTCACTCCGAATGTTCAAATTTTCCATGTATGCTGTAAGATGATGAGTGGCACCAGAGTCTGGGTACCAGTATGGATCAAATGACTCACCAATTGAAGATGCATACATTGCACATGGAGAGCCACAATTAGCTTTATAACCAGGATTAAATCTCTAGTAGCATTGGAGAGAAGAGTGACCCGCACAACTAATAACTTGACAAATGAGTCGAGAGTGAGAGGAACCTCCTTCATAAAAATTGCGACCACGGCCTCGACCGTATCCTCGACCATTCGAGGGAGGATTATGATTTGACTGCAACATTCACAATAGGAGAAGACTGTATCGGAGATTCAGTGGTGCGGCTTTGAAGAATAATTTCCTGATTTGTAAAGCAGGCCAAGGAAGTCATCAAGAGGTAATGGATCAAGACGAGATGTGACTGAGGTAACAAATGCATCATAGTCCGAACCCAAGCCACCGAGGATGTTGAGAACTAATTGGGAATCGGAGATGGGATGAGCAGCGGCAGAAAGTTGATCAGCAATATTCTTGGCTTTTTTAACAAAGGTTTCCATGGAAAGAGAGCCCTTCTTTAGAGATCGAAGCTGATCCTCTAATTGCATTATGCGAGCTTGAGATTGAGGAGCATAAAGTTTCTCAAGCGAGGTCCAAACATCATGAGAAGTCTCAAGACTGACAATGTGTGAGAAAACTGATTTAGTAAGAGTGGAGAGGATGCAGTAGAGGATGAGTTGATCTTGATAATGCCATGTAGTATGATCCGGGTTGTCGATCACATTATTATCAACATTAGTGATAGTGGGTGTTGGACAAGGATATGAGCCATCCACAAACCGAAGATATCCATGAAGACGAAATAGAGGAAGAAATTGTGCTCGCCAAAGAAGGTAATTGTTGCGATCTATTTGGAGAACATGAGATATATTGCCAAGAGCAAATGGTGATTGGGAGGGAGATAACAAGGATGAAGAGTTAGAAGTTGTGACGTCAGTAATGGTGTTGGAGGATGTAGAAGAAGACATTTTAGTGGAAAAAAAAATTGTGAAGCTCTGATACCATGAAAGAGTATGAATTTGAGTTTAATTGCACACACAATCGGTGTGGAGATTTGTATTATATTTATAATACGTACATGAGCGGGAAAAATACAATTAAAGATTTTACAAAGATAACAATCTACAGAATCAGTAAAGATTGTGAAAGATTACTCTATCGACGGAATCGATGGAATTGACACAAATCATGGAAGATCGGCTCAATCAATGAGATTGGTACAGATTGCAGAAGATTGTTGTATCATGAAAGATTTGCTTTATCAAATCTACTCGTGCCAAGTGCGAGATGGCAGTGATTTTATTTGATTTATTGCTAAAATCCATCCTAAGCATGCAATACTATCTGTACCAAGGTCCGTCCGCGCTAGTTATGAGTATGGGCAACTACTCGTGGACGCTAGATCTGTCTTATGAGGAAACGACGAAGATTGTCTACTCCGTAATCAAATCCCTTACACATGTAAGCTTATTTCTTTCTGGCATATCTTTGGTTCAATCAAGTGAACCGTTGAACTCCATGTTGTGGATAGTGGCATCACTGGGCCATTCACAGTCAAGTGTTCACTGACTTGTGCATACTTACATTTAGCTCCTCTCATCCATGTCTGACATTCTCGAGTATGCTGGTTTTGAGAATTGTTGCATAATGTATTTGAAAGGAGCAACATTAATCTGCAATACCACAAGAAAATTTTGCTTGCTACTTGATGACAGAGAGGCAGAACGAGGGAATTCATCACGTTACATTGAATGTTATACCAGTCCAGCATCACGTCATGCGTTCTAATTTGCAGTTATATGCCGAGTATTAAAGGGAATTAAGAGAGACGGCATAACATACGAAACTCATGAAAGTCAAGCGGTGCGAAAAAGCTCATAATTTCCTAACACTTCAAATAACGAGATCATAACTCATGCTACGGGCCCTTTGTTTCCAAATTGGATAAGTCAAGATGGATACCAAAGAGCGTGCTGAAAATGGCCCCAAGCGTGGGGTGACAAAGGCTTCTAGAGCCGTTTCCTGGCCATCGCCTTGAGTGCTCTCGGTTATCTTCCGTTCAGCAACCCGCTGAAGACTCGGTCATTCCCTCCAGGTGATGCTTCCCACTCTATCGAGGACGTTAAAATGTGAGAGAGTTCATGAACAATTTCTTTCATTTCTGGTCTGTTGATAGCATCGTGTCATTCAGACGTCGCAAGGCCAAATCTGCTATCTGTGGGTGTTACTCATTTGATGTTCTAAGATACAGAGAAATCGGTGCGTATGGATGGACCTGTCTTGCTATGGTAGACATGCTAATCACTTTAGATCTCGTCACATGGATATGGAACATAATAAATCAAGCATACTGGTGCAATTTTAAAAACCTCCTCAGAGGGGTAACTCCCTCTCACGTTACAATCTATGATTGCTTCCAAAGCATTTTGTGGTTTTTGGCCTTCGAGAATCGTTGTCATCTGGGAAAGGCAAATTAAGCGTTGAATCCTGAGATGGGATGTTAGCAATAATTTCACGCAAATAGTTTCCTTGTATGCCAGCTGATTCTGACTAGAGCCGTTAAACGGGTGGGTCGGGTCGGGTTTGGGTCGGATCATTAATGGTCCGACCCAAATTGACCTATTAACCCATTTATGACCCATTTATGCTTAATGTAAATTTTTCGACCCAAACCCAACCCGACCCATACCCAACCCATACCCGACCGACCCAACTCATATTAATAAAATATTTTCATACGTAAAAAATTTAGAAAAACTTATTCCTATATATATATATTTTAAAGATTATATTATTAAAATACTTCCAATCTTTTATATATATTATTTTTTTTAAATTGTATTGCTAAAATAGTTTTATACAATATAAATTTAATGGAAATTTTTTATAAATTTTAAAATAATTATTTAAAAAATCGAAATTTAATTATTTTTAAAAAAATTAATTATTTTTATTTTATTTTTAAAATATAATTTTCTTTCTCTTTTTTCTTTTTCTTCTCCTTCTTCTTCTTTGCCAGCCGCCGGCCACGATGATGGCCGGTGACTGGCCACAAGCGAGCCTCGACCTCACCGTGTCGGTGAGCTCGAGGCTCGCCAGACGGGCGAGGCTCGAGCCTCACCCGAAGCGGTGAGCTCGAGTCTCGCGGGCATTGGTGAGGCCTCCGCCTCGCTAGATCCGGCGAGCTCGAGGCACGCCTGGTTGGTCGCCGACCGTCACCATACCGGCGACCGGAAGGAGGAAGGAGAAAGAAAAAAAAAAAGAAAGAAAAAAAAAGGAAGAAAAAGAAAAGAGAAAAAAATTATAATTTCGATTTTTATAAAGTTAAAGAGAGAAGTGAGGGATTATAATGTTTTTGTTAAAGATGAGTTTTCAACTCAACCCATTTAAAAACCCACTTAAGACCAATCTATCTTATACCTTTAATTGTAAAACCCATTTAACTCTCTTTTGTTATAAACAAGTGACCCATTTATGACCCATTTAAGATTTAAATGGGTCATAAATGGGTTTATGACCCATTTTAACACCTCTAATTCTGACTAAGGATATATGCGCCTTATCTTTCATTACATGCGCTAATGGCATTTTGTATCCTTACGGTTTACAGTAATGGGGAGATTCGATGATGGTATGTTGTATGCCATGTTTGAAAATTGGAGTGCACGTAGCATGCACTCTCCCGTGAAAGCTGCGTATAAAACCAATTAAGATCGCAAAATGCTTACAATTGGTACTAGGTGAAAGTGCCAGTATAAACACCTAGAGGGTGGTGAATAGGTGTAAAAATAGATTTTGCAAAATGCAGTGAAAACCTTTACTTTTAACCTGAGTCTGAATAATAACAGACTTTTGAAACTGAGTTTGTAGAGTAGCAGACTTTGAGCAAGATCAGACTTTAGCAGTTAAATAGAACTAGGAACAAAATAAAGAAGTTCAAGGAAGAGAATAAGAATACAAGGTTTATAGTGGTTTGGCTTAATCCAAGACTACGTCCACTCTGAAACGTTAACAGCTTTCTTAGCTGGATTCCACTATGCAATCAACAAGAGATTACAACTTTGAGTGCAAACACTTAGTAATATATCACACTATCTCACTAAGTCACGCTTTTGGTATTTCTCTCACGATCACAAACGTTTAAGCTCACCAAAGACAAGTGTATGAACAAAGATCACTTGGACTTTGGAATTATAAATTCTATGCCCCGTCTCTTACTTGCTCATCGATCCTTGATCTCTTTAAATACTCATCCACTTCCAAAACTAGCCATTGGACAGTATCTTGAGGATCGTCTTCCAATCTATCCGTTGGACAGATCTGTATCTAGAAGATTTGATAGCTGTTGAGTGACAAAGGTAGAATCCCAAATTAATTTTGATCGCCCATACAAACAAAATCTTGATTTCCATAAGTAGTGATTCTTTGTATAGAAAGTTATTGTCTTCAAGATCTTATTGTAAATCAATTAAATTAAGTCAATCAAATCAATCTTGATGTAGAATCTAAACCAGATCACTAGCCATTATATGATTGGGGCTTGTGTTACGTTCTGTCGAATCTGGATGTAAAGTCTGAGTACAATAAACTTTACAATTTAGGTCTGAACATATTCTCATTTTGAACAAATTTAGCTTTAAGATATGAACACCATCTGAATAAGTTCAGCTTTAGTATAGAGTCCGTCTTCTGGTTTAACTTCAGCATAGAGTCTTTCTTCTGGTTTTTCATTCACGTTCAGTATGAATTTGTCAAAATGAGCAGACTTCTGATGTAGAACTGACTTTGACACAGAAGTCTGGAAATCTTCAAAATATACTTTGGACATGTGTTACATTCAGTCTTCTGGTTCTTCCAAGTATAGACTTTGATGATATCATTTACCTGTTCTATTATTTGCATAGTCTATTACTCAACCATTAAACACGTTAGTAGTCTTTAATTTATTTTGTCATCTTCAAAACATTATAAGTGATTTCCCTGACACTAGGATCTTAAACTTACTTGGGTCCCTGTTATCACGAGCGAGTGCACGCTGACCAGTGACTATTTCTGCTAAAACCACTCCAAAAGCATAAACATCTCCTTTTGATGTCATTGGCAGCTCGCAGACGAACCTGCAAGGAAGCAGTAAGCTCCAAAGTCGAGTCTGAGATGAAATGCATGATGTCCAAAAAAGCTTGCACCATCGGTAAGCATGTTTTCTCAGTTTCCCTTGTCATAAAAAACGACCAAAGCACCTACTCAGGAGGAATATAACCAGGTGTGCCAACTACACGTGTTGCAAATACTTCTTGTCATTGGATCCTTCCACCAGTCTTGCGAGTCCAAAATCAGCCCTCTGCCGACACAGCAAGTCAACATTGTTGGAGAAATCTTTCCAGAATATTTTGAAGCTGACAAAACGTTTCTATCAGTCTAGTCTGGATATTCGCAGACCTTCTGTTTAGAGTCTGAAGACTTTTTGATCACCAGACTCAAGACTCAAGACTCAAGACTCAAGACTATTCTCATTGACAGTCTTTCTAATCCAATGACGAAGGAAATCCAGAGCCGAAGTATATGGTTGAGGATTTAATCCTATCCTTTGGAGAAGATCTCTTGGTTGGATAAATATAACAGATTCTTTTATTCGTATCTAGATCGATTGAAGATCCGATGGTCGACGAAATATTCTTGGAAGGTTCTATTCTTGGAAACCAAGATCCTGATTGTATGGGCGAACATGATTGTTGGGCTATCGTCAGGTTCCTTTAATAGCTCGAATGATCTTCTTAATTGATTCCGTCCAACGGGTAGATTGGAGGAATTCCTTTGGTAAGTGCTAACGGGTATGATGGCATAAAGGAGTATAAAAAGGAAGACGTTCGAGTTGTTTTAGTGCGTGATCGATAGAGAAATTCCAAAGTCTGAAGCACCTTGATTATTAGTCGATACATTTTGAGCGAAATTGTATACACAGAGAGTGTCTATACTTGGTGATACCTTGAGCGAGTGTGGTAGATCATCTACACCTAGAAATCAATGAAGATCAATGCTGTAACATCTCTTTGTTCATAGTGGAATCCAGCCAATTGGCTGTCAGTGCAGAAGAGTGGACGTAGGCTTGAATCAAGCCGAACCAGTATAAACCGCGTGTTCAATTCTCTCTTTCCTTTACTCAGTCTTACGTTGATTGTTATTTGTCGCAAATCCTTCAACAGTCTAGTATTGTGCAATTATTAAGAAAAGTGTTTTATATACCTATTCACCCCCTCTAGGTACTCGTACTAGCTATATCAATTGGTATCAGAGCTCGTGTTCTTACTTTATTTGAAGTGTTTTACTTCAGAGTAAAAGATCCATGGCTAGTATGCTAGCACTAGGGCTGGTGGAAGGGCAAAGCAATACCAGACTACCCTACTTTGATGGAAATGATTACAACATCTAGAAGAACAAGATGAAAGCTTTCCTACGATTAAAGGATCCTCTGGAATAGGACGTTATGGAAAGAGGAATCACTCCTACAGCTGCATCAGTCTCTGAAAGAGGGAAAGAAACTGTTGAGACCAGCGGAATGGCTCAAGAAGAGATAATCAAGAGACAAGCACTCGATGCAAAAGCAATTTACTCTTTATATTGTGTTTTGTCACCAACTGAATATAACAGAATATCTTCTTGTGTTACAGCAAAAGAAGTATGGGACAGATTACATATCATCTATGAAGGAACAGATCGAGTGAAGGAGACTAGGATTAACATTCTCCTCGGTCAATATGAAGCCTTCAAAATGAAACCAAGAGAATCTATAACTGACATGTTTAGTCGTTTTACAGATATTGTCAATGGTCTTGAGAACCAAGGACAAAAAATTTCTGATCCCATGAAGGTAAATAAGCTATTGCGTGGACTCTCCAAGGATTGGAATCATATAAAGACTTCAATAAGAGAGACGCAAAGAATTATGCCACTATCTGTCGACGAACTGATTGGAACTCTTCAATCTTATGAAGTGGAATGAGTTAATGAAGACGAAGATCCAAAATGTAAGAAATCCATTGCATTAAAATCAAATGATGATTCTGATGATACAGATTCTGGAGATGATCTGGACGATGAGGAGCTTGCTCTTATGATAAGAAGATTCAGAAAGCTGAAGAGAAAATGAAGAAGGTTCAACTCAAAGAAACAAAGTTTCCAAAGACAGCAGACCAAGTTTGTAGATGATGAGAAACCAAACAAAGATGTAGTTTACTTCGAATGTAAGAAAAATGGACACATCAGACCCAACTGTCCTCTTCTAAAGAAGAAGAAAGGAAAAGCTGAAAAGTTTCGTAAAGCTCTCAAAGTTGAAACATAGAGTGATATAGAGTGTGAAGAAAGTGATGAAGAATATGCCAACCTATGTCTGATGGCACAATCAGACTAAGACTCAGACTCTGGATCAGACTCAGATAGTGAATTTGAGGCAAGTAATTTTAAAATTCCTGTCAAAGTTTCTAAATGCATTGATGAACTGTGTTTTAGTCTTAAGACTTCTCTCAAAAGAATTTCCGAACTTAAAAAGGAAAACTCAGCTCTAAAACAAAATGAAAAAGTCTTAGAAGAAAGAATTAAAAATTTAGATTTGAATATTTCCACTCTTAAAGAAAAGGAAGATAATCTTTTGAAAGAAAATGCTCTTTTAAAAACTGACTTATCAAATATTTCAAAGAAATTTTCAATAAGATCCGAAAAACTTGAAAAGATTTTTTCAGCTCAAAGACCTTATTTCAATAAGTCCGGTCTAGGTATGACAGCATAAACAATTCCCTTGATTGATTTTCTTAAAGTAAAAGAAAGAATTAAGAAAAGACCGTCGTAGAGAGGCTTACAAAAATCATTTCAAGAAAGTTTTTGTAAAGTCTCGTAGGGTCGAAATGCTCTCAGTGTTCAAAGTGTAACAGTCAGGATCACTTTGAAAAAGAGTGTCCTATGGTTTGGAAACCTGTCAAGAAAGTATGGCCTAATAATGTTTATCCTACTAACACCAAAGGACCCAAGGAAATTTGGGTACCAAAGAAAGCTTGAGACTCTCTTTTAAATGCAGGTCTCCGTCAAGAAAAATGTAAAGTGGTATCTTGATAGCGGATGTTCAAGACACATGACAGGAGACTCAAATTGCTTCATAAAGCTTATTCAAGTAAATGGTGGAAAAGTTTCATTTAGAGGAAACGGCAAATGAAGTATTATGGGATTTGGAACTGTGAAAATTGGAAATCTCACAATAAGCAATGTTTCTCTAGTGGAAGGACTTAACTATAACCTTCTCAGCATTAGCCAATTGTGTGATACTGGTTTCAAGATCTCCTTTCAAGAAGGAATATGCTCTGGAATCAGTAAAGACTCTACTCAGTCCTTCATGGGTCGAAGACATAGAAATATCTACCTCTTAGACATGAAACCAAATGAATCGCAATGCCTAATCTCAATTCAAGATGAAGCAATCTTATGGCACAAAAAGCTTGGTCATGTCAACATGAAGCAATTAGCCAAAATCTCATCAAAGCAGCTTGTTCGAGGTCTACCCAAATTACCATACCAAAAGTCCGATCCGTGCACACCATGTATTCTAGGAAAGCAGGTAAGAAATTCATTCAAGTCAATAAATCATGTCTCTACTAATCATGCACTATAGTTGCTGCATATGGATCTCTTCGGACCAACCAGAACCCAGAGCATTGGAGGTAAGAAATATTGACTAGTATTTGTGGACGATTACTCTCGCTTTACTTGGGTATATTTCCTTGCAAGTAAGTCTGAAACCTTCTCGGATTTTGAAAAATTTGCTAAAAAGGTTCAAAATGAAAAAATGCTGTGTTATCTCAAGTATAAGAACATATCATGGAGGTAAATTTGAAAATCAAGATTTTACAAAATTTTGTGATGAATCTGGCTTTAAGCATATGTTTTCTTCTCCATATACTCCAGAGCAAAATAGAGTTGTAGAAAGAAAGAATAGATCTCTTCAAGAAATGGCTAGAACTCTTTTAATTGAAAGTAAGATTTCTTCACGATTTTGGGCTGAAGCTGTTTCAATAGCGTGCTATATCATTAATAGAGTCTTCTCTAGACCTAGAGAAAACCCCTTATGAGTTATTCAAAGGTAAGAAGCCCATTGTTTCATACTTTCACGTGTTCGGTTGCAAATGCTTTATTTTGAAAAATGCAAAAGATCGAGTTGGTAAGTTTGAAGAAAGATCAAATGAAGGCATCTTCCTTGGATATTCTACATCAAGCAAATCTTACGAGTCTATAACAAGAAGAGCCAGTCGTGTAGGAGTCAATGAATGTCAAATTTCAAGACTCTACGCAAGATGAATCGATCGACTCATCATGAAGAGTCCGAACCTACTCGAGCACCCTCCAAAGCTTACAACTCAAGAAGCATCTCAGACTCTGGAAGATCAGCACCAAGCTGTTCATGAAGATTCAAATAAAGAAAAAGATCATCAACCAGACAAATCAACCAGTAACTGGAAGCATAAATCCAGTCATCCCAAAGATCTCATTATCGGCGAAATTAATGAAGGAATCCGCACCAGATCTAAAATGCGTGAAGAGTCTAGTGCTGTAGCTTTTATTTCCGAAATTGAGCTAAATAGCATAGAAGAAGCTTTATCTGATGAAAGCTAGATTGAAGCTATGCAAGAAGAGCTCAGACAGTTTAACATTAATGATGTCTAGGAATTGACATCCAAACCAAAAGGTAAAACTGTTATTGGAGCTAAATGGGTGTTCAGAAACAAGATGAATGAGAAAGGAAAAGTCGTACGAAACAAAGCAAGACTCGTGGCTAAAGGATACACGTAAGAAGAAGGAATAGACTATGATGAGACTTATGCTCCAGTAGCAAGGTTAGAAGCTATTCGACTATTACTTGCGTTTGCTTGTTATAAAAATTTCAGGTTATTCCAAATGGATGTCAAAAGTGCTTTCCTAAATGGATTTGTTCATGAGGAAGTTTATGTGGAACAACCACCTGGGTTTGAAGATCCAAAGAAGCCAGACTCAGTCTTCAGACTGAAAAAGGCCTTGTATGGTTTAAAGTAAGCACCTTGAGCTTGGTACGACAGACTAAGTAAGTTCTTATTACAAAATGGTTTTGTCAAAGGTAAAGTAGATACTACTTTATTTATCAAAAAGGAAAACAAAAGCTTTTACTTGTTCAAATATATGTGGATGATATTATTTTTGGATCCTCTAATGAAAGTCTCAGTGCAAGAAGTTTTCTAAGTTTATGCGGGATGAGTTTGAAATGAGTATGATGGGAGAGTTAACATTCTTTCTTGGTCTTCAAGTAAAGCAATTGAAGTAAGGAACTTTTATTTATCAAGAAAAATATGCTAATGATCTTGTCAAAAGGTTTGGATTGGAAAATTGCAAAAAAGATTGATATACCGATGTCAAGTTCTTTGAAGATAGATAAAGATGAAGAAGGGAAGAAAGTTGATCAAAAGCTGTACAGGAGCATCATTGGTTCACTTCTTTATCTTACTACTTTTGGACCTGACATTTTGTTGAGTGTTTGCATCTGTGCTAGGTTTCAATCAGATCCTAGAGAATCCCATCTCAGTGCTGCGAAACGTATTATTAAATACGTTGCTTCATCTTCAAGCATCGGTCTGTGGTATCCTAAGAATGGAGACTTTAATCTTCCGGGGATATTCGAGACGCGATCTCCGCCTTGATTGCGAGTCGATAGAAAGAGTACTTGAGAACTTGCCGCTGTTGAAAACGGGACGAGTGTCTTGGTTTTCAAGGAAACAAAGCACCGTGGCTCTCTCAACAACAAGCGAGTATGTAGCTCTTGGAAGCTGCTGTTCGCAAATTATATGGATAAAACAACAGCTACAAGACTTTGGGATTGAAGACTCATGCACGAGATCGATGTGACAACACCAAACAAGCAATCAATCTCACCAAAAATCCAATCCTTCATTCAAGAGCAAAGCATATAGAGATTCGACATCACTTCATTAGAGATCATATTCAAAATGGAGAAATCTCGATTCAATTTGTTGATTCAAAAAGTCAATTAGCAGATATATTCACAAAGCCTTTGGAGAAAAATCAGTTCGATTTTATCCGTTTCAGACTCAACATTTTGAAGCTTGAAGAAGTTAAAGTCTAGAGACTCTCCAACCCTCAGACTCAGACATTCATGGCTATAGATTGTAAGTTGTCGTTATATTTAATCTCGAAAAGGTATGATCTATAGTTCAGTTAATTTATAGTCTCCGTGAAAAACGAAATCTTGTCTTTTCAAAAGGATTAACTTCTATTCGGCAGTTATTGATTTTAAAAAGAAGTGTCTTTTCACTTTCCTTGTGGCGATTGAACTTTCCTTTTCAAAACTGAGTTATATATATAGGGTGCGAATGGTAACGTTTATGTTCTTTTTTTGTTCCAGGAACAGAAACAAAAAAAAGTGTTTCTGTTCCGGGGAACAATTTTTGAACAAAAGAACGCGTTTGGTAACGTTTGGTCCGGAATAAAAAATGAACAGAAACACGTTTGGTAAATTTTATTCTTTTTTTGTTTCTTTTAATTTTTTAAACATTTTTATTTTATTTTTTTATTTTTTCCTTTCTTTTTATTTTTCTTTTTTCCGGCCGGTCACCGGCCTCCGCGATCGGGCCGACGGGCGGCAGCCTCGCCCAGCCACGGCGAGGCTCGGCGTCGTCCGGGCGCGGGCGAGGCCGAGCCTCGCCTTGGCCGGGCGAGCTCGGGCTCGCCAGATCCGGCGAGGCCGAGCCTCGTCATGGCCGGGCGAGCTCGAGCCGCCGCATCCAGCGAGGCCGAGCCTCGCCGGGGGCCGGCGATGCTCGGCCTCCGCCGGATCTGGGCGAGCCGAGCTCGCCCAGCCAAGGCGAGGCTCGGCCTCGCCCGCGCCGGCGACGCCGAGCCTCGTCGGGGGCCGGCGACGCTTGGCCTCGCCGGATCTGGGCGAGGCCGAGCCTCGACGGACGGTCGGCCGCCGCCATGGCCGAGGCCGGCGACCGTGAAAGAAAAAAGAAGGAAAAAAAGAAGAAGAAAAGAAAAGAGAAGAAGAAGAAGAGAGGGAGAAACGTTTCTTCAAGAAACGTTTCGGAGCAAGAAATAACAAATTGTTGTTTCTTTTTTCTGTTCTTATTTCGTTCCGAAACAAAAAAACAAAAAGGAACAAACGCAACCAAACGCGTTTCTGTTCCTTTTTTGTTCCCGGCACACTTTCCGTACAGAAGTGTGCCGGAAATGTTTCCATGCACGCCCATACAGTTTTCTTTTTCGCCCAATCTTCAAAACCCTAAAAGGTATTCTCCTCCCAATCCTGTTTCTACTTTGTGTTCATTTTCAAGAAAGTTGTCATCTTTTCTTGGGAAAGCAAGTAAAGGAATCTTTCAACGACAAGGAAGGATGTCTTCTTCGAGGAAGTCTTCAAGAATCGCGAACATGGGACCAAAGAGAATGAAGGTGGGACCTACCCATTTCGATCTCACCGAAGATGAAGATTTATCGAGTTAGCAACAGAGCCCGATTCACTCTCCACCACGTCACTCAACACCATCTATCCCACAAGGTGCGGGTTAACAACCAGATGAAGAAATAATCGAGGACGCAGACCCTGTAAGAGTCCAAAAACCCTCTTTTATTTACAAACTCTATTGTGCGATGAAGAGCATTGGGACTCCGTTGAACTACGTGGATGATTTTCTTAAAGATAAGAATTATGGGAATGAGTATATCTTTCTAAGACGAATGGAGGATTTGGGAATTGCTCCCAAAGGAAAGGCTGAGGAAGTACTTGCGAACATTCAAAGTGACCCTCGTATATTGGGACCGAATCCGACTGACGGGAACGATGATGATAAAATGTTCAGTGATTTTCAACCTAGAATGAGTGTTGCTGCAAGGGTGAAGGGAAAAAGAATGGAGTTGTTTAAATCAAAGGAGCAAGAGAATCTGTTCTTCAAACTGCTGAAACGAGGGGTGATAAACCCTAGGAGTGTTGATTTCGATTTCTTGGATGCCATTAATGTGAACTTAAGGGAGAAGTTCAATCTGCTTCAACTTGAACCGATACCACAGACGGTTATGCGCAATTGACAGCATAATTCTATTCGAATCTTAGCTTTTTAAATGCGAATAGAATATCATTCAGTGTTAGAGACCAAGACCATGTGGTAGACGTGGACATGTTGGCGGACATAATTGGAGTTGAACGAGGACGCTATCAACCAATCAAAGTCTCAATTGCTCGTGCCTCATTGGAGCTTGTCAAAGATAGAGATACAGAGGGAAGAATCATCTATTCAAGGATGCGCGCCATCAATATAGTGCTTCACAAAATTGTGATCAATTGCATCAGGCCCAAGTCTACATCAAAGACTGACGTGTCCAATTCTGAGGCAAAATTGATGTATGCGATTAACTCAGGGACGAAGTTCTCTCTCCCTCACATCATTCTCTTTCACATGTACAGAGCAATAGCGAAGGACAAAGGCCAATTGCCTTACCCTGGTCTTGTGACCAAGATCTTCAGACACTTAAATATTGAACCTCCACATACTCTCTGTGTTCGACCATACGATAAAATGGTGGTAGGTTTGAAGATGTTGACGAAGATGCGTCTGAAAGAGCTTTCCAAGGCAATGGAGAAGTTCAGAGTGAAGACTCCAGTACCTTCTGCTTCAAAGAGAAAAGGGAAGGAACCCATTGGTGCCCCATCTACGAAGAAAAGAACTCTCATCTTGGAGGATGAAGATGAAGAGGAAGATCTCACTATCTCTGCCTTG
Organism: Eucalyptus lansdowneana; assembly: GCA_017140395.1. Taxonomy (NCBI): domain Eukaryota; kingdom Viridiplantae; phylum Streptophyta; class Magnoliopsida; order Myrtales; family Myrtaceae; genus Eucalyptus; species Eucalyptus lansdowneana. The sequence continues at coordinate 4,617,992 of CM029484.1, read as the reverse complement.
ATAAGGACCAGACGTTCTATACCTGAATCGATAGAACATCAGAAGAAAGAGAAAGAAGCAGAAGAACAGAGAGAAGAAGAGGAGCAAGCCAAGAACAGAGAAGAAGAAGAGCAACGAGAGAAGGAGAAAGAAGTTGAAGAAGAAGGAGAAGCAGAGAAAGAAAAGTCTGCAGCTAGAGAGAAAGGGAATCAAGATGCAGAAGAGCATGATCATCACTCTTCCCCATTTGAGGTCCTAGAGACAGGGGGAGTTGGCGAGCAAGGAAGGTCCACACCTCATGCTGCCATCAGTGAAGGTCTAAGACGATCGCCAGCAGATCCAGAAGATTTTCAGGCTTCTCAAATGCTTAAAGAAGGACATGATACGTCAACACCAAATCTGCAAGATTATACAGAAGCTCCATCGTCTGCATTCACTCAATCCGAGAAAGCACATGCAAGTACATAGACGGACAATTTTGCAGATTTTCGTCGTATTCTTGATGTTCTTCTAGAAATGCGGGGTCAAATCTATGCTCTGGACTATGAAATTCAAGCCATGAAGAATGCTGGACAAGCATCTTCGGTTACCTTGGAGGACAAAATGAAAGACCTAGCTCTATAAATTCAAGCTAATGCCAAAGGAGAGGAGGTAGATCATCTAAGGGAAGACTTGAAGAGGCTAGAAGGCATAGTCCAGTTGATGGGAGATTTCCGATCGTGCGCATTCCCTGCTGCACTCGACTATTTTCTCATATTTTTAATGATGACAAAAAGGGGGAGAAGCAATTTGAACCAATTTGAACTTTAAACTTTGACTTTAAATTTGTTTTTGTGGTTGAATATGTTTGTTTTTGAGTATGACTTGAGTGAACTTGGGTGTGAACTTGAATTTGACCGAATTGGTGTAGATTTTGATGCTTGATTGTTTGCATTTATATCAAGTGTTGTTGTATGGTATTACTCATGAAAGACTAACCAATTTTCTGTGGATGCAGAGTCTAGTTGTTTTATTAATCTTTATGAGATAGCCATATTACTTGAGAAATGTTTTTGCAGGTCAAAGTTGTTCAAATCTACATGAAAGTTTTGTCACCATAAAAAATGGGGAGATTGTTGGAAAAATCTTTCCAGAATATTTTGAAGCTGACAAAACGTTTCTATCAGTCTAGTCTGGATATTCACAGACCTTCTGTTTAGAGTCTGAAGACTTTCTGATCACCAGACTCAAGACTCCAAGACTATTCTCATTGACAGTCTTTCTAATCCAGTGATGAAGGAAATCCAGAGCCGAAGTATATGGTTGAGGATTTAATCCTATCCTCTGGAGAAGATCTCTTGGCTGGATAAATATAACGAATTCTTTTATTTGTATCTAGATTGATTGAAGATCCGATGGTCGACGAAATATTCTTGGAAGGTTCTATTCTTGGAAACCAAGATCCTGATTGTATGGGCGAACATGATTGATGGGCTATCGTCAGGTTCCTTTAATAGCTCGAATGATCTTCTTAATTGATTCCGTTCAACAGGTAGATTAGAGGAATTCATTTGGTAAGTGCCAACGGGTATGATGGCATAAAGGAGTATAAAAAGGAAGACGTTCTAGTTATTTTAGTGCGTGATCAATAGAGAAATTCCAAAGTCTGAAGCACCTTGATTATTAGTCGATACATTTTGAGCAAAATTGTATACACAGAGAGTGTCTATACTTGGTGATACCTTGAGCGAGTGTGGTAGATCATCTACACCTAGAAATCAAGGAAGATGAATGCTGTAACATCTCTTTGTTCATAGTGGAATCCAGTCAATTGGCTGCCAGTGCAGAAGAGTGGACGTAGGCTTGAATCAAGCCGAACCACTATAAATCGCGTGTTCAATTCTCTCTTTCCTTTACTCAGTCTTACGTTGATTGTTATTTGTCACAAATCCTTCAACTGTCTAGTATTGTGCAACTATCAAGAAAAATCTTTTATATACCTATTCACCCCCTCTAGGTACTCGTACTAGCTATATCAAACATCATTCTAGGAGTTATATACTCTAGTAGCTTAAGGCGAAGGCAGAAAGCCTGGAAGGAAAATTCATGTGAAACTTCCGTCAAACCCACATTACTAAGAAGTGAATGCTCAAACCAGTTATCCATTACCTTTGCTCTGAGTCCCTGGTCAAGTAAAATATTACTTGTCTTGATGTCACGATGCATGTACCGCACCTTGGTATGATCATGAATGTACTCAATTCCTCTTTCAGCATCAAGTGCTATATTTGCTCTTGCTGTCCAGGAGAGAGGTTGGTGACCTGCAAGAACTAGCAATTGAGTACCTTTAGTAATTTTTTTTTCCTCCAGGCAGAAAAAGGAGGTAGATCTATTGCTATTGTAACCTTTCAGTAAAGGATCATGAAGGTGGTCGTTCAGTGAGCCATTTGGAACATACTCATGGACCAAGTATAAAGAGTCGTCACTGCTTGATTATCCAAGAAGCTCCACCTAAAGAGCTAGAGAGATCAGTGAGATAGTAGCATGAACCTTCGCTTTTTCTTGATCACCATTTTGCGTGAGAAATCTAAATCATGACCAAATTTTTTTTTTATTTTTTTATTTTTTTGGCCAGTAGATACTTGCCACATTAATGTGATGTATTTTGCACAAAACTTTAAGCTCAGCAAAGAACTCCTCTGGCCGGCCGGATTTCATCTTCTTGACAGCAACTTCCTGAAATTGAGACAAGGCATATTTGGTCTTAGGATAGGAAAGCAGATCATTGTCCTGGATTGAGCTCCACGAAAAAAGGTGGAGAAAAGGTAAAAGCCTGACATGTGTATCATACCCGGTTCCCTAAGATGCCATAATACACACTCCCATACCCTCCCTCTCCAATTCTCCGTGCATCATCAAAGTCTTTTGTAGCCTCGTACATATCCTCCAAGCTGTACATAACTGGTTTATCTAATTCAAATTTCTCATCTGGGACAAGAATGGTAGCTTCACGTAAGTGTATCAGATACTATGCATGCCTTTACTTGCCTTTCCTTCAGAGAAATAAAATTCAAAGTGGCTTTCTAAGGAAAGACAACTCTTTCAGTTTCTTCAGCTTGTATATGAGCCTCATCCTTTTCTGTTTAAATCAAAATTTCATATCTAGTGTCATATCGTGCCACGTAAATCTCACTTAAACTTAGGCCATCATGAGAAAATTCTCGATTTTTCAGTCTCCTAACTGAACTTCAAAGTCCTTTTTGTGGAAGAGTTGTTTCAGTGGGGTAGTCTTCTGGGTATCTGAGCTCTTACTTGTTGCCTCAGGATCTACTTGTCCACCTTTGCCCCTTCTGTTTCTCCTTTGATATAACAAAATCAGTATGCTCATCGATGCTAAAGTTACCACTGACGGGATCACTGCTATCTCAATCCACTTCTTCATTTTCCCTAACGCATGATAACAAACTGTAAGTGGATGCAAAAAATGTTTGACACCACTCATGATTCCATATATGTCTACTGTATATTGTCCCTGACTTGATCCCGCTTTATTTCGGTCTTAACTTGCCTACAATCATTCTGTAAATGAAAATTTTAGGCCTTGCCATCTTCAAATGACAACAGAAGATCACTCTTAAACATAAAGAGAGAGTTCAGCTTACGTTGCTTGTGACCTTGAGTTGCCCTATTTTCCTTAGGTACATACAGCACCCACCTGACATCTATATAACTAGGATCCTGAGTCAACTTCGGGTTCAGTTTCTCAACCTCACTCAAATTTGAGGACAGCAGATGGGCAATCTGTGATAGAGTGTCATGCTCTTGAGCCATGGAAGTCATGATTTCTTGAGATCCTTCTTCCACACAACCACATGAGATGCATAGTTACCGTATTTCCAACATTATAAGCTTGTCCAATGTAGAAATCATTGTAGACTCTGGCAAATGAATCATCTGGTTTTACTTTGTAAGAAGTATCATAGGAGTATCTGTTGGTGCCATTCAGGTATGTACAAGTGCACGGCACAGATACCAGATAATCTTGCTCTGCCCCGTGGATTATCGGTTTGATTTCTGACACATTGACCGAGTAGAGAGAGGCTATTTCTTCTGTGGTCCTCCAGAGATATGGTACAAGTAAGAATTGCATGATTGCAGTGCTTCAGAACATGGGAAAGGGCGCATGAGACTTGTCCTGCTGAACACACTAAGGGAGAGAGCAGTTCTGGAGATAAAAATCAGCGAGACAAGAGACAGGAAGAATTTGCTGATAAAACGAGCCATTCCTTGATGAAGAACCAATCGGCAAATAAGCAAAATGCACCTTTGAGCCTAGAGCTGTCTTTTGCTTTGCATCTTGTTGCTCTGATGATGACTGACGAGAACATAGGGTACTGTAATTATGACCGATCCTTTTAAACCTGTTGAAATATAGATAAAAGAATATTCAGCTGCGCCTTTAGCCAGATCCTTGTCTTTTCCACCGGGTCAGTATCTTTCTGATCTTATTAAATCTGTACGCGACAGGTGCATGTTCTCTCTTATTAGCAATAGAACAAACTGCTACATGTGTTTAAAGAAAGTTCTGAAGAAGGGACATACCCTTTAGTTTAAGTTCTTTTTAGGCATATTGTGGAAGGCCAAGGATGTCAAGGAGTGAGTTTGAGCACAAAAGTCCATCTTCTTGATACTAATTAGTCAAAATTGGCAGTGATTTGATATTATGGAATATGATTAGGTGGTGCAAAAACGGAGGTGGAGGTCTAGTTCTGCTAAGTACTGGCACCATTTCCCTATATTACTAAGAACAATCTGAGGTAGTGGCAAGCACTCCGTTCCATTAACATCTCTTTCATATAGATCACATTTTTGTGATGATGATTTTTGTATTAACATAAAAGATTTCATCATCTGTGTCTTCATTGCTATGTCTTTTAGCAGTGTGGAAGCTAGCCGCGTCTTGGTGTTCATGGAAGTATATGGGCGAAATGAGACTTTCTCAGCCTATCTTATTGACACAAATTGCTGACAAGGGCACGTAATCTTAATATTGAAGCTGAAGCTTTATGGCGTCGTGTGGAGATCTTTGACGAGACTTTTCCGGGCGGCAATGATCCAAATTTATTTTCGTTACAAAGCCAAATTTAACGAGACTTACGAGCTGATTGTTTAGCAGGCCATGCTCATTGCTTAATGCCTCTAGTTACTTAGCTTGGTAGCCGCGCCTCTAGTTACTTAGCTTGGTAGCCGCTTTTCTTGGCACTCGATGTGTAAGTTTGGTAAATCTGATGACAAGCAACCGAACATAACGGTGCATTTTCTGATCAATTTGCTGCATTTAACGTTGATTCAAAATTCTTCCGTTTTCATTTATCAGACTAGTAGACTACTAGACATTCAATAAGAGTCTTGCACAAAGGTTTGTTAAACAATTCGAGCGACAGATCTTTATATACCGATTTGGTATTCTTGCAGATTGCGGTTGTTTTCTTCACGATCTTGCGGGCCGGTCCTAATGTTGTCTTTTTGGGCTTGTGAATGTTTACTTTTGGAGATACTTTAGCAAGACCTATAAATCGGATGGGCCTCTCTCAAAGTCATTAGATCAATATCATTTGGATTAAGATTGACCTATAGGCCGAACTAATATGCATCCATTATGGGCTAATGGGTCATCGGCTTTGCAAAGGCCAGCTTTTACTTTGTTTTTCGGAAAAAAAAAAAAAAAGACACCATTAATATTATAACTTTTGTTCTGTACTCATTTCAATATCATCTTTTCAATCACCTAAACATCACATTAGTTAAAAACCGATCACTTTAGTGCATTCACCAACTTATTCCCACGGTTTATCATACATGACTTTTTTTTTCAAATAAAAAAAATGAAGTCCAACATAGACAAAGGGCAAGAGAAAGTGACACTTTGATCAGAGAAAAACTAATTCTCTCTCTCTCTCCACACCAGGGGCGATCCTCGCTCGTCTTCAGAAAACCTCGGTACTTTCGCAACTTGAAAATTCGACAACTTCATCGGTAAAGCAAATCGTGAGGTTTTCACAGTAAAGCACTTGTTCAGCATGATTTGCTGACAAATACCATTATGAGATGATACAGAGGGCGATGGCAGGAAGAAAGAAGGAAAGAAACGATACAGGTTTTGTTGGCATTAGAATAGAGAATGCGTAAGTTCATTTGCTTTACTATGAAAACTTGGTGGGGGAAAACGTCAGAACAATTTCTTCACTTTGAAAGCTTTATCTCTCGCTCACTCCGTGTCATCTTATTTTACTGTCCGTTGCATATTTCGTCAAGTAAATTTTCCCCAATTCGAGGAATTGGGGCTGGGATTATAAGCAATTTTGCTCCGATCTGTTCATTTGGGGCAAACATTGTGATAAACGATGTCAACTAGAAGCAACTTTGCTGACTTATTTTGCCGATGAGACATATCAGATGGTTTATATTAAATATTGCCATGTCGGATTTTCAAGCCATGGAAATTAACAATTGAAATGATTGATTTAAAAAAAATCAAAAATGGCACTCAAATAATTGTCAAAAAGCATTATGACAATAAGTGAGCACCACTCTCACAAAATCCTTACACCAATATTATTTAATGTAGGATTGACCTACAACCCAACTCTTATACATTTAGTTTATGCCAACTGTTCATACGTAACTCCGTTCAAAATGGTACAGGATCATGGGAGTAGTGACTAGGATAAAGCCGGTACAGGAACTTGGGAGTAGTGAATATTACGATTAGGTGAGTGTGGAGACATGTCGGGACTCGTCCTCAGGCTACGCGACTCCATCGCTTTTCTCCTCTTCTTCTTCCCGAAATCAACATAAGAATCAAGCCCAATTGCCCCCTTGAGTTTGAACCAACCACCTAATGCTTTTCTTGGGGATCCCATCTTGCCTTCTTCGCTTACACCTTCATCACATAATTTAGAGAAATCCTAGAGTGAGTCTATCGAGCTGGAGAAAGAATCATATGTTCATTATTAACAAGTGTGATCTTTCTCGCGATAAGGAAATAAGAAGAAGAAAAAAGAATGATGGTGATATGTATGACCTGGGGCATTGGGAACATGTTGAGCAGGAAGCAAAGAGGTAGTTGTTGGTGAAGGCAATAGATACACCATGATGAGCAGATATGCCACCACCGCTATCGCCACCCACTCTTTCTCGACAATGTTATTTTTCACCATCGCTCTCGGACTAGGCAAGATCACATAGCAATCACACTACGAGAGTGGCAATGATGAGCAACAAATTATAGGCAAAGTTCGAAAGTTAAAAGGACTGGATGGCTTGAATATATAATGTAGCGAGCTTCTTTAGTCCATGAAGAAAGATGGCTTTGTGGAATTCATGGTCTGATCGAACTCGTTCATCTCTTGACTCTTAAGTCTACAATAGAGCCATAATTCTAATGTAATGGGGCCCATCCAAACTTTTGGGAGGCTTCCTCGTCCTTGCCCTCAAAATTTAGTTAGTCTCTCAGATTCGAGCAACCATTTGTGGTCTACTCCATCATTGACTTCGCCTCCCTCGTGATGACCACGCAAGGTAGTGGTCACGAATTTGTAGAAAGTCTCTTCATAAGATCATCGAAAGCATAATGATAAATCAATAAATTAGAAGATATCCGTTTTTGTAAAATTTCATGTTTCGGTGGTTGGTTACTTAAATTGTCTGAAGGGAATTGATGATTATGCATTTGAAATGGGAACAATGCAAGAGCAAGAACATTCAAAAGTGCCTCCAATCTCTCCACCGATGCGTCCAGCCAAAACCCGACCAATCCACAATCTTCGCCAAGGTCATTCTTCTCTCTCCAGCTCATATAAAAAACGCTAACACACAAAACAGGTATAGAGCAATCAAACCTGTTTGTTTTTGCAGACGTTACAAATGAGAGAGATCTTGGGTTCTCTCTTTTTAGATATTCATGTTGAGAAAATGTTCCGGATGAAATGGAATAATAATGGTTGAGAATTGGCAAGACTTGCTGTTTCTTTTCTTTTCGCTGTTCAAGGAAGTCCATGTCGTGAACAGAAGATGGAGGAGGTAGAGAAGGCCAGAGAGGAGCTAAATTATGTATTCAAGTTTGTTGTCGGTCAACTAAAAGTGCCAATCAATATGTAATTTGTACTCGAATCGTGATTACTCCCTACTTTTAGCCTCTCTTAGCCTTTTATTTAGCTACCTTGCATACTATACTCGAGCTATCCTACGGTCCAATGATGATTTAACCTTATAATTCTCATCGCCTTGGAGAAGGTGTTAGAATTGTTCGCTATGTTAGCTTCACGGGCCGAGTGCGGAGGATGATGAGTATGAAAAGAATATCACTATTCTACTGAGCAAGTGGCCGATATCTTGATGTGCACGGGACTTGACTCGTCAAATCTAAAGTTTGTTGAAAATTTGGGCAAAAAGGAATGTGTAACCAATTAAATAGTCTTTTTTGAAAAAATAAGCGTGCAAAAGATCATCTTAACTTTTGATGACCGAACTCAACGTATGATTTGGGATCGTGGTCGTGTTGACTTGGGTAATAAAAAGCTTTGCCTATCGATGGATTATGGATTGGACATCCTTTGACCCCTTTGAAAATAAAGATATGAGCTTTTTTCATATTGTGTGTATGAATGCACATATTGTGCTAATTTGGATAGTTACGTGATGTTTAACCAGTTTCACACACATTATAGAAAGTTGCAACCCATACATGAAACATGCAACAAGACTACTTAACTCAAAAGAATTTGCTTAACATGAGGTATAAAAGATCATCTTAACTTTTGATGATCGAACTCAGCGTATGATTTGGGATCATGGTCGTGTTGACTTGAGTAACAAAAAGCTTTGCTTATCGATGGATTATGGATTGGACATCCTTTGACCCTTTAAAAATAAATATATGAGCTTTTTCCATAGTGTGTGTGAATGCACATACTGTGTCAATTTGGATTGTTACGTGATGTTTAATCGGTTTCACACGCATTATAGAAAGTTGCAACCTAGACATGAGACATGCGACAAGACCACTCAAGAAGAAGAAGAAGAAGAAGAAGAAGAAGAAGAAGAAGAATCTCTAACTTGGAAAAAAAAATACTAGTTTTTGCATAGAATCATGAACTTGCTTTCGTGCCGGTTTCAAGAGGACCCTCTTCAATACATGAACCCAATTTTTCATAATTGCGACTTAAAGGGTTGGTTTTACGTTCCGACCTTGGAACCTAGCACTTTTAGTAGAGAAAATTATATCATTATATCGGGGAATGTCGCTCCAAATGGGCTAAGGTAAGCAGAACTGGCCCATTGATAGGAAAAGAGCTTAGGTTTCAAAGTGCAAATGGGTATAGAGCAATCAATCCTGTTTGTTTTTACGGACATTACAAACGAGAGAGCTCTTGGGTTCTCTTCTAAAATAGAGTTAATATCACGAAAAATAACAAACTAGTATACTTATGACAAATTTATCACAAGCTAATTAAACCCCAAATTGATACACTTTTGACAAACTTACCCCAAACAGGTATACTTATGACAAATTTACTATATGTTATTTTCCATTAAATTTTAGAGTCAAAATGTTGAGTCGGATGATATGTGACAGTTGACTGGTGTACTAATTTGATATTTTGCTCTTCATTTGCCATAGTTGATTGGTATTCCAATTTAAAATTTTATTCTCTATTTGTCATAATTGTACCAACTTTGTGGTTTTTTGTGATACTAATCCAATACTAGTTTTGTGTTTTTGGAGGTAAAAAAAAATTAATTTATGATAAATTTATCACAAGTGTATCACTTTAGAGTTTTTGATGGTCAGTTGGGGTAAATTATCACAAGTGTATTAATTTTGAATTTTTTATGGTTAAAAAATTAGTTTGGAATAAATTAAATCACGGATTTATCAATTTTGGATTTTTCATAATATTAACCCTTTAAAATATTCATGTTGAGAAGATGTTTTAGATGAAATAGCATAATAATGGTTGAGAATTGGCAAGATTTGTTGTTTCTTTTGTTTTCCCTGTTCAAAGAAGCCCCGGCCATGAGCAAAAGGAGGAAGTAAAGGCCAGAGAGGAGTTAAATGATCTATTCAAGAGTGCCGTCAGTCAGCCAAAAGTACCAGTCGGTTTGTAATTTGTATTTGTATTCCGATTACTTCGTACTTTTAGCCTTTGATTCAGTTGCCTTGTGTCGAGGAATCGGAGTTGGGATTATAAGCAAGTGCACTAGTTTGTTAATTTGGTTCAAACATTGTTATAGACGATGTCATTTAGAAGCAATTGTACTGACTTTACTTAGCCAGCAAGGCATGTCGAATGGTTTATATTTAATATTGTCACGTTGGATTTTCCGGTCATGCAAATCGCTTTTGAAGTGATTTTTTTATATTTTATTTTATAATCAAAATGGCACTCAAGTAATAAGAAAAACCAGGTTATGTGGTGCTAAGTAAGACGCTCACAAAATCCTTAGATTAATATTATTTAGATTGACCTACTGCTATATATCTATTATGGGTGAAATAATCCTTGGTCCGGTGGAGGAGGTGGGATCAGCATAAACTGGCTTCGCTTAAAATTGCGAAGCAGCGAGGGCGGAGACATCTTGGGATTGCCCTCAGGCTACGCGACTCTATCACTTTCTTCCTCTTCTTCTTCCTGAAATCAACGTAGGAATCAAGGCCTATGCCCCCTTGAGTTTGAACTCACCACCTAATGCTTTTCTTGGGGATCCTGTCTTGCCTTCTTCTCTTACACCTTCTTCACACAATTTAGAGAAATCCTAGAATGAGTCTATCGAGCTGTAGAAAGAATCATATGTTCATTATTAACTAATGCAAACTTTCTCACCATAAGGAAATAAGAAAGAAGAAAAAAGAATAATGGTGATATGTATTACTAGGGGCATTGGGAACATGATGAGCAAGAAGCAAAGAGGCACTCGTTGGTGAAGGCAATAAATCCACCATGATGAGCATATATGTCGCCATTGCTATCGCCACCCACTCTCTCTCGACAGTGTTCCTTTTCATCATTGCTCTCGGACCAGGCAAGATCACAATGCAATCACACTACGAGAGTGGCGATGATGAGCAACGGATCATAGGCAAAGTTCGAAAGTTAAAGGACTAGATGGCTTGAATATATAATGTAGCGAGCTTCTTTAGCCCATGAAGAAAGATGACTTTGTGGAATTCTTGGTCTGATCGAACTTGTTCATCTCTTGACTCTGAATCTACAATAGAGCCATAATTCTAATGTAATGGGGCCCATCCAAACTTTTGGGAGGCTTCCGTCCTTGCCCTCAAAATTTAGTCAGTCTCTTGGATTGTGGTCTATTCCATCATTGATTTTATGTCACGCCCCGAACCTCGGGCGTACATCCCTCGGTGGTTGACTAAAATTCCAAAGTTCCCAGGATGTATCGCCAACCCATTCATTTTATGCACATGCGGAAGCGAATTAAATAGATACCCTAACATTTTTCACAAAATGCACTTTGTAAACATATTAGGTTCAAACCACTACTCATAGTGGCCGTGTTGGTTAGAGCCCTGCTCCCTCACCGAGAGGGAAGGAGTTCGAAACCCTGCGTCCCCATTTGCGCGACTCACCCGCGACTGGGTCTATGGTGGTGGCTCAGTTGCCCCAAGTTTAAGCCGTTGGCTGCCGGCTCTACGGTGGTTCCCGAGTCATTAAAAAAAAAAAAAGCATATCAAGTTCAACCCATAGGTTTATATATAGGAGTCTAAAGCCAAAAATAAACTACCAAGCCAACTCTACCCCGAACCCTACCTACTCGGGATCTGGGTCTACCACGATAACATTTGAGATGTTGATATCTAAAGAATTAACTACCTCTACTCCAGACCCTTTAGCCTTGGGCCCCGAGTTTGCCATGATATCGTCCAGTATATCGATATCCATGGGGCCAAGTACCTTCTCATACTCGGTTTCGACGGCAGACTTGTCAAAACCCTCCAAAGGACCCTCCTGAACCCTATTAGGCTTGTTAAGGAACCATGCTTTAAAGCGGTGAGGTACTGAGTGAGGTAGACCCTCATTGACCCAAATAGTGGTTACTACAAGCTCACAGGTCTAGGTGGTCCCAAGGATGGGGAGGAGGGTAGTCTTGGTCTCCACCTCCAGTGGACACCCAAAACAGACGTGACGTATCTCCATCTAAGGACTTGAAAAAGGGTTAACCACGACAAGGTGAGATAAAAATCTCAGCGAGTCCACACCCTAAACTCCGATTAGGATGAGAATTCACTCAGAGGCAACCTAAACAGGCGTCACACATAGTCTTACATCGTCTCAGCACCTCCTTGCACATTAGTATATCACATATACATTTATCAACATAGCATGCGTAATCAATAATTGGAACATATTATTTCATTACATCAATTTCATATATCAACCAACCATAGGAGTCCCGATTATAAGGTAAAACCATTATGACACGTCCCATTCTATGCCACACAATTTTACCCCATAATAAGGTGCAGCTATCTCAATGACTCATGCATGTCCTAGTTACTTACGACCCAATGGTCACGGCCAACTCAATAGTCGGCGGTTATCCGGCATAACCGAGCATCGTCCCGCTCTGTCGGGTATGGCAATGTTTTCATCTAGATGGCATTCCATAAAGGAGTATCAGCCTAGCCTCCACTGCGACTAGCATCCGTTGACGTGAGGCATCCGAACTTAATTAAGCATCGCCTCCTTGACTTTCATCGGGTGACGGGCTCTGATAGCGATCACACGCACATCCAAACTCGGCCAAGAATATCATGCTTTGCACTCAAATACTTCCATTTCAAATAAAGGATTTTGCCAATTTTCTTCATATTAAAAATTTTCGGTAAAATAATTGTGCATGGTCACACGTCAAATCGAACCATAAAGTGTGATACTCTCACATTTCAAAATTCCATGATTTCATATAGTACATAAAAATATTTTTGAAGTAAAAACCGACACCCGGTATTTTTCTATTTAAATGCCATAAAATCAGATTTTTACAACAATAATCCTAACCAAACTAACCCCTAACTAAACTAATCTAACCACCTAGTTCCTCTAACTAAACTAACCAACTAACTAGTTACAGTAACTAAATTACATTAATCCTAATTTAAGACTAAACTAATTCCCTAAGTGCAATTAACTTCTTAATCCAAGATTAGGGCGTTAACTCACCGGATTAGCGAGGCGACGGGTCCACGGTGACAATGGCACGAAGACGGTGAAGACTCGAGTCTACAGTGTCTCCAAACAAGGCCTGAAAGAAGCTAAAAAACAACCCACAAGACTCGGCTTAGCTGGTCAATTCTGGCTCTATGGTTGTTGATCGAGTGGTGCTGGGCTGGACGGCATGGCTGGCTGAGGTGGTGGAGAGGCGGACAGTGAGGAGGTGAGGAGGTTGAGATGGCGGTTGCTCGACAGTGGCGGTGTAGCTAGGCAGACGAGGGCTGCGACTGGAGCTAGACGGCGGTGGCCTAGACGTGAAGTTGGACACAGGCGGCGTTAGGGCTATGGGACAGTTGAGCAGAGCTAGTGTTGGATGCGGGGCTGACCGGCAGTGCGGTGGTGAGTCGGCTAGCTAAACAATAGAACCGGCGAGCGAAAGGGGCTCGGCTAGATGGCTAGTTGTTTATGTGTTGCAGCAAGCGAATGGAAATGAAGAAGATGGAATGAGGAAGAAGAAAGCATAAGCTGTTCTGCAAAGGGGCTGGTCGCATAGAGGGAGAAGGGAGGGGACAAGGGGTCAATAAAGTCCACCATGCAGCCAATTGGGAGCCAAGCCAAATATCTTGACACTTGAGTGCAAAGCCTCCAAAGTTTTCAGCCACCAAGGTCAAGGGGTCCTTCAATGGGTGATTTTCTTCCATTTCCTCACTAAACAAAGGCAATTTGGTAGCCAATTAATCCCCCTTCAGCAGCCATACGAATTTCTTCTTAGTTTCATTCAATTCCTCACCAAATCAAGTCATTTTCGTGGCAAAAAGTCCCATGGCAGCAGCCCATACAAATTTCCCTTTAATTCTTCACAAACTAATTCATTTAGGTGGCCAAATAACCAAGCAAAGCTGCCCATCCGAATTTCCATAAATCCTTTTCGCCAAATTTGATTTTCCGCAAAAGTTCTCGGCTCGATGGAAATTTTCCGAAAGATAAGACAAGGTCCTAAAAATAAATGGTGATACTCTTGAACGTTCGATTCTCGAAATCGAATTCAATTTCATGGTTAAAATCGACCGGGCGTGATTTTAGCGTGACCTAACCTACCAGGTAGCTTTTAGGGATTTTATCGCGTTCCACCCGTAGTCAATAATTTTCAATCCATGTTTATGCATCTCTGACTCGTAGGCGACGTTTGGTTGTCATGAAAATCACAAAGTTTCAATTACAGGCACTGAGTATAAAATTGATAGAAAACCAGGTTAGTGCCATTCAACGTGAATTTCACAATCAGGCGGACCACTGGTAATTGAATTACATGAGTCCGTCGAATCGACCTATATCTAATCACAAATCAATTATAACGGTGTCGTTTTGACCCTTACCAATTATCACGGTCGAGCGATCGCTTTCCGATCAAATTCTCAAGTCTGTTGTGTTTATATCTCTTAACAGCTTCACCTGATAGATCAATTAACTCGTGAGTGATTAGCTTCGAGAAAAAGGACCATTGGCGTGTCAACGAAAAGCCCATTTCATATTATCGAAACATGATCAAATTTTCAGGATGTCACATTTTATCTCCCTTGTGATGGCCACGCAAGCTAGTAGTCAAGAATTCGTAGAAAATCTCTTCATGAGATCATTGAAAGCATAATGATTAATCAATAAATCAAAATACTTCTATTTTTGTAAATTTTCACTTTTTTATGGCTGGTTGCTTAAATCGTCTAAAAGGAATCAATGATTGTGCATTTGAAACAAGAACAAGAGTAAGAGCAAGAACGTTTAGAAGTGCCCCAATCTCTCTACCAACACGTCCAGGCAAAACCCGACCAATTGACAATCTCTGCCAAGGTCATTCTTTTCTCTTTAGCTCATACTGAAAACACTAACACATGAAATTAGTAAAAGCAATCAGTCCTATTTGTCTTGGTGGACGTTACAAATGAAAGAGTTGTTGGGTTTTTCTTTTTAAATATTCATGTTGAGAAAATGTTCCGAATGAAATGGAATAACAAAGGTAGAGAATTGGCAATGTTTCTTGTTTATTTTGTTTTCGCTATTCAAAGAAGTCCATGTCGTAAGTAGAAGTAGGAAGACAACGGCATAGAGAAGGTCCAAGGGCTTGTTTGATAACCATTATGTTTTTCTACTTATCTATTTTTCTATTCCCCAAAACTGAAAAAGAATATAAATCCGTTTGGTAATGTCATCAAATTTCTCTATTCCTCAAAAAAGAAATTTAACTAAGGAATAGATTAGGAATAAAAAACAAGTAAAATAAATCTACTTTTTTTTTTTTTTTTTTTGGTAAAGTAAATCTACTTCTTTGTTCTCGAAAGCAAAAATGGAAAAAAACTATTTTTGGATAGAAATTGTTCGTAAGAACAGAAATATTATGAAAGCACCCTAAGTGATCTATTCATTGTGTTGTCGATCAGCCAAAAGTGCCAGTCGGTATGTAATTTGTGCTTGTATAGTGATTATTTGTTTTTTTTAGCCTTTTATTTAGTTGCCTTGTGTCACGCTTCGATCTTCCGAGCACATGCCCATCCCTCACCTTGGTCAATTAATAGCGACGTCCCACGACATATCGCCGACCCTTTCTTTTAATATACGCATGCGGAAGCATAATAAATCCCTAGACAATAAAGCAATAGGATAGGAAAGTAGAACTAAAAAATCGAACTTGAAAACTAACACACTTATACACATATATAACAATTCAGTCATATATATACATATACAAGCCACACTAGAAAGTTGGTTTCTACTCAAACAGGTTCAACAGAAACAAGCCATCCAACAGGAGTGGGGTCTCAATCCCCATCAAGATCATACTCCGGATCATACTCGAGGTCCTCCTTCGACTCCTCTTTAGGTTCTTCCTCAGGCTCTTCTTCAGGCTCCTCCTCCGGGTACTCCTCCTCCTCAACTATCTCCCTTTCTTCATCGCTCCAATTGGCGCCCTCAACTGAATACACAAGGGAATCAGAATCAACCTCGAGACTGGGATCGTTCGTATCCACCATCGATCCATCTTTATGGTTTGCTGTACCCTTTTCAAAAGCAACTTCTAGAACAAACCGGGGTACATCGGTTTTCGGTTCAAGACCCTCCCTTTGGCCATCATGATAGTGGCGATACCATGACCGATACCTATAGGGCACCTTATTGGGTTCATTCACATCTACCCAAACGGTTGACTTCACTAGTACATACTCTAATCCTTTAGGGTGGAGGTGTATCGGAAAGTGGTATTCTATCTCGGTGATCTCTTCAGGTATACCAAAATGCATAGGAGGACGAGGAGGTGGAGGTGCTGCCATCTAGGGACTTGAAATGTTGTCATACAACGGGGTGAGACTACGTCTCAGCAAGTTCTACCCCCTAAGACCCAATTAGGAAACTGATACACTCTAGAGGCTGCCTAAGCACAACACGAGTTAGATGACTTATCTTAACCTCAGTTTCTTCCTATAAATCAGTATATATCAAATATATAAGAACCACGTTAATTCATAGTATTAGATCAAATCATTGATCAATCGACTTAGTCAATTACATGTCACCACGACCTTCTCCCAGTCAGTACATTCGATACTATCTATAAAGTCCGACCTTAGTCTATGACTGTTCACCCAAAGCTGAAAATAGATAGTATAACTCGCTCAAAACTGATAATATAGTATACTATACTTATGCTCACCCAAAGCTGATTGATTAGGGTCCCCAAGCCATCATAGTATACTATATATGCTCGTCCAAAGCCGATAATACACGCTCACCCAAAGCTGATACAAAGCTGATAAATTAGGGCTCCTAGGCCAAGATAGAATATCATTTTCACCATATAACAATTTATCATTTTTATCATACCAGATAAAATAGCTGTGTGTGGGGACACTGTCGGCCTTAGCTAAAATATAACGATTTCACTTTTTGAACATCCCACCAGTTTCAATAGTTCATAACATATTTTTGACGCTGTAAACTGACGCCCGGTTAATTTCCAATCAATTACCAAAATTAATTAATTTATGAATAAAATCATAAAATCATAATTAATTCAATTCAACCCAAATCAATGCTTATATAAATAAATAGATTGCACCACAATAATCAGCATAAAATTCCAATCGTCGGCTATCCTAACCTAATTTCCGGAAATGGTCCAACTTAGGCCAAGCATTGATCCTTGATTGTCCTTAGACCACCCATGCACACCCAATAACCCTTGAAATGGTCCATTTGGCTAGGCAATGGGGGGAAGCCACGAATTTTAACAATCCTGATTTCAATTGGACACTTAATCTTGTTCAATTAAATCTCAATTGGTTTCAATAAATTTGATTGACACCTCAATGCTCCAATTGATATTTTTCCTCACCTATGGATCCATCTTACATCTCAATTTTTGCGACCACAAACAATCCCCAGCATTTTTTGAATAAAAACAGTCTTAAGTCGACTTTTTCCCAAAAAAGTCTCGGGTTGTAGAAAAATCTTTTAAGACCGAGTTGCATTCCTAGAATTTATTGTGACATGACAGAATCTTCAATTTCTGAAATCGGATTGAAATTCGTGGTTAATTTCACTCATGCGCGTTTTTAGCGTAACCTAGGTTACCGGGTAGTTTTCAAGAATTTTTAGTGCAAATGACCCGTGGTTGATCTTCTTCGAGCCACAATGAACCCACTCGATGCATTGGCAACTCTCGGTTGTTATGGAAATCTCGAGGATTCAAATACGGACACAGGGTACCAAAATGATAGAGAAATCAGTTTAGTGTTGGCCGACGAGAATTTTTCAATTTATTGGTGTCACTCACGATTAACCACACATCTCAGTCGAGCTGACCTATCTCTGATCTCAATTTGATTTTTAACTGTGCTGTAATAACCTCTAAAGATGATCACAGTTGAAAAGTCGACTTTTGGTCGAATTCTCAAGTCTATTGCCTTGAAATTCCTTAATGGCTTCCCCATATAGGTTAGTTATCTCAAGAGTGATCAACTCTGAGAATAGCCCTATAGACACGTCGATGAAATACCCAATTTATTCATTAGAAAACAGAAGTGAAAATTTGGGATGTCACACCTTGCATCTTATATTCGAGTTGTCCTACAGTCTAATGAAAGATGGCTTTGTGGAATTCACGATTTGATCACAGTTGTTCGTTTCTTGACTCTAAGTCTATAATGTGTCGGGTGATCTTAGGCCTCTCTCACCCCAAAAGCTAGTTCAAGGGGTGATATTTTTCCTCACACTTATAAACTGACTACATGCTCCTTCCATAATTGATGTGGGACAAATTTTAACAATCTCTACCTTACACGTTGGACTTAGGTTGGAGGTCTCAACAATCCCCTTTAAGTGACTGTTGGGTCTAGACTTGTTAGTAACTTGGGCTCTGATACTAGTGTTGAGTGGTTTTGGGCATTTCTCATCCAAAAAACTAGCTCAAAGGGTGATGCTTTCTTTCACACTTATAAATTGACTATCTTCCCCTCTACAATTGATGTGGTATAAACCCCAACACAACAGAGCTATATTTCCAATGTATCGTGGCCCATATGAACTTTTGGGAGGCTTCCTCCTCCTTGCCCTCAAAATTACAGTCATTGCCGGATTCGAGCAACCATTTGTGGTCTATTCCATCAGCGAGTTCATCTTCCTTATGATGACCATGCAAGTTAGCGGTCAAGAATTTGCTGAAAATCTCTTCATGAGATCACTAAAAGCACAATGATAAATTAATAAATTGGAAGACATCTGTTTTGGTAAAATTTCATGTTTCAATGGCTGGTTACTTAACTTGTCAAAAAGAAATTGATGATTATGCATTTGAACCAATAACAAGAGCCATATTTCCAATGTATCGTGGCCTAGGGGTCTCAGTAACCGAACCGAAAACCGAACTGAAAATCGAACCGAACCGAACTGAACTGAACCGAAAAATTCGGTTTTCATTTAAAATTGAAATTTTTCGGTTTGGTTCAGTTTTTATTGATTAACCGAACCAAACTGAACCAACAAACCGAAAAATAGAACCATTAACCAAACCGGCAAAGGGCAACCCTATTTCTCTCCTGTCTCCTCTCATCTTGAAGGTACGACGGTGATGGCGACGACGACTGTGACTGCGACGGCGACAACGGCAGGAACGGCGACGGCAACGACGACAAGGACGACGACCAATTGAAGTATGCCGTGGCCTCCAGGCCTTCCATTTCGAAGCCCTGCCTCCCATTCCACCATGCCCTTTTCTCTTCTTCTTCTCCTTCTTCGTTGGCAGCGGCGACTCGTGGAGCTGTGTGCTGTGCTGGGTTGAGCAACAGCACTTCGGAGACCAACCCTTTTGTCATCACGACGCCACTCTACTACGTCAATGCCCCTCCTCACATGGGCAGCGCCTACACCACCATTGTTGCTGATGCCATCGCTCGCTTTCAGGTTTATCTTCAGACATTGTTCGCATTTCATTGCTGACGTTCCTTTTTGTTTTTTCGTTGTTTTTTGGTTGTCTGCGAGTTATGGGCGTCGGTAAAGGCAAAACCCATGTTTCTTGATCCCCTTTTTGGTGTCATTAAGAGTAGAGATCAGTGTCAATAGTCGGTTGTTTCTTTTGTCAGAGTAGATACGAATAAAGAGTACCGGTTTATTGCGTTTGAACTTTTGCCTTGATGCAAATGAATGAGTCTGCCTGTAGCTAGTGGGTGAGTTTTGTTCCTCAGACAAAGCTATTGCTTCGTAATTCGTTCTTTAGCATTGGTTGTTCGTGGTAAACTAATGCACTTTATTCATCAAGATTTAATTTTTCTTTTGTTTAAGCTGGGGTTGGATTGGAAAATTGGCTCCAGGAATCACTTCTACACAAACAATGACTTGGTTCTAACTTTTGTTACCTCATTCTTCTTGCACACAAGTTCTATATTACCATGTTCTTTTGCTTCGTCACGTATTGGTTCAGGAGTTTGTTTTCTAATTGGACACTTTCAGACTGACCGTACAGAATGGTTGATAGGAGTCCTGGCTATAAATATGGAATTTGAAGATGTGAAGTCGGATCTATATGCCTTGAGAAAGTTATATGAACAAAGTAAGAACCTTTGTTTCAGTTGGAGTGCATGATGTTAAAGGCTTTTTTGACATTGTTTGCAACCAAAAAATAAAAATAAAAATGTCTTCACCAATATCAAGCCTTTTCAAATTGATCTTGTTCTTAACTTCTGTACATCAAGACTCATGTCTTATTTTACAGCATGCGGTGTGCGTATTTTGAATTGGTTGAGTTCAGGAAACCCTTCCTTGGCATGAGTTGCATCTGTTAATGCTTGGAGCCCATAGGTTTTGTGCATTTAGGGCGAGGTTTGAGTGAGAACATAGTGGAGGTCTTCATTTGTGTGATTTCTAATCATAGTGGATTTTGCTTTGTATAATGTTACTGTATGGAGAGTTTGCTTGCCAAATTTAATGTGTAGAGAAGAGTATTGACTGAGGCCCCTGTTTTAAACTGTGCTGTGTGGCATCCCAAAATTCAAGACATCCTCTAGAGAAATTAAAGCCTATAATTAGGTAATGAAATTACCTATGTTCTATGTGCTAGCCATTAGTTTTCTTAAGGCTAGGTGTTATTGTGCTTGTGTTTATAAATTTTGAATTTAGGACTATAGGATAAATTAATAATCTATGCTTGGCCATAAGATTTATAAATTAAATTTCAATGAACAAAAATGCCCAAAGACTTTGGCCAAGATGAAAATTGGAATTTAAAAATATTTATAGAAGGAATTCAAAAAAAAAAAAAAAAAAAAGAGAAAAAGAGGGTTATTTTTGGAATGGGCCTTGGACCCATTGGCCTAAAGCTTGGTGGGCCAAGCTTTTCGGCCCATTAGAGCCCAAGAGGGAGCTCGACCAGCCCAAGGGAATGGCCGGATGGGCCTAAGCCCAAGCCCAATCAATTCAAAAATAAAAATGCCAAGTGGCAAGGGACAAAAGCATGCATTGGCCTAGACTAGGATGCCATGCATTGGTCCATTTAGGAGGCAAGCAATGATGAGAAGATGGGGATATAAAAGGAGTTAGGAGAGAGAAATGGCCGGCTTTTTGCTCCATTTCGTCCAAAGAGAGGGTGAGAAAGAGAGAGAGTTTGAGAGAAAGGGAGAGAAGCCGAGAGGGAAGGAGGCGGAGCCGGAGGGGTGTGCCGTTCGTTCGCCGTCCGATCGTCGCCGTTCTTCGTCGTTTGTTCACCTTTAAGGCAAGTGGGGTCCTTAACTTCTCTTGCATGTCTGTTTTGTTGGTTGCATGTTCGGTTTTAGGTGTGATTTGGGCGAAAAACCGAGGTAAGGGTTGGATGTGTTCAAGCTATGTGACTGTTTCGTTCGGTTTGTGGTAGTCAGTATCTTAGTCGAGCTTGAATGTGTACTTGGAGTGCGATTTTGGCTTCGGTTTCTTCATGAAAGTTGAAGCTAACATCTTGTAGTATGACATACTCGAATTTCATGGAAAACGATGGTGATATGTGGGGTCAAAAGCTCTGTTATACGGAGACCTCAGATCTGCGAAATCTTCACTGACCTTTTGTTGATTTCTTGGTTGCATGTTGATTTCTGTTCGAGATCTCACTTTGTTGTCTTCTTGAAAGTTGTATTAAACACCTTAAGCTACAACATACTCAAATTTGAAGCAAAAATAACAAGTATAACTTGGTGAATCGGTTAGATCTTGGAGATGGTTGATTCTGGTGAGGTGTACCGAGACACCCGAGACTTCATGGACTAAAATGGTGACCGTAACCTGGTCATTTGACCTAGATTCCTCATGAAAATTGTAAAGGACACATTGTTACATAACATACTCAAATTTCAGAAGAAACGAAAGAGATTTGACGGGTGAAATCTAAGAAAATCGGAGATGTGTGTTCTGGACGTCGCGGTAGTGGTTCCAGAAGCTTCGTAGGGCTATGGAAATTAATCTAAAAGAAATTTGGCTTAAAGTTCTTAATGAAAAAGGTACGAAAATGTGTTGGATATCACCCTGTAAAGTTTCGTAATTTTTGGAGACCGAATGAATATTTTAATTGAATTTATTCGGAAACTGTGCAGTGGGTTTAAATCCGAGAATTTTAGGATGTTTTTGGAGGAAATTGTGAAATTATAAGAAATTCGATTTGGCCACGAATTTTATATAAAATTGTGATCCTATTAGTGATTCTTTGAATATTATGATTTTGGAAAATCATAAATATTAAATATTTATTTATGAAAATAAATAAATATAATAAAATAATAATAATAATAATAAAATAATAAAATAATAAAATAATAAAATAAAATGGATTTTTATTTGGCCATGGATTCAATTCCATTTGTGTGGCACTTGTGTGATGAGGTCTTGGTACATGCATTGAATCGAAATGCTTATGTGATTAAGCTATGACATGTGCATGACATGTGAATTGAAATGCTTATGTGATTAAGCTATGACATGTGCACGACATGTGAATTGAAATGCAAGTGTGATTCGTTTGATGCCATGCCAATTGCCATGTTAAATTGAGATAAAAGGATAAATGTGGATGAGAATGAGGTTGTGGTGGAGGATGTTGTCCGGTGGCCTGGTGGCGTAATTCCAGAGATTCCCTGGGAGTTTCAGGATGCCCGGAATGTGGGGGCCGGAAGTCCGGTTGTATCTTGGATACATGCCCGGAGATGCCTCGCGACACCAGGATTGGGGTGCGGGATGCCCGGCTAGAAGGGTAAAGGCCGGAAGTCCGGTTGTATCTTGGATACATGCCCGGAGGTTCCTCGTGATGCTAGATGAGATGCGAGATGCTCGGAATGTGGGGGGGGGGGGGCCGGATGCTCGGTTGTATCTTGGATACATGCCCGGAGGTTTTTCTCGCATGAGATGCGAGTGTAAAATATGAGATAAAATTGATGAATCGAGGAAGGGTGATGTGGTGATCAAATTTAAAGATAAAGATGAAAATTAACTCATGGCATGATATGGTATGATATGCATGATGATATGCATGATGATGGAGATGATGATATGTGATGTGATATGATGATCACCCATGATAATATGATATGCATGATGATATGCATGATGATGGAGATGATGATATGTGATGTGATATGATGATCACCCATGATAATATGATATGCATGATGATATGCATGATGATGATGATGATGATGATGATGACGATATGCATGATGATATGCATGATGATCATGATATGATATGCATGATGATATACATGATAATGATGATGATATGACATGCATGATGATATGCATGGTGATGATAATGATGATGATATATGATATGACATGTGTAATGTGATGATGTCATGAAGATGATGATATGTATGATACGATGATGATACACATGTATGTGTTATAAACTGTTATGATGATGCATGATAGTATGCGCATGGCTTCAAGGTGAGTAATGCCTGCAATGCATGTATGATTTGCTGGATGCATTGAGTTGTTACTGGATTTCCCTATCTGCTGAGTGGTTGTACTCACCCCTTTTGGGGACCAACATTTCAGATTAGTAGATGATTTGAACGGTTGGATATAACCGTGAGGAGGAGGATAGCAAGGGAAGGAGCTTTTGGACGCCGACACTGATCGATGGACTTTAAGTGTATGACTGTTTGAGGAAACATCGGTCATCTTTTGGAGTGTAGCCGAATATAGAAGACTACGGCATTTTGATGTACTGATGAACAATGTCCATCTGATTTAAGTAAATAAAAGATGTACGGCTTTTACTTATAAGATGTTTAGTAGGTGTGCATCGATTTCTGAATGTAGGGAAGGGAATTGTTGGATATGCTTCCGTTATGTAAATTGCGCAAGGGACCGTTAATAAAAGATGTAAACCCCCATGGTTGTATGGACCCGCTGCAACTAAAAATGGTATCAGAGTGACTTGTTATTTGGGAAAGAAAAATGAAAAGCGAACTGTGGTGACTCTAGCGGATCGGGGGCCGTCGAGGGGTGCCACAGCTGTCTTTCTTATACGTGTATCTGTCATTGTATGTACGGAATAAGAGGAGAAATGTTCACTATACAGGTTTTGCTGACAGAGTTCAAAAGTCTTCCTCCGCTGTTTGAGGAAACACCCAATGATGTCCATGAATTGACTCTTGCAAGTAAGATCAAGTTTACTCTTTATTGTATTTGATTCTTTCTCCTTGTTGTGGGCCTAGAATGATGCTTTAGTGGTATGCAAATAAAAGTAGAGAAATCTGAGTTTAATAGGAAAAAAAAAACTGAAAATCAAAAGTTGAAAACCAAAAACCGAAAAACCGAACCGAAACCGAACTGAACCGTTTTAGTTTCGGTTTCGATTTGGAAGATTTTTCTAACGGTTCGGTTTGGTTCGGTTTTTCAAAAAAACCGAACCGAATCGAACTGTTGACACCCCTATCGTGGCCATTTGAACTTTTGGGAGGCTTCCTTGTCCTTGCCCTCAAAATTACAGTCATCGCTGGATTTGAGCAACCATTTGTGGTCTATTCCATCATCGGGTTCGTCTTCCTCGTGATGACCATGCAAGCTAGAGGTCAAGAATTTGCAGAAAATCTCTTCATGAGATCATGAAAGCACAATGATAAAACAATAAATCAGAAGACGTCTGTTTTGGTAAAATTTCATGTTTTGATGGCCGGTTACTTGTCAACAAGAAATCGATGATTATGCATTTGAAATAAGAACAAGAGCCATATTTCCAATGTATCGTGGCCCATCTAAACTTTTGTGAGGCTTCCTCATCCTTGCCCTCAAAATTATAGTCATTGATGGATTCGAGCAACCATATGTGGTCTATTCCATCATCAAGTTCATCTTCGTAGTGATGACCATGCAAGTTAGTGGTCGAGAATTTGCAGAAGATTTCTTCACGTGTGTTGGAGAGAACCCGAGGACACAATTCACCACGAATTAAACCCAATTCGGGATCAATTTTTCTCCCGAAACTACGTCAACCGAAATTTTCTTAACCCCCAACAACAATCAGCAATATATAATTTCACAATATGCAAGTATAATGCCAAAATGATAAGTAGACAAAACAAATAATAACACCAAAGATTTAAAGTAGAAAACCCAATGCAGATAAAACCACGAACAACCCAAAAACATCCACTAATCACCAATAATAGCAGGATACACATGATATTTTTCTTTAATCACACACTAGAGGCTCAAAATTAATATTACAATCATATTTTCTCGCCACATAAGTGGATAAATAAATTAAGAGCAAGAAAACCCTAATCACAATTGGAGAATTAGGAGGTGATTCTCAATGAACATACTCATTTGAGTTAATTTTGTTAATGTTTGGCCTTCAAATTGGGACCACACAGATTCGGCCCTTTTTCTTCCTCTTCTCCGCGAACACGTTCGGGAGCTCTTTGTTTACTCCCCCTTTCTCTTCTCTGCACTTCACTTTTTGGGCACACTTTCTCTTTTCTCTCCTCACTTGCCGACACACGCATGAAGCCTTCTCTTTCTTTTTTCACTTGCTTTTTGACTTTTCTTATCTTCTTTTTATTTATTTCTTTTAAATGTTAGCTGGGCCCCACAAAAGAGGTGGACCCAGCCAACAACAAGATCATTTGAAAGCACAATGATAAATCAATAAATCAAAAGACATCTGATTTGGTAAAATTTCATGTTTCGATGGCTGGTTACTTAACTTATCAAAAAGAAATTGCTGATTATGTATTTAAAACAGGAACAAGAGCCATATTTCCAATGTATTGTGGCCCGTCTAAACTTTTGGGAGACTTCCTTGTCCTTACCCCCAAAATTGCATTTGTTGCCAGATTCGAGCAACCATTTGTGGTCTATTCCATCATTGGATTCATCTTCCTCGTGATGACCATGCAAGCTAGTGGTCAAGAATTTGTAGAAAATCTCTTCATGAGATCATTGAAAGCATAATGATAAATCAATAAATTAGAAGACATCAATTTTGGTAAAATTTCATGTTCTGATGGTTAATTATTTAACTTGTCAAAAAGAAATTGATGATTATGCATTTGAAACAAGAACAAGAGCCATATTTCCAATATATCGTGGCCCATCTGAACTTTTGGGAGGCTTCCTTGTCCATGCCCTCAAAATTATAGTCGTTGCCAGATTCGAGCAACCATTTATGGTCTATTCCATCATCGAGTTCATCTTCTTTATGATGACCATGCAAACTAGTGGTCAAGAATTTGCAAAAAATCTCTTCATAAGATCATTGAAAGCATAGTGATAAATCAATAAATCAAAAGACATCTATTTTGGTAAAGTTTCATGTTTCGATGGCTGGTTACTTGTCAAAAAGAAATTGATGATTATGCATTTCAAACAAGTAAAAGAGCAAGAGTAAGAACCTTCAGAAGTGCATTCAATCTCTCCATCAATCGATCCAGCCTAAGCCTAACCAATTGACAATCTCCATTGAAGTCATTCTTTTCTCTTCAGCTTGTATTGAAAACGTTAACACACGAAATGGGGAAAAATTACTAAAAAAATTCTAAGCCCATTGCATTTGTACTAATTTAGTTCTAAACATTTCAATTTGGTTAATTTAGTCTTAAACGTTTTGACATTTTACCGATTTAGTTTATCTGGTCAATTTTGTTTGATGTGGACGTTGGCTGTCCTATGTGGCATATTAGCACTAACATCAATAATTTTTTCAAATTTTTTTTTTTTGGGTTATTGATTTATTTATTCTTTTCTTTTTCCCATTCTTTTTTTCTTTTTCTATTTTCCTTCGTTTCTTTTGTTTTTATTCATTGTGGCTGGTGAGCTCTGGCGAGGGCTGCGATGTTCTCGCTCAAATTTAGGTGAGGCTAGGCGAGAGAGCTGTAACTCTTGTTGGCCACTATGAAAGGCAAAAAAAGAAGGAAAAATAAAATAAAATTATCCATGTTAGTACTACCCATACCATGAAGGACAATCAATAATCATATTAGTAATTTTCAGTCAAAATTGATTGGATGGACTAAATTGATAAATTGTTAAAAGGTTTAGGATTAAATTGGTC
Organism: Eucalyptus lansdowneana; assembly: GCA_017140395.1. Taxonomy (NCBI): domain Eukaryota; kingdom Viridiplantae; phylum Streptophyta; class Magnoliopsida; order Myrtales; family Myrtaceae; genus Eucalyptus; species Eucalyptus lansdowneana. Next base: position 4,590,735 of record CM029484.1, on the reverse strand, counting down.
AAATTGAAAGATTAATGACTGAATTAACACAAATGCAATAGGTTTATGACTTTTTGGTAATTATCCCCATGAGATGGGTATAGAGTACTCTCGGTCTTTGTTTTTGCGGACATTAAAAATGAGAGAGCTCTTGGGTTTTCTCTTTTTAATATTTATGTTCAGAATATCAAGTGCTTATATGTTCTCGATGAAATGGATAGTAATACTAGAGAATTGGCAAGATTTGTTTTGTCTTTTGTTTTCACCGTGAGAAGAAGAAGAACAAAGGACGTCAGAGAGGAGTCAAATGATCTATCCAAGGTTGCTGGTAGTCAGCCAAAAGTTCCAGTCTGCATGTAATTTTTACTCGTATTGTTATTACTTCGTACTTTAAATCTCATTTAACCTTTTATTTTAGCTGTCTTTCATCCTATATTCGACTATCTTAAAGTCGGCTGATAATTTGATAATCATCATAACCTTATAGTTATCATCACTTAGTAAAATTTATTGAAATTGTTTACGGCATTAGACTTGACAAGCCAAGTGTGGAGGATGACAAGTATGAAACGGATATAATTTTTTTTTTAGTCGGACAAGTGCACGTGTTACAATGTGTATGGACATCAGGCGTCGTGTCAAATTTAAGGTTTGTTGAAAATTGAAAATTAAGTAAAAAGGAATGGGTAACTAATTAAATCTTATTGAAAAAGACGACCGTGCAAAGGATCATTTTGACTTACTTGTCCAAAAAAAAAGGATCATTTTGACTTTCGATGACCGAGCTCGATGGATAACCTGGGATGGTGGGGCCGGTGGCCATGACTTGGATGAAGACAAGCTTCCCCTGCCGATGAATTGTGCAGCCGAATTTTTTTGTCCCATTCGCAATTGACGAAATGAGTCGTTTCTAGTGTGTTGATATATCAAAGTTGAAAGTACCTGATCGCGTACACTCATAGATAGAGCATATCTAGCGACTAGGTATCTACAAGTGCAAAGGCACAGATATCAGATAATCTTGCAAATGACATTACAAGCTTCCCCACTGTACCTCTCATTGTTGACTGGCAAATAAATCGTCAGGTTGTACTCTGGAAGAAGTATCATAGGAGTATCTGTTGGTGCCATTCAGGTATCTACAAGTGCAAGGCACAGATAACAGATAATCTTGCTTAGCGCCGTGGATTATAGATTTGATTTCTGACACTTTGACCGAGTAGAGGGAGGCTATTTCTTCTACTGAAGTCCTCCAGAGACATGGTACGAGTAAGAATTGCACGATGGCGGCGCTTCAGAACATGGGAAAGAGTGCATGAGGCCTGTCTTGCTGAACACACTTAGGGAGAGAGTAGTTCTGGAGAAAAAAAAAAATCAGCGAGGCAAGAGACGGGAAGAATTTGCTGATCGAACGAGCCATTCTTTGATGAGGAACCAATCGGCAAATAAACAAAATGTGCCTTTGAGCCTAGAGCTGTCTTTTGCTTTGCATCTTGTTGCTTTGATGATGACTGACGAGAACATAGGGTACTGTAATTATGACCAATCCTTTTAAACCTGTTGAAATATAGATAAAAGAACATTCAGGTGCGCCTTTAGCCGGATCCTTGTCTTTTCCACCGGGTCAGTATCTTTCTGATCTTATTAAATCTGTATGTGACAAGTGCATGTTCTCTCTTAGCAACAGAACAAACTGCTACATGTGTTTAAAGAAAGTTCTGAAGAAAGCGACATGCCCTTTAGCTTAAGTTCTGTTCAGGCATATTGTGGAAGGCCAAGGATGTCAAGGAGGGAGTCTGAGCACAACAGTCCATCTTCTTGATACTGATTGGTCAGAATTGGCAGTGATTTGCTATTATGGAATGTGATTAGGTGGTGCAAAAACTGGAGGTGGAGGTCTAATTCTGCTGGGTACTGGCACCATTTCTCAATATTACTTGGAACAATCTGAGGTAGCGGCAAGCGCTTAGTTTCATAAACATCTCTTTCATACGTGTCTTCATTGCTACGTCTTTTAGCAGTGTGGAAGCTAGCCGTGTCTTGATGTTCATGGAAGTTAATGGGCAAAATGAGACTTTCCCGGCCTATTTTATTGCCACAAATTGCTAACAAGGGCGGCCAATCTCTATCAGAGCTGAAGTTTCACGGCGCCATGTGGAGATCTTTAACGAGAATTTTCGGGGTCGCAATGAGCCAAATTTATTTCATTACAGAGCCAAATTTTACGGGACTTACGAGCTAATTGTTTAGGAGGCGATGTACATTGCTTATTGCCTCTAGTTATTTTGCTTAGCAGCACCTTTGCTTGGCACTTGATGTGCAAGTTTGGTAAAACTGACAACAAGCAACCAAACATAACGGTACATTTTCTGATCAATTTGCTGCATTTGACATTGATTCAAAATTCTTCCGTTTTCATTTATCAGGCTAGTAGACTAGTAGGGTCATACCGGACGTTCAATAAGAGTCTTGTTAACAAATTCTTTTTTTTTTTTTTTTTTTTTTTTTTTTTCGGGCGACCGGTCTTTATATACCGATTCGGTATTCTTGCAGGTTGTAGTTGTTTTCTACACAATCTTGGGGGCCGGTCCTCATGTTTTCTTTCTGGGCTCTTGAATGTTTGCTTTTGGAGTTATTTAAGCAAAACCTATAAATTGAATGGGGAGTAAGATTGACCGATAGGCCCAACTGAGATGCATCTATAAGGGGCTAATGGGTCATCGGCTTCTCAAAGGCCAGCTTTTATTTCATTTTCTGAAAAAGGACACCACAAATATTATAACTTTTGTGCGGTACTCAAATTCGATATTATAACTTCTTTTTTCCTATCACCTGAACACCGCATCAGTGAAAAACCGATCACTTTAGTGCATTCGCTAACCTATTTCGATGGTTCGTAATACATGACTTTTTTTTTTTAATAAAGAATATGAAGTCCAACATGAACAAAGGACTGGAAAAAGTGACGCTTTCATCAGAGAAAAACTAATTCTCTCTATCTCCACACCAATGGCGATCCTCGCTCGCCTGCAGAAAACCTCAGCACTTTCGCAACCTGAAATTCGAAATCTTCATCAGTAAAGCAAATCGTGAGGTTTCACAGTAAAGCACTTGTTCAGCATGATTTGCTAACAAATACCATTATGAGATGATACAGAGGATGATGGCACTAATGGCAGGAAGAAGGAAGGAAAGAAAACGATGCAGGTTTTATTGGCATTAGAATCAAGAATGCGTAAGTTCATTTGTTTTATTATGAAAACTTGATGAGGGAAAACCTCAGAATAATTCCTTCACTTTGAAAACTTGATCTCTCGCTCACTCCGTGTCATCTTATTTTACTGTCCGTTGCAAATTTCGGAAAGTAAGAATTTTCGCCCAATTTGAGGAATTGGGGTTAGGATTATAAGCAATTTTGCTCCAGTCTGTTAATTTGGGGCAAACGTTGTGATAGGTGAAGTCATTTACTTTGCAAGCAAGCCACGTTGGACGGATTATATTAAATATTGTCACGCCGGATATTCAGGCCATTTAAATTGCCGATTGGAATGATCGATTTTTTTAAATCAAAATAGCACCTGAATTATTGATAAAAAAAAATTATGACAATAAGCGAGCGCCACTCTCACAAAATCCTTACACCAATATTATTTAGAGTAGGATTGACCTACAACCCAACTGTTATACATTTACTATGTGCCGATTGTTCATTCGTGACTCCAAATAGGGGTCGATTCCTGGCCATGACCAATATTGTGATTAGGTGAGGGAAGAAACGCGTTGGGACTTGTCCTCAGGCTACGTGACTCCATTGCTTTCCTCCTCATCTTCTTCCCAAACTCAACGTAGGAATCAAGACCAATTGGCCCCTTGAATTTGAACCCACCACCTAATGCTTTTCTTGGGGATCCCATCCTGCCTTCTTTGCTTACACCTTCATTACACAATTTAGAGAAATCCTAGAGTGAGTCTATCGAGCTGGAGAAAGAATCACATATTCATTATTAACTAATGCGAACTTTCTTGCCATAAAGAAATAAAAAAGAAGAAAAGAGAATGATGATGATACATATTACCGGGGGCATCAGATGCAAGTTGAGCAGGAAGCAAAGAGGCACTCGTTGGTGAAGGCAATAGATCCACCATGATGAGCAGATATGCCACCACTACTATTGCCACCCACTCTCTCTCAACTCTCTTGTTTTTCATCATAGCTCTCGAACCGTGCAAAATCACAATGCAATCACACTATGAGAGTGGCGATGATGAGCAACGGATCATAGGCAAAGTTTGAAAGTTAAAGGACTGGACGGCTTGAATATATAATGTAGCGAGCTTCTTCATTCAGACCATCAAGGAAGATGGGTTTGTGGAATTCGTGGTTTGATCATAGTCATTCATCTCTTGACTCTGAGTCTACAATAGAGCCATAATTCTAATGTATTGTGTCCCATCAGAATTTTTTGGAGGTTTCCTCTTCCTTACCCTCAAACTTATAGTCAATCTCTCGAATAGTGCTCTATTCCATGATTGACTTCATCTCCCTCGTGATGACCACGCAAGCTAGCGGTCAAGAATTCGCAAAAATCTCTTCATGAGATCAGTGAAAGCATAATAATAAATCAATAAATCAAAAGACTTCTGTTTTTGTAAATTTTCATTTTTTTGATGGTTGGTTGCTTAAATTGTCTAAATGAAATCGATGATTGTGCATTTGAAATAAGAACAAGAGCAAGAACAAGAACACTTGGAAGTGCCCCCAATCTCTGCACCAAACGGTCCAGGCAAAACCCAACCAACCGACAATCTCTGCCAAGGTCATTCTTTTCTCTTCAGCTCATATTGAAAACACTAACACACGAAATTAGTATAAAAGTAATCGGTCCCGTTTGTTTTTGTGGACATTACAAATGAGAGAGCTCTTGGGTTTTCTTCTTAAGTGTTCATGTGGAGAAAATTTTCTGAATGAGATGGAATTACAATGGTAGAGAATTTGGCAAGATTTGTTGTTGTTATTGTTGTTTTTTTTTTTTGGCTATTCAAAGAGGTCCATGTCGTAACCAGAAGAAGGAGGAAGACAAGGCCATAGAGAAGGTCCAAAGACCTATTTGGTGATCATCATGTATTTTCTATTTATCTATTTTTTTTATACCCAGGGAACCCCATACAGCTAGCAGCCAATGGGTAAACCCTGGAGCAACGCTAGTAGATGACCCACCACCCCGAATCTATTTATCTATTTTTTTTGCTCTACAAAACATTAAAAAACATAAATTTGTTTGGTAATGTCAACTAATTTTTCTATTTTTCAAAATAGAAAAGTAATCAGAAAATAGATTTTGAATATAAAACAAGTAAAATGAATCTACTTCTTTGTTCTTGGGAAATGATATGAAAAAAAATTATTTCTGGACAGAAATTATTTTTGAGAACAAAAGTATTACCAAACGTACCTTAAATGATCTATTCAAGAGTGTTGTAAGTAAGCCAAAAATGCTAGTCAGTATGTAATTTGTACTTGTATAGTGATTAAATTTTTTAAACCTTTTATTTAGTTGCCTTACGTCCTATATTTGAGCTGTCCTACAGTTTGATGAAAGATGGCTTTGTGGAATTCATGGTTTGGTCATAGTCGTTCATCTCTTGACTCTAAGTCTACAATTGAGCCATATTTCCAATCCATCGTGGTCCATCTAGACTTTTGGGAGGTTTCCTTGCCCTTGCCCTCAAATTACGGTCATCGCTAGATTTGACCAACCATTTGTGATCTATTCCATCATCGAGTTCATCTTCCTCGTGATGACCACGCGAGCTAGCGATCAAGAATTTGCAGGAAATCTCTTCATTGAAAGCACAATAATAAATAAATAAATAAATAAATTAGAAGACATCTGTTTTGGTAAAATTTCATGTTTTGATTGTTGGTTACTTAAATTTTCAAAAAATAAAATAAAATTGATGATTATGCATTTGAAACAAAGACAAGAGCAAGAGTAAGAACCTTCAGAAGTGTGCTCAATCTCTCCACCATTGGGCCCAGCCAAAGCCAGAACAATCGACAATCTCCATTGAAGTCATTCTTTTCTCTTCAGCTCGTATTGAAAACGTTAACACACGAAATGGGGAAAAATTACTAAAAAAATTCTAAATACACTATATTTGTACCAATTTAGTTCTAAATTTTTTAATTTGATCGATTTAGTCTGAAATGTTTTGACGTTTTATCAATTTAGCCTAGTTGGTCAATTTTGCTTAATGTGGATATTAGTTGTCTTATGTAACACATCGATGGTGACATCGACGATTTTTTCATTTTTTTAAAATTAATTAATTATTAATTATTTTCTTTTTCCTATTCTTTTTTTCTTTTTTCTTTTCCTTTTTTATTTTATTTTATTATTATGGCTGGTGAGGGCTACAATGTTCTTGCTCAAATTTGGGTGAGGTCAGCGAGAGTTGTAACCCTTGCTGGCCACTATGAAAGGCAAAAATAGAAGGAAAAGAAAAGAAAAGAATAAAATTGTCCATGTTAATACCAATTATGCTACGTAGAACAATCAACATCTATGTCAACAATTTCCAGTCAAAATTGACTGGATGGACTAGATCGGCAAATTATCAAAATGTAGACTAAATTGGTCAAATTGAAAGATTAATGATTGAATTAACACGAAAGATGTAGTGCTAGGTTATGTAATTAAGTCTCACATAAAACTGAATTATACCTTGATTTTACTCGATTAGAAATATAAAAAGATACCATTATAAATAGAGAAATCACCCTCAGTTTCGAAGACACATCGCAGCAAATTCAAACATTTGGCTATTTCCTATTCTAAAAATATTAATTTCATCTCTCAATAACACACGATACTACATTTTTCAGAATTTCATCGGTTGGGCTTACTGCGTCAAGGATGATGATAGTCATACAGACTTGGCTATCATGCAATTAAATTAATTCTCTTTAACTAAGAGAGGATGAAATTACGGAAGTGGGCAGTCGTGAATTTAATTAGTTCTGTTGGAGATGAATGACGTTTGAACTTGAAGTGATGTTAAGATGTAGTACCAAAAAAGATGAGCTTTTGAGAAAGACAAGACATAACTCGACATGGATACTGTTTAATGCCTTTACTTACTGAAGTTGGCACAGCTAGCTTGGCGCTTGATGTCCAAGTTGGGTAAAACCGATAATAAATCGCTAACCTAATGGGACATTTTCAGATCAATTTGCTGCATTAAAGGGGATTCAAAATTCGTCCTTTTTTTCAATAATTAAATTAGTAGGACCAGACTCAACATTTTACTGGAACACCATATTAATAAAAAATCGCTTACTTTACTGTATTTGCCAACATATTTCAATATGATCTTTTCTAATGAAATTTAAGTCCAACGTGACATTTTTGAAAAAATATGAAGTCCAACGTGGACAAAGGACATGACGACGTGGCACTTGTGGCTGAAAGGAACTGTTTCATCGGAAGAAAAGCTGATTCTCTCCTCTGTCTTCTTTTTTACTCTCTCTCTCTCTCTCTCTCTCTCTGGGCGCAACAAGGGCGATCCTCTCTCTATCTTCAGAGAACCTCAGAACTTTCGCAACGCGAAATTCCAAAACTTCATCAGTAAAAGCAAATCACAAGGTTTCCAAAATAAAGTAATTGGAAGGAAGGAAGGAAGGATATATATGTTTCCATCGGCATTAGCATCAAGAATGCCCGGAAGTTCATTTGCTTTTTAGTGAAAACTCCGTAAGGTAACACCCCGAAACACCCCTAAACAATTGCTTTACCGCATAAATTTCGTCCCTCGCTCATTATGAGCCATCTTATCTTAGTCTCCTTTGCAAATTTTGGGAAGTAATTTTCCCTCAATTTTAGAAATTGGGGGTGGGGTTTTTCAAGAACATAAGCAATTTTGCTCCAATGGGGGAAACACATGTAGGAATAATTTTGCTGACTTCGTTTTGATGGCGAGTCACGTCAGACAACTTATATTTAAATATCATCACGGTAGAATTTCCCGTCATGAAAATTGCCGCTTGAAGTGATAGATTTTCTTATTAAAGTGGCACTCAAGTAATTGAAAAAAAAAATTATGGCTTCCTCACAAAGTCCTTAGATCAAATATCATTTAGAGTAAGATTGACAAATAGGCCCAACTGTTACACACTATTATGGGCCAACTGTTACACATCTATTATGGACCAATAGAAGTAGTGGAACATAATATACCTAAGATTAACAAGCATTTATAATGACTTGGCACAGACATTTCATGGGCAAAGAAAGGAAAATGATACTGTCGATATGGATGGCTACGTTGTTAGATAAGGAGAGGCCTCATTGTCATGGACGGCGCCTAAATTGATGCGAGGGCGAGGGCGTACGTGGCGAGGGCGGACGCACAATGGGACTGACCCTCAGGTTCCGCGACTCCACTACTTTCCTCCACTTATTCCTGAAATCAATGTAGGAATCAAGGCCAGTTGCCCCCTTGAGTTTGAACCCACCACCTAAAGCTTTCATTGGGGATCCTGTCTTGTCTTCTTCGCTTCCACCTTGATTGCACAATTTACAGAAGGCTTAGAGTGAGTTTATGATGATTCCAACTGGAGAACGATTCCTATGTTTAGTATATACTTAAGGTGAACTTTCTCGCCATAAGAAAAGAAGAAGAAGAAGAAGAAGAATCATAATCGATGATATATATTACCGGGGGCATCGGGAACATGCTGAGTAGGAAGCAAAGAGGCATTCATTTGCGAAGGCAATAAATCCAGCGTGATGAGCAAATATGCTGCCACTGCTATGACCACCCGCTTTCTCTCAATGCTCTTCTTCATCATCAATGTTTTCAGACAATGCGAAATCCCAATGCAATCACACTACGAGAGCGTCAATGACGAGCAATGGATCATAGGCAAAGTCCAAAAGTAAAGGGACTGGACAACTTGAATAAATAATGTAGCAAGATTCTTCAGCCTCGCTAAGACTAAATGGCTTTGTGGAATTTATGGTGTGATCCCAGTCAATGGCCCCGATTTTCTGCATTCCAAAATTGAATCTATCTCCCCCGTGATGACCACGCTAGCTGAGTGGATGGCTTGTAGAATGGGTTGAGATTGTTACAATGTTAGACTTGACAGGTCTAAATGCGAATGATATGTATGAAATGAATATAAATATTTCAACCGACAGGTGAGCTTTATTATAATGTGTCTGGGCCATCAAGCGTTCCATCAAATCAAACTTTGTTGAAAGTTCAAGCAATTAACCCATCGAATAATGGGCCATCAACTTTCACATTACCAAACTAAGCACATACATTGTTGATTTGATCAAAATACAGCCCACAGATCATTTGAAGTCGACTCTTTTCTCCAACTTAATGTTAAAAAAGACAAGCGTTTAAAAAATCATTTTGACTTTTGCTGACCAAACTCGGTGGATGATATGTGATGGTGGCCATAGACTTTGGCAACGACAAGCTTCCCCGAATAATGAATCATGTGGATCGGACATTTTTTGGTTCGTTCCAACATAAAAAAATGAGTCGTTTCTATATTGTGCTTATGTATGTATGTGTATATATACTTATAAAGCCAATCTAACAACTATGTAGATGGACTCAAAGTTGGATTCAAGTTTGAAGAATTTGAATTTTATGTTCGCAAAACGTTGGATTCATATTTGTTCTAAATACATATCGTGTCAACTTGGATTTGTACGCAGCGTCAAACCAATTTTGAACCGGGATTCTGCAACTTTTTCCAGCATCTCTTCGAGCCTCTACCAGGTACTTAGAATGTTGAAGCAGTAATGGGAGGCAACGTGCCCTTTTTAATGAATTCTTGGTATATTTTCTTGTGGCTTCATTGCTTATCCCCCTGTGCAGCTTTTGCGTGGTTGAAATGTGAAGGCGGTATAGAAGATTTTGAAAGCTTTCTCAAAAGCCATAACATCTGGACGAGGAGCGGAAGGCATTTTGGGGTTAGCCCTTCATATGTCCGAGTAAGCATGTTGGACCGTGATAGAACTTTTGGCCGTTATGTTAAAAGGTTATCGCAGATCCATCTGCGATGATTATTAGTGGGAGCAAGATCTTTTGTACATCAAATTCCAACCCCCAAGTCTGCAGCTAGGATTCTTGTGCATTTATTCCAATTTTATTTAAATCCACTCGTGCCAAGTACGAGAGGGCGGTGATTTTATTTGATTTATCACTAAAATCTATCCTAAGCATGCAATACTATCTGTACCAAGGCCCGTCCGTGCTAGTTAAGAGTATGGGCAACCACTCGTGGACGCTAGATCCATCCATCTTCTGACATCCGTCTCGTGAGGAAATGACCAAGATTCTCTACTCGGTAATCAAATCCGTTGTACATGTAAGCTTCTTTCTTTATGGAATATCTTTGGTTCAATCAAGTGAACCGATGAACTCCATGTTGTGGATAGTCGCGTCACTGGGCCATTCACAATCAAGTGTTCACTGACTTGTGCATATTTTACATTTAGCTCCTCTGATCCATATCTGACATTCTCAAGTGTGCTGGTTTTGAGAATTGTTGCATAATGTATTTGAAAGGAGTAACATTAATTTGCAATACCAAGGGAAAATTTCGCTTGCTACTTGATGACAGAGTGGCAGAATGGTGGAAATCATCTTGGCACATTGAATCTTATGCCGAGTATTAAAGGAAAAAAGAGAGATGGCATGACATATTCACATTACGTCAGGTGTAACCATTCGCCTCGACGGAACCCATGAAAGTCTAAGTGGTGCGAAAAAGCTCATAGTTTCCTGACACTTCAAATAACGAAAGCACAACTCATGCTGGGATCCCTTTGTTTCCAAATTGGATGAGCACCAAGGAGGCTTGCTGAAAGTGGCCCCAAGCGTGAGGTGGCAAAGGCTTTTAGAGCCGTTTCCTGGCCATTGCCGTGAGTGCTCCTGTTTATCTTCCGTTCAGCAACCCGCTGAAGACTCGGTCATTCCCTCCAAGTGATGCTTCCCACTCCATCGAGGACGTTAAAATGTGAGAGTTCATGAACAATTTCTTTAATTTCCGGTCTGTGAGGCAAAATCTGCTATCAGTGATAGCATCATCATTCAGACATCGCCAGGCCAAATCCGCTATCTGTGAGGCAAACACAAAATAGCGGAAGCATTGGTTTATTCTTTGTTCTTTCAGGCTTGGTGGCGGGAACACTGGATTAACCCTTCACTTCGTGTCCCGTTACCTTATCAATTGTAGGTTTTTTGTACAGTTAAAATGTTCGCATAGAATAGTTTCATATCGAAGAAATGTTACTCGTTTGGTGTTCTAAGATACAGAAATCGGTGCATATGGATGGACCTGTCCCGATACGGTCGACATGCTGATCACTTTAGAACTCATCACATGGATATGAAACATAATAAATCAAGCATACTGGTGCAATTTCACTTACCTTAAAAACCTCCTCAAAGGGGTAACTCTCTCTCAAGTCACAATCTATGATTGCTTCCAAAGTATTTTGTGGTTTTTGGCCTTCGAAAATTGTTATCATCTGAGAAAGGCAAATTAAGCGGTGAATCCTGAGATGGGATGTTAGCAACAATTTCATGCAAATAGTTTCCTTGAATGGAAACCGATTCTGACTAAGGATATATGCGCTTTATGTTTCATTTCATGCGCTAATGGCATTTTGTATCCTTACAGTCTACAGTAATGGGGAGATTCAGTGATTGTATGTTGCACGTCATGTTTGAAAATTGGAAAGTGCACGTGCGCTCGCCTGTGAAAGCTGCGCAAAAAACCAGTTAAGATCGCAAAATGCTGACTTACGGTTGACACTAGGGTCCTAAAATTATTTGGGTCCCTATCATCACGAGCGAGTGCGCACTGGCAAGTGACTATTTCTGCTAAAACCACTCCAAAATCATATACATCTCCTTTCGATGTCATTTGCAGCTTGCGGAAGGACCTGCGGGGAAGCAGTAAGCTACAAAGTCGAGTCTGAGATGAAATGTATGGTGTCCAAAAAAGTTTGCGCCATCGGTGAGCATGTTTTCTCTGTTTCCCTTGTCATAGAAAAAGAGCAAAGCACCTACTCAGGTGGAATATAACCAGGTGTGCCGAGGACACGCATTGCAAATACTTCTTGTTCATTGGATCGTTCCACCAGTCTTGCGAGTCCAAAAATCAGCCGCCTCCCGACACAGCAAATCAACATCAGTCTAGGAGTTAAATATCCTAGCAGCTTAAGGCGAAGGCAGAAAGCCTGGAAGGGAACTTCATACGAAACTTCCATCAAACTCACATCACTGAGAAGTGAGTGCTCAAACCAGTTATCCATTACCTTTGCTCTGAGCCCCTGGTCAAGTAAAATGTTACTTGTTTTGATGTCACGATGCACGTAACGTGCCTTGGTATGATCATGAATGTACCCAATTCCTCTTGCAGCATCAAGTGCTATATTTGCTCTTGCTGTCCGTCCGGGAGAGAGGTTGGCGACCTGCAGGAAATAGCAATTGAGTACCTTCAACAATTTTTCTTTAAGTAGAAAAAGGAGGTAGATTTATTATTATTGTAACCTTTCAGCAAGGGATCATGAAGATGTTCGTTTAGTGAGCCATTTGGAACATACTCATATATTAAGTATAAATGGTTGTCACTGGTTGAATATTCAAGAAGCTCCACCTACAGAGCTAGAGAGATCAGTGAGATAGCAGCATATCCCTTCGCTCTCTCTTGATTACCAATTTGCATGAGAGATCTAAATCATTACCAAACTTTTATTTTTATTTTTTGGCCAGTAGATACTTACCACATTAAGGTGATGTATTTTGCACAAAACTTTAAGCTCAGCAAAGAACTACTTCGACTGGCTGGATTTCATCTTCTTAACAGCAACTTCCTGAAATTGAGACAAGGCATGTTTGGTCTTAGGATAGGAAAGCAGATCAGTTCTGGATTGAGCTCCACGAAAAAAAGTGGAGAAAAAGTAAAAGCCTGACATGTGTATCATACCTGGTTCCCTAAAATACACACTCCCATACCCTCCCTCTCCAATTCTCCGAGCATCATCGAAGTCTTTTGTAGCCTCGTACATATCCTCCAAGCTGTACATTGTAAGAATTTTCCTAATGTGGACTACATTAATTGATATTGTAATTTACTGTTTTTACGGCTATTGTAAAACAGAGCTGGTCTAAGGTGAGATAGAATGTTTCTTAATTAGTCTAATATGGGACTGGCTAGTGTGGGCCGAGTTGAGCTTGGCTCGTAATGAGAGGGTTTGGCTGGAAACTCTATAAATAGTGGTTAAGTCTCTCATCTAACCCTAATTCTCACATGTATCCTCACTTAATGGACGTTTACCTAACGTTACACGTGAGGGGGTTGCCTCATTGAGCCAGTGATACGGAAGGCAATAGAGGAGAATGACTTGATACGTGAATCCCCTTGATAAGTGGGTAATCCATTTTCTGCTTTCGTTTTATGTTCGATGGATCCCAAAATATGTGTGTTAATTTTTCTACTCAATTATGCATGTTCTTGTTCTAGTTATGAAGATTTTAGGGTTGCACAATTTGCGTCCAACATTTGGTATCAGAGCAACCATAACCCTAGAACTCGAACGCATAAGATTTGTGCCATAATTTGTGATTTTTGTGATTTTTTGTTCAATAAAAATAAAATTAAATCACAAATTCGGACTAGGCTCGACGAGACGAGCAAGACGGTTAGCGGCGCGTTGCTGGGGGAGGCCTCACGTGCCCCCACGCGTGGCCACGTGCCGCCAGGGCGTCGGAGACGCGCCCACGCGCGGTCACGCGCCCTCACACGCTCCCATGCGCGGGGCGCGGCTCACTCGTGCGCTCCACACGCCGCGCACTCAAGCAGCGCGTGGGGGCGTGTGGAGCCTCTGTTCAGCACGTGGCTGGCGGCGTTGGATTCGTATGGCCGTCTTCTATCTTGTGGTGAATTTATTTTACATGTTTGATGATTTTATGGATGTTAAAATACATAACAAGCCATAAATACGTGTATTTTTAGTGTATTTTTGCGTATTTTGTGACTTTGGAAATACAGGTGATGGGTTACTAGTATGTTATCACATAAACATTATGAATGTGTATTTCATTAATAAAATCAAACTTTATTTTAAATTGAAACTGGCTTAATGAGATACAATCCGTATGGGATAGTATTTGAGTTATGTATTGAGCTAATGAGAAACAGCAAATGTTATGAAACTTTTGTTGCTCAAGTATACTCCTTGACACGCTGGTAATCTTTGAATGACGGACGTCTTAAGAACTCATGACCAAACTGATTGTATTGATTAACACATCTGTTGAATGTGGGTAATGTATATCAGTTAAGTTATTATATATTGTATCTAAACTTATTTGGTCACTGGTTAGTGTCTATCAAGTTAAATATTTTTTATGATTAAGAAGTATGATGTCATTTACACAAAACAATTGTATCTACTGTTATAGTTTAGATATTTGGTTCTGTGTTTTGACTCAATTTATAGGCCACTGGTTGATGCAATGATAATTTGTTACTTAAAATTGGCTAATAAATCAGTTATTGGTCTTGGAGTCATGTTTTGCCTTATGAAACTCATGAGTAATAGTTGATCAGCTATCAAGCTTGTCAATATGGAGTACCATGTATTGCTATTTATGTTAACTTGTGAGGGATCATTTGGATCGGCATTTTTTTAATGTTGTTCAAGTAATCAGTAATCGGGGTGCACAAGAGATACTTACTTCTATGTTATGAGAATTTTCTTGTGTTGCTATGATTGGTGATCTCATTGGATATATATATATATATATATATATGATTAATTTTTATTAATGGATAAAGCAATATAATTAGCATGATATGTGATTTTTAGTGATAACATGCCCCTATCACTAAAGTTAAAATCACATGTATATGATGTATGTGAGTAGTAAAGTTTATATTCCTAGTATGAGAGAGTTTCAATGATTCAATTAAGTAGTGACCACTAAAGTGGCACGCTTGATTGGGTTTAAGAAATTTCGGTCTCGTATGCTGATTGGGATGTCTCTTGGTCTAATGCGTGGTCATACTCCTAAATGAGGTGATTGTGTATTAGTTCATGGAGGGATACATGATGGTGTGGTAGAGGATTGACTAATCCTAATGGTTCATCTGCCCAAAGGTGATTAAATTCACGAAAATTAGAATATATTCTCATAACTGCTATCATGTAAGGAGTGTACAATTACATGTAATGTATTCTGTCCAAAAGTGATTATATGATTATGTGTGTAACTCTCTGGATGTGTACTTGTACGTCAAGTTACACAGTGCTCACATGATGCCAATTATATATATATATATATATATATATATATATATATATATATATTGCTTGTTTTTCAGTTACATTCTCTGTAATTAATAACTTCATTATTATTGAAGTTTTTACTGCTTCAAATTTTAAGTAGTTGACATATAATTTCCTGCTTGAGAAAATAACAATAGAATTTGCTTATCGTCCATGAAGCGTTCCATTCTCGGAACACTTGAAAAGTGGCTTGTCTACCGACTACACTACTATAAGATGATGAAAGCCTTAGTTGCTTGAAATTATGTCTTTTCTGATATTGAAATTAAGACACATCTGCAAAAATTATGTTTAAGTCCTAATAGCATATACATCTCGTATATGGTTGAAAATGTTGTTTCCAAAAGTTTTCTATTTAAGGAATAATTTCACACATGTCTAAATGAAGAGTAGAAAAGTTGACGATGTTAATATTATGTCTACTCTTAACGGTTATCTAAAGACTTCTATAGATTACTATGAAAGTAAAATTACCGAGATAAAGAATAAAACAATTACAATTAGTCTTAAAAGGTTGGCAGGCTTAATAGTGGCCATGGGTATTTTGGTAAGTATGACAATGCGAAATAACTTAAAGGATCATTTGTCAAATACTTGGTAGATTTTGGGGTGGTAATTTAATTACCATGCCTGAAAATCCTGACAAAATGATTTGATCGAAAGGCATAAATGCACCATATTGAACATGCTGATGAGTATAATTAGCAAAACTAATTTATTTGGTCTTTTGTGGGCTAATATTTTGAAAGCAATATTTTCACATACAAAATGTGTTTCTTATTAAAGTTATTTCATAAACTTCTTTTGAGTTATAGACTGAACATAAATTATTTGAATCATATTAAATTTAGAAGTGCCGTGCAGAAATGATGTTATCTAATTCAATATTAAGTGTGTTGGAATTTAGATTAACTTAGAATTATTTTGTATCTTACTCGATTGTTCGAATGGATATTAATTTTATGACCCCAAAGAAGGTACAAGAATTATGAAATCACATATTATAAAATTTCTATAGTTCGACGTAATTATAGAGGATAGTTGCTCTCAGACTATTAAGGATAATAGTGCGATGGAAGATCACTATGTCTTTGTCTTTGCCTATATAGACAATTGTGGTACAGACAATTGTAGAATCTCATATACCATAGACTAAACTTGTTGAGGTTTAAAGTACTATTCTTGATATAGTTTATAATGAAATTTCTTAAATCTCTCAAGTGTAAAATGAAGTGGTTGCAGCTTTATTAAGGAGATTTGTTAGGGAAAGACGATCAGTTATACCATCAGACTATATAGTCTATTTGTGAGAGCATGACTGCAATATCCACTATATGGTTGATCTAGTGGCATATTTATAAATGTCGTTTCTTATTCTCAATCAAGTATGTGATTAGATACCATAAAATGCGATATACAATTTATGAAACATCATAGTGTTTGGAAACTAACTTATTTACCTAAAGATCACAAGTTCATTAGCTGCATATTGGCGTACAAAATTAAAAGGATTTCAAAGGAAAATTGTGAAGTTTAAAATAAATTGGTAATTAAAGTTTTTACTCTGAAAGATGGGTGGATAGTTTATAGTGAAGAAATAATTATTTCTTTCTACTATTTTTTAAAGATTCTTTTAGAGTGAACGTGGCATTAATAATTTATTTTGATATGAAGTTACACCAAATAGATACAAAATCTATATTGTGCAATTGGAGGATTTTGCAACAGATATTTCAAGTAAACTTATGTATAAACTGAAAAATCTTATTCATAGTTTTAAGCAAGTTTCCGGACAATATTATTAAAGTTTCATAGTGTTATTATTTTGTTCAATTGGGAACAAAGTAATGCAATATACTACAAGGTCAGTAGGAGGAAATTTATTTTTTCTCATACTCTATGTACATGATATTTTGCTTGTAAGTTGTGATATTGAGACATCTTATATCCTTTGTACTAAAGTCTGTAAGGATTGTTTTTGTCATATTTTATTAGATTTATCTCAGAAGACATTTGCTGATTGTATATTGGAAATATTCAATATACATCATTGCAAGCCAGGAATTGTTCCTGTTGTTAAGAGTGATGGACTGAATCTATCACATGTTCTTATTTAGATATTGAGAAAATCTAATTAAATGGTGTACCTTGTGTCAGTGCACTTAAAAGTATAATGTATGCTCGAATTTGCACTATACTAAATATTGTCTTTGTGATGGGACTTCTAGGTAGATATCAATCAAATCCATGACGTGATCACTGGGATGCTGTCAAGAAGGTTTTAAGGTACTTAAAGAGGACATGAGATTATATGCTAATTTATAGACATGTTTAATTATTGCAGTTAGTAGGGTATTTAGATGTAAACTTTGCTGGTTGTTCGATGACATGCAATTAATAACGGAATACATATTTATGTTAGTAGGAAGTACAGTAAATAAACTTCTATGTCATCTTCTACTATGTAAGCGGTGTTAATAATATTCTTTTAGGTTGTTACTTGGGCTTTTAGGCTCCAGAACCTCATGAAGAAGTTAATCCTTTTAACTTTATGAATAGACCCATACGGTTGTATTGAGACAATAAGTTTGTAGTATTATTTATTTACTATAAAGGTCTCAATGGGTCTAAATATATGGCGGTAAATTTTTTACCATAAAGAAACGGTACAGAAATGTGACGTAATAATATAACATATTTTCACAGATGATATGGTTGCAGATCCATCGATTAAAGGCCTACGCCTATGTGTATTTGAGCGACATGTCATTAGCATGGGCCTAGGAGCGTCATGAGATACTGTTATTTAGTGGGAGCTATGTTTTATTTTTCTTTAAATAAAGTTTACATCTATTTTGTTACAATTTAGTAACACTTTGATATATATATGTCAACTTTTGCATTCAATAAATATTTTTGAATGAATTGTTATTATGTTGAATATATATAGTTGAAAGTCTCAAGGTATTGCTTAAACCTTGAGTGAAGGCTAGGGGCATTCGGATATCCGGTTATTAGTCTTGTGCATATGTCTTGTGATATATAAAAAAAGGTTAACCGTAAGGACAAGACATATGTGGATTCATTGGAACCATAAAGCATTCTCTAGTGGCACAAGTTTTTTTGTGTTGCCTAAGGTAAGAGAATGGTGACTGACAAATGGGATATCTCTATGAGAGATGTTATCAATTTGCCACACTACCATATTGAATCCATATCAATAAAGTTGAGAGCACTCGTGACCATGGAAGGCTCTGTGTGTATACATGCAGTTACTACCATGATTTGGTGTTTAAGATTTTATGGGATAAGATTGACTATTAAGAATTATCTCTAGACCAATGTGCGCACATAATGTATGATTTCAATTAATATAGTCCAAGTGGGAGAATGTAAGAGTTTTCCTAATGTGGATTACATTAATTAATATTGTAATTTACTGTTTTTACGGCTACTGTAAAATAGGGCTGGTTTAAGGTAAGATAGAAGGTTTCTTAATTAGTCTAATATGGGGCTGGCTAGTGTGGGCCGAGTTGAGCCTGGCTCATAATGAGGGGGCCTGGCTGGAAACTCTATAAATAGTGCTCAAGTTTTTCCTCTAACCCTAATTCTTACATGTATCATCACCTAAGGGGTGTTTACCTAATGCTACACGTGAGGGGGCCGCCTCATTGAGCCAGTGATATGGAGGGTAATAGAGGAGAAGGACTTGATGCGTGGATCCCCTTGATAAGTAGGTAATCCCTTTTTCTGCTTCCGCTTTATGTTCGATGGATCTCAAAACATGTGTGTTAATTTTTCTACTCAATTATGCATGTTCTTATTCTAGTTATGGAGATCTTGGGATTGCGCAATTTGTGTCCAACATACATAGTTGGTTTATCTGATTCAAATTTCACATCTGGGACAAGAATAATAGCTTCATGTAAGTGTATCAGATACTATGCATGCCTTCACTTGCCTTTTCTTAGATAAACTCATGAAAGTTCATCATTTACTTGTCAGAGAAATAAAATTCAAAGTGGCTCTCTGAGGAAAGACAATTCTTTCAGTTTCTTCAGCTTGTATATGAGCTCATACTTTTTCTGTTTAATTCAAAATTTTATCTCTATGCCATATCATGTCCCGTATATCTCACTTGAACTCAGGCCATTGTGAGAAAATTCCCAATTTTTAATTCACCTGACCTTCAAAGTCCTTTTTGTGGAAGAGTTGTTTCAGTGGGGTAGTCTTCTGGGCATTTGAGCTCTTAGTTGTCGCCTCAGGATCTACTTGTCCAACGTTGCCCCTTCTGTGTCTCCTTTGATATAACAAAATCAGCACGCTCATCGATGCTAAAGTTATCACTGACAGGATCACTGCTATCTCAATCCACTTCTTCATTTTTCCTAACACATGATAACAAACTGTAAGTGGATGTAAGATATTTGGATGAAAAAAATGTCTGACACTACTCATGATTCCATTTATGTCTACTGTATATTGTCCCTGACTTGATCTCAATTTATTTCAGTCTTAACTTACCTACGATCATTCTGTAAATGAAAATTTTAGGCCTTGCAATCTTATAATGATAGCAGAAGATCACTCTTAAACAAAAAGAGAGTTCAGCTTACGTTGCTTGTGACCTTGAGTTGCTCTATTTTCCATAGGTATATACGGCACCCACCCGACATCTATGTAACTAGGATCCTGAGTCAACTTCGGGTTTAGTTTCTCGGCCTCACTCAAATTTGAGGACAGCAGATGGGCAATCTGTGATAGAGTGTCATGCTCTCGAACCGTGTAAGTCACGATTTCTTGAGATCCTTCTTCCACACAACCTCACAAGAGATGCATAATTACCATATTTCCAGCATTAAATACGTCCTCACCAGTGACATTATAAACTTGTCCACTGTAGAAATCATTGTAGACTCTGGCAAATGAATCATCTATCATAGGAGTATCTGTTGGTGCCATTCAGGTATGTACAAGTGCATGGCACAGATACCAGATAATCTTGCTCTGCCCCGTGGATTATCGGTTTGATTTCTGACACGTTGACCGAGTAGAGAGAGGCTATTCCTTCTACGTGACGTCCTCCAGAGATATGGTACAAGTAAGAATTGCATGATTGCAGTGCTTCAGAACATGGGAAAGGGCGCATGAGACTTATCCTGCGCAACACACTAAGGGAGAGAGCAGTTCTGGAGATAAAAATCAGCGAGACAAGAGACAGGAAGAATTTGCTGATAAAACGAGCCTTTGATGAAGAACCAATCGGCAAATAAGCAAAATGCACCTTTGAGCCTAGAGCTGTCTTTTGCTTTGCATCTTGTTGCTCTGATGATGACTGACGAGAACATAGGGTACTGTAATTATGACCAATCCTTTTAAACCTTTTGAAATATATATAAAAGACTATTCAGCTGCGCCTTTAGCCAGATCCTTGTCTTTTTCATCGGGTCAGTATCTTTCTCATCTTATTAAATCTGTACGCGACAGGTGCATGTTCTCTCTTATTAGCAATAGAACAAACTGCTACATGTGTTTAAAGAAAGTTCTGAAGAAGGGACATGCCCTTTAGTTTAAGTTCTTTTCAGGCATATTGTGGAAGGCCAAGGATGTCAAGGAGTGAGTTTGAGCACAAAAGTCCATCTTCTTGATACTAATTAGTCAGAATTGGCAGTGATTTAAAAATTATGGAATGTGATTAGGTGGTGCAAAAACGGAGGTGGAGGTCTAGTTCTGCTAAGTATTGGCACCATTTCCCTATATTACTAAGAACAATCTGAGGTAGCGGCAAGCATTCCGTTCCATTAACATCTCTTTCATATAGGTCACATTTTGTGATGATGATTTATGTATTAACATAAACGATTTCATCATCTGTGTCTTCATTGCTATGTCTTTTAGCAGTGTGGAAGCTAGTCGCGTCTTGGTGTTCATAGAAGTATGTGGGCGAAATGAGACTTTCTCAGCCTATTTTATTGACACAAATTGCTGACAAGGGCACGTAATCTTAATATTGAAGCTGAAGCTTTATGGCGTCGTGTGGAGATCTTTAACGAGACTTTTCCGGGCGGCAATAAGCCAAATTTATTTTCGTTACAGAGCCAAATTTATTTTCGTTACAGAGCCATGCTCATTGCTTAATGCCTCTAGTTACTTAGCTTGGTAGCCGCTTTTCTTGGCACTTGATGTGTAAGTTTGGTAAAACTGATGACAAGCGACCGAACATAACGGTGCATTTTCTGATCAGTTTGCTCCATTTAACGTTGATTCAAAATTCTTCCGTTTTCATTTATCAGACTAGTAGACTAGTAGGGTTATACTCAACATTCAATAGGAGTCTTGCACAAAGGTTTGTTAAACAATTCGAGCGACAGGTCTTTATATATACTGATTCGGTAATCTTGCAGATAGCGGTTGTTTCCTTCACGATCTTGCGGGCCGGTCCTTACATTGTCTTTTCGGGCTTGTGAATGGTTACTTTTGGAGATATTTTAGCAAGACCTATAAAATGGATTGGCCTCTCTCAGAGTCATTAGATCAATATCATTTGGATTAAGATTGACCTATAGGCCGAACTGATATGCATCCATTATGGGCCAATTGGTCATCGGCTTTGCAAATGCCAGCTTTTACTTTGTTTTTTGGAAAAAAAGATATCATAAATATTATAAGTTTTGTGTGGTACTTATTTCACTATCATCTTTTTTTGGATCACCTAAACATCACATCAGTGAAAAACCGAACACTCGAGTGCATTCGCCAACTTATTCCTATGGTTTACAATACATGACTTTTTTTTTTTTTTTTTTCCAGATAAAAAATATGAAGTCCAACAAGGACAAAGGGCAAGACAAAGTGACACTTTGATCAGAGAAAAACTAATTCTCTCTCTCTCTCTCTCTCTCTCTCCACACCAGGGGCGATCTTCGCTAGTCTTCATAAAACCTCGGCACTTTCGCAACTTGAAATTCGAAAACTTCATCGGTAAAGCAAATCGTGAGGTTTTCACAGTAAAGCACTTGTTCAGCATGATTTGCAGACAAATACCATTATGAGATGATACAGAGGGCGATGGCAGGAAGAAAGAAGGAAAGAAAACGATACAGGTTTTGTTGGCATTAGAATAGAGAATGCGTAAGTTCATTTACTTTACTATGAAAACTTGGTGGGGGAAAACCTCAGAACAATTCCTTCACTTTGAAAACTTTATCTCTCGCTCACTCCGTGTCATCTTATTTTACTGTCCGTTGCATATTTCGTCAAGTAAATTTTCCCCAATTTGAGGAATTGGGGCTGGGATTATAAGCAATTTTGCTCCGATCTGTTAATTTGGGGCAAACATTGTGATAAACGATGTCAATTAGAAGCAATTTTGCTGATTTTATTTTGCCGATGAGGCATATCAGATGGTTTATATTAAATATTGCCACGTCGGATTTTCAAGCCATGGAAATTAACAATTGAAATGATAGATTTTTTTGTTTTAAATCAAAAAATGGCCCTCGAATAATTGTCAAAAAGAATTATGACAATAAGTGAGCACCACTCTCACAAAATCCTTACACCAATATTATTTAGAGTAGGATTGACCTACAACCCAACTCTTATACATTTAGTATATGCCAACTGTTCGTACGTAACTCCGTTCAAAAGGGTACAGGATCATGGGCGTAGTACCCTAGTCCGTACAGGAACATGGGAGAAGTGAAAATTACGATTAGGTGAGTGTGGAGGCATGTCGGGACTCGCCCTCAGGCTACGCGACTCCATCGCTTTTCTCCTCTTCTTCTTCCCGAAATCAACATAAGAATCAAGACCAATTGCCCCCTTGAGTTTGAACCAACCACCTAATGCTTTTCTTGGGGATCCAGTCTTGCCTTCTTCGCTTACACCTTCATTACACAATTTAGAGAAATTCTAGAGTGAGTTTATCGAGCTGGAGAAAGAATCATATGTTCATTATTAACAAATGTGATCTTTCTCGCGATAAGGAAATAAGAAGAAGAAGAAAAAGAATGATGGTGATATGTATGACCTGGGGCATCGCGAACATGTTGAGCAGGAAGCAAAGAGGCACTCGTTGGTGAAGGCAATAGATCCACCATGATGAGCAGATATGCTGCCACTGCTATCGCCACCCACTCTCTCTTGACAATGTTCTTTTTCACCATCGCTCTCGGACCAGGCAAGATCACATAACAATCACACTACGAGAGTGGCAATAATGAGCAACAAATCATAGGCAAAGTTTGAAAGTTAAAGGATTGGATGGCTTGAATATATAATGTAGCGAGCTTCTTTTGCCCATGAAGAAAGATGGCTTTGTGGAATTCATGGTCTAATCGAACTCGTTCATCTCTTGACTCTAAGTCTACAATAGAGCCATAATTCTAATGTATTGGGGCCCATCCAAACTTTTGGAAGGCTTCCTCGTCCTTGCCCTCAAAATTTAGTTAGTCTCTCGGATTCGAGCAACCATTTGTGGTCTACTCCATCATTGACTTCACCTCCCTCGTGATGACCACGCAAGGTAGTGGTCACGAATTTGTAGAAAATCTCTTCATAAGATCATCGAAAGCATGATGATATATCAGTAAATTAGAAGATATCTGTTTTTGTAAAATTTCATGTTTCGGTGGTTGGTTATTTATATTGTCTGACGGGAATCGATGATTTTGAAACAGGAACAATGCAAGAGCAAGAACATTCAAAAGCGCCTCCAATCTCTCCACCAATCAGTCCAGCCAAAACCTGACCAATCCACAATCTTCGGCAAGGTCATTCTTCTCTCTCCAGCTCACATAAAAAACGCTCACACACAAAACAGGTATAGAGCAATCAAACCTGTTTGTTTTTGCAGACATTACAAATGAGAGAGATCTTGGGTTTTCTCTTTTTAGATATTCATGTTGAGAAAATGTTCCGGATAAAATGGAATAATAACGGTTGAGAATTGGCAAGATTTGCTGTTTCTTTTCTTTTCGCTGTTCAAGGAAGTCCATGTCGTGAACAGAAGATGGAGGAGGTAGAGAAGGCCAGAGAGGAGCTAAATTATGTATTCAAGATTGTTGTCGGTCAACCAAAAGTGCCAATCAATATGTAATTTGTACTCGAATCGTGATTACCCCCTACTTTTAGCCTCTATTAGCCTTTTATTTAGCTAACCTTGTGTCCTATATTCGAGCTATCCTACGGTCCAATGATGATTTAATCTATAATTCTCATCGCCTTGGAGAAGGTGTTAGAATTGTTCGTGTTAGAGAAAACTCCTTTATGATTTTGAAGCTGACAAAATCTTTTCAAAAGACTAGACTGAAGAGTTGCAGACTCAAGTGTTATAGTTTGAAGAACTCCAAACTTTACTGTCAAAATCTGAAGACCGCTAGACTTTAATATCAAAGTTAGCCCTCATTGACAGTTTCTAGACCGAAGAATGAAGACTTATCCAGATGCAGGATTATCTTCAAGGATTCGATTTGTATGGTTTTTGGAAGACCTTATGACTAGATATAGCATCTATATGGTCAATTATCCTTATTGGAATCAATTCAGATAATCAAAATTTTTAAATGGCGAGTATATTTGGAAAGTTTTAATTATAGAAATCACAATCCTGATTGTATGGGCGCACATGATTGACGGGCTTTCATCTCAATCTTCAAATGACTCGAAATCTCATTAATTGATTCTGTCCAATGGGTAGATTGGAAGAATTCATTTGAAAAGTGCCAACGGTCGTTTTGGCATGAAGGAGTATTTAGGGCGAACTTGCTAGTTGTTCGATAGAAAGAGCGTGAAAACAAAAATTTCAAAGTCTGAAGCTTCCTAATTCTTTGCTATTTCAATTGTCGAGCTCAATTTGTATTCAAAAGAGAAAGTAAATACTTGTGAGACTTCGCAAGAGTGTAGATAAGTCTCTGCACTTTGAAGCCAAGATCGTGAGATTGTAAAATCTCTTTTGATTCATAGTGGATTCCAGCCAGTAGACTGTCAGCGCGGAATGATGGACGTATGCTTGATCTAAGCCGAACCACTATAAACTATGTGTTCTCATTCTCTTCCATGAACTCTTTTATTTATTCGTAAATTGATTTAATTGCTGAACTTGCTCTAATCCATTACTTTGTAGATTTCATTTCTAAAGAAAAAGTGTTTATAAACGTTTCCGTAAAAATTTCTTTTAACACCTATTTACCCTCCTCTAGGTATTCATACTAACCCTTTCAGTTCGTTATGTTAGCTTCATGGGCCGAGTGCAAAGGATGATGAGTATGAAAAGAATATCAGTATTCTATTGAGCAAGTGGCCGATATCTTGATGTGCACGGGACTTGTCTCGTCAAATCTAAAGTTTGTTGAAAATTTGGGCAAAAAGGAATATGTAACCAATTAAATAATCTTTTTTGAAAAAGATAAGCGTGCAAAAGATCATCTTAACTTTTGATGACCGAACTCAGCGTATGATTTGGGATCGTGGTCATGTTGACTAGGGTAACAAAAAGCTTTGCCTATCGATGGATTATGGATTGGATATTCTAACCCATTAGAAAATAAAGATATGAGATTTTTCCATATTGTGTGTGTGAATGCACATATTGTGTCAATTTGACTTGTTACGTGATGTTTAACCAGTTTCACACGCATTATAGAAAGTTGCAACCCAGACATGAGACATGTGATAAGACCACTCAATTCAAAAGAATTTGCTTAACATGAGGTAGTAATAGTAATAATAATACTAATAATAGTAGTAGTAGTAGCAGCAGTAGTAATAGTAATAATAATAATAATAATAATAATAATAATAATAATAGAAACTCTAACTTGGGGAAAAAACCTACTTTTTCGCAGGATCGTGAACTTACCTAAAATTGACTGAGTTGGTTTCGTGCCGATTTCAAAAGCACCTTCTTCAATAAACGATTCCAATTTTTCATTATCGAGACTTATAAGGTTGATTTCAGGTTCCAAACTTGGCACCTATTGCCTCTAGTAAAGAAGATTATATCATTATATTAGGGAATGTTGCTCCAAATGGGCCGAGGTAAGCAAAACTGGCCCATTGACAGGAAAAAGAGCTTAGGTAAGTGCAAATGGGTATAGAGCAATAGCTCTTGTTTGTTTTTTGGACATTAAAAACGAGAGAGCTCTAGAGTTTTCTCTTTTGAAATTGGGTTAGTACCACGAAAAACCACAAATTGATATACTTATAATAAATTTATCCAAAATTAATTTCTTGACCATCAACAGTTCCAAATTGGTACACATTTGATATATTTACCTCAAATTGAGATATTTGTAACAAATTTACCCTAAAGTAATTTTTTAACCACCAAAAATCCCAAACCGGTATACATTTGACAACAAAAAACTGGTATACTTGTGATAAATTTACCATATTTTAGTTTCCGTTAAATTTTATTATCAAATTGCTGAGTTAGATAATATGTGACAGTTAACTGCGTACTAGCTTGAGATTTTAGTCTTCGTTTGTCATAATTATACTGGTTTTGTGATTTTTTTTATGGTATTAATCCAATATACTAATTTGGGGTTTCTAGCTATAAAAAAATTTAGTTTGAGATAAATTTATCACAAGTTTATTTGTTTAGAATTTTTTATGGTCATTTGAGGTAAACTTGTCACATGTATATCTTTTGGATTTTTTGCGATCAAAAAATTAGTTTGGCTTAAATTTATTACAAGTATACCAATTTAGAGTTTTTCGTGGTATTAATCTTTTAAAATATTCATGTTGAGAAAATGTTCCGGATGAAATGGAATAATAACGGTTGAGAATTAGCATGATTTGCTGTTTCTTTTGTTTTCGCTGTTCAAAGAATTCCCTGTCGTGGGCAGAAGAAGGAGGAAGTGAAGGCTAGAGAGCTAAATGATCCATTCAGGAGTGCTGTCAGTCAGCCAAAATTGCCAATCACCATGTAATTTGTACTTGTATTGGAAATACCTTCGTACTTTTAGCCTCTTTTAGCCTTTTATTTAGCGGCCTTGCATCCTATATTTGAGCTATCCTATAGTCTGATGATAATTTTTTATAATCATCACAACCTTATGATTATCATCACCTTTTAGAACCTGTTGAAATTGTTTATGATGTTGGACTTAACAGGCCAACGCGGAGGATGATGAGTATGAAATAAAAATCACTATTTTATCATACAAGTGCCCTATATCAAGATGTGCATGGGACATCCGGCGTCCTGTCAAATCTAAAGTTTGTTGAAAATATGGGGAAAAAGGGATATGTAGCCAGTTAAATAGTATTGTTCAAAAAGACAAGCATGCAAAAGATAATTTTGACTTTTGATGACCAAACTCGCTGTATGATCTGTGATCACGACCGTGTTGATTGCGATAATGACAAGCTTCGCCTTTCGATGGTGACTATGGACTGAATATTCTTTGGCCCATTCGAAAATAAAGAAACGAGTCATTTATTTGTATGAAGTTAGCAACCAAGCCTGATGAAATATCAGAAAGTACTTGATCACATACACTCAGATATAAAGCATATTTAGCAGGAAAACTACCAAAAAAAGTCATAAACATATCACACTTGTGCCAGTTTAGTTCTAAACCTTTTTAATTTATCAATTGAATCCTAATTTTTTTTAGGATTTATCAATATAGTACTTCTGATTGATTTTAGCTAGAATTGCTAATGTGGACTAAACTCAAAAAACTAGTCTTATGCAAAGCCATGAATCGTCCTAAAATTGGCCAAGTCAATTCTGTGCCGGTTCCACGAGCACCTTGTTCAATACACAGTTCCAATTTTTTAAAATCGAGACCTATAGGATTGGTTTTAGGTTGCGCCCTTCAAACCGGTTACCTCTAGTAGAGCAAATTATGTCATTACATCAAGAAATGTTGCTCCAAATGGGTAGAGATAAGTAGAATGAGCCCACTGACGTGATCACCATAGCTCGCATACTGTGAATCTTGTCTTACTTGGCACCATATGTGTCATGGTCTCACTTTTGATTGGTTTGTTGCATCACATATCATTGCTTTTTTGTGTGATCATCATATGAATTACTTGTGCCAAAGATAGGGCAATTAACTGATGTGGTCCATTAACATGCGATATATGCCATTGCTTCATCCCTCACAAACTTATTAACACGAATTTTTATTTTTCTTTTAATTTAGCTTTTTTTTTTTTTTTTGTTAATTTACGAATACAGCCAATCGAACACACATCATTATTGGGTGAAACCCACTCAAAATTCGTGGTACTAGGTCATGCGATTACGTCTCGTACAAAACCCAATGATATCTTCTTGCTCGATTAGAAGTATAAAAATATACCATTATGTTTAGAGAAATCACCTTTAGTTTTGGAGACACGTGGCGGGAAATCAAAACAATTGGCTATTTTTCATTCTAGAAATAGTGGTCATCTCTTTATATTACATTTTCTAGAATCCATTGATTGGCCTTACCGTGTCAAGGATGACGCAAGTCGTATAATCCGACTATCGTATTATTAAATTAGTTCTATCTGACTAAGCGAAGATGAAATCATGAAACTGGGCAGTCTTGAATTTAATTAATTCTGTTGGAGATGGATAAGATTTGAAATTGAAGCGGTGTTAACATCTAGTACCAAGAAATAATAGCTTTTGAGATGATTTATGTCTTGTCCGAAAAGACGACATAACTGGAACAAATATTGCTTAATTACTGAACTTGGTAGCAGCTAGCTCAGCACTTGATGTACACGTTTGGTAAAGTTGATAACAAGCAGCTAGCTTGGCACTTCGTTTTTCATTTATTAGACTAGTAGGTTCATGCTTGACATTCTATAAGGGCTTTGCCTAGTGGTTCGCTAATGAATTTTGGCAATGGGTCTTTATATACCGACTCGGTATTCTTGTAGATTATAGTTATTTTCTTCATGATCTTGCAAGCTAGGTCTTATCACTTATGTTTTCTTTTTGGGCTCGCGAATTTTTTTCTTTTGGAAATATTCTGGTGAGCCTATAGATTGGATAGAACTCTCTCAATGTCCTTAGATCAATATCATTTGAAGTGAGATCGACCTACATGCCCATGGGTCATTAGCTTGTCGGAGGCCTGAATTTACTTTGTTTTCAAGAAAAATGACACAATAGTGAGGAAAATAACATTAGAAGTGTCAAAAGTTATGTACGGTACTTACTTTAGTATCAAAAAAAAAATTTCCAGATCACTTCTTGTTTTCAGGGCAAAATTTTTTCAGATCACTTAAGTGTTAACTCCAATTTAAATAGTCGGAAATCCGATATGACCATATTTTATTAATTTCTCAGTTCTGTGCAACTCATCTTGCTCTCATATTGGGTGTTAACTCCAACAAGAGGAAGTTTGTTAGCTTTACAGTGAAAACTTCACGAGGGAAACTTCAGAAATGCTTTATTATGAAAAATTTATCTCTCGCTTACTCTATATTATTCTATCTTACTATCCATTGCAAGTTCTAAAGTAATCTTGCCCCAATTTGAAGAATTGGGATTTTTTCAACGTAAGCAATTTTGCTCCAATTTGTTAATTTGGGGCAAATAATGTGAAAGACAACGCTAGTAGAAGCAACTTTACAGGCAAGCCATGTCAGGCAATTTATATTAGATATCGTCAAGTCGAATTTTTTGGCCACACAATTTGCCAATTTTAGTAATCGATATTTTTTGACATTTAAGTAATCAGAAAAAAAAATGTTACAACATTAGTAAGCGCCACTCTCACAAAATCCTTACATCAATATTATTTAAAGTAGGATTGACCTATAACCCAACTATTATACATTTATTAAGTGTAGAGAAATTAACCTTAGTTTTGGCAACGCATGGCCGTTAACATAAACATTAGGCTATTTCCTATTTTAAAAAGAGTGATTTCATCTCTCCATAACATGGGATCATATTCTTCTAGAATTTCATAGGTTTGCCTTAAATGTCAGTCGAATAAATTCAGCTATTGGACTATCAACTTTGTACTCTTTAATGAAGTGAGGATTAACCTAAATCGTTCTATTGGAGATGAACGAGCTTTGAATTTCAAGTTATGTTCATAAATAGTACCAAAAAAGGATGAGCTTTTGAGACAATTTACGTCTTGTCTGAACGTTAATATTGCTTAATGCCACTACTAACTGAGCTTGGCAGCAGCTTAGCTAGGCACTTGATGTACTTGTTTGGTACTGATAAACAAGCTATTAACCTAACGGGACATTTTCAGATCAATTTGCCGCATTAGACGTGATTCAGAATTTTTACATTTTTTTTTATCAGACTAGTAGGTTCATTCTCGACGTTCAATAAGAGCCTTGCATAGCTGTTCATTAACCAATTTCGGCAACGAGCCTTTTGTATACTCGGTATTCTTGCATATTGCAATTATTTTTTCTTCACGATCTTGCAGGCTGGTCATATGTTTTCTTTTTCGGCTCGTGAATGTTTGTTTTGGAGATATTCTGACGAGCCGATAGACAGGCCTCTCTCAAAGTCGATAGATCAATGTCATTTGGAGTAAGATTAACCTACAGAACCAATTGACATGCATCCATTATGGGCAAACAGATCATCGGCTTCTCAAAAGCCAGCTTTTACTTCAATTTTGGGAAATTGACATAACAGATGCTGGAATTTTCGTATGATACTTACTTCAATGTCAATTTTTTTTTTTTTTTCGAGTCACTTGAGCAAAATATCAATGAAAAACTGATCACTTCATTGCAGCCGCCAACATATTCCTGCAATTTGTAATACGTGACTTTTTTTAATGAATTAATTCCAACGTGGCCTTTTTTTTTTTTTAATTTATTTAAAGAAAACGTGCAGCATAACAAGGACGAAGGACAAGTCAAAGGGAAATTTGTGGCTAAAATCACGTTGTTTTGTCACAGAATAAATTGAAAAGACCACAAAAAACTCCAAACTTTTTTTTTTTTTATGACATGAAAAACCTCGAACTTTGCCAATCGTAACACATTTATCCCAAATTTTTTTCATAACACAAAAAATCATGAACTTCTATCCATGTGACACATTTCTCCTAAACTATAGGGTATTTTGGTCTTTTTACTTTTTAAATTTTGTTTTCTTTTTGTTTTCTTCTTCTTCTTCTCTCTTCCTTTCACCGGCCATGGCGGAGGGAAGCCAATGTTTGGCGAAGGCTGCCCTTGCCGACATCGGGTAAGGGTTGCCCTAACCTAGGCTGGCTACGGCTGCCCTCGCCAGTGTCAGGTGAGGGGCCCTCGGCTGGGTCGAGCGAGGGCCTCCCTCCCCCGACACAACGAGGGCACGCCTCGCTAGGCCCTCGTTAGCATCAGGCAAGGGCCTCCCTCCCTAGATTTGGTGAAGGTACCTCTCGCTTGACGTCGGCGAGGACCATCCTCGCCCAACACAAGTGAGGACGGCCTTTGTTAGTGTCGCAGGAGAAAGCGGCCTTCGTCAGCGTTAGGCGCCCCTCGCCTGCCAGACCAGCCAAGCGCCACTCTCGCCTGATGCCGGTGAGGGTGGCCCTAGCTAGCCCAAGCGGGGGCGACCCTTGCCCGATGTCAACGAGGGCAGCCCTCGCCAGATGCCAGCTTTCCTCCATTGGCTCTGCCATGGCCGATGGAGGGAAGAGAGAAGAAGGAAAAAAAAAAAAAAAGAGAGAGAGAGAGAGAAAAAAAAAGAAAAAGGAAAAACATTAAAAAAAATAAGACGAAATTGCCATTGGTGAGGTAAATGTGTCATAATTTGCAAAGTTTGGGGTTTTTCACGTCATAAAAAAAAAAAAGTTTGGAGTAAATTTGTCACTTTGGGCAAAGTTTGGGGTTTTTGGTGGTCTTTTCCCAAGAAAAAAAAAATCTTATCCTCTCTTGCTTTGTCTTCTTCTTTACTCACTCTATTTCTTTCTCTCTCTCGCTCCACAAAAAAGGCGTTCCTCGTTCATTTTCTAATAACCTCAACACTTTCTCAACTTGAAATTCCAAATCCTTATCAGTAAAGCAAATCGCGAGGTTTTCAAAGTAAAGCAAATGTTCAACAGGATTTGCTAACAAATACCTTCATGAGATGATACATGAGTTGATGGCTAACAAAAGGGAAGAAAGAAGGAACGAAAACAGACCGCTTTCCATTGGCGTTAGAATCGAGCATGGTTAGAGGAAGTTCGTTTGCTTTAGTGTGCAAACTTTGTGAGGGAAACCTCAGAACAATTGCTTTATTGTGAAACTTCATCTATCGGTCACCCTATATCATCTTATCTTACTGTCCGTTGCAAAATTCGGAAAGTAATTTTGCCCCAATTTGAGGATTTGGGGTTGGGGTTTTGTTTTGAAGAACATAAGCAATTTTGCTCCAATTTGTTAATTTGGGGAAAACATTGTGATAGACAATGTCATTTAGATGCAATTTTGCTGCCTTTAGTTTGCCGCTAAGGCACGTCGAATGGTTTACATTAAATATTTTCACGTCAAATCTGTCACACAAATCGCTATTGAAGTGATCGGTTCTTTTATTTATTAAAATGACACTCGAGTAATTGACAAAAGAAAAGTTCAGGTGCTGAGTGAGTGCAACTCTCACAAAACCCTCACATCAATAAGATTTAGAGTAAGATCAACCTACGGCCGATCGTTATAAGTCGTTCGTGTGCCAACTGGTCGTTGGTGCCCCCCAAAAGAAGGGTCCTCTTTGCAGTGAGGGCGAGGGCGAGGGTGAGGGTGAGGGTGAGGGCGAGAGTGAGGGCCAAAGAACCTACGCCCAGCGGCATCCGGGGCGGGCAGAGGGTCGCAAAGACTTTTCCTCAGGCTACGCGACTCCACTGCTTTCCTCCTCTTCTTCTTCCCGAAATCAACATACGAATCAAGACTAATTGCCC
Source organism: Eucalyptus lansdowneana (assembly GCA_017140395.1). Lineage (NCBI taxonomy): Eukaryota > Viridiplantae > Streptophyta > Magnoliopsida > Myrtales > Myrtaceae > Eucalyptus > Eucalyptus lansdowneana. The sequence continues at coordinate 4,557,506 of CM029484.1, read as the reverse complement.
CCTTGAGTTTAAACCCACCACCTAATGCTTTTATTGGGATTCCCATCTTGCCTTCTTCGCTTCCATCTTCATTACACGATTTAGAGAATTCCTAGAGTGAGTCTATCAAGTCGGAATAAGAATCATACGCTAATTATCAACTAATGAGAACTTTCTCGCCGTAAGGAAAGAAGAAGAAAGAATAATGATGGTGATACGCGTTACCAGGGGCATCAAGAACATGTTGAGCAGGAAGCAAAGAGGCACACGTTAGTGAAGACAATAGATCCACCATGATGAGTACATATGCCGCCACTGCTATGGCCACCCACTTTCTCTCGACGGTCTTCTTTTTCATCATTTCTCTCGAACCGTGCAAAAACACAATGCAATCACACTATGAGAGTGGCGACGATGAGCAATGGATCATAGGCAGAGTCTGAAAGTGAAAGGACCAGATGGCTTGAATATATAAAGTAGCAAGGCTCTTTTTCCCCACCAAGAAAGATGGCTTGGTGGAATTCATGGTTTGATCAAAGTCGTTCATCTCTTGACTTGAGTCTCCAACAAAGCCACAATTCCAATGTATTGTGGCCCATCTAAACTTTTGGGAGGCTTCCTCATCCTTGCCTTAAAAATTATAGTCGTCTCCAGATTTGATCAACCATTTGTGGTCTATTCCATCATTGACTTCGTCTTTCTCGTGATGACCACACAAGCTAGCAGTTGAGAATTTGCAAAAAATCCCTTCAGGAGATCTTGAAAGCACAATGATGAATCAATAAATTAAAAGACTGTTTTTGTAAAATTTCATGTTTCGATGGTTAGTTACTTAAATTGTCTGAAGGGAATTAATGACTATGCATTTGAAACTAGAGAAAGAGCGTTTAGAAATGCCTCCAACCTCTCCACCAATAAGCCCAGCCAAAACCCGACCAATCCACAATCTCCGCCAAGTTCATTCTTTCTCTTCAGCTCATATCGAAAATGCTAACACACGAAATTGGTATAGAGTAATCAGTCCCGTTTCTTTTTGTGGACATTGCAAATGAGAGAGATCTTGGGTTTTCTCTTTTTAGATATTTATGTTCAGGAAATGTTCCTGATGAAATGGAATAATAGCGGTTGAGAATTGGCAATATTTGGTGTTTCTTTTGTTTTTGCTATTCAAAGAAGTCCATGCCGTGAACAGAAGATGGAGGAAGAGAAGGCGAGAGAGAAGGAGCTAAATGATCTATTCAAGATTACTGTCGGTCAGCTAAAAGTGCCGATTGGTATGTAATTTGTACTCGAATCATGATAACGCCGTACTTTTAGCCTCTCTTAGCCTTTTATTTAGTTGCCTTGCATCCTGTATTCGAGCTATTCTATACTCTGATCCGATGATGATTTAACCTTATAATTATCTTCGCCGTGGAGACCATGTTAAAACGGTTTGCTATGTTAGACTTCACGGGCCAAGTCCGAAGAATGATGAGTATGAAACGAATATCCCTATTTTACTAGGCAAGTGCCCTATATCTTGACGTGCATGGGACGTGTCCCGTCAAATATAATGTTCATTGAAAAGTCGGACAAAAAGAATGTGTAACCAATTATATAGCCTTTTTAAAAACATAAGCATGTAGAAAATCATCTTAACTTTGAATGACTGAACTGAGCGTGTGATTTGGCATCGTGGCCGTGTTGACTGGGGTAATGAAAAGCTTCACCTGCCGATGGATTATGAATTGAATATTCTTTGGCCCATTTGAAAATAAAGAAAGGAGCTTTTCCCGTAGTGTGTGTATGAATGCACATGTTGTGTCAATTTGGATTGCTGCTTGAGGTCTAACCAATTTCACACTCATTATAGAGAGTTGCAACCTAGAGTTTTGGAACCTATGACCTCAAACATAAGATATGCAATAGGACCACTTAACTCAAAAGAATTTGCCTAACATGAGGCATAAATAATAATATACAAAAGCTCTAACTTGAAAGAGGGGGAAAAAAAAAAACCCAGTTTTTGTGTAGAATCGTGAACTAGCCTAAAATCAACTAAGTTGATTTTGTGCCCGTTCCAAGAGCACCCTCTTCAATTCACGATTCCAAATTTTCATAATCAAGACTTATAGGGTTGGTTTCAAATTTCGCCCTTAGAACCTATCACATGTTAGGAAAATCCCTTATGATGTTTTGAATATGATAAGATAAATCAAAGGCTATTAACGTGTTTGATGGTTGAGTAACACACTACGCATATGATAGAATATGTAAAGAATATTGTCTAAAGTCTATTCTGAAAATTTCCAGACTTCTGTGTTAAAGTTTGAAAATTGTCAGACTTTAGTCTCAAGGTCTATTTTACATCAAAAGTCTACCTATTTTGACAAATTCTAGACTGAACGTGAATGAAGAACCATAAGATAGACTCTATGCTAAAGCTGAATTTATTTAGACTGTATCCAAACCTTAAAGCTAAATCTGTTCAGAAGCAAAATATGCTCAGACTCAGATTGTAAAGTTTATTACTCTCAAACTTTACATCCAGAACGAAACAAAATGTAACACAAGCCCTAAATATATAACGGCTAGTGATTTTGTTTGGATTCTACATCAAGATTGATTTGATTGACTCAACATAATTGATCGACAATTAGATCTTGAAGACAAGAACTTTCTATACGAAGAAGCTCTACTTATGGAAACTAAGATTCTATTTGTATGGGCGATCAGAATCAATTAAGGATTCTACTTTTGTCACTCAACGGCTACCAAATCTTTTAGATACAGATATGTCCAATGGGTAGATTGGAAGACGATCCTCGAGATATTGTCCAACGGCTAGTTTGGAAGTGGAGGAGTATTTAAGGAGATCAATGACTCATGAGTAAGTAAGAGACGAAGTGTAGAATTTATAATTTCAAAGTCTGAGTGACCTTCAATTACACACTTGTCTCTTGTGAGCTTAAATATTTGTGATCGTGAGATAAATACCAAAAGAGTGACTTAGTGAAATAGTGTTATTTACTACTAAGTGTTTCCATTCAAAGTTGTAATCTCTTGTTAATTGCATAGTGGAATCCAGCCAAGAAGGCTATTAGCGTGGAAGAGTGGATGTAGGCTTGATCTAAGCTGAACCACTATAAATCTTGTGTTCTTATTCTCTTCCTTGAACTCCTTTATTTTGTTCGTAATTCTATTTAACTGCTAAAGTCTAATCTCGTTCAAAGTCTGCTGCTCTTGAAACTCAGTTTCAAAAGTATGTTATTCTTCAGACTCAATTTCAGAAGAAAAATATTTCTACTGTTCTTTGCGAAAAAATTTCTTCACACCCCTCTAGGTGTTCATACTAACACTTTCATCACCTTTAGTAGAGAAGATTATATCATTATTATATTAGGGAATATTGCTCCAAATGGGCTAAGGTAAGCAAAACTGGCCCACTGACTGGAAAAGAACTTAGGTTTCAAAGTGCAAATGGAACATGGAAGCTCAACCCCTGTATGCAAACCAAAATCATATGTGGTCAAATCTGGGCCTTTCGTGTTTGATTTGGGCTTAACCCATCAACAACAATTGGACTATTTCTTTAACTTTAAAAAGGAATAATCGATGAATCACCATAAACCATGTGTTATAAATTTTATCTTACTTTTCGTTATATGTGTCATGCATATCACTTTTGCTTGACTTGTTCCCCCACACTCCATTATTAAATGAAACCCAAACAAAAGACCTAGTACTAGGTTATTTAGTTAAGTCTCACAAAAACCCAATAGTATCTTAATTTTACTAGTCATAAACCTATTGCAATTGTGTCAATTTAATACTAACTTATTTTTTTTACCAATTAAGTCCTAAAAATCTTACAATTATTCTCGATTAGTCCATTCGGCCAAAATTGGCTAGCCAGCGTTGATGTGGCAGCCAATCGATGCTAGTGACCTTTTTCTTTAATAATATCTTTTTTCAAATATTTTATTAATTTTATTGATTTTTTAAAATCTTTTTTTCCTTTTTTATCTTTTTTTCCTTCTCCCTCTCCCTCCTTCCTCCTCCTCTCCTCCTCCCTCCTTCTTCCTTTGGCTCCGGAGACCGGCCAAAGGGGAGGGTTGGTTGGTCGCCGGACTAAGGTGGCCAGGCTAGCTTGCCAAATCTGGCAAGGGGGACCTCACCGTCATCGAGTCTGGCGAGGCGATCTGGCGGGCTCGCCTTGCCAGTTGGCGAGCTCACGCCTAGCGACAATGGGGCGAGCCCCCGCAGGATCTGGCAAGGGGGGCTTGTCGTCGCGTCTAACAAGGCCCTCCTCGTCAGATCTAGCGAGGGCTCACCTCACCCAAAGGAATGCAAGGCAAGCCCTCGCCGATTCGGTAGGGGCTCACCCCGCCGTCATTAGGCGCAAGCTCGCCCACTAGCGAGGTGAGCCCGCTACATTGCCTTAGTCTGGCGATTGGCCAGCCTAGCCAATTGCTGGAGCCAAAGAAAGGAGGAGGGAGGTGGGAGGAAGACAGAAGAGGGAGAAGGGGGGAAAAAAGAGGAAAAAGATTTTAAAAAAAAGATAAAAAAATTAATAAAATATTATCGAAAAAAGGTTGTCGGCCGCCACACCAAGACCGGGCCGAGTAATTTTGGCCGATAGACTCGGTCATGAATAATTATAAGAGGTTTAGGACTCAACCGGTCAAAAAAATAAGTTTAGGGCTGAGATAATTGCAATAAGTTTATGACTTTTTTGGTAATTTTCCCACTCAGCTTAAAAGTATGAAAAGATACCATTATGTATAGACAAATCAACCTTTGTTCTAGAGACATATGGCGGTAAATCCAAACATTTGGCTATTTCCTATTCCAAAAATTTTGGCTTCGTCTCCTTATAAAAGGATGTTACATTTTCTAGAATTTCATTGGGTTGCCTTATCGTGTCAAAGATGATGATAGTCATGTAGATCCGGCTATCGTATTGTTAAATTAGTTGTATTTAACCAAGTGAGGATAAAATTATATAAGTGGGCAATCGTGAATTTAATTAGTTCTGTTGGAGATGAATGAGCTTTTTTTTTTTTTTTTTTTTTTTTTTTTTTATCAGAAAAGATAATATATATTGATAAAAGCGTCACGTGGGAAAGACAAAGCAACCCTGAGCAAGGGCATCATTACAGAGGATATTGAGCATGACTTGGGGCGGGGAGACAAACCAAACGGAAGAGAGGGATTTGCGGCCATGGGCCTTTTCTGCCCAATATGCTAGGGTATTAGCCTCCCAACGGCAGTGTTGCACACGAAGATGAGAGAATCGGCGAAGGAGATCGAAGCATTCAGCAAAGAGGGCACGGCACTCCCACGGCGGCAGGCGACCCTGATTTAGGGTTTCAACAAGGGTGATGCTGTTGGACTCCACAAGCAGGTTAGAATCTGTTAACTCTTGTTGAATCAGATCATTGAGAGACAAAGTTAACGCCTGGATCTCGGTCTCGAGAGTAGAGGAGGTAGAGACAGAGCGAGTGATACCACCGAGCAATCGACCCGAGTGGTCGCGGGACAAACTAGCAATCGATCCTCTGTGAGTCACCGTGGGAAAGGAGCCGTCCAGATTGATCTTCAGCATGCCCTGCGGGGGGGGGTTGCCAAGACCGATTAGGGCTCAGCTAAGAGGAATGGCCCTTGAAATCCTTTTGATAGACTTGATTCTGGAGAGAGGCCAGGGCAAAAGCAAAATCTATAACCTGATCTGGGGACATCCGAAAGCGGTGAAAGAGGAAGTTGTTCCGCGCCTTCCAGATTTCCCAAAGAAGGCTTGCAATCTGCTCAAAATCTAGTAAGCCTCTGTTCTGATTGAGGAAATTAGCTAACCATGAGTCCATTCGATTAGGGTTATAAGCAAAAACATTGATTCGTACTTTGGAATGAGTCCATATGCGTTGAGTCCAAAGGCAATGCAAAAAGAGGTGTTCTGTTGTTTCTGGGGAGGCAGAGGAATAGAGACCACAGACTGGGTTTTGAATGATCCTTCTACGGAATAGATTGTCCCTAGTTGGTAATGCGTTCTGACATACTAACCATAAAAAATTACGAATCTTGGGTGCTGTCTGTGCTTTCCATATCTTTTTCCAAACAAGTTTGGGTGGTTGATTGGAAGAGGAGGCCTGAGAGTTTACCTGCTGGTATGTAGATTGATGAATAACGTTGTAGCCACTCTTGACAGAATAGATGCCATCATGTGTGCCTGTCCATATGAGTTTATCTACTGTAGATTATGGCCAAAGTTTTAACTGGATGATCTGCTGTACAGTGGAGTCATCAAAGAAACGATTGAGCAGAGCGATATTCCAGTCATTCGAAGAGGGGCATATCAGACCAGCAATGGTGTGGGGTTCATCACGGGGAGCACCACCCAGAATTCCAACAGGTAACCATCTATCCTCACGGACTTTGATTGATTGGCCATTCCCCACTGACCATTGAAGGTTTGGACTAATAGAACTCTTCCTAACAGGATGCTCAGCCAACCCCAGGAAGGTCTGTGACCTTTGTCCGCATGCCAGAAGGTTTTGAAAGGAAAGTAGAAACCTTTAAAGACACGGCTCCACAACGACGAAGGATCTTGGAACAATCTCCATGCCTGCTTGCCCAGGAGAGCCTTGTTAAAGGTCAGAAAATCTCGGAAGCCCATACCGCCAGTATCTTTTTTGGCTTTTAATAGATCCCATTATTTCCAATGAATGCCAGATTTATTGTTGTTTGTTTGCCACCAAAACCTGGAAATTTTGTGTTCAATGGATCTGCATATTGAGACTGGGATCTTAAATATAGACATAGCATACTGAGGTAGGGATTGGACAACCAATTTTAAAAGAACCTCCTTGTCCCCTTTTGAAATGAAAGATTCTTTCCATCCCTCCATTTTTGCATTAACCCTGTCGAAGAGCCAAGCAAACATATTCTTTTTGAAGAGCCCTAATCAGAAGGTAATCCTAGGTACTTACCAGATTTTTCCAAAATAGGAACCCGAAGTTCACTAGCCAGGTTAACTAGAAGAGGCTGAGGGCATGATTTCCCCATAAATAGACTTGATTTGTTTCTGTTAATGGCTTGACCAGTGGCTAAGCAGTATTGATTGAGGATGTTACCAAGATTTTGATATTCACTAGTTGTACCCTCCACAAAAAAGATAGAATCATCGGTGAAAAGTAGATGAGATAAAACAGGGCACCATCGATTGAGCCTTATACCCCTTAGAGAGCCCATGTCCACAGCTTGTAGGATAAGAGATGAGAGCAAATTAGCCACCAGGATAAATAAATAGGGAGAGAGAGGATCGCCCCAACGTAAACCCCGAGATGGTTGAAAGGTAGGTAGCAGTTCGCCGTTAAATTTAACACTAAAAGAGGTTGAAGAGACACAGTGCATAATCCAGGAGATCCATTTGGCTTGAAAACCCAACTGATAAAGATAGGCAGCCAAGAAATCCCACTCCACCCTGTCACAGGCCTTTTTCATATCCACTTTCAATATTCCCTTAAACGTTTTCTTTTTGGTGCGAGTTTTGATTTGGTGTAGAACCTCCTGAACAATGAGTATGTTGTCTTGTATTTGTCTGTCTTAAGACAAAGGCACTCTGTTCTTGGGAGATTAGCTTAGGTAGGCAAGTTTTTAGGCGATTTGCTAAGATTTTGGATATGATTTTGTAACTAAAGTTACATAAACTGATCGGATAGAACTAATCTAACCTTTCAAGGTTTGGAAGCTTGGGGATTAGCGAGATGGAGGTCCTGTTGATTTCTGCGGGCAGCACTCCCGAACTGAAGAAAGTATGGACCATACGATAAACGTCCTCCTGAATAATATCCTAGTGGTGGTGATAGAAGAGGCCATTCAAGCCGTCAGGACCCGGGGCATTGGTTGCGCCCAGCTGAAAGGTAGCATGTTTCACCTCTTCCCGTGTAAGTTCAGCAGTCGTCAGCTGTAACTACTGTAGGACATTGAGCGAGAATAGGACGAAAATCCCTAGGGCCTTCGGAAGTATACAAGTCCCTGAAAAAATCGAAAGTCATATGTTTAAGCTGGTTGGGGTCGCAGATCCAGTTCTCATTGCTGTCCTTTAGGGTGCTGATGGTATTTCCTTTTCTACGTTGGATAGTCGTGGCATGAATAAATCTCATGTTTTTATCCCCACACTACAGCCATTTGATGCGAGACCGCATTGCCTAGTAGTGCTCTTCTTGAGACCATATGTTCTAAATTTGCGTCTTCAGAGAATTGATGTGAATGTTATTATGATCGACGACAGGTTGGTTGGTGCATTGCTGAAGCTGCTGCTGAAGGAGAGGAAGTTGACGATGGCCCGTTGTGAATTTATGACTACTCCACCACGACAAGGCCGCCGAGGTAGCCCGGAGCTTCTTGGAGATTGTAGCATTAAAGAGGGAGGAAGAAGACCAGGTGTCAGAAACCACCCTGTGGCAGTCAGGATCTTGCAGCCAGAAAGATTCAAAGGTAAATAATCTCTTCTTCTTTGCTGCATTGAGATCAGTATTAAGTAGAAGTGGACTGTGATTCGATGCAATAGCAGGTAAGGCTATAACTTCTGCATTCGCAAAGGTCACTCGCCAGTCAACTGTCCATAATGCACGATCAAGCCTTTCTTTGATGATAGCATCACCACTACGCTGATTAACCCACGTATAGGCATAGCCCTTAGTCTCCTTGTCCAACAAAGCACAATCATGTAGCATTTCTCTGAATGAGTTTAAGCAATACTGATCTGCTGGTTTTTGCCCTAGCTTTTCCCAATGATGTAAAACCTCATTGAAATCGCCAATGCAGAGCCAAGGCAGAGTATGTAAGAGGTTGAGCCGCCTCAAGTCAGCCTAGAAAGGGAGTCTTTGGCTATAGACAGTAGGAGCATGTAGGTAGGTAGTACACATAGGGAAAATGCAGCTATCATCAGAACATATAGCATCGATGAAATAGGAACTGTGAGCAGTAACTGAGAGAGAAACAGAGTCCTGCCAAAAAAGAACCATGCCCCCAGCCAAATCGATAGGATTAACTACAAATCTATTAGGATAATGCAACCGCCGTTGAATATTTATAATAACCTATTCTTGGTTCTGAGTCTCCATCAAAAAGATAATATTGGGCCGATCTTGAGCCACTAAGGCTCTCAGGGCTTGAACTGTCAAGGAATTGCCCAATTCCTGATAGCTCCAACTTAATATCCTCATTTGTCCATAGGTGGCTTTTTCGGGCAAGCCACCACAGCCCAATCCTCAGCCCTTGGGGCCTCCAGTATTGGTGTATCTAAGAGCAGACTCTCATCAAGAGTGTCAAGTGGGATGGAACGAGAGTGATATGGCGAAAAACGCTTAGCCTTTTTTTGTGGGATTTGGCTTTGTAATCAAGTGCGAATGTTTAGTCTTCTTAGAGGAAGAAGCCTCTGCTGTGGAATGGGAATAATCATATTTCTGTGCTGGTGCAGGGTGGGAAGGAAACAAGACCATAGGCTCTGGTGAGGAGTGCAGCTTCTGAGTTGGTCGAGCCTCCATTGGAGGGGTTTGTTGATGGACCTCACAAGGAGCAGCAGGGAGTAAGAGTAGACCTGATGGAGGAGTTTCAGGTACAGTTTCTTCAAAAGTTTCTGGAGGGGTTGTAGAGTCATAAAAAGCTTGCTAGAAAGGGCTGTGTTCCCTTACATCAGCCCGAAGCCACTGTCCATAGTAGAGTTGATCCCTGCTATCAAATTTAGCATCCTCGTAGGGAATGTCCTTGCAATATGATGCATAGTGACCAATAATTCCACAGGAATAGCAGTAGTGAGGTAAATGTTCATAACAGAAATCGAGCCATATGTTTTTCCCCGCTATTCGAATAAGCTTTCTAGGTTTTAGAGGCTCTGTGAGGCTGAGTTCCACTTTTGCTCACACAACTCTAATTGGTGATTTATCCTTAGATTCTATGCGGACCTCCAGAACCTTACCCACTTCACTAACAGCCTTGCTAACAAGTTGAGGCATACATCGCTCTAGAGGGAGGCCAAATACTTGGACCCAAAATGCACAACATGTGAAATCATAATGGTGAAAGGGAGTATTCAGGGTCCAGGGCTTAAGAATGACCAGATTACTAGAAAATAACCAGGGACCAGTATCTAACACACGTTGTTTTTCTACTTCCGAGTTAAATTTGATAACGTATAGACCTTCCTCCCTCTGTGAAACCTCAACATTCTCTGTGCGCCAGACACGATTCATTGTATGCTGAAAAGCAGGGAGATTGACAGTAGAAGTAGAGAGAATCTTCCCTATTAGACATAACTTACATTCCTCGAGCTTTGCTGCAGGGGCCTCGTCTTCCCAGATTTCAATTGGCTTAGGAGTCCATAAACGACCCAACCGACTGCAAAGAGCGGCAAGTCGGGTGTCCTCTCCCTGAGACGAAGACTCCATCCGAAGAGAAACTCTACTGTAGGGTGGTATCAGCACAGAACAGAGAGCGAACCAAGTGAGAAGCCATGCATGCAAAGAGATGATGGTAAATCGGGAACATGCAAGTTGAGAATTACAGAAATTTGGGAGCGACAACAGAAAGAAGACAAGTTAGAGAGAGCCATGAGACCAGAACACAGAGGAGATGAAGAGGGAAAAGAAGAAAGATGGAGAGGACCCAGGGGGACAGAAGTCTGCATCCACGAAAGTATGGATGGAAAACAAGTTCGGAGGGGGCCATCATCCGAAATTCCTTCCATTAGCTGCAGGAAAACAAGAAACCCAGACGCGGAGATGGAGAAAGAAAACGGAGCTCGGCACAGACGCGAGGAAAATCTCTACATGGGCGAGAGAGGAAAATCTCTACATAGGCGAGAGCGCTTATGGTCTACGACTGGTTTGATTGATCAACCACCATGGGAGTCTTTCATGTAAAATTTCTCGACAAACTCGGAATCAGTAGGGGCCCCTTTAAACTTGAAGTGTATGTTAATGTATAGCACCGAAAAAGATGAGCTTTTGAGACGTAACTAGACATGGATAATTGAACTTCGTAGCAGCTTGCTTCGCACTTGATGCACAAGTTGCGTAAAACTGATAACAGCTAACCTAATGGCACCTATTCCAGATCAATTTGCTGCATTAAACGGGATTCCAAATTCTTCCTTTTTCATTTATTAAATTAGTAGGTTTGTACTCGACATTCAATAAGAGTTTATTTACTTTTTTACAATGTCGTGGATTGGGCTCTATGTTTTATTTTTTTTATTTTTGGGGGCTCATGAATGTTTGATTTTGGAGATATTCTGGTGAGCCTATAGATTGGCCTAGAGGCGTAAAGGGTATACATCTTTTATGGGATCAACAAACAAACGCGATCCTCGCTCATTTTCTGATAACCTCAACACTTTCTCAACTTGAAATTCCAAATCCTTATCAGTAAAGCAAATCGCGAGGTTTTCAAAGTAAAGCAATTGTTCAACAGGATTCGCTAACAAAAAGCAATTGTTCAACAGGATTTGCTAACAAATACCTTCATGAGATGATACATGAGTTGATGGCCAACAAAAGGGAAGAAAGAAAGAACGAAAACAGACAGCTTTCCATTGGCATTAGAATCGAGCATGCGTGAGAGGAAGTTCGTTTGCTTTACTGTGCAAACTTTGTGAGGGAAACCTCAGAATAATTGCCTTATTGTGAAAATTTTATCTCTCGCTCACTCTGTGTCATCTTATCTTACTGTCCGGTGCAAAATTCGGAAAGTAATTTTGCCCCAATTTGAGGAATTGGGGTTGGAATTTTGTTTTTAAGACATACCCAATTTTGCCCCAATCCAATTTGTTAATTTGGGGCAAACATTGTGGTAGACGATGTCATTTAGATGCAATTCTACTGACATTAATTTGCCAGTGAGGCACGTCGAGCAGTTTACATTAAATATTGTCACGCCAAGTCTGTCTCATAAATTGCTGATTGAAGTGATCGGGCTTTTTATTTATCAAAATGGTACTTCAAAAACTAAAAAGAAACGTTCAGGTGCTAAGTGAGCGCCACTCTCACAAAATCCTCACATCAATACAATTTAGAGTAAGATCAACCTACGGCCAATTGATATCAGTCGTGCTATTTGGTCCCCCCAAGATATGCGCATATCGGGATGCGGGGAGTGCGGAGACACGACAAGACTCTGCCTCAAGCTCCGCGACTCCACTGCTTTCCTGTTCTTCTTCTTCCCAAAATTAACAGAGGAATCAAGATCAATTGCCCCCTTGAGTTTGAACCCACCACCTAATGTTTTTTTTTTTTTTGGGATCTCATCTTGCCTTCTTCGCTTCCATCTTCATTACACAATTTAGAGAGATCCTAGAGTGAGTCTATCAAACTGGAGAAAGAATCAGACACTAATTATCAACTAATGCGAACTTTCTCACCATAAGGACTAAAAAAGAAGAATGAAGAAAGAAGAACGAAGAAAGAAGAATGATGGTGATACTTGTTATCAGGGGCATCAAGAACATGTTAAGCAGGAAGCAAAGAGGCACCTGTTGGGGAAGACAATAGATTTATCATGATGACCAAATATGCCGTCATTGCCATGGCTGGACGAATGTGCGATATATTTGGCATATAATCCAGTTTATCACGAGCGAACGAAGCATATCAACATCAGCTACCACTTCATCTGAGATGTCTTAGTTAAGGGTAATATTGCTATAGCAGATAACTGGCAAACATGATGATTAAGTCTGTTCATTTAGCGAAACTCAAGCTTTGCTTGAACTTTATTGGCGCTAAGCCATGGAGAGTGAGCACCTTGGCATTGGGAGAGCTACATAATGATGAACACTATAACTTGGCTTCAAATATCAAGCTAAAGTAGAGAATTGTTAAATTAATATCTCAAGTTTGAATTTGGATAACAATTTATTAAATCGAATTTTATCGGTGAAGATTTTTCCAAGCGGATTATAGATCGGATGAAGAAATCTTTTTTGTATTGGACTTTCTTTCGGACATGCAAAATAAGCCACCAAACAAGGAGGATATGTTTTATCATTAGAAGACAAAAAAGGGGGCACACCATATATTTTATTATCTATTTATCTTTAAGGGTGATAAAAGAAAAATGAAGAAAAAGGAAGGTTTTCTTCCCCATCGTGCAGTGTACGAATCCCTCTTTCAAAGAAGGAAAGAGATGTGGGGCCCAAGGTCGAACTTTTGACTTTGGGCACACACGCCTAGGTTTTCTTTTCTTTTTGCAAGTGATGGCCGCACATACAAGCCGCAGTAGAAAGCCACAAGACAAGTTGAAGAGAGCCACGCATGAAGAGAGAAAAAAGCATACAAGTTCTTCATTTCGGCACACGTAAAGTGTTCTGCTTTAAGCTTGAATATGCGGTAATTTTATGCAGTGAGTTTATGTTTAAGTGAGTTGTTTATTTATAAATACTTTGGGTTTGAAATTAAATCTAGATGTGGAAAACACTCGAGTGTGTGAGCAATTGTAAACTCTGATTATTTTATTACAATTGATTATTTGCTGCTGACTCTCCCCGTGGACGTATGTACCGATACTTGGACAAAACCACGTAAATTTCTGGTGTTCTTATTATTTCTCGTTTATTTCTTTGGTGATTTTTCGTTGACGTAAATTGCAAGATCTTGTCATTTCCGCGTATTATATTTCAATAGTGGCACTCAAGTAATTGAAAAAAAATTATGGCTCTCTCACAAAGTCCTTAGATTAATATCATTTAGAGTAAGATTGACCTATAGGTCCAACTGTTATACATCTATTATGGGCCAACTGGTCATCCGCTTCGCAAGGCCAGCCTGTTACTTCTGGAAGTCGTGGAACATACAATACCTAATAGAGATCAACGAGCATTGATAATGACCTGGCGTATACATCTCACGGGCAAAGAAAGGAAGATGATACGGTCGATATGGATGGCTACGTTATTAGAAGAGAGGCCCCATTGTCATGGATGGAGCCTAAATTGATGCGAGGGCGAGGGCATACGCGGCGAGGGCGGACGCACAATGGGAGTCACCCTCAGGCTCCGCGGCTTCACTGCTGTTCTCTTCTTCTTTCCAAAAGCAATGTAGGAATCAAAGCCAATTGCCCCCTTGAGTTTGAACTCACCCCCTAAAGCTTTCCTTGGGGATCCTGTCTTGTCTTCTTCGCTTCCACCTTGATTGCACAATTTAGAGAAGGCTTAGAGTGAGTCTATGATGATTCCAACTGGAGAACGATTCCTATGTTTATTATGTACTGAAGGTGAACTTTCTCGCCATAGGGAAAGAAGAAGAATGATGATGATGATATGTATTACCAAGGGCATCGGGAACATGCTGAGTAGCAAGCAATGAGGCATTCGTTTGTGAAGGCAATAAATCCAGCGTGATGAGTAGATATGCTGCCACTGCAAAGATCACCCACTTTCTCTCAATGCTCTTCTTCGTCATCATCGCTCTCGGACAATGCGAAATCTCAATGCAATCACACTACGAGAGCGTCAATCACGAGCAATGGATCATAGGCAAAGTTCAAAGGTAAAGGGACTAGACAACTTGAATAAATAATGTAGCGAGATTCTTCAGCCTCGCTAAGACAAAATGGCTTTGTGGAATTTATGGTGTGATCCCAGTCAATGGCTCCGATTTTCTGCATTCCAACATTGAATCTATCTCCCCCGTGATGACCACGCTAGCTGAGTGGATGGCTTGTAGAATGGGTTGAGATTGTTATAATGTTAGACTTGACAGGTCTAAATGCGAATGATATGTATGAAATGAATATAAATATTTCAACCGACAGGTGAGCTTTATTAGAATGTGTCTGGGCCATCAAGCGTTCCATCAAATCGAACTTTGTTGAAAATGCAAGCAATGAACCCATTGAATAATGGGCCATCAACTTTCACATTACCAAACTAAGCACATACATTGTTGATTTGATCAAAATACAGCCCACAGATCATTTGAAGTCGACTCTTTCTCCAACTTAATGTTAAAAAAGACAAGCGTTTAAAATCATTTTGACTTTTGCTGACCAAACTCGGTGGATGATATGTGATGGTGGCCCTAGACTTTGGAAACGACAAGATTCCCCGAATAATGAATCATGTGGATCGGACATTTTTTGGCTCGTTCCAACATAAAAAAATGAGTCGTTTCTATAATGTGCTTTTGTATGTATGTGTATATATACATATAAAGCCAATCTAACAACTATGTAAATGGACTCAAAGTTGGATTCAAGTTCGAAGAATTTGAATTTTGTGTTCGCAAAACGTTGGATTCATATTTGTTCTAAATACATATCGTGTCAACTTGGATTTGTACGCAGCGTCAAACCAATTTTGAACCGGGATTCTGCAACTTTTTCCAGCGTCTCTTCGAGCCTCTACCAGGTACTTAGAATGTTGAAGCTGTAATGGGAGGCACCGTGCCATTTTTGATGAATTCTTGGTATATTTTCTTGTGGCTTCATTGCTTATCCCCCTGTGCAGCTTTTGCATGGTTGAAATGTGAAGGCGGTATAGAAGATTGCGAAAGCTTTCTTAAAAGCCATAACATCTGGACGAGGAGCGGAAGGCATTTTGGGGTTAGCCCTTCATATGTCCGAGTAAGCATGTTGGACCGTGATAGAACTTTTGGCTGTTTCGTTAAAAGGTTATCGCAGATCCATCTGTGATGATTATTAGTAGGAGTAAGATCTTTTGTGTTGTGTGGAAGAACACCCTAACTAGATGAGAAAAGTAAACAAGAATAATAAAGAACACGGAGATTTACGTGGTTCAGCGAAAGATCCGCCTACGTCCACGGGAGAGAAAGAGACGATTTCTTATTTGAACGTATGTAAAGAGTACAAGGTATAAATCTGAAATAAATAGATCTCCCCACTTTCCTAAACAAAGTAGGAAAGGAATTCCACCATAAAGATATTATCAAATTTAAAACCCAAATCTAGGAGAGATTAGGAAACAAATTGCTTGCAATCTTCAAGCCTTCATAGATTTCCCGATTGAATTTTGTGGAATTCAAGACAACATCAGCAAATCTTCACCTTTGGCTTGAATAAACCACAAGCCTTCACTTGAACCAAGAAAACAAATATATCTCTCCCTCCACCGTACCTCCGCAAAGGTACGCCCGCACATGGATCGGTGCGGCCTCCATCAACTTCAATGATGAGTGAGAGAAATCAAGTCCCTACAGGACTTGAACTTCTCTGTAGTAACCGTCTTCGTGAGCATATATGCTCAAGCTCCAAGTCATACATGGCTACCATAGCTAGTAAAACACGAATTGATGTGTGTTTTACAACCGGGAAAAATATCTCGTCGTAATCAATCCCCTCCTTCTATACATAGCCCTTAGCAACAAGTCAGGTCTTGTATCTCTCTTGCTCTTTCTCCGTTGCTACTTCCTTTCTTTGAAGAACCCATTTGCAACCAATGACATTCCGATCATTGGGCTTCTTCACAAGTTCCCATGTCTCATTCTTTTGTAACGACTCCATCTCCTCCATCATTGCGGTCATCCACTTTTCTTTGTGATCACTTTTTAAAACTTCATGGTAGGAGCTTGGATCGCCAAAGCCTACGGTAAGAGCATAAGCAATCATATCCTCAAAACCGTACCTCTCCGGTTCTTTGGGAGTGCGCCTTCCTCGACCTGTCACAATGGTACGAAGAACTTCTACCGTTTCTTTGACTTCCAGAGCTTCATCGGATGAATCGCCATTCTCTGCAAATTCTTTGGTTTCAAGCTCCACCTTAACGATAGATTTATCACTCTCCTCTTTAGCAGCCGCGCGTGGCACGCAGCTTGACTTCAACATTGTAGATTCATCGAATATAACATCCCTGCTCATCAGAACTTTCTTCTCACTTGGATCCCATGATTTGTAGCCTTTCACTCCTTTCTTGTAACCGAGAAATATGCATTGTTTTTATTTTGGATCCAATTTCGAGCGCTTCGAGCTTTGCACATGTACAAAAGCAGGACATCTGAATATTCTTAAATTAGAATAATCGACAATTTTACCAGTCCATACCTCTTCGGGAATTTTGCATTTAATTGCAGTTGATGGAGACCGATTCAAAAGATAACATGCCATGCAGACAGCTTTCGCCCAAAACTCCTTGCTTAGTCCCGCATGTAGCCTCATGCTTCGAGCTCTCTCTAATAAGGTCCGGTTCATCCTTTCCGCTACGCCATTCTGTTGGGGCGTATCCAGAATTGTGAAGTGACATTTAATCCCTTCACTCTTGCAAAGCTCCATGAATGGTGTCGATTTGTACTCTCCTCCATTGTCCGATCTCAAGCACTTAACCTTCTTCCCCGTTGAAGTCTCAACTTCAGCTTTCCATTCTTTGAACTTTTCAAAGACTTCACTTTTGTGTCGCATGAAGTAGACTGAAACTTTGCGAGAGAAATCGTCAATGAATGTCACGAAGTATTCCTTCCCTCCTTTTGATTTTACTGAAGGACCCCATACATCCGTGTGTACATGCTCAAGCACGCCCTTGCTTGTATGAGTTGCAGCATTGAAGAGTACTCTGCATTGTTTTCCAAACACACAAAATTTGTAGAAATCTAATTTGCATGTTTTTATACCTTGGAGTGCATTCCTCTTGTGAAGCTCCATCAACCCTCTTTCTCCCATATGCCCGAGATGCATATGCCATAGATAGGTGTTATCTATCTCCATGCTAGCAATCGTGGACACAGATGCTCCACCTTACACTATGGTTCCTATAAGTTGATATAGGTTCCCGTGCCTCTGTCCCTTAAGAACAACCAAAGCTCCCTTAATCACCTTCAAGACTCCACCTTGAGCCGTGTACTTGCATCCATTGGATTCAAGTGCTCCCAATGAGATCAAATTCTTCCTTAGACCTGGAACATGACGCACGTTTGCCAAGGTTCTAATCATGCCATCAAACATCTTGTTTTTCACGGTTCCAACACCCACAGTCTTGCACGAAGTATCATTCCCCATGAGAACTGAACCACCATCATATGCCTTGTACTCATCGAAGGCTTCTTGATGAGGACACATGTGAAAAGTGCATCTGGAGTCTATGATCCATGAATCTTCAAAGGTGTCCTTCCCCGACGATATGGACAAGACGTCCCCATCATTGGTCTCAATGCTGTTGGCTATACTTGTCTCATCCGAGCTCTTCTTCTTTTTCTTGTTCTTATTTGGACAGAATCTCTTGGTATGCCCTTTCTGATTGCACTTGTAGCATCTTCCTTTGAACTTTCCCTTGGATTTTGATTGACCCCTACTGCTCGATCCTCGATCCGTTGATCTTCCTCTTCCTTGATTGCTTTTCTCCTTTGCAAAGAGTCCCTCTCTCGAAGATTTTGAACTACTTGCCCTTTTCCAGGTGTCGTTTGAAATTAGGGCAGCGGTCACCTCTCTAATCTCCAGGGTTTCCTTGCCATAAAGGAGCGTAGTCACCAAGTGGTCAAATGAATCCGGCAACGATGCCAGTAGTAGAAGCGCTATGTCTTCATCCTCAAACTTTACCTCCAAGCTTGTAAGTTCAATAATCATCTTATTGAACACGTTGAGGTGTTCCAACAGATCTCCTCCTTCACTCATCTGAAGTGAATACAATCTCTTTTTCAAGAACAACTTGTTCGTAAGAGATTTCGTCATGTAAATGCTTTCGAGTTTGAGCCATTCCTCCGGAGCATATTCGATTTCCACTACATATTGAAGGGATTCATCCGATAGGTTCAATCGGATTGCGCTGCACACTCTCTCCTCCATGTCGGCCTAATCATCATCAGTGATGGTGTTCGGCTTGTTCGTTTTTCCCAGAAGAACCTTTGATAAACCTTATTGAATCAACAAATCCTTCATCCTTCTCAGCCATAGTGTAAAACTATTCTTCCCGGCGAATCGTTCAATATCAAATTGAACGGTTGAACCTTTTCCAGACATCTAGTTAGAAGTTGCAATACAGGACCAGAGAACCTGGATTACTCTGATACCAATTATTGTGTAGAAGAACACCTTAACTAGATGAGAAAAGTAAACAAGAATAATTAAGAACACGGAGACTTATGTGGTTCGGCGAAAGATCCGCCTACGTCCACAGGAGAGAGAGAGACAATTTCTTATTTGAGCGTATGTAAAGAGTACAAGGTATGATGCTGAAATAAATAGATCTCCCCACTTTCCTAAACCTAGTAGGAAAGGAATTCCACCATAAGGATATTATCAAATTTAAAACCCAAATCTAGGAGATATATTAGGAAACAAATAGCCTGCAATCTTCCAGCCTTCCTAGATTTCCCGATTGAATTTTGTGGAATTCAAGACAACATCAGCACTTTTGTACGTCAAATTCCAAGCCCCAAGTCTGCAAGCTAGGATTCTTGTGCATTTATTCCAATTTTATTTGAATCCACTTGTGCCAAGTACGAGATGGCGGTGATTTTATTTGATTTTATCGATAAAATCCATCCTAAGCATGCAATACTATCTGTACCAAGGTCCATCCATGCTAGTTATGAGTATGGGCAACCACTCGTGGACGCTAGATCTGTCTTGTGAGGAAACAACGAAGATTGTCTACTCCGTAATCAAATCCCTTACACATGTAAGCTTATTTCTTTCTGGAATATCTTTGGTTCAATCAAAGTGAACCGTTGAACTCCATGTTGTGGATGGTGGCATCACTGGGCCATTCACAATCAAGTGTTCACTGAGTTGTGCATATTTTTCATTTAGCTCCTCTCATCCATGTCTGACATTCTTGAGTATGCTGGTTTTGAGAATTGTTGCATAATGTATTTGAAAGGAGCGACATTAATCTGCAATACCACGTGAAAATTTCGCTTGCTACGTGATGACAAGAGGGGCAGAACGAGGGAAATCATCACGTTACATTGAATCTTATACCGGTCCAGCATCACGTAATGCGTTCTAATTTGCAGTTATATGCCGAGTATTAAAGGGAATTAAGAGAGACGGCATAACATACGAAACTCATGAAAGTGGGCGGTGCGAAAAAGCTCATAATTTCCTAACACTTCAAATAACGAAATCATAACTCATGCTACGGGCCCTTTGTTTCCAAATTGGATAATTCAAGATGGACACCAAAGAGCGTGCTGAAAATGGCCCCAAGCGTGAGGTGACAAGGGCTTCTAGAGCCGTTTCCTGGCCATCGTCTTGAGTACTCTCGTTTATCTTCCGTTCAGCAACCCGCTGAAGACTCGGTCATTCCCTCCAAGTGATGCTTCCCACTCCATCAAGGGCGTTAAAATGTGAGAGAGTTCATGAACAATTTCTTTCATTTCCGGTCTGTTGGTAGCATCGTCATTCAGACGTCGTCATATTGAAATATATTGGAAAGGCAGTTGTGATATGTTTTTAGTTAGGCCGTTTACTTAGGAAGTTTTGTGTACATATCTTTTTTTATTATGTTGTCCTTGTATTTTTGGTAGTTTAGCCTAATTAGGAGATTGTTTGATAGCTGTATCTTCTTGTATATATGTTGCGTTTTTGTGGCAATGAAGGACATAATTCTCATTCCAAAATTCCTCAGTGCTTTTACATGGTATCAGAGCCATGGTTGATGGAGAAAAAGGTGAGGAGAGTTCTGGAACAGACAAGAAAACCTCTAGCCCTTACACACTGAATTCAAATGACAACCCGGGTAACTTGATTACCCAAGTTCAGTTGAAGGGTGAGAATTATGAAGAATGGGCGCGAGCTATGCGGACTGCATTATGAGCTAAGAAGAAATATGGTTTTATTGATGGATTTGTCAAGCAACCAGTAGATGATTCGCTGGAACTTGAAGATTGGTGAACGGTTAATTCCATGTTGGTTTCTTGGGTGTTTAATACCATTGAACCGACACTTCGCTTGACTATCTCTCACATGGAGAACGTGAAAGGTTTGTGGGAGGATATCAAATAGAGATTCTCAATTGGGAATGGTCCACGGATGCAGCAACTAAGATCGAATTTGACCAATTGTAGGCAGGATGGTCAACCCATCGTGTCCTATTTTGGTAAACTCAAAATCTTGTGGGATGAAATAAATAACTATGATCATATACCAGTTTGTGTTTGTATAGGTTGCAGATGCAATATAACCATTGAATTGGAAAGAAAGCAGTTTTTGATGGGCTTAGATGAAGAAGGATATGGAACAGTGCGCGCTAATATTTTGAGTATTGAACCTTTGCCTAATCTAAATTGTGTCTATGCTATGGTTGTTCAGCAAGAGCGAGTGCAAACTATGAGACGAACCAAGGATGAAAGAGGCAATCCCATGAGTTTTGCAATTCGAGCAAGTGGTCAAAATTCAAGGGGGGGATAAAGATAAAATCCTGTTTTGTTCTAATTGCAATCGAGAGGGAAATGATGTTGAAAGCTGTTTCCAGCTAATAGGATATCTAGAATGGTGTCTTAATAGACCATGTGGAACCTTTGCCGGACAAGGTAGTGGTCCAAAGCGTAGTAATAGAGGTGGACGTAACAAGGGAGGTGGTGCTCGTGCCAACGTCTCATAGGTAATTGGAGTTGATGGTGGGCGAGGAGTTGTGACGGATTCAGATCGAAAGGGTCTTAGTGGATTGAATGATAAGCAGTGGGCAACTTTATTAGGAATGTTAAGTTCTCATCAGAGCACCATGAGAGGCTGACAGGTAAACATAGTATTTTTCCTTGGATTATTGACACAGGAGCTTCCCACCATATGACAAGAACGTTGGCATTTTTGAGAGAATTGCATGACATTGTGCCATGCTCAGTTGAGTTACCTGATGGAGAAAAGACCATGGCAATGAAAGAAGGAATTGTGTTTCTTGGAGGAGACTTGAAATTGCAACGAGTTCTTTTTGTGCCCAATTTGAAATGCAATCTGATTTATGTATCACAACTTCTCAATGATTCAAATTTGGTTATTCAACTCACTAACAAAATATGTGCTATACAGGACCTAAATTCGAGGAACCTGATTAGAGTGGGTGAGCAATGCGAGGGGCTTTACTTTCTCAAGGGAGTGACTTCACTATATGCTTGCATGGTGGCTGATATGGAATCCTTTGAGCTTTGGCATAAAAGAATGGGTCATCCTTCTTCTTAGGTGGTGGAGTTAATTCCAGAAGCTGGCAAAATGGTTAGGAAAACCAATAAAACTTGTGAGGTTTGTTTTAGAGCAAAACAAACAAGAGAGATCTTCTTTTCTAGTGACAATGAAGCTAAAGATTGTTTTGAATTAATACATTGTGATTTGTGGGGACCTTATAGAGTGCCAGCTTCATGTGGAGCAATTTATTTCTTGACAATTGTTGATGATTACTCTCGTGCTATGTGGATATATTTGTTGAATGGAAAAAAAAAATGAAGTGGCTTGTGTTCTTAGGAAGTTTATGGCGATGGTTAGATGCCAATTAGAGAAAAATGTGAAAATTTTTAGAATGATAATGGAAGTGAATTTTTGTGTTTGAAAGAATATTTTGATGTACATGGGATATTGCATCAGACTTCTTGTGTTGGAACACCTCAACAAAATGGCCGAGTGGAAAGAAAGCATCGCCATATCCTCAATGTTGCAAGAGCTTTGCGTTTCCAAGCAAATTTACCCATAGAATTTTGGGGAGAATGTGTACTCGCAGCTGTGTATTTGATTAACAGGATTCCATCTATATTATTGAATGGTAAAACCCCATATGAGATTATTTTTGCCGACCTCCTTCTTACAAACATATTCGGATTTTTGGTTGTTTGTGCTATGCGCATAATCAGAATCGGGATAAAGATAAATTTGCTAGTAGAAGTCGTCGATGTGTTTTTGTTGGTTATCCATTGGGAAAGAAGGGTTGGAGATTGTATGATTTAGAAGTTGGTGAATATTTTGTATCAAGAGATGTACTGTTTGGTGAAACAAAATTTCCATATGCTGATGAGAAAATAGTAAGTGATGAACTCATTAAAAATAGAGTTATGGAGTTGGGTGATGAAGTTGATGATTTAAAAAGTGACTTGAGAGAGGAGCACGTCGAAAGTGTAGATGGAGAAAATGAGGTGAATCATGAAATGGAGGAATTGATCCACACAAACAATGAGGACGTGGAAAGAAGTGACGTTGTTGAAGAGCAACTAGGCAGGGGACAAAGGGTTAAGCAACTGTCTATTCGTTTGAAAGATCATGTGACAAACGCCATCAAAATAAACCCCTCAACATGCTCATCTGTTCGATCTGATTCCTCAGGTATGCCTTATTCTATAGCACGTTATGTGAGTTATAAAAATTTCCTATGCAACACCGGTGTTTCTTGACAGCAATTATTGCAGGACATGAACCAAACTCTTATGCGGAAGCAATTAAAGATGAACGGTGGAGAGAGACCATGAGTAAAGAAATACAGGCTTTAGAAGATAATGACACGTGGACAGTCGAAAATTTGCCGCCTAGGAAGAAAGCAATTGGGAGCAAGTGAATGTATAAAATAAAGTACAATTCTGATGGAAGCGTTGAACGATACAAGGCGTGGTTGGTGATACTAGGAAATAAACAAGTTGAAGGCATAGATTATTAGGAGACTTTTGCTCCTATGGCAAAAATGTGCACTGTACGCACCTTTCTTGCTATTGTGGCTGCAAAGAATTGGGAACTTTATCAGAAGGACGTTCAACATGCTTTCTTACATGGCGATTTAGAGGAAGATGTTTACATGAAGATGCCGCCTGGATTTGCCTCTCTATTGTCAGGGAAGGTATGTAGACTTCGGAAATCTTTGTATGGCTTGCGGCAAGCACCTAGATGTTGGTTTGCGAAATTAGCAGCATCTTTGAAAGCTTATGGATTTCAACAATCATATTCAGATTACTCCTTATTCACTTTTCGAGTTGGGATTGCTCAATTGAATGTGCTTATTTATGTTGATGATCTCATTATCTCCAGTAATGATATTTCCGTTGTGCAAAAGTTCAAGAACTATTTAAGTCGTTGTTTTCATATGAAAGACTTGGGGAAGCTAAAATTTTTCTTGGGGATTGAAGTGGCGAGAAACTCATATGGTATTTTCTTGTGTCAATGTAAGTATGCATTGGATATGATATAAGAGGTCAGATTGTTGGGTTCCAAGTCGGCTAAAACTCCTCTTGAACAAAATCACAAGTTGGCCCTTACCGAGAGTGATGATGTAGACAACCTTGCTCAGTATAGGCGCCTAGTGGGTCGGCTTATTTATGCAACAATAACTCGACCTGAATTGTCTTACTGTGTACATATTCTTACACAGTTCATGCAGCGCCCAAAGAAAGCTCATTGGGAGGCAATTGTGAGAGTTATGCGTTATTTGAAAGGAAATCCAGGTCACGGTATTATGTTGCGTGCCAATTATGACCTCAAATTGTCTACTTACTGCAATTCTGACTTGGCTAGTTGTCTTTTGACGAGACAATCTTTGACCAGTTACTTTGTTCTTTTAGGAGAATCACCTATATCGTGGAAGACTAAGAAGCAACAGACAGTGTCTCGCTCATCCGCTGAAGCTGAATACAGGTCTATGATTACTACAGTTTGTGAACTTAAATGATTGAAAGTATTATTGGATTTTCTTGGTGTGGAACATTCTCAACCTATGCAGTTGTATTGCGACAGTCAGGCAGCTTTACATATAGCCGCCAATCCATTATCATGAGCGTACCAAGAATATTGAAGTGGATTGTCATTTATTCGTAATGAGATAGTTAATGGTAACATTCAAACAGATTACGTACGTAGTTCAATGCAGCTAGTTGATATCTTCATGAAGGCGTTGGGAAAGGATCAATTTAACTTTCTTCTTCACAAGTTGGGCATTTGAGATCTCCATGCTCCAACTTAAGGGGGGTATTGAAATATATTGGAAAGGCAAGTTGTGATATGTTTTTATTTAGGCCATTTACTTAGGAAGTTTTGTGTACATATATTTTTTTTTATTGTGTTGTCCTTGTATTTTTGGTAGTTTAGCCTAATTAGGAGATTGTTTGATAGCTATATCTTCTTGCATATATGTTGCGTTTCTGTGGCAATGAAGGACATAATTCTCATTCCAAAATTCCTCGGTTCTTTTTACACGCCGGGCCAAATCTGCTATCCGTGGGGCAAAAGCAAAAAATAGCAGGAGTATCAGTTTTTTCTTTGTCTTTTTTTTTTGGGGGGGGAGGGGGAGGGGGCGCTTGGTGGTGGAAACATCAAATTGACTCTTCAGTTCGTGTCCCGTTACTATATTAATTGTAAGCTTTTTGTATGTATAAAATGTTTGCATAGAATAGTTTCGTATTGAAGAACTGTTACTCATTTGATGTTCTAAGATACAGAGAAATCGGTACATATGGATGGACCAGTCCGGTTATGGTAGACATGCTAATCACTTTAGATCGCATCACATGGATATGGAACATAATAAATCAAGCATACTGGTGCAATTTCATTGACCTTAAAAACCTCCTCAAAGGGGTAACTCCCTCTCACGTTACAATCTATGATTGCTTCCAAAGCATTTTGTGGTTTTTGGCCTTCGAAAATCATTGTCATATGGGAAAGGCAAATTAAGCGGTGAATCCTGAGATGGGACGCAAATAGTTTCCTTGTATGGAAACTGATTCTGACTAAGGATATATGCACCTTATGTTTCATTTCATGCGCTAATGGCATTTTGTATCCTTACAGCTGTAATGGGGAGATTCGATGATGGTATGTTGTATGTCATGTTTGAAAATTGGAAAGTGCATGTAGCATGCACTCTCTCGTGAAAGCTGCGTATAAAACCAGTTAAGATCGCAAAATGCCATGACAGTTTTAATTATTAATTTGATTGGCCTAAGTTGGCCCGTCCGCCCATGTTGGGCTTAAAAGCCCGGCCCACAGGATTAGGGCCCATGGATGGAGGGATACGATGAAGGGATACGTTTCTATTTTGGAGGGGACATATATAAGGGAGGAAAGAGAGGGAGGACGCACCTTTTGGCATTTTATACGTACGTTCCTCTCCCTTTCTCCCTCCAAAAAGAAAAACTAAGGCTATAGGCGACGCCGTCTTCCCTTCAAGGCCAATCGATGTCATCGGATCGAATGGGATTGATTTTCTCTTCCTCTTATCGGCGTTGGTGTTTAATTTGTGGTTAACAAGGTACGCTCGATTCCGTGGTGTGCTTTAGGATCGGTAATACGTGTTTTTCCCGGGCTCATCTTCCGCATTCGTTTTAGGGGTTCGATTTAGTGTCGAATCTGGTTTTTGGGAATCTGACAATCCCAACATTGGTATCAGAGCCCTAGTTCATATTTTCCCGACCCCTTTCATGTTTATGGATGATTTCTTATTGTTTATTCGCGAAAATAATCGGCCGACATGGATCGGGGCGAAATCCCAACATCCGAGCACTGTTCATCCACTTTTCAAGTTTCTGTAAGTCGAAATCGATTTCTGATGGCATAGGGTGAAAGAGCTCGTTGAGATGAGTCTGGTGATGGGTCGAACGCCGCCAGAAGACGCCGGACGTGCCCACACGCGTGGCCAGAAACTGCTGCGCGTGGGCGCGACGTGCCCGAAGCGCTGGCTCAGCCAGCGCGTGCGCCACATGCACCGGTCGACGAACCGGCATGTGTGCGGCGCCGCCGGCTGGCAAACCGGCACGCGTCGGTCGGCGAACCGACGCGTGATGACGTCACCATGACGTCACCCAACGATCAGTAACCGCTGGGATGATGTCATCGATGAGGTCATCGCCGGCGACAGTTGGCCGGCTGGTCACCGGCCGGCAACCCAACCCGACCGACGCCCGACGTGACCGGCTACCCGATCGGTCTGACCGGTCCGTCCGGTCCGACCGGTCCGACCGGCCCGCGCCGACAACAATTGACGGTTGACCGATGCCCGTTGGCCGTTGACCGTTGACGGACGACCGTTGACCGTTGACTGTTGACCAAAAAAAAAAAAGGAGGAAAAGAATGTGTTTCTTTTTCCAATTAAGTCTATGTGGATTATATGTGATCCTTTATTTGTTCTACATTTGTTGCAGGAATAATGCCTCCCTGAAGTTGCGCACACCTATTCGCGCAATTACCGATGAACAAAAGGAAAGGCTTTCTAAGTTGATAGCTGAGTTGACTGATCATCGATGGGAGAGTGGTGACTTAATTGATCACGTCTTTGAAGTCAACGGGAAAATTCAAAATGTCATATGGAATGGTCGTCCTATGCCACAGTCTAAGATGGTGTGATTTTTCACGAACACCCTTCCACCAGAATGGCAATGAGTATTGAATTGCATATGTGATGTCAACAAAGCCGCTTCATATCGGAAAATTGTAATGGATTTTATAGATGCATATTACTGGATTGTTACAAGGAAAAGATCAAGAAATTGAACAAAAAATGATCTTTCCTAGTTGGTGTACTTGACTTGGTGTTAGATGTATTGGCTGATCTTTGTTAAGTGTGCTTTGTGGACATCTTATGTAATGTTTACTACCTGATTGTTGTTGATGTAGTAGTTGTATTATGTAAAAGCATTATTATTATATTGTATGTCAAATATTATTTGTTTTCTGTTATTGTTAACTGTTGTGGGTAATTTATAGAAGTTTTTGTAACTTCATAGAATTTATTTTGCATAAAACAATTATATTAATAATAGTTTTAAGTTATGATTTTTGGAGGATGATTGGAAACGTAGTGACCTTTTGATTCTGAAATCTTACTTGAAATTGTTCATTGATATGATGGGTCTGTGCAAAGTGGATGCATAAATGATAGGCATTAATTATTCGTTCACATATGTCTGATATGTTCAGATCGATGGTTTCAGCAACTAAGAACGTAATTGCTGATATGAACGGCAACAATTGTGAAATATTGAATATGAAGATTCAATATGTGCTGGAAAAGCAAGAAGTACTAGAAGTTCTTGACCATATTATGGATGATCTTGAGGATGCTATGCGCTACTTTGAGCTAGTAGAGGACCGCCTAACGGCATTTGAGCCGAAAATAGACATTTGCAATGCTGGTTCTAGCTCAAAAAGGGCTTTGAACTCTAAGCGCAAGCGTATTGATTCATTCAATATGTGGGAATGTAAATGATCAAGTCCTTATTGCAAGAAATCAAGAGTTAACCAACACAAGAGAGGAAAACATTCTCAAGTAAAGAAAATGTCGAGGGTGAGGTGTTACAATTATGACAAGAAAAGTCACTATGTTCGCAATTGTTGTGAGCCGAAAAAGGTAAACACCTCTTGTACATTTGAGAACTTTGCTTATGTGTCAAGTTTTGCATTATTAGCTGAATCAAATCCTTTGTGGACTGTAGATTCAGGAGCGACAGACTATGTAGCGAAGGATAGAGAATCCTTCGTGGAATTCTGACGAGTACCAACTGGAACTAAGTGGATCTATGTGGGAAATAACTCCAGAGTTGAAGTTAAATGAATTGACACCTGCCAATTGAACATGCGTGGTGGACGCACCTTGTTCCTACATAATGTTTTATATGCTTCCGGGATTCATCGAAATTTAGTGTTTGTTTTGGTGTTGGTCAAGCTTGGTTTTAATATGAACTTCCATAATAGAGGTGTAGATT
Organism: Eucalyptus lansdowneana; assembly: GCA_017140395.1. NCBI lineage: Eukaryota > Viridiplantae > Streptophyta > Magnoliopsida > Myrtales > Myrtaceae > Eucalyptus > Eucalyptus lansdowneana. The sequence continues at coordinate 4,528,941 of CM029484.1, read as the reverse complement.
TGTATTTGGATACAAACTACTATCATTGTGGTCATTTTCTAGATGGTTTTATTGTACTAAATGTTGACTGTGGTGATGTCAATATTAGTTATTCCCTTTTTCACGTCTTCTACTTCATATGATAATGATGTGAATATGTGGCATGCTAGATTTGGTCATATTGGCCAACAACGAATGAATAGCCTAGCCAAAGAGAGCTTGTTGGGCAACATTGAAAAAGTCGATTTGCCCATATGTAAGCATTGCCTAGAAGGGAAAACGACAAGGAAACCATTTGGAAAAGGTAAAAGAGCTGAATTTCCTCTGCATTTAATTCATTCTGATGTTTCTTGTCCAATGAATGTGAGAGGAAGGCATGGGGCTTATATTTGATTTCTCATAAATCTGAAGCATTGAGTTGTTTCAAAAGTTTGTTAACTTGGTAGAAAATCAATTAGACAAGAAAATAAAAGCATTGAGATCCGATCGAGGTCGAGAATATTTATCTGATGAGTTCATAAAATTATGTGATGAAAAAGGAATAGAAAGACATTTGTCTATTCCATATACTCCTCAACAAAATGGTGTTGCGGAGAGAAGAAACAGAATCCTACTGGAAATGGTTAGGTTCATGATGGCACATGCTAACTTACCTATCACTTTTTGGAGTGATGCATTGTTAACTACTGCCTATATACTTAACCGAGTGCTTTCTAAATCAGTTACTTCCACTCCATATGAGTTATGGACAGGTAGAAAACCAGACTTAAGTTTTCTTAAGTCATGGGGTTGTACTGCCTATACTCATGAGTCCTCTCACAAGTTTGGGAAATTGGGTCTCAAAGGAAAGAAGAGTATTTTAATGAGATACTCCGAACACTCGAAAGGGTATGTGTTCATAGGTGAGCAGGAAAGTTGGAGTATAACTGAATTTGAATCACGGGATGTCACATTCTTAGAGGATGAATTTCCTAAGAAGGGCGAAATAGGTGGAGATTACTCCCTATTTGAAACCTTGGATCAAGATAATGATATTAGTGAAGTTCGTCGAAGCGGGAATAATATGAGAAGTGATGAATTTAATTTAACTCACTCTCAATTACAACCACATGATGAGATGATATCGTTATTATCTAATCCTAGTGGGAGCATAATGGGGAATGATGTGCAAAGTGTACAATCTCCCATATGGCGAACAAGTTGCCAAAGTATTCCCCATTGACGTTTTGACATTGAAGAGGAAACTTTTATGATTGCTCCGCAAGATGAGGATGAGCCAAGAAATATTAATGAGGCTCTGAATTGCCTTAGTAAGGAAAAATTGATTCATGCAATGGAAGAGGAGATTGAGTCAATGAAGTCAAACCATGTTTGGGAATTGGTTGATCTTCCAAAAGGACGCAAAACTATTAGGAACAAGTGGGTTATCAAAATAAAGCGAAAAGCTGATGGCTCGATAGAAAGGCATAAGGCTCGCCTTGTGGCGAAGGGGTATAATCAATATGAATGAATTGATTATGAAGAAACATTTTCTCCTGTAATGAGATTTACCTCGATTCGCATTATTCTGGCAATAGTGGCTAGTATGGATCTTGAGTTACATCAAATGGATGTAAAGACTGCTTTTCTCAATGGAGAATTAGAGGAAGAAATATATATGGAACAACCTGCTAGTTTCATAGTGAAAGGCCAAGAAGAAAAGGTATGTCGACTTTTGAGGTCGATATATGGCCTTAAGCAGTCGTCAAGACAATGGTATATACGTTTTCATAATGCCATAATGGTATATGATTTTACAATGATTGATGAGGATCATTATGTATATATCAAAAGATCCAAGGATCAATTTGTGATCATATCATTATATGTTAATGATATACTAATTGCCGGAAGCAATGTGGAGTTTGTTAATACTGTGAAGAGTTGGTTATCTTCCAACTTTGAGATGAAGGATATGGGTGAGGCTGCATACATTCTTGGAGTTAAGATTTCAAGAGATCATTCAAAGAGATCGTTATCTCTTTCACAAGAAACATATATAAATAAGGTTCTTGAACGATTTCGTATGCAAGATTGTAAACCCATAGACACTCCTATTGCAAAAGGTGAAGGATTGAGCCATAGACTGTGTCCAAGGACTTCACAAGAGAAGGAACAAATGAAACATGTTCCTTATGCTAGTGCTGTTGGGAGCTTGATGTACGCTATGATGTGTACAAGACCTGATATATGTTTTGCAGTTGGAATGGTGAGTAGATACCAATTCAATCTAGGTCAAGCACGTTGGAAAGCCGTTAAAAGAATATTAAGGTATCTAAATGGAACTGCTGATTATACGTTGAGTTATCAATGAAAGGATCTGCGACTCTAAGGCTATTCTAATGTTGATTGGAGAGGAGATTTAGATGAAAAGAAATCTATCTCTGGATTTGTTTTCTTACTAAATAATGGCACCATATGTTGGAGCAGTAAGAAGCAAACGTGTATAGCCTTGTCCACGATGGAAGTTGAGTTCGCGGCATTATCAGCAGCAGTATAAGAAAGTGTTTGACTTAAGAGATTTTTTGGATCATTTAGGTGTTATTGAGAAAACTGCAAGTCCATTATTGGTTAACTGTGATAGCCAAACAGCTATAGCGTACACCAAAGATCCAAAATATCATGACAAGACCAAACACATAGATACCAAGTATAATTTTGTCAAGGATATGGTTGCACGAAAAGATGTGAACTTAGAGTATATATTACGCATAGAATGGTAGCAGATCCTATGACAAAGCCAATATCTAGAAATGTGTTTTTGTGGCCATATGAAATCTCTAGGATTACGTAGAGGCTGATGTACTGAATATTGTAATTTCCCTAAGTGTTCACATTTGATGAATTTGTGTTTTCATCATTAATGCCTATGAATCTTTGTTTGATCTTTATGCATCTTAATGCTCAGTGCATTACTTTAAGTTGAGAAAGTATGTCGGACATATATAAGATTGGCCCACTCACACGGGTAATCACCTCTATTTACTGTGTGATAAATAGAGATGAGACTGTTTTTAAGCTTATTATCTATGTGATAATCAAGAGCTCAAGCTTAAAATATATATGTCGCCTTAACTAAGTGTTAAGATGATGACATAATACTTACTATGTCCGAAAGTAAGATACCCCACATATTTTACTTTATCTGTCTATGATGCCAGCTGTGAGTTCTGATGAATTTTGTGAATGAGTACATACATGAACTCAAGTTAGACATTGGATGTGTCGAACTATCATCTGTACGGTATTGAAAGGTGTAGACATACACTCAATGGGAAATGAGTTAATACCGTAATACGTATTTCATACTATATATGCATGAGACGACCAATAAGAGTGGCAAAAGTTTGATTTCAACTTTTATGCCGTGTGAGATTCTTGAGGAAATGAGTTCCTCAATTTTAGTGCCCTCATGACTTTTACTTATTCTCAAGATTTTTATTTAGTGTTTGCTATCTTAGGATGTTGCCAATGGTCAAGAGTTGATTCGATCTAATAAAACATTTCTAAAAAATCAAGCTGAACTGAAATTGAGAGTTTGAAGGAAAGATGAAGATCGATTTTGGAGAATCACATTGTAGTTTTGTATTCACTGGTCGACCAATTATGACCGTCTTTGGGATAATTATAGTTGTGAATGCAATATATATAAATAGATCAAGAGAGATATAAATGTGATCGATCGATCTAGGGTACTGCATACTAAATCTACTCAGGATGTGATGCCCATTATGAGCTGCTATATATTCCTAACAGATGTATAGCAACGAGCTCTCAAAGTATGCTGGTCGCACGGATTATTCACCGGTATGAATGTTGAAGAGAGGTAAAGAGGATCCTGTTCAGCCCACCATGTGCGAGTGGGAGATGATGGTTTTAATTATTAATTTGATTGGCCTAAGTTGGCCCGTCCGCCCATGTTGGGCCTAAAAGCCCGGCCCACAGGATTAGGGCCCATAGATGGAGGGATACGATGAAGGGGTACGTTTCTATTTTGGAGGTGATGTATATAAGGGAGGAAAGAGAGGGAGGACACACCTTTTGGCATTTTTTACGTACGTTCCTCTCCCTCTCTCCCTCCAAAAAGAAAAACTAAGGCTAAAGGCGATGCCGTCTTCCCTTCAAGGCCAATCGACGTCATCGGATCGAACGGGATCGGTTTTCTCTTCCTCTTATCGGCTTTGGTGTTTAATCAGTGGCTAACAAGGTACGCTCAATTCCGTGGTGTGCTTTAGGATCGGTGATACGTGTTTTTCCCGGGCTCGTCTTCCGCATTCATTTTAGGGGTTCGATTTAGTGTCGAATTCGGTTTTTGGGAATCCGACAATCCCAACATGCCGACTTACAGTTGATACTAGGGTCCTAAACTTACTTAAGTCCGTCATCACGAGCGAGTGCGCACTGACCAGTGACTATTTCTGCTAAAACCACTCCAAAAGCATAAACATCTCCTTTTAGTGTCATTGCAGCTCGCAGACGGACCTGCAGGGAAGCAGTAAGCTACAAAGTCGAGTTTGAGATGAAATGCATGATGTCCGAAAAAGTTTGCACCATCGGTAAGCATGTTTTCTCTGTTCCCCTTGTCATAAAAAAAAGAGCAAAGCACCTACTCAGGAGAAATATAACCATGTGTGCCAACTACACGTGTTGCAAATACTTCTTGTTCATTGGATCGTTCCACCAATCTTGCGAGTCTAAAATCAGCCACCTGCCGACACAGCAAGTCAACATCATTCTAGGAGTTATATACCCTTGTAGCTTAAGGCAAAGGCAGAAAGCCTGGAAGGAAAATTCATGTGAAACTTCCGTCAAACCCACATCACTAAGAAGTGAATGCTCAAACCAGTTATCCATTACCTTTGCTCTATGCCCCTGGTCAAGTAAAATGTTACTTGTCTTGATGTCACGATGCACGGACCGCGCCTTGGTATGATCATGAATGTACTCAACTCCTCTTCCAGCATCAAGTGCTATATTTGCTCTTGCTGTCCACGAGAGAGGTTGGTGACCTGCAAGAACTAGCAATTGAGTACCTTTAACAATTTCCTTTTTTCTCCAGGCAGAAAAAGGAGGTAGATCTATTACTATTGTAACCTTTCAGTAAAGGATCATGAAGGTGGTCGTTCAGTGAGCCATTTGGAACATACTTATGTACCAAGTATAAATAGTTGTCACTCCTTGATTATCCAAGAAGCTCCACCTACAGAGCTAGAGAGATCAGTGAGATAGTAGCATGAACCTTTGCTTTTTCTTGATCACCACTTTGCGTGAGAAATCTAAATCATGACCAAACTTTTTTTATTTTTTTATTTTTTTGGCCGGTAGATTCTTACCACATTAATGTGATGTATCTTGCACAAAACTTCAAGCTCAGCAAAGAACTCCTTCAACCGGCTGGATTTCATCTTCTTGACAGCAACTTCCTGAAATTGAGACGAGGCAAGTTTGGACTTAGGATAGGAAAGCAGATCATTGTCCTGGATTGAGCTCCACGAAAAAAGGTGGAGAAAGGTAAAAGCCTGACATGTGTATCATGCCCGGTTCCCTAAAATGCCACAATACACACTCTCATACCCTCCCTCTCCAATTCTCCGAGCATCATCAAAGTCTTTTATAGCCTCGTACATATCCTCCAAGCTGTACATAACTGGTTTATCTGATTCAAATTTCACATCTGGGACAAGAATGATAGCTTCACGTAAGTGTATCAGATACTATGCATGCCTTTACTTGCCTTTCCTTAGAAAAACTCATGAAAGGTCACCATTTACTTGTCAGAGAAATAAAATTCAAAGTGGCTCTCTAAGGAAAGACAACTCTTTCAGTTTCTTCAGCTTGTATATGAGCCTCATCCTTTTCTGTTTAAATCAAAATTTCATCTCTAGTGCCATATTGTGTCCCGTAAATCTCACTTAGACTTAGGCCATCATGAGAAAATTCCCGATTTTTCAGTTACCTAACTGACCTTCAAAGTCCTTTTTGTGGAAGAGTTGTTTCAGTGGGGTAGTCTTCTGGGCATCTGAGCTCTTAGTTGTTGCCTCAGGATCTACTTGTCCACCTTTGCCCCTTCTGTTTCTCCTTTGATATAACAAAATCAGTATGCTCATCGATGCTAAAGTTACCACTGACAGCATCACTGCTATCTCAATCCACTTCTTCATTTTTCCTAACACACGACAACAAACTGTAAGTGGATGTAGGATATTTGGATGAAAAAAATGTCTAACACCACTCGTGATTCCATTTATGTCTACTGTATATTGTCCCTGATTTGATCTCGATTTATTTCGGTCTTAACTTACCAACAATCATTCTGTAAATGAAAATTTTTGGCCTTGCAATCTTAAAATGATAACAGAAGATCACTCTTAAATATAAAGAGAGAGTTCAGCTTACGTTGCTTGTGACCTTGAGTTACTCTATTTTCCATAGGTATATACAGCACCCACCCGACATCTATGTAACCAGGATCCTGAGTCAACTTCGGGTTTAGTTTCTCGACCTCACTCAAATTTGAGAACAGCAGATGGGCAATCTGTGATAGAGTGTCATGCTCTTGAACCGTGTAAATCACGATTTCTTGAGATCCTTCTTCCACACAACTGCACAAGAGATGCATAATTACCGTATTTCCAGCATTAAATACGTCCTCACCAGTGACATTATAAGTTTGTCCACTGTAGAAATCATTCTAGACTCTGGCAAATGAATCATCTGGTTTTACTTTGTAAGAAGTATCATAGGAGTATCTGTTGGTGCCATTCAGGTATGTACAAGTGCATGGCACAGATGCCAGATAATCTTGCTTAGCCCCATGGATTATCGGTTTGATTTCTGACACGTTGACCGAGTAGAGGGAGGCTATTTCTTCTACATGACGTCCCCTAGAGATATGGTACAAGTAAGAATTGCACGATTGCAGTGCTTCAGAACATGGGAAAGGGCACATGAGACTTGTCTTGCCAAGAACACTTAGGGAGAAAGCAGTTCTGGAGATAAAATCAGCGAGGCAAGAAACAGGAAGAATTTGCTGATCAAACGAGCCATTCTTTGATGAAGAACCAATCGGCAAATAAGCAAAATGCACCTTTGAGCCTAGAGCTGTCTTTTGCTTTGCATCTTGTTGCTTTGATGGTAACTGACGAGAACATAGGGTACTGTAATTATTAACAATCCTTTTAAACCCGTTGAAATATAGATAAAAGAATATTCAGCTGCGCCTTTAGCGGGATCGTTGTCTTTGCCACCAGGTCAGTATCTTTCTGATCTTATTAAATCTGTATGTGACAAGTGCATGTTCTCTCTTAGCTATAGAACAAACTGCTACACGTCTTTAAAGGAAGTTCCTAAGAAAGGGACATGCGCTTTAGCTTAAGTTCTGTTCAGGCAAATTGTGGAAGGCCAAGGATGTCAAGGAGGGAGTTTGAACACAAAAGTCCATCTTCTCGGCACCAATTAGTCAGAATTGGCAGTGATTTGATATTATGGAATGTGATTAGGTGGTGCAAAAACTGGAGGTGGAGGTCTAATTCTGCTAGGTACTGGCATCATTTCTCAATATTACTCAGAATAGGCTGAGGTTGCGACAAGCACTCTGTTCCATAAACATCTCTTTCATATACGTCACGTTTTTGCACATGATGATTAATGTATTAACATAAAAGATTTGAGCATATGTGTCCTCACTGCTATGTCTTTTAGCAGTATGGTGTTCATAGAAGTAAATGGGCCAAATGAGACTTTCTCAGCCTATTTTATGTCCTCGTAAGTCTAATTCTGGTTATTTGATTTCTTTTGCGGGTGGAACTGTGTCATGGAAGTCAAGATTGCAGAAGTGTGTTGCACTTTCTACAACCGAAGCTGAATTTATTGCAGTGACTGAAGCTAATAAAGAGATGCTATGGATGAAGAAGTTCTTAGAAGAACTTGGGTTCAAGCAAAAGAGGTATGTGCTATTTTGTGATAATCAAAGCGCAATTCATCTTAGTAAGAATTCATCTTTTCATTCTAGATCGAAACATATTGATGTCAGATATCATTGGATAAGGGATATTCTAGATGAAAAGTTGTTGAAACTTGAGAAAATTCATACGGATCATAATGGCTCCGATATGATGACGAAGACTCTACCAAGAGAGAAGCTTGAACTTGCCGTTTGATAGCAGGGATGGTGAATCCCTTCACATTGTCGTGAGGGGGAGATTTGTTAGCTAGGTTTACTCCTATGTGGAGGAAACCCAATGAGTTGCAAGCTCAAAAAGGGCTTGAGCTCATATAATAAGTTATATGAGGAAATAGGGTTTCTCACTATCTATATAAAGTGATAGCCGCAGAAAAGGAAACAGTAACAAGAGAAAAAGATAAAACAGAAAATCTGGGGTTTGAGGCAATATCTGATTTACATCAAGCTGGCGTCAGAGGTCGATTCGTGGTCCGATTGAGCTGAAATTTTGTCAACATGTTCGTGGCGCAATTTTCTTGAATCTGGACGGTTTGATTTTCGTTTGAAGCTCCCTACATCAAGTTTTTCGTGGATTGATCAAAACCTGCGTTTTTTGTCAGATTTATCATTGATCTCTTGTGAAGTTCATGTGTATTGCCAATAATTATGTTATTGAGGTGTTTGCTGCTATGTACCTCTAGTATTTGCTAGAGAAGAACAATTTTATTGATAGTGAAGATTTTCAAGTGGACTTCGGTCCCGTGGTTTTTTATCTCCTCACATCGAGGAGGATTTCCACGTAAAAAATCGTCTTGTGTTCGCGTGCTTGGTATTTATTTTACTCTACTATATCGATTCCTATTAGGTTTACACAAGAGGGGAGATTATTTTATTCCGCTGCGTTAATTCGATATTGTTTGAATTATTACCGTTCTCCCATCAGAGTGGTATCAGAGCAACAGGTTTTTGCTTGATTTTTCTGCCTTGTGTTAAACAATGGAAACGAATATGAGTAGAATGGTTATACTGAATGGTTCGAATTATCATATCTGGAAAGGGAAGATGGAAGATCTTTTATATGTGAAAGATTTTTATTTGCTTGTATTTGCTGATAAGAAACCAGAGGATAAAACTGACGTTGAATGGTCTATATTTCATCGTCAAGTGTGTGGTTATATTAGGCAGTGGGTGGATGATAATGTTTTGAACCATATTATTGAGGGAACACATGCACGCAGTTTATGGGATAAGCTCGAACAGTTATATGCTTGAAAGACTGGGAATAATAAGTTATTTTTGATAAAACAGATGATGGCTCTGAGATATCATGATGGTACTCGTTTGACTGATCATTTAAATTCTTTTCAATGAATTATAAATCAGTTGGCTGCGATGGGAATCAAGTTTGATGATGAGATACAAGCATTATGGTTGCTTGGTACTTTACCGGACTCATGGGAGACGTTCCGAACATCTTTGTCTAACTCGCCGGATGGTACGATTACCATGGATTTAGCCAAGAGTAGTATTTTGAATGAAGAGATGAAAAGGAAGACACAGGGATCGTCCTCTTCACATTCTGATGCCTTGGTTGTTGAGAAAATTGGGAGAAGTGAGTCTCGAGGTTCGAGAAATAGAGATAAAAGTCGAGACAAAAGCAGATGTAAGTATAATAAATTTGCTAATGTTGAGTGCCATTATTGTCATCAGAAGGGACATATTCAGAGGTTTTGTCGCTAGTTAAAAAGGGACAAACAAAAGGAGAAAGGTAAAGAGAAGAAAAGTGATGATGACAGTGATGATAATCGTGTCGCTGCACTTAAAGAAGACTTTCTCACTATTTTCGATGGTGATGTGGTGAATTTTGTTTCTCATGAGACCAGTTCGGTAATTGATAGTGGTGCATCCGTTCATGCTACGTCTCGTAGAGATTTCTTTACATCATACAGGTCAGGTAACTTCGGATCTATGAAGATGGGAAACAATGGACTAGCTCAAGCTGTAGGCATTGGTGATGTGTGCCTAGAAACCAGCAATGGCACAAGGTTAGTATTGAATAATGTTAAACATATACCTGATATCCGCTTGAATTTGATTTCTACAGGCAAGTTGGATGATGAGGGGTATTGCAGCACATTCAGTAATGGTTTATGGAAGCTCACCAAAGGTTCTCTTGTTGTGGCTAGAGGTGAAAAATATTCTTCGTTATACATTATGTAGGCAAAGTTGTCCACAGACAAAATTAATAGAGTAGATAGCGAAGATGCAGCTGAGTTATGGCATAAGAGGCTCAGTCACATCAGTGAGAAGGGTTTGTCAATATTGGCCAAGAAGAAGCTCCTTTTGGGATTGAAAAGTTCAGCGCTAAAGAAGTGTGCTCATTGTTTAGCAGGAAAACAGAACAGAGTTGCATTTAAAAGCTCCCCTCCTTCAAGAAAGTCAGGTATACTAGATTTAGTGCATTCTGATGTTTATGGCCCTATGAAAACAAAATCACTTGGTGACTCTCTTTATTTTGTTATTTTTATAGATGATTTTTCAAGGAAAATTTGGATTTATACCTTGAAAACTAAAAATCAAGTGTTAGATGCTTTTAAGCAATTTTAGGCTTCAGTTGAAAGACAGACTGGAAAGAAATTGAAATGCATCAGAACTGATAACGGGGGATAGTATATTGGACCTTTTGATGAATATTGCAGACAACAAGGTATTCGACATCAAAAGACACCTCCCAAGACACCTCAGTTAAATGGCTTAGCTGAGAGAATGAACAGAACATTGGTTGAAAGGGTAAGATGCTTACTTTCACAGTCAAAGCTACTTGGATCCTTTTGGGGTGAGGCTTTAAGTACAGTTGTGCATGTATTAAATCTTACTCCATGCGTTCCTTTAGAGTTTGATGTTCCTAATAGAGTTTAGATAGGCAAAGAAGTTTCTTATGATTATTTGTGTGTATTTGGATGCAAAGCATTTGTGCATATTCCCAAAGATGAAAGGTCTAAACTTGATGTGAAAACACGACAGTGCATATTTATTGGTTATGGACAAGATATGCTTGGCTACAAATTTTATGATCCACTTGAAAAGAAAATTGTAAGAAGCAGAGACGTTGTGTTTATGGAAGATCAAACAATAGAGGATATTGAGAAATCAGAGATGATTTCAGCACCATAGGTTAGTGATAATCTGGTTGATTTAGATCCAGTTCTTCTTACAAATATTCCCACATAGGTTGATGAAGAGCAGCAGGAAGTCAATGTTCCAAATAACGCACATGTTCCTGAACATGTTGAAATAGATAATACTATTCCTGAACCAGAGGCTCAATTAGATGTTCCACTGGATGTTCCAGTCCGGAGATCCGTTAGAGACCGACAACCTTCCACCAGATATTCTGAAGATGAGTATGTATTATTGACTGATGCAGGTGAACCAGAGTGTTATGCAGAAGCAATAGGAGATGAGTACAAAAGCAATTGGTTCGATGCTATGCGAGATGAGATGCAGTCACTTTATGATAATCATACTTTTGAATTGGTGAAGTTACCTAAAGGTAAAAGAGCTTTGAAGAACAAGTGGGTATATAGGTTGAAGCAAGATGAACATACTGCACAACCATGGTACAAAGCTAGATTGGTTGTTAAGGGATTCGGTCAAAGAAAGGGTATTGATTTTGATGATATATTTTCTCCGGTAGTAAAAATGTCTTCTATCCGTGTGGTACTAGGCTTGGCAGCTAGCCTAGATTTGGAAATTGAGCAAATGGATGTTAAAACGGCCTTCCTATATGGTGACTTGGAGGAAGAGATATACATGGAACAACCTGAGGGTTTCAAAGTGAAAGGGAAAGATGATTATGTGTGCAAATTGAAGAAAAGTCTATATGGCCTAAAACAAGCACCGAGACAGTGGTATAAGAAATTTACGTCAGTTATGACAGAACAGGGCTATAAGAAGACTTCATCGGATAACTGTGTGTTTGTCCAAAAATTTTCTGATGATGACTTTATTATTCTCTTGCTTTATATTGATGATATGCTGATTGTTGGCAGGAATGCTTCAAGAATTGAGTTATTGAAGAAACAGTTGAGCAAGTTTTTTGCCATGAAAGACTTGGGCTCGGCGAAGCAGATTCTTGGCATTAGAATTACTCGAGACAGAGGTGCTAAGAAGTTATTTTTGTCGCAAGAGAAATATATCGAGAAGATCCTTCAGAAATTTTACATGGACAATGCTAAAGTGGTTAGTACTCCTCTTGCTGCCCACTTTAAGTTAAATATGATGCAAAGTCCTATGACTGATAAAGAAAAGAAAGATATGGAAAGTGTTCCATATGATTCAGCTGTAGGAAGCTTAATGCATGCGATGGTATGTACACACCCAGACTTGGCGCACGCAGTTGGCGTTGTTAGTCGCTATTTGTCAAATCCAGGTAGAGAGCACTTGAATGCAGTGAAGTGGATTATGAGGTATCTTCGGGAACTTCAAATTTGAAACTCGGTTTCGGGACCGGGAAACTTGAGTTAGTTGGATACACGTATTCCGACTTGGCGGAGATATTGATACTCGTAAGTCTACTTCGGTTATTTGATTTCTTTTGTGGGTGGAGCTGTGTCATGGAAATCAAGATTGCAGAAGTGTGTTGCACTTTCTACAACCGAAGCTGAATTTATTGCAGTGATTGAAGCTAGTAAAGAGATGCTATGGATGAAGAAGTTCTTAGAAGAACTTGGGTTCAAGCAAAAGAGGTATGTGCTATTTTGTGATAATCAAAGCGCAATTCATCTTGGTAAGAATTCATCTTTTCATTCTAGATCGAAACATATTGATGTCGATATCATTGGATAAGGGATGTTCTAGATGAAAAGTTGTTGGAACTTGAGAAAATTCATACGGATCATAATGGCTCCGATATGATGACGAAGACTCTACCAAGAGAGAAGCTTGAACATTGCCGTTTGATAGCAAGGATGGTGAATCCCTCCACATTGTCGTGATGGGGAGATTTGTTAGCTAGGTTCACTCCTATATGGAGGAAACCCAATGAGTTACAAGCCCAAAAAGGGCTTGAGCTCATATAATAAGTTATATGAGGAAATAGGGTTTCTCACTATCTATATAAAGTGATAGCCGCAGAAAAGGAAACAGTAACAAGAGAAAAAGATAAAACAGAAAATCTGGGGTTTGGGGCAATATCTGATTTACATCAAGCTGGCGTCAGAGATTGATTGGTGGTCCGATTGAGCTGAAATTTTGTCAGCATGTTCGTGGCGCAATTTTCTTGAATTTGGACGGTTTGATTTTCGTTTGAAGCTCCCTACATCAAGTTTTTCGTGGATTGATCAAAACCTGCGTTTTTTGTCAGATTTATCCTTGATCTCTTGTGAAGTTCATGTGTATTGCCAAGAATTATGCTCTTGAAGTGTTTGCTGCTATGTACCTCTAGTATTTGTTAGAGAAGAACAATTTTATTGATAGTGAAGATTTTCAGGTGGACTCCGGTCCCGTGGTTTTTTATCACCTCACATCGAGGAGGTTTTCCACGTAAAAAATCGTCTTGTGTTCGCGTGCTATACAAGATGGGAGATTATTTTATTCCGCTGCGTTAATTTGATATTGTTCGAATTATTACCGTTCTCCCATCAACAAATTGCTAACAAGGGCAGCTAATCTTAATATCGGAGCTGAAGCTTTATGGCATCGTGTGGAGATCTTCAACGAGATTTTTTCAGGCTGCAATGAGCCAAATTTATTTTCGTCAGAGCCAAATTTAACGAGACTCACGAGCTGATTGTTTAGCAGGCCATGTGCATTGCTTAATGCTCTAGCTACTTTGCTTGGTAGCAGCTTTTATTGGCACTTGATGTGCAAGTTTGGTAAACTGATAACAAGCAGCCAAACCCGAATGGTACATTTTCGGTTCAATTTGCTGCATTTAAAATTGATTCAAAACTCTTCCGTTTTCATTTATCAGACTAGTAGACTAATAGGGTCATACGCGACATTCAATAAGAGTCTTGCACATAGGTTTGTTAACCAATTCGGACGACAGGTCTTTATATACCGATTCGGTATTCTTGCAGATTGCGATTGTTTTCTCTATGATCTTGCGGAAAGGTCCTTGTGTTGTCTTTTTTGGGCTCGTGAGTGTTTACTTTTGGAGATATTTTAGCAAAATCTATAAATTGGATGGGCCTCTCTCAAAGTCACTAGATCAATATCATTTGGAGTAAGATTGACCTATAAGTGTAAGAATTTTCCTAATGTGGACTAAATTAATTGATATTGTAATTTACTGTTTTTACGGTTACTGTAAAACAGGGTTGGTCTAAAGAGAGATAAAAGGTTTCTTAATTAGTCTAATATGGGCTGGCTAGTGTGGGCCGAGTTGAGCCTGGCCCGTAATGAGGGGGATTGGCTGGAAATTCTATAAATAGTGCTCAAGTCTCTCCTCTAACCCTAATTCTCACATGTATCCTCACCTAAGGGGTGTTTACCTAACACTAAACGTGAGGGGGGCCGCCTCATTGAGCCAGTGATACGGAGGGCAATAGAGGAGAAGGACTTGATGCGTGGATCCCCTTGATATATGTGGGTAATCCTTTTTATGCTTCCGCTTTATGTTCGATGGATCCCAAAACAGGTGCGTTAATCTTTCTACTAAATTATGCATGTTCTTGTTCTGGTTATGGAGATCTTGGGGTTGCGCAATTTGCGTCTAACAATAAGCCCAACTGAAATGCATCCATTATGGGCCAATGGGTCATTGGCTTCGCAAAGGCTAGCTTTTACTTCTTTTTCAGAAAAGGACACCACGGGTATTCTAACTTTTATGCGGTACTCATTTTAATGTCATAACTTATTTTTTCCGATCATTTAAATATCACATCAGTGAAAAACCGATCACTTTAGTGCATTTGCCAATCTATTCGAATGGTTCATCATATGTGACATGAAGTCCAACATGGACAAAGGGAAAGACAAAGTGACACTTTCATCAGATAAAAAAATAATTCTCTCTCTCTCCACACCAAGGGCGATCCTCTCCCGTCTTCAGAAAACCTCAGCGCTTTCCCCGCTTGAAATTCGAAAACTTCATCAGTAAAGCAAATCGTGAGGTTTTCACAGTAAAGCACTTGTTCAGCATGGTTTGCTAACAGATACCATTATGAGATGATACAGAGGGCGATGGCAGGAAGAAAGAAGGAAATAAAACGATACAGGTTTCGTTGGCATTAGAATCAAGAATGCGTAAGTTCATTTGCTTTACTATGAAAACTTGGTGAGGTAAAGCCTCAGAACAATTCCTTCACTTTGAAAACTTTATCTCTCGCCCACCCCATGTCATCTTATTTTACCGTCCGTTGCAAATTTCGGAAAGTAAAATTTCCCCAATTTGAGGAAATGGGGCTGGGATTATAAGCAATTTTGCTCCAATCTGTTAATTTTGCTGACTTTATTTTGCCGATGAGGCATATCAGATAGTTTATATTAAATATTGTTAGGTCGGATTTTCAAGCATGTAAATTACTGATTGAAATGATCATTTTTATTTATTTATTTATCAAAATGGCACTCAAATATTTGATAAAAAAATTATGGCAATAAGTGAGCGCACACTCACACAATCCACCCATCAATATTATTTAGAGTAGGATTGACCTACAACCCAGCTGTTATACATTTATTATGGGCCACCTATCCCTACAAACGGTACTAAGGGGGCTCCCATTAAGCTGCGTAAAAGATTATGAATAGGTGAGGGTGGAGACATGATGGAACTCGCCCTCAGGCCACGCGACTCCATCGCTTTCCTCCTCTTCTTCTTCCCAATATCAACGTAGGAATCAAGACCAATTGCCCCCTTGAGTTTGAACCCACCACCTAATGCTTTTCTTAGGGATCCGGTCTTGCCTTCTTCGTTTACACCTTCATTATGCAATTTAGAGAAATTCTAGAGTGAGTCTATCGAGCAGGAGAAAGAATCAAATGTTCATTATTAACTAATGCGATCTTTCTTGCCATAAGGAAATAAGAAGAAGAAAAAAGAATTATGGGCATACGTATTACCAAGGGCATTAGGAACATGTTGAGTAGGAAACAAAGAGGCACTTGTTAGTGAAGGCAATAGATCGACCATGATGAGCAGATATGCCGCCACTGCTATTGCCACCCACTTTCTCTCGATACTCTTCTTTTTCATCATTGCTCTTTTTTTTTTTTTTGATCAGCAAACATCCTCGCTTGATTTACTATTTAATGCAAGGGAAAATTACACTCATAGCGTCAGTGCAAAGAAGATCAAATAAGGGAGGGGGAGGATTAGAAATCCAAGTCTTTGGGGTAAGCTACTTGTTCGGCAGCCTTCGCTATCCAATCCGCGGATCGGTTCGTGCTCCGTTACGGTGGGCCAAAGTTAGGCCCGGTAGATGATTTAGGTGTGCGCGGCCCGGTTCAAAAGTGGTTCCAAGTTCCCAACTCGGTTCAGTTGAAGTCTTCAACGTGTGCACCAAAGGCAAGCAGTCAGAGTGTACTTGAGGAGAGAGAAATCCACGGCTTCGTGCGAATTTTAGGGTTTCTTCCATCGCGATCGCTTCCGCGTGAAGAGGCGAAGAGGTGTCGACTGTCTTGGCGAATCCATCGACGAGGAACCCCCGTGATCTCGCGGACACCGGCGATGGCTGCTCTGTGCCTGGGAGTTTCTCTTTCTTCGCTGAGGGCTTCGTTTCTGTCCGAATCTGGTTCAAAAGATGCGTCAAGGTTGATTCGTATCGATCCCGGAGGAGGTGGACACCACACTTCAGATAAGGCTTCAGATCTGTTCTTGCTTGTCGATTTTTTGTTTAGTTCTGTGAAGCTCTCTACGAACGCCCACCTCCGGCTATTGTTTCTTGAGATCCGGGGTGTTTGATGGTTAAAGATGCTCCGATTTCGTTCCTTCCATATGCTCCACAAGACGACCGCTATGTAGTTAAAATTACCCGATGTAACTGGGTTTCGTTTGATGTTACAGATCCACTCTTCAAATCGGGTGAGTCCAAATCTGGAGATTCGTAGATGCAGAGGGGCGGCCTTCCAAACCGTGGCTGTCCATGAGCAGAGGAGGAGCGTGTGTTCAACTATTTCAACTTCCAATTTGCACTGGGGGACGAGATCGGGAAGGTACGATCCTTCGGTGGTGTAGATTTTCCATAGTTGCAAGGGCGTTGTTGCATGCGTTCCAAGAGGAAAATTTTTACTTTGGGTGGGGTTGTGGATTGCCGAGATAAATTTCCAGATATCGGGATTGGCCGTGTAAGATGCCGTTGCTTGTGTGTTCGGAATGGGACCGAGACGTTTCGAATGTGAAATAACCACTTTTTACCGAATAAGTACCGATTTTGTGTGCATCCGGACCGTTGATCCTCCTCATCGTAAGCCTATGGGTGTGGCTAGGATTTCACGTACCGTTGTTTCTTCAAACATTGAATGTATAAGAGGCTCATTCCATGTTCCTGTGTCTTGGTTAATTATATCCGATACTTTGTTTGGTTCATGGTCTGATGCTTCTCCTCCTATTATACCGCTTTTCAACCACCTCTCTGTTCTGATGGATGTTTTTTTTCCATTGCCAATCCGGTGCATCACCTGAGGAGCGACTGAATCCCTTGCTTTGATGATGCTTTGCCATCCCCACGCGGGCCGTGAACCTCTGCCAGCGTGCCAGAAGTCTCCCTGTGAGTAATAAAGACCTTTTAATAGTTGAGTTACCAGTAGATTTGGATTAGTGATTATCCGCCACATCTGTTTTGCTAGCATTGCCATATTGAAAGTTTGTAGATCCTTGAAACCCATGCCCCCTTCACTTTTTCTGGTTTTTAGCAAGTCCCACTTCCTCCAGTGAATACCAGCCTTTTGTTCATTGCTTTTCCACCAAAACGCTGCAACTTTTTTCTCTATTGCTTTACAAATCGACGTCGGAATTTTAAAGATTGACATAGCATATTGTGGGATCGCTTGAATTACTGCTTTCAGAAGTACTTCCTTCCCTGCTTTTGACAACAGTTTTTCCTTCCAGCTATCCAATTTGGAGTGGACCCGAGCTAAGATCCATGCGAACACGTCTTTCTTGGATTGCCCCCAATCTGAAGGTATGCCCAAATACTTTCCCGTTTTTGTAATTTCGGCACTCGAAGTGTTGATGCCATGTTTCTCCTTAGGGCTGTGGGACATCCATCGAAATATATGCCCGATTTGTTTAGGTTTATTACCTGGCCGAGGCGAAACAAAGTATTGATTTAAGAGGCCAGCCAAGTTCGACACTCAACAATTGTTCCGTGCGGGAAAAAGATGGAGTCATCGGCAAAGAGGAGGTGCGATAAGGTAGGGCAAAGTGGTTGTTCAACTTTATCCCAGAAGGGTGCCTTCCCGGACGCTTTCTTCATCGAATGGAGAGCACATTGGCGACAATAATGAAGAGGTAAGGTGAGAGGGGGTCACCTTGGCGCAATCCACGGGTAGGTTTGAATGATGGTAAAGGATCTCCGTTTAGGTTTATGCTGAAAGTTACTGTGCTGACACATTGCATGATCCTCTGAATCCAGAAATCACAGAAACCTAATTTGGTTAGACAAGCCTGTAGGAAGTCCCACTCGATGCGATCGTACGCCTTTTGCATGTCCAGTTTTAGGACTGCTTGAAATTTTTTCTTCCCGGTTCGTTCGCCGGTCGGCAAAGCACCTCCCCGAACCATCGGTATGTTGTCCTCAGACGCCTACCTCCCACAAATGCGCTCTGTTCCTCTGCAATTATGTGTGGTAGAATGGGTTTGATTCTGTTTGTGAGTACTTTGGAGATGATTTTATATAGGAAGTTGCATAGGCTTATTGGGCGGTATTGCTCTAGTTTTTCAGGCAGTGGGACTTTTGGAATCAGTGTAATGAGTGTTTTGTTCAATGCAGGATCAAGCTTACCGGAGTTGAAGAAGGCCTGTATCTCTTGAACAATTCCCTGGGAGATTGCTGGCCAGTTCTCTTTATAGAAGATTCCATGAAATCCGTCAGGGCCAGGAGCCTTTAAAGCTCCAAGCTGTAGCATTGCTTTGGTAATTTCCTCCTCAGTGATTGGGGCTGTCAAGGTAATGTTCATTCGCTCATCGACTAGAGTAGGGATGTTCTGTATTATTGGTTGCCGGTCCACGGAAGCCCACCGAGTTGTATAGATTCGATAATATTGTGCTATCATCCCCGTATTTGTTGTTCCCCACGAATCCATTCTTCATTCTCATTTTTCAGCATTGTTATCTGGTTTCTCCTTCTCCTCTGAACTGTTGTCGCATGAAAGAACCGTGTATTTCTATCTCCCCATTTTAGCCAGCTAATTCGTGATCGCATACCCCAAAACATCTCCTCTTGATGCCATAGTTGATCTATTTCTTTAATAATCTCTTTATGTTTACTTGCTTCTCCAATGGTTTGTGTTCTGTTCATCAGGTCTTGGAGTTCGCCTTTTAGCCAGTTAACCCTGTTCCTTGCATGGCCGAATTTGTGCTTACTCCATTGCGTCAACCTCTACTGTGCCTGCTTCAGTTTCTCAGCCACGGTAAGATCCTTTGTAAGAGGGTCGTTCCATACTTCTTTGACTATGTTTTTGCTTTCTCCATCTTCACTCCAGTATGCTTCATACTTAAATTGCTTTCTCTTCCTTCTCTTAGGTTGAGCCAGTGATAACAAGAGAGGGGTATGATCAGAACCTACTGCCGGAAGAGCAGTGCATTCGGCCTCTGGGTAAGTGAGTCTCTATTGAAGCGAGCAAAAAGCCTTGTCTAATCTTTCTTTGACCAAACTTTCTCCCTCACGTTTGTTTGACCAGGTGTAGGAACACCCTTTGCTTTCAAGATCCATGAGGGAGCATTGATTGACGAAGCTTCTAAAAGCAGTTAGCCTGTAAGTTTCAGCTCTGTGTTTGCCTACCTTCTCCCAATGGTTTAGTATCTCGTTAAAATCTCCCAGGCACAACCAAGGTATTCGGTAATGCATACTGACTGAGGAGATATGTTCCCATAACTCAATTCTTTCCCTAAATACAGTTGGAGCATGGACGAAAATAATTTGCATTTCTTGGTTGCTATTTTTCAGGTAGCATTGTGTAAATATGGCCGTGGCTGAGGAGGAATCAATTGTTACCTGCAGTTGATCATCCCAGAATAGAGCTAAGCCCCCTGCTATTCCCTCTGGATTGACTATATAGCTGTTTTGAAACTGTAGCCTCCTTTTTATCTTCAGCACTTTCTGTTCTGAGTTTTTAGTTTCCATAATGAAAACGAGATTGGGCCGTTCCTGAGTCACAATGACTCGCAATTCCTGGAATGTCAGGGGATTGCCCAACCCCTGACAATTCCAGCTTAACATCTTCATGGGTAAGCTGGTGGCTTATTAGGGCTAGCCACCAGAGCCCATTGGTCTGACTTCTCTGCCACCCGAATAGGTGCATCCACTAGTTGAATTGTTTTCTCTGACAATTGAGCTGATGTTTGTGCTCCATAGGGACAGAATCGCTTCACTTTTTTTGAATTTGTTGGTTTCACACTCTTTCCTTTTAACTTTGCAGGAGGGGTCGTCTCCATTTCGGTCCCCAGCCTATCTTCATCCGTTCCTCTTGTAGTGTCAAGACCGATTCTTCATCGATACAAGTATTTCCTCGCTTCGGGGACTTCTTTCTTCCATTAGCACTAGGCTCGAGCGAGGAGGGCAGGTAAAGCTCCTTTCCTTTCGGGCGTGGATCACATATCCGAGTTTGTCGGGATGATGATGAGTTGATTTGTTCTTTCGTGCACCGGAGATAGTGGGGTTTCAAGCACTACATCTCCATCATCAAGAGGAATTTCCTTCTTTCCATAGAATATTTGGCCATAAGGGCTTAGAGCCTTCACCTCAGCACGCAGCCAGTCCCCGCATCTAGCCGGTAGGTTCTGTTCCATCCCTGACTCCTTGTAAGGTATTTCAGTGCATTCCGTCGCATAGTGTCCTATTCTGCCGCATGAGTAGCAGTAATAGGGCAGTCTTTCATATTTGAATTCGACCCACAGTTTCTTATTATCTAGGTTTACAATTACTCCAGTTTTCAACGGATTTTCTAATGCCAATGTCACTCGGGCTTTTCCCACCTTGTAGGTGCTATTTCCCTTATCTTCGAGCTTTACTTCAACAACAGTTCCTAATTTTGAGGCTATTTCTGCTATCACATCATGGGTAACTCTCCCATAAGGTAAGCCCAAGAACTTTACCCGAAATCACGGTGGCTGAAATCATAGCGAACTCGGTGTATCGGTTCGCACTTTGCCTAAGGATCGGGAGATGGCCGGAGAAAGACCACGGTCCGATTGGAGCACTCTCCGAGCCTCGCTTCCGAATGAAAGGAGAAAGAGAAGAAACCGGTTCCAGTGATGCGCAGTGAAGTTCTCTCGTTCTCCAAGCTTTCCTCATTAGGGTTAGGAATGCGTTGTAGTTCAAGGTTGGGTTTGTATAGAATCTGCCGAAAAGGGTTTTGCGGCACTCACCGAGTTTTTCGGGAGATAGTACTGGGAGATCGACAACATCTCTGCGTTCCATAGATTTCCCATGCTTTTGCACAGAGCCTGCAAGCCTACGTCTTCGGTATTATAATCGCCATTCGTTTGTAGGGGTGGATTTACGTATAGCTCGGTGATTGATGGGGTTTTGGGACGGTGGTTCGTGGATTTATGGGTTGAAGGGAGCTCGGGTGATTGAATCGGAAGAGTTATTAGTAGGAAGAAGATGGCGAAAATTAGGGTTTCAAGAGGCATCGTGGTTGAACATCGCTACTCCCGAAGATCAGCGGGAGAGGGGATCGAAGAAGCACAGCAAATAGAGGTTTCAAGATGGGATTTGAGTGAATCTGCAGGGAACTACCCGTTTGGTAGAGGAGAACTACACATTCGGTAGAGAGGAAGCTCCATGGCGGAGAGGAGGTTTTTTCCTTTTTCATCATCATCATCATTGCTCTTAGACGGTACAAAATCACAACGCAATCACACTACAATAGTGGTATTGATGAGCAACGGATCATAGGCAAAGTTGGAAAGTTAAAGGACTAGACAGCTTGAATAAATAATGTAGTGAGATTCTTCAGTCCTGCCGAGAAAGACGGCTTGTGGAATTCATGGTTTAATCACAGTCATTCATCTCTTGACTCTAAGTCTACAACAGAGCCATAAGTCCAATGTATTGTAGCCCATCTGAACTTCTGGGAGGTTTCCTCGTCCTTGCCCTCAAAATTATAATGTATCTCTCGAATTTGAGCGACCATTTGTGGTTTGCTCCATCATTGACTTCACCTCCCTCGTGATGACCACACAAGATAGCGATCACGAATTTGCATAAAATCTCTTCATGAGATCATCGAAAGCATAATGATAAATCAGTAAATCAAAAAACATCCATTTTTGTAAAATTTCATGCTTCGGTGGTTGGTTACTTAATTTGTCTAAAGGGAATCAATGATTATGCATTTAAAACAAGAACAATGCAAGAGTAAGAACGTTCAGAAGTGCCTCCAATCTCTCCACCAATCAGTCTAGCCAAAACTCAACCAATCCACAATCTTTGCCAAGGTCATTCTTCTCTCTCCAACTCATACTGCTCCCGCCTAAATCTTGTCGCCAATTCTATCTGAATTTCACGTCTTCAGTAGTATTTCTTGGCTTGGACACGTGGTAATAAACTATTTTATCATCGAATCACGTATTTTCACTTGTAGGCCCATTGAAATCCAGCTCAAGGCTCTTAAAAACCTTGGCCATTCTTTGTTTCCATGACTGACATGAGCTGGGTTGATGTTAATCATAGCCCGCATGTGATAGGAAGGGTGATTTTGAATGTCTATATCCCTCATGACCAATATGTGACGATAATGATAATTTTGGGTGTCAACACAATCAAATTTGCAACAGTTTGAAGTGATTTTAAATGTAATCTTCATCAAATAACCATTGAAAAAGTATTCTCAATCTCACAAAACAATTCATAAATCTTATCACAAGAAGATCTATTGTCTTTGAAACACTTGCAATTTTACCCCATCAAATGGGTTGACAATTATCGGAGCACTAGCACTATTAACATGAACTTAAACTTTCGCACATGAACTTAAACTTTCGCACTTTCATATACAGGATTTGGCCTTTCTCCCTTAATTATGTTGTGAGCTTCTCCAACAAAAATATTGACATATTTCAATAATTTTCTTAAATAAAATACCCACTGTCCCTGGGTCTCCAAGGTGGAAAGGATGTAGTGCAACTATTTTCGGTATGGTTAATCATCAATCGAACAAATGCATGTTGCTACATTATATAGGGAAAAGACCACCAAAAACCCCAAACTTTGCTCAAAGTGATAAATTTACCCCAAACCTTTTTTGTGACATGAAAAACCCTTAACTTTATAAATTGTGACACATTTACCCTACTAAGGGCATTTTCATATTATTATTATTTTTTTCCTTCTTCTCTCTTCCCTTCGCTAGCCATGGCGGAGCCGGCAAAGGGGAGCTGGCGTCTGGCGAGGGTCGCCCTCGCTTGCGTTGGGCGAAGGGTGCCCTTGCCAGATTTGGTGAGGGATGCCCTCGCCGACGTCGGGCGAGGGGTGCCTCGCCAAATCTGGCAAGGAGGCCCTCGCCCGACGTTGGCGAGAGCCACCCTAGCCAGCCCGGAGAGGGCCCTCGCCCGACGCTAGCGAGGGCAGCCCTTGTTAGCCAGCGGAGGGAAGAGAGAAGAAGAAGAAGAAAAGAAAAAGAAAAAAAATTTAAAAAGTAAAAAAGACCAAAATGCCATATAATTTAGGATAAATGTGTCACATTGATAGAAGTTCAAGGTTTTTTGTGTCATGAAATTTTTTTTTAGGGTAAATGTGTCACAGTTGGCAAAGTTCGGGGTTTTTCATGTCGAAAAAAAAAAAAAAATGGAGTAGATTTGTCACTTTGAGCAAAGTTTGTGATTTTTGGTGTCTTTTCCGATTACATATATATGTCTCCTCAACGTTAAAATCATAGTGGCAAAATTATCTGGCCTTATTAAAAGTTTTGTCTTGATCTTCTTCCTTATAATTTGATATTTGCTATGATTGTTTTATCGATTCTAAATTCACACATTAGTTAACATTCATCGTCTTATCTTTCACTCCTCCGTTCTTAATTTTCTTTATTATCTTCCTTTTGTTTAGGAATTTCAAACATTGTTACTTAGCTAAAGAGAAATTTACAGTGAAAATTCTATCCATTTAGGAAACGTGGTCTAAGTCTTGAGTCTTTTTGAAAAGTTGCAATGTAGTCCTTTCGATCGTCATTTTTTCCCGATTGTTCATTGTTGACAACCTTTAAACACCTACTTTATAACCTTTTACAAGTTATCACTTAAAGTGACCAGTGATTGTTAGTCATGATGAACTTACGTAATTTTAATGTGGCTAGTGGTGCATTCATCTCTATGGCACGATACATTGCTCAAAAAGGGAATTTATTGACTTGCAAGAGTCCTAATTTGAGAGAACATTCATTGATCTTAGTTACTGGTGGGTTGGAAGTTGGTCATTAATCACATGGTTTGTGACTTTTGACTAATCAAATTACACCCACTTTCAGGGTGCAATCCAACAGGTACGGCCAGTTTTGGCCCAAAATGCAATTCTGGTCTCTACTTGGAAAATTTCTTGTCCTCACATTCAACCTCTTTAAAAAGGTTGAGTGTGAAGAAGACTCCAGGTTGACGAAGTTAATTTTTTAGATGGTTAATTGGTTTTCTCTGAACATATTTGTAGAAAGATTGATAATTGACAATCATCACATGTTCCAAAGCTGCAAGCCTTGAAATGGCTTCCATGGTCAACAAACTTGAAATCCGCTTAATTTAGACTTGCTCTAGAATATGTAGATGACGCAATGCACGATAGAAAAAATAGAGAAAAAGAAAGTAATTTTTATCTCAATTAGCTCTTTTTTTTTTTTTTTTTTTTTTTAATAAATCAGGAACGCGAGCATAAAGGTCCAACCAGACAATTTTCTCTCTTAAGAACATATCACATTATAAAACGGATTATTAATATGTTCGCCATAGCGAAGAAAATATTTTGAGGAGATGGTTGGATGAATTTTGGTTCTTCTATATGTTATGCTACGTTCTTTCTTTTGGTGGAAAAAAAAACTTTTTAGATCTTTTACTAATATAATTTTTTTCTTTAGATTTGAACCTTTTATTTACAAAATCTTTTTACGATATCATTGTGACTGTGCTAAGGGTACTGACGATGATGGCAGAAAAATAACACTGGTCACTTTGTTAACGCATTCAAAATACAAGTTATTTGGATGGACTATTTTTAGAAATTTCTTATTTGCTAACCTTTTTATTGTTGAAAATTAGTTATTTTTTTAGTACGTTATTTTCTATATTTAAGGAGAAAAATTCCTAGAATTGAAGTTCCGATTGGGTCTGAAATGTGTTGGGTCTATGATAGGTATGATTCTCTAAAAATGTTTTGTATAAAATTGGATCAATATATGTTAATTAGGGTCGGACCCCATTTTCAACCCACCTAAACCGCCCCAATACACTGATTTGACAAGTCCACTCACAGCTAAATAACAGAGATGTGGAATTACATAGTCTAATACGCCACCTTTGAAAGAGTATGAGACTTTTCGATCGGCGAAAGGAGAGTATGAGACATTTCGATTGGCAAAAGGAGATTATATATAGCTCCGCATGTGCACACTAAGGCAATGTGACACTTTGTTCCGAAAATCACTTTGATTTAATTAGTTATTGGTGAGTTGGAAGTTAGGCATAAATTGCATTGTCGTGACTTGACCTGTCAATTATACCCATTTATTAATTAAGCTTTCAGATTTTATGATTAACCATTCCTATATTATTTTGGTGACATAATTTTCACCCTCTAAATGACTAAATGCACTCCATTTATACAAGTAGGAAATCACCTTTGTTGGATTCCACATGTATGAATTTTCCCCTAATTTAGTTCTTTTCTATAGTGGGTTCCCTTCAAATTTAAACCCATTGTTGTTAGAAAATAAAAAATCTACATTTTATTTGTTAATTCAAAATAAATGAAATTTTGCCCCCATGAAAAATATTTCTTTTACTTTAAAAATAGTTTTTATTTTTAAAAACATTGTTTGTATGTAGATTTTCTGCATTTCTACGTGGAAATTAATCGTGAAATATGCTCAACGAAATGAAAAATTCTTAAGGTCTCTTTACTAGACAAAGTTGCTAACATGTATAGAAGTAAAAAAAAAAAAAAAGGAACAAAAGGAGAAGAAAATAGGTTTTTTTTTCCCCTTGCCAAAAAAAAAAAAAAAAAAAAAAAAAGATAGGTTTTTGATATGCATGATAATAACCGCTTCAATAATACTAACCGGATACTATGTAAAACTTTAAAAACTAAAAGAAAAGAATAATGTGTAAATTGGGGTCCACCACCACTTTTAAGTTTCAACTGAATAAAATAGGGCAATTTTTGTCTCTAACGAAAATGGAGTGGATCTAGTCATATAGGCTGCGAAAATAGCCTCCCCCCTATAAGTAATGGTCAAACAAGAGGTTTACCAGGAAGAGCATTGAGAGCCACATGGCAAATCATTATTAATAGTCCTAAATCAATCAGGACAAAAAATGTAAAGGTGAAACATAATCTGAAGAAAATAAACTTCAGTAAACAAAGTAAAATAAGTGAAGTGTCCGGAATATTCACATCTCAAATAAGACATGAGAACCGTGCATCTAGTTTTTCACTGGCAATTTCCCTTTAATTAGGAATTGTCAAACATTTTTTTTTTCATTATTCGAAGTTTTCATATTAAATATAGATAGATCCACGTAATCCATCCAAAGCTAGGTTTGTAATACTGTCCTTGTCCTTTTCCTTATCACCCTCATTTCTCAAATGTTATTATAATGCTCATTCTCAATAACAGTCTATATTTAGCTATTTTTTCTTGATAATAAATATACTTTTCCTTCATTCATTTTGTAAGCGACCCAAAAATCAATTTTAGAAAAAAAAAAAAACTCGATGGTTAATTCTCCATGGAATAAATGTGTGTCATGCGCAATATTGGTCTTTGTTAATTTCGAGATTAGCAAGCAAAGATCTTCTACTTGACTCAATGTTTAAATTAGCTTATTTGCCTTCCTTTGATTAGGAGCAACTGAAAAAGAAATGACAAAGTCCATTCCCACAGAGAGATGCACGTGTAGGACTAATTTAAACAATTGCCAACTCTCTTTTAATTTGCATTCCCAATGTATGCGGTGCAATTAGAGTTAATTATAATTAATATGAATTATAATTAACCTAATCCTATAAAGTAATTACGAACATAATTAATATTTTTTCTAACGCCCTCGGTGCACGCAAGATATGCCGAAGTCACTTTTGGGGTCAAATTTATACTTATTGGCGGCCTTGGTGAGGTTTTGCCCACCACTTACGGTGCGTTGATCCATCATGCTTTTTCTTTTGTGCCGTCCTTGATAAGTCGGATTTAACTGGAAGGACTTTGTGTGCAGCAATAATCTTATTTTATTGTTTTACTCTGCCTTGATTAATGGTACAAATGAGTTTCCTCCTTTGCTATTTTATCCTTGGTTTCAACTTTTTCGATTTGTTTTTCTAACCAAGTAGGTTAAGCGATGTTGAATTGACTGGTGAATGATTAGCCAAAAGAAGTGCATGGGGGGCCCTTGTGTCCCCACTTTATGGCCTGTCCTCATATCTTGAGAAAAGTTCAGTGCATCGTTCCATTTCCGTCTACTTTCCCCCGCATTACTGAACTTTCGAAATCTACGATTGGATTAGCGATAATTCAAAATAGGAATAATCAATTTTAGGATGGATTTGTTTCCCACCCTGAAACCAAAACCGGACCAGCTATTATAGTAAGAAAATGACACTCGAATGGGAATCTATCGCAATTAAACAAGCAAATCTTTTTATAGATAGATTCGATTATTTAGCCGTCTGATAAAAAATCTCCAAATCGTATCTTTTAAGCACTAATCAAGTAATGAGATAAGTAAGAAGTTTTAGTAGTCCGTAGACTACTTTTATGATTAGAGTGAATATTGTTGACGGTTGCTAAACTTTCTTAATGAATGGTAAATTTTTATTTACATATAACCCATGCAATGAATTTTTATTCACCTACTGAAGGCAGACATGTAGAATTTTCATCCAAAGTGATTGGAAAATGACTAAAATAAATAGTCATTGAAGTTCAACGATCTTTAGACCAAAAAAAAAAAAAAAAAGTTCAACGATCCGGATGCAGATTATTTCAAATTACATTGCCCGGTTCTCTGCTGGAAATTACATCTCGTAACAAATATATAGGACACCGGTTTGCAACGCAGTCTGCGAAAATGTGAGAATCGGTGAACCAAAACTCACACTTAAAGGAACAAAAGACACAGAAATACATATAGCCTCATAAGCTCAACTTGTAGAACCACGAAAGGAGATTATATACAACTCCAGATGTGCGCGTCAGGCAATATGAGCTCGTGGTCGCTCACTAACAACACCCATCTCTGCAATTGGACTGGCATTGCCTGCAACAATGGCGGGCCTCGCTCAAGCCTCAGTGGCACACTCCCTGCGCTCGACTTCGCTTCGCTCCCAAAC
Source organism: Eucalyptus lansdowneana (assembly GCA_017140395.1). NCBI lineage: Eukaryota > Viridiplantae > Streptophyta > Magnoliopsida > Myrtales > Myrtaceae > Eucalyptus > Eucalyptus lansdowneana. The sequence continues at coordinate 4,500,279 of CM029484.1, read as the reverse complement.
CTGACCCACTTCGTTCCTGAACCTTCCTCGGTCAGCAATCTCTCCAAGCTCAGGTTCCGGGACCTGGGAAGCAATCTCTTCGAGGGTGGCATACCACCCGAGACAGGCTAATTGGAAGAGATTCGGTATTTGAGCCTCTTGAACAACAGTCTCAATGGTGCTGATCAAGTATATTTATGGAGATTAGATATCTCTTTATTAGAGAATATCATTAGAGATATTATTAGATATTAAGGATATTATTTAGTATTCCATGATACTCTAAGATTTTCCTTTCTTATTATTCGTCGGGAAAAGGTTTTCTCGACAAATATCTTTCATCAAAGGGGTAAAAGTTTGGCTTTATTATTTGAAATGGGTTCTGTGTCATTTTGGAAAGGAAGTGACTCGTCTAAACTATGGGCAAATGAAAATACAGGAAAACAGGAGAAAAGTAAATGTGCGATTGAATGTAAAAGTACAATAAAGGAAAAGATAACTAATGAAATAGTTGTTTGAATGTCGATTTTGGCAAAAGGTCTTTTACACGAATGCCTCTTTGGCTATTTATGATTATATTCTACGAGTAACTTCTCTTTGGCGGTTACCACTTCAATATCAAATCATTTCGGAAGTTTCGGCTTCCTATCAATAATTGCTCTGCCTTGTCCATGTCCTTGCTAGTGTCGATTCCCAAATCTGCTTTCGTTCTTATCTCATCCATCTCGACAGGTTTTCTGATGTCACGTCTTCCAACATCTTCATTGCCGATTGTTGACATTTCGGCCCATTTTCCATGGGTCCTCCCATGTTGGGCCTGTTTTACTCTTATTTACTTCCAAGCCAATAGGCCAATTTTGATGCTAACAAATACTCCCTTCAAAAGAATTAAAAGATCATTTTAATAACTATACTGGTGACATTATCGCCTTGATTCTCACAGAATGTCGCTTCGGCTTCTAATCCTCCGTACGTGACTTGGTGCCTTTTAGGGTTCTGAACCCACATACTTTTCGAATCGCTCATTACGCCTCTTCCCCTGTAAACACATAGCTCCTGACTTTTAGCTTTGTCTCCTTCGATGTCATTGAAGCTTTCAAGATTCAATTTTTATCTTTTTCCTTTGTTGTTTTCACCCTTTTTTGGTCCCCTCTTGGTCCTACCATGTCTCGATTATACGATTCCAACACTTTCCTTGCTTATATTAAGCAACTCAAGTCCCTAAAGTACGCGGACAATGTCTACTTGTCACCGCAAAACTCGCCAGAAGAAGCAGCTGACGAGATAGTCCTTGGTCCATGCCTACAAATGCTGGTAGCTTCTCCTTTCCTTTCTAAATGTTTCCCTTAGCATGTAGAAAAACCGCTTCCATTTCAAAGAGACCACCTTTTGGAGCATGTCTTGAGCCCCTCTTCTCAAAAGCTTAGGGCTTTCTATCCTTTTTTTCTTTGAATGGTACTTTAGATTGAAGACTGTTAAACATGAGGTATGGGGTAAAGCTCAAATCGACAAGGCCTTAGAGTTTTGCACCTTCGACTGGAAGCTCAACAATAAACTTTTAGGAAGCTTGGTAAGTTTTGGGTCACCTTCGTTCAACTATTTCTTCCTTTGGTCTAGCCCTATATCAACAACCCTCCTGGATGTTTATGCTATCACCAAGTTAAGTCCATATGGTGATGACCTCAGTGTTGTTGACTCTGTGGCCTACCCCTTTTTCCCGCAAGGTGCTGACCTTTCATATACCCATTTTCAAACCACCTATGTTCGCTGAACGGGTAATGTCGAAGATGAAGAGCATGTAGCTTTCCTACTTTACTGGCTACCCATGTTTATCTTTTGCCATCCTTCTCTTCCAGTAGCTCAAGAGTTGAGGGGTTTGGCTTTTTATATCTCACAAGACAAGCATATAGCCATAAGTCATCTCGCCCTAGTCGCTCTCTTTCGAGGTCTTGTTATGCCTCTATTGCCATGGGTGTACCCACTGCTGGGATCTTCCATGACCCATTTCGGATTCTTCAGGCGTGGGTCAGGTTCTATTTCTCATCTTTGTTCTCATATGCCAAAATCAATCTTCCGCCGGGGTTCAAGTCTGAGACATTTTATCCCAAGAACAAAGGGGCACAGCTAAGCTTCCGACTTCGTCCCACTCCTGAGGGGTCTTCGTCTTTTCAGCGTTTCCTCCATTGGTTCTACCCTGCCTCCTTGAATAATGACAATTTTTGTCTGCCTTCTAGTCCAAACTTCATTTTTGTTTTAAACTTTCATAGTCCAAGGATAACTAGAAATTTTGGCATTCTGTCTTGGTTGCATCTAATCTGACCTTAAGGCTATCTCTTAAGGGGAAGTTGATGTCGGCCGTAGAGATTTATTCCCCTTAATATTGTGCTTGGCATTTTGGTTGTCACAAGGCATCTCGATTGTCGCCCTTTACTCTATGGACTTCCCTTTTAATGAGGAGCATCATTTAGTGGGAACCAAGGCAACTGACCCATTCGTTTGCAGTCGCATGGTCACCCATAAGATATTTCGTAGTTTCTCAATCAAGCAATTTGGTCTAGCTACTAGTATCCTCAAGAGTTTTACTACTAGGGGAAGGACCCTCTTTTCACTGAAGATTTCACACTATTCTCAGTAAGGTTGTCTCCAAGAACCTTCCTGCTGATGCCGTAGAACTTTCATCTAGTTTACCTTCTTCTTCATCTCATCAAGCATCAAAGAGGGCGTTAGATCTAGCTACCACCCCTTTCTTGTCTTTGTGACATTGGCCTTCATTATGCTCCGGTCTTTAACGTCTTTGCTGCCTTGTTTTAGTGGCTTCTTAACAAGTATCTACACCTCGAACAAGGATGCCTATGTCTAGATTAGTCCCTGAAGTTTTCGACTGCATGGTCTGCACCACCAACTCGCCTTATCTCTAGCTCCTCTGCTCCTGACGCTGTTAATGTAGCATTGTCACAAGTTGAAGGCCATTCTTCCGTTGATGGTCCGGATCGATGAATGAATCATGTGGGTCGAACATTTTTTGGCTCATTCGGACATAAAGAAATGAGTCAATGTCCGTATGTATGTATGTATGTATGTATGTATGTATGTATGTATACACACAGAGCCTACCTAGTGTCGCGACTTAACCCCTTGTAGGGGAAAGAGTTTTAGGTTTAGGGGTATTGTCAAATGTAACGACCCCAACTCCAGGTCGTTGGGTTATCATTGTGACATCCCAGGGACGTTGCTGACTCATTTCTTTTTAATTTTTTATTTAAGCACATGTGGAAGCATTACAACATTGACACTCGACCACAACACAACAAACAAGCAGCTAGGAAAACACTACGCAAATCATACTGCTATAATATTACACTAGCATATTTTCAAGCCATTTCGACGGGCCTATCCTTTTTACATCATCCTTAAATATTCGTGTAGGCCAAGGGAATTCTTGTCTCTTGTAGCATGACTGCAGCTCCAAAACTAGTGTGAGGTTTCCATGCCTACAAATCTGAAAAATAAGGAGTGAGTCCAAGACTCAGTAAGTAGGAACCCCTAATCCTCTACTAGAATGATATCTTGTCATCAAATCTAATATGTACAGTACTTGTACTACAATATAGATGGCAGATAGATAACATTATTACTGCTTCACCTTGACTACATATATGTGTGTCTTCGACGTAATTTCCATGTATGCTTACTTCGTTTTATCCATAAACACATCAAGTCACGTAGTAATAAACATGCTAGCATGTATAAAAGATTCATTAACATACATTCTAGTTCAATCAAAGCATCCCTTCTTAACCAAGGCATTTCGATGGCTAGCTCACCCAAGGTATCCAGGCTCAACTTAGGCATCCTGACTCAACCAGAGCATCATGTTCTCACGAATGAGGCATCGTTACTAACGCTATGTGACAATGGTCTTCTTCTTTCATTTAATGATCACATGTCATGTGTTGCACAAGCGGGTATATTGTCTTCCATCTTAACCCACACAAACAAGGCCCAAGGGCGTGCTCAAACAAGTGCATGTCTTGTATTACGATACCCCAACTACATAATATGCCGGGCACGACTCAAGACGCATGGCCCAAACCATCCCATCTAGACATTGACCCTCCACCAAGCAAGGCTCAACTCAATATGCTTCAATCTTGATCCATGGCCAAGCAAGGTGCTCGGAGGATCAGGACGTGACATCTTGCGACACAATCCATGGCACATAATTGACCTCGGATCGATTCATGTTCTATTCCCACCATTGGCATACTGATCCTTAACCTACTAGTGGAGATCAAAATAAAGATTGAAATCAAGGATGTTATAGTCAATGTCGAGTTGACGGCCTTTCATTGATTAGGGCTTTCCCAAGCCTATACCTCCTGCATTATCAGACATTCAAAATTTTAATTAACTAAGCCAATAGGTTGGCTAGAAACCCAATAAGATGTGGGAGGATATCTTAATATTCATGCAACTAAACATTTTGGATTTAGGGACTTGATTATGTCGCTACCTAACCTAATCATGTGTTAACTAACGCCATAGCAGTCTATCAAGAAAAATCTAAGGTTTGTCCTAACCATTCTAAAATAGGGAAGTAACATCTAAATATTGAAAAGCACATTCAATTATAGCATTCTAAAATTGTCCTTAAAAAAGAAAAGAAGACAAAGCAAAACAAGAATCCCTATTGTAAATCCCTAAAGGCTTGTCCAAATTTTGTGTTTTAACATTTTTAAAGGGTTTTCCAATTTTCCAATTTTTATTTTTTTGATGGTTTTTTAATTTTTTTATTATTTTCTGGATGTTCTTTTTTTTTTTTTATTGATTTTTTGAATTCTAATTTTTCTTATTGATTTTTGAATTTTCTAAATTTTATGACTTTACTGATTTTTCAAATTCATTTATTTATTTTTCAAAATTTTGAATTATTTATTACTTTCCTAATTTTTTAATCTTTTTCTAAATTTTTATTTTTAAGTATTTTTTTGAATTAATTAATTAATATTATATTCAGGGAATGGGTTCGGACAGGGTTTATCTAGTCCGACTCATTGACCCGACCCAAACCTAGATCTGACCTAGATAGATTGAAAAACAAAATTTTCTCATTTCTTTTTATTTTTTTGTTTCTTTTCCATATTTTGTTATGTCCCCTACACCTTCTTCCTTCAACCACCCTCAGCGCCGGAAGCTTCCTCCTTTGCAACTTCATCTTCATCTATTTTATTTTTCAAACCCATACAACCAGACACCAAACCATCTTCTATGGATGCCGGCACTTGCACTGCCGCAACTTGCCAATCGTCCGTTCTGACCAATATTGACCATTGCCGGCTGCCCCCTCTGGTGATGGCATACATATTATCTGACTGAAACCATTGAAATAGTTTGTTATCACAAAAGAGGTGACTCTAGGTTATGAAAATGGGTGATTCTTCATCCAAAAAGAAGGTTATCAGTAGTTATGGAAGGAAATGACTCTTGACATGAAATGTGATGATGGTCCCAAGAGATATGTTGATTGATTATTTATGAATAAACACCACATCACACATTATTTATAGTAACTACAATTATTGAAAAACACTTCTTTAGATCTCTTCTTCTCTTTTCATACACGCAATGTTAACACATTTAAGGAGAAATTTCAAGAGAGATTCGAGTAATTGCTAAATTCTTTTTCTCTGCGGCTTTGATGTATATTGTGGAGGTATATTTGTTCTAAACTTGGTAGCAATAATAGTGGGGGCAAATAATACCTTAAAGACAGTGATCGTCATCATGTATCAAAGTATCAAGGATCTACTACTACTTCTTCATCTTCTTTAATAATTAAATTTTCCTAGCAATCTTAAGGTATTATATTTGGTCTCCAAGGCATTCCAAATGTCTCTGGGATTTGTGTAAGATCGAAAAGTTTCATATAAATGATTCGACAAAGCATTGAGAATCCTCCCTCAACACCTCCTTTCATCATCGTCACTCCTTTTCCTCACAGCTTTGATTTCGTCAGAGTCATCATCCTTTGAATTAGGGATAGCGAGCAACTTGTGGTCGAGGATGTAGAAAATACATAATTCAGACAGAATCGAGTCATATTGTCCTTCTAACAAATGAAATTAGTTCCATCATAAGGATCGATTCGCAATTTAGAAGATTATGAGTACTTGATGTAGCCGACGTCTCCATCTCCAAATACAATATTGACAAATAAGGTACTAATAGATTTATTGCTCTAAAATATTTTTAATTTACCATGGTTAATAGAAGTTCTGTCTTTAAGCAAGTGAAGGAGGTACAAATATATGTTGTTAAACTCAAAGACCTTATGATCAAAGTTTCTGAACCTCTGTAAGTTGGTGCAATTATTTCAAAATTGTCTTCAACTTGGAATGATTATCGAAAGAAATTTTTAATATAATCGAGAACCGACCGTAGATAATTTGGTACGGCACATTTGAATTGAGGAAGGTTCTTGGGAACGTGAGGCTTATTATGTGAAAGAAGTTGCAAATAAGGTGCATTTTGTTGAGAATGGCAATGTGAGTAGAGACAAAGAAAATAAGAAAGGAAAGAAGAGAAAGTTCATTGACACCAACAGCATCAATAAGGCTTGCAACAACAGCAACTTCAAGAAGGACAAGTCTTGCTTTTACTGTGGTAAAAAATGTCACGTCCCGAATCCCGAGCACGCGTACATCCCTCAATGGTCGATTAAAAATGCGACGTCCTAGAACGCGTCACCGACCCATTCGTTTTGTCTTTCAATTAAGCATATGCGGAAGCAAATTAGATAAACACTCGATCAATCATCAGAAATAGGGATAGTAACAAACATGGCAAACTTGCCGAAAACAACATACTCATTTATCAACTATTAACCCTAGGAAGTTTAATACTTACAAGCCTTTCTACGGCCTTTCCAATCGACCCTCTTAAAAATCCTCAAGGATTAGCGTCAACCTATTTCACTTACGGCAGGGCCAGCCAAAAGGTGTCGCACCTCGTGTCCACCACATTCGCACTCAGCAGATCTCCACGCTACAGCCCTGAAAAATGTTAGCCCACAACGGGGTGAGATAAAATCTCAACGAGTCAAAACCCTAAACCCCGATTAAGACGCAAATTCGCCTCGAATGCGGTCCAAAGCACACACCATACAGAACTTACCTCACCTCGGCGCGTACCTGCACGTTAGCTCAACATATATACCATCATCAGTGCAGCAAGTGCAGTTTAATAATTGGAACACATCATTTCAATCACATAGGTTCCGATTATAAGGTAAAATCATTATGACACGTCCCATACCGTGCCATACAATTTTGCCCCATAATCAGGCGCAACTATCACAACCACTTAGGCGTGTTCCAATTATTGCGACCCATGGGCCACGGCCAACTCAACAATCGACGATCATCCTGCGTAATCGGGCATCGTCTTGCCCCATCGAGCACGGCGTCGTCTAGAACCCCCGCCTAGACATCATTCCACATAGGAGTATCGTCCCACATAATCATACGCATCCGAATGGGTTCACTTAGTGACCACACGAGCACATACTTGGTCAAGAACACCATGCTTTGTGTTCAAATATCTCGTTTTCAAATAATGAATTTGGCCACTTTTCTTCGTATTAGGAATCTCGATAAAAATAATCGTGCGTGGTCATGTACTTAAAAGCGAACCATCAAACCTAGTATGCTTCTATTTTGAAATTCCACGGTTTTATATAGTACATAAGAATTGGCATCCAAAAACCGACACTTGACATTTTTCCATTTTAAAAGCCCATAAAATCAAGTTTTCCACTAAAATTCAATAACTCCTGTCAATATCACGCATAATGCCATCATATAGCCAAGAACACCAAAATCCTTTTCAAAAATCAACTTTGCAACTCTTTTTTTATTTTTTATTTAAAGCTTTCGGAAATAAATTCGTACGGGGTCACGTGTTTGAAATCAACCCGTCAAATTTTGTATGCATCTAATTTGAAACCTCTCGGTTTTATTGAGCACATAAAACTTGGTGTCCAAACCCGACATCATATTTCTTTTCTAATTATTTGTCTAACCCCTCTTTTTGGAAACAATCTTTAGTAACCCTCTTTTTTTGTTCAAAACTTTTAGAAATAAATTCGTAGGTGCTCACGTACTCAAAATTCATCTGTCAAAATTTGCACGCACCTAGTTTAAAACCTCATTGTTTTGTTGAGCAAATAAGTTTTGGTGTCCAACCCGACACCTCATTGTTTTTCTAATTAATTGTCCATAAAGTCACCTTTTGCAATAATAATAAACAACCATCATAGAACAACAATTTTCATAATATCATGCATAAGTACGAAGCATGCCAAAAATCAACCAAATCACAAAATATTCATTTTCCAGCAAGGAAAAAACCAAGAACAACTACAAAACCACAATCGGTCCTAACCGGCAGAAACTGGGCCACTCGCATGTCTCTAAGTTTAATTCCAGAACCATAACTAAACAAGTTAAGAAAATTCTCAAATTTGAATATGTTATAAAGGACATTTAAAAGAATATTCTTTTTTTTTTTTTTTTTTGTGAAGACACCTTGACCCAAATCTTTCTAGAATGAGAGTAGTAAATCGCCCAAACCGTTACAAAAAACTATGTCCGTGTCCAGAAATTCTGTTTTTCAAAATCAGTTTGGTTCAAGATCCAAAAATTGTCCGTTTGATCTGAAATTTGACTATGTTAAACTAAAAGATGTGATGAACAACTTTTATATAGAAACTCTTTCAAAAATTGAACCTTAAGAGTTGATAAAAATCCTTTGAATACCGAAAGGTCACTGTTTCCAGCACAATCCGAGATTATGTTTTGCAAATAACAAAGCTGAAATCTCATTCTTTTAAATCCTTAAAATCTTGAGTAAAATATATGTCATAACTGAAGATGTCTAGAATATTTCTCAAAAGAAAGCAACCTCAAAATCATAGCACATGTTTCTCCAAAAAAAATGGCAAACAGTGAGCATCCAGAAAATTGGGTTAGTGCTGTTCGATGCGAATTTCGCAATCACGTGAAATCACCCGCAATTCAATTACGTGCTTCCATCGAATCAACTTATATCCGATCACATTTCAATTATAACGGTGTCATATTAACCCTTGTCGATTATCACGGTTGAGCAATCGATTTCTGATTGAATTCTCAAGTCTGCTGCATTTATATCCCTTAACGGCTTTACCTATTAGGTTAATTAACTCGTGAGTGGTCAACTCAGAGAAAAAGAACCATAGGCGCGTCAACGAAATGCCCATTTCATATTATCGAGACGGGATCAAAATTCAGGATGTCACAAAAGAAGCCACTACAAGAAGGAATGTCACTACCAGAAGAAGCAAAAGGTTGACAAGAAAACAAATATTGTAGAGCAAAACATCAATGGCTTAGTTACTATGGTCTCTCAATTGCAAATTGGGATGGTTGTTAAGACCTATTCTTGGATGCACCATTTAGGGTTTGGCTAACGATCTACTAAACCTAAACTTAGCTCGGGCTCTCTTAAGCCCATACCAACTCGCAACTTAGGTTTAAGCTCTTAACATGCAAATGGATTTTCAATTATGAGTCACTACTAATTCATTTTTGATGGGTTGATTAGAAACCCAAGTAAAGTAATGAGATATCTACTTTACTCCTACGAACTAGAGATTGTGAGTTCGGAGACTTGATTACGCAGGATTTCTCTAACGCTCTTCGATATCTTTTCTCTTTTATTCCAAAAAAAAAATGTTTTATAGACAGCTTTCATTGATTTTAATTTACTTTCTTAACATATGAAGTGACCATACAAGTGGGCAAACTACTACTTTAACACTCAAGAAAGCAATAAATAAATTATAAGACTTACCTCATAGTAATGAAAGCATTTGTAATATTAGCTTAGAATTCACATTAACAGCCCTAGATACGATTTCTAATTAACATGCAGTCACTCAATCTTTTTTAATATTTTCTCTTGTTTAAATGAAAACTAAGATCTTGGCACAATTTGATTATTTGGAGTAGCGTTAACTGAGCCGTTGACCGATAGCATGTGCGCGTGTGCGTAGAGAGCATGCATGGTCGATTGACCTTTGACCATGCATGGCCGACTATGACTTTAATTTCCTTAGTTTTTCCTATTTTTGGTTTCTTTTATTTTTATTTGGTCTCCAAATATTTGACCAAGTAATAAAATTGTCTTCCTATTTAGGCATATTCTAGAATAGGAAGTATTAGATCTCCTAATTGTAACCAAACTAAATTAGGGTTTTGCGGGCTGGTTTGGACAAACTCTAGGGCTGGTTTTAGGGTTTGTGTGGCAGCTAGAAGGCCTATATTAAGGGCTAGCCGAACTTCTTTGAGAAGACATTATTTTGAGTGTAATAAAAATTGAGAGGTTCTCTTCTATTATTCTTTTGAGGACTTGACCTTATCAAGGTTCCATTGTGGTGGTCGATTCGATTTATCGAACAAGATAGTGAATTCTTTCGCTCATGATATCTATAACGTTGGTTGGTTGACACAGGTTTGTTAACATGTCACGTTCATATCGAGGTTACCAATCACAAGTTCGATTGAAGGTCGAGGTTCACAATTCGCACCATTCGAGTCTTTGTAAAACAATCTTTCCGCGACAATTCACATCACATGCGATGCCCACATATGAAATTTTCATTTTTGAAAGATGCTTTTGCATTTGAATAGTGGCTCAATATGAATTTTGTCTAAGTTTGAGTCATATTTAAAGGGCCTGTGAAGCTCGATCAGTGTGCCCATCGATGCATTCTAGTTAGCGTTGATAGTAAATGTGCCTCGTAGCTATGACAGAATTGTGTCTCCCTTTCATCCAAGCTTCCATATCTTATTTTACATCTAAATTTGCAAATTCTTTTTTGGCTTGACGTTGATGTTGTCTAGGTTTGGATCATATTTGGGGCGCATGCTAAGCTTGATTGTACCAAAGTTAGCCTTGGTGGCTAAATGTGTTCCATAGCAGCTGCATAACTTCGTTGTGTCATTAACGATTTTTCTAATATTCATTGTTTGATTCCTTCTCAAATGATTTTTGGGCATCATTTGAACCCATTAGTCTTTGATGTGCTCATTTTTTGTTAAACGCATGTGATTGTGTTTGGCGCTTGATGATTGAATAAGTGATCGAGTGTTGCCTCACTAAAATTGCTTGATTCATTGAGAACCAAGCCCGATGGCCTGCCTGCTTGTTTACTTTCAACTATGCATGTGATTTTTAGATGCATGTATGGGTGCGATACATGATCTCGTAGGATACCTTTTGGGTCACACTTAGAACCTGTTTTAGGGACTTTTTAGCATTGGTTGCCATGCAAAAACACAAATGTGACCAATAGCTATAAGTCATAAAATAAATGGATTGAGTAGGTGCCCTAGGTGGATCATCACATGAATCACAAAGACCAATCCCAAGGCCAAACTTGATCAATTATGCATACTGCTTTAGTTTCTTTATTGTTCTTGTTTGTTTTGTGATTGTGATTGATTTTGTATGTTTGTAATGATGATTGTTTCTTTCATTTTATAAGTACCTAGTCTTAGTATTAGACTAGGCTTAGAATAGGTCCATGGAGGTGGTGGCCCCAAGACATGAAGACAATGAATAGTTGATGTCTAATCCAACCCTGTTTTTGTACTATTTGTTCCCCGATATATGTTTCGGGGTGTCTCGTGTTGTATAAATACCTAATGAGTTGCGGGTTTCTTTCTTTCGATTTACTTTTTGCTTAGGATTGTAAGTTAGATTTACTGCTTTCCTTAAACTATTTCTGGATGTTTACTTACCGCACTGTCTTTAAATTTCAATTGATTGTTTTCCATTTTCTCTTTTGATAGATATAGAACAACATGAAATTGACCATCCACATATGGTCACCTAGTTAGTTTTATTGGCATGGAATTACTAAAAATTATTCTCCCAAATAACTCGTATTTTGAATGCATTAACAAAGTGACCACTATTATTTTTTGGCAATCATCATCACACCGTTAGCAAGTCACACTAATGTTCTCAGAAATTCTGGAGATTAAAAAAAATGAATTTGAAATAAAATTATGTTAGGAAAAGATCAAAAATGTCTTTTCCACCGAAAGAAAGAACATATAGACATATAGAAGAACAAAATTCATCCAACCATCCTATGTTCTCAGGAGAGCTAATTGGGTGATTGGACCTTTGTGCCCGTGTCCCTGATTTATAAAAAATGGAGAGCTGATTGAGGTAATAATTACTTGTTTCTCTTATTTTTCAATCGTGCATTGCATCATCTACATATCTAGAGCAAGGTTTAAATTGATAGAATTTCAAGTTGGTGGAGCACAGGCGCGATTTCAAAGTTCGCATCTTTTGAAGACGATACCACGGTCATTTATCAATCTTTCTACATATGTGTTCAAAGAAAACCAATCAACGATCCAAAGGCAAAGCTTATTCAATTTGAAGTCTTCTTCACACTAAACCTTTTTAAAGGGGTGGCTACATATATTAAACAATCAACCAAATCCTCCGCTTCCATATGGAGAAGCCTCTGGTAGCACTCGAATTTTTCCAACCAGACCAAAATTACAATTTGGGCCAATAGCTGGCTGTACGCGTAGGAAAATGGGTGTAATTGATAAGTCAAAAGTCACCAACAGTGCGATTTATACTTAACTTTCAACCCATCAATAACTAGGATTGGTCAACGTTTTCCAATTAGGACTTTTGCAAGTCAATAAATACCCTTTTTGAGCAATGTGTCGTGCCATATAGATCAATGTACCGTGAGCTATGTTCAAAATTATGGAAACTTATGGTGGTTGACAAATCACTAATCACTTTCAAGCAATAACTTGTAAAAAGGTTTCAATAGTAGGTGATCAAAGGTTATTGAAAAGGATTAATCAGAAAAAAAAATGATGATTGAAAGGACTATATTGTAACTTTTCAAAAAGATCGAGAATTTGGATTGCATTTTCTAAATGGTTTAGAATTTCTAATGTAAACTTTTCGTTACTTAAGCAACGCCGTTTGAAATGCCTAAACAAAAGGAAAGAGAAAAAAAATAAAGACCGGAGGAGTAGAAGATAAGACAATCAATGTTATTTCATGTGTGAATTTCAGACGAATAATCAAATCAAAGATCAAAATATAAGGAAGATTATCAGGACAAGACTTGATGATTTTCGCATTATGATTTTTACGTTGAAGAAAGACTGCCTGTATATAAATACATATTTACATAATGGAACAATATTCATTTGCTAGGTTAATAATTAATTGCACTGAAAATAGTTGCACTACATCCTTTTCACCTTAAAGACCAGAGGACTCTTCTTAGTGGGTATTATATTTGAGAGAATTATTAAAATATACCAGTACTTTTTTTTTGCGGAACCTAACATCATAATTTAGGGAGACTATTCTTCTTCTTCTTCTTCTTCTTCTTCTTTTGGTTAGAGCTTTGGCTATTCTAGTCTTCTAATTAGATAATGAAGTTACAAGAGTTGGACATTTTCTACAATATTAACAAGTTTGAACAAGTTTGAGTTCAAGTAAATGGTGCTAGTGCTCCAATATTTGTCAACCCATTTGATATGGAAAAATTATCAAATTAATCCTAAATTTCTTGCACAAATGGTGAGTCTCTGCTAAATGTTCAATTCGTCAATACTAAATATTTACGTGAAATTTTAATGTAATTTTTTCACTTGGAATTGTTGACGTGATAATCTAGTCATCGTTGATCGACAATCTGACATTAATAAATCTACTCAAAACGACATCATAATGAATAATTTTAAGAACCTCTGAATTTTTTTCTTTTTTCCCTCTTCCTTTCCTCTATTTATCGCATAACTGTTCATCTTCTTCTTTAGGGCAACAAATCTGACATGGGAGTGTTGTACATCATCCCCATCGCCATCTTTTCCCTGTATATACATTCTTATCCTAATCAATCGAGTATTTCCTGCAGTATTTTACACAAAGGTTTAGAATTATATTAGCAAAATTAAATGGAGAATGATTAAATTGGCATTTGTACACTATGACAAAAACGTCATGGTAGAGTCACAATTTGAGTAAGCGAGCATCTCTACATGGCCCATCGAAAAGGCAACCTGGACACATCCAGTATCAATGAAAAGGAAAGCAAACCGAGAAAGTATTCTATTGTATCATCCGAGTAAATAAGACACCATGGCCTAGCTATGGTAATTTATCATATTTGTACATACACCGGTGCGCACACCCACACGCTCTTTCTCATTCGTTACAAGCTAAGTAAAAAAAAAGAGACAAAAGAAGTATAATTTGATTTGCACCATCCCTTAAACTTTCATTTCTGAATACTCAATGGCTTGCTGATAGTCAAGGGCCTGGACAAGCAAGCTTGAGTGCGTGCGGATAATTCTTGTGCCACAAAACGCATGGTGGGTCGGGAATTGGGACTCGTCCGCGTGCACGCCAGCGCCATTGCGATGATGAATACCACTTCCTTGGCTAGTTGACCGGTCGGAGGAGAAAGACGCGGGTCAAGCATCTCGCCCGGTAGCAGATTTGGGTCTTCCAGTGAATTTGATGTTTGTGTCCTCTGTAGGGAAAAGAGAAGATCCTCCGGATGCTTCCCCATCATGATTTCTAGCGCCACTATTCCAAAGCTATATATATCGCATTTGTCCGTCACCCGCATCGTAACTGCTAACTCTATTTTTCAAGAAGAAAAAAGAATCAATGTTATGATCACGAGCAGAACACAAATTCCAAATTTCTATGGTACTCTGACACAAATCACTTTTCAAAACCTATACTTGCTCTTGTTAGAAGTCTTGTTCGAATTATTCCACAAATGCAAATTTGAGATGTTATTAGAGATATTTGATCAGTCCCCATAGTATGTACAAGCGAAATGTATGGTTGGATTTGATCATGAAGCTTACCAGGAGCCATGTAGCCATAAGACCCAACCACTGTGGTCCAATTTGACGAGTCAAGATTCAAGAGTTTTGCTGTCCCAAAATCCGAAAGTAGAGGCTCAAAGTCCCACTTGAGCAAGATGTTTTTCAAGGTTATGTCCCGATGGACGATGGGCAGGGAACAATCATGATGCAAGTAGGCAATCGCGTGAGCTACGCCTCGAACAATCTTCACCCTTATACCCCAGTCTAGTTCAGCTCCACCTTTTTCTCCATACAAGACCTTTGCCAAACTGCCTCGCTCCACAAACTCATAGACCAAGTAATTGCAACCGCTCTTGGAACAGAACCCATGGAGCTTGATCACATTGCGGTGCCGGACCTCGGTCAAAATGCAGATCTCCTTCTTGAAACTCTGGTAGATGACCGCGGGGACATCACTGGATTCTGATACTTTCAGTTTTTTGACGGCGATGATGTGGCCATGGGCCAGTTCGGCCTTGTAAACGCTTCCAAACCCGCCCTTTCCAATGCAATACCTTTCGCTGAAGTCGTCAGTAGCCTTGGCGATGTCATTGAATGTGAACTTCCCTTCCCTTTCCCATATGATCGACTCACTATTAATCTCTTCATCGAGTTCCTTGTTTCGCCGCTGAAGTGCCAGAATAACAGCAATGAAAGACACCAGAAGTAAGCAGCAGATACCCACAATCACACCGTTAAGAACCTTTTTCCTATTTTTGGTCGATTTACTGCTCATCCCACAAGGAGATAATCCTGTAACGTTTCCACACAAGCCCGGATTCCCGATAAAAGCACTTCCCGGTGCTTGTTGGAAGATGCGACCACTAGGAACCGCACCCGTCAGCTTGTTGCACGATAAGTCTATGGAGGTTAAACTCACCAAGCTGGTGAGAGCAACTGGGATTGTACCCGAGAAGTTGTTATGCGAAAGATTGAGATTTTCCAGCTTCGTAAGCTTTGCTAAATTGGACGGAATTGATCCTGCTAGTGAATTGTGGCTCAGGTCTAGGAAAATTTGTAGCACGAACAAGTTCCCGAGCTCCGGCGATATGAAACCTGACAGATTATTGTTGCTCAAGTTCAAACTTTGTAAATTTCTGCAATCTGCTAGCTCGTCCGGTATGCTTCCGCTCATTGTATTCTTCGACAAATCAAGATAATTTAGCTTCGACAATTTTCCCAATGAGATGGGAATATCTCCGGCCAAACGGTTGTTGCTCAAGTTCAGGCTCAACAACTCCCCCAAATTTCCCATCTCGTTGGGAATTTTCCCAGTCAAGTCATTGTCATGCAACGTCAGGACGCGCATCTGAGACAATTTCCCAAGCTCCGGTGGGATGTGGCCAGCAATTTTGTTGCCATCTATCTGCAAATTCGTGAGATTTTTACACTCTCCCCATTCTGCTGAGAGATTCCCAACAAATCGGTTGTTGTAGAGGCTTATAAAGATCAGATTCGGATGAACTCCGAACGCATTAGTGATATTTGCAGTGAACTGATTGTTGTCCAGACGAACTCTCCTTAGCCCCGAACAATTCCTCAAGCAGTTGGGCAGTGGCCCAGTGAAGTTATTCCCATTGACCACGAGATTTCGAATAGCAAAGCCGCTGCATAATTCTGACGGCAGTTCTCCGGTGAAGCTGTTGTACGAAAAGACAACAAAGCCCAGGGAAGGGCTGTACTTGCCGAAATCCTGTGGTACTCCTCCCGATAAATGGTTTGTGAACAAAGAGATTATTTGCAAGTTAGCAAGGCGAGAGATGGTCTTGGGGACCTCTCCATAGAACTGGTTCGTGTTGAGGTCGAGAGTGGTCAACCGTGTAAGATTCCCAACCTCTGACGGAATAGTCCCAGTCAGGTTGTTGGAGAAAAGCAAGAGGATTTGCAGGTTGCTGAGGTTCCACAATGTCGTAGGGATTTGGCCGGAGAGACTGTTCTTTGATAGGTCTAACTCGAGCAGATTCTCGAGGCTCCCGATCCCAGCAGGGATTGAGCCAGAGAGCAAATTGCAGTACAAGTAGAGGTAACTTAGCTTGGTCAGGCTTCCAATTTCCGATGGAATTTCCCCGGAGAGAGAATTGTTCTGGAGCTGCAAAGAAATGAGTTCCGTCCAATTTGTGAAGAAGTAAGGCGATAACTCACTTGACAGGTGATTATCCGAAGCTCCAAATTCTGACAATCTGACTAGATTGGAGAGAGAGAGAGGCAGCTCCCCAGATATCGAATTCATGGCAAGGGCTAAGAAGGTGAGGCTTGAACAAAGACCAAGCTCGGAAGGGATCGAAGAGTTCAAGAGGTTTAGGTGGAAATCCAGCTTTTCAAGCTGCCTCAATTGACCAATGGAGCTAGGAATTGCCCCTTCAAAAGAATTGTTGTACATCTCTATCATCTGAAGCTCAGACAGCAATCCTATGTCTCCAGGAATAAGACCACTAAACAGATTGTTACCAATCCGGATCTCCTTCAACCGGAAAAGTGTTGATATGTTTGAGATTGGCCCCCGGAGAGAATTAGCCGTGAGGTTGAGGTATTCAAGGTTCACCAGGTTGGCATACACAGCCTCTGGAATTTCGCCAGTCAACGTGTTTTGCGAAAGGTCCAGGTATGTCAGGTTCTGGCAACCGGCCATGAAGCCCGGGAATTTGCCATCGAGCAAATTGAAGAAGAGGCTCAGGTAAGTCACCGATGGGATGGCAGAGAATTTCGACCAGTCAGGAGATTCCAAGTAGTTTGATCCAAGATCCAAGTGCCGCACCTTCCCAAGATTGCTGATTTGGTAAGGAATAGAACCATTGAGACTGTTGTTCAAAAGGCTCAAGTACTGAATCTCTTGCAATTCGCCTATCTTGGGCGGTATGCCACCCTCGAAGAGATTGCTACCCAGGTCCAAGAACCTGAGCTTGGAGAGATTGCCGATCGAGGATGGTATTGGGCCCTCGAGATTGTTGTTACTGACGTCAAAGTGGGTCAGGTTCGGGAAAGAAGCGAAGTCGAGCGCATGGAGTGCGCCGCTGATGGTTGAGCCTGAGAGGTTGATCTCTGAGACTGACCCACCATCGTTGCAGGCAACGCCAGTCCAGTTGCACAGATGGGTGATGTTGGTGAGTGACCATGAGCTTAGAGAAGGTGGAGGAGGAGAGAGAGAATTCTTCCATTGGACAAGAGCTTGTGCCTCTGCGGTTGGCGATGGTGAGGCCTGAAATGGGAGCAAGAAAAGTAGACAAAGGAAGAAGAAGAAGAGAGGGATAGTTGCATTTGATTTTTTCATGCCTAGAGATATGCTAAGGTGAGCTTGTGCCTCTGGTGTTTTGCGCACCCTTTTAAGGCGGTGCATTGATCCACTGTGCTTTTTCCCTAATGCTGGTTTTGATAAATTTGATTTACCTGATTTTTTTTTTATTCCGACGTGATTAATGGTATAAATGAATTTCCTCTTTTTCTATTATATTCTCGATTTCAACTTTTTCAATTTTCTTTTTTCCAATCGAACCTACTGGTCGATGGTTGAATTGATCGATGACCATCAGTCATGTTAGAAATATATTATCTAACTCTATATGTCTCCCTGATTGTAATCCTGATTAATTGTAATTCTATTGTAATACAATGTTAAAATAAGTAGCTGTCTTGTAAAGCCTGTAAATGGGCTCTTATATAGTACGTTCAAATATACAAAAAAATTCTTCAATTTACTTTTTTTGCATAGAAGCCATTGAGTTATATAGTGTTATAGCAATGTTGCCGTAGCCGCGCCGGTATCCATTCATCATAGAATTGCCGCCCTTGATTGTTGTTTAGTTAATCCCGTTGCTTGTTTTGAAAAACGAACACTGTCGTCAAACTCACTACTCTTAGACAGGTCAAACCCTGAAATATCGTCCCCAACAGACTCCGGAAGCCGCCACACATGCCACCGCGTGCTGCCACGTCACGGGTCCAACTACGCCATCGCCTGTAAGATCTTTTTCCGAAGTCATTATTCGGATATTTTTTGACAAAAGCCACCAAAATAGGTTCTTCATCCTCCGACAAGTCCCACTTAGCAAAGGATGTCGCTAGAAGAGCTGCCTGGCGCCCTCACGTGTCGCCCAAGTCCTCTGCGTGTGAGATTCATGTGCCTGTGTGCCTTTCATGTGATTCGCCAAGCCTGCTAAACAAGTGACGTCATCCTCCATGTCGTTGCCAATTTTTGGCCACGTTGTCTGCCACGTTGTCCGCCACATCGGCTTATGTGGTCATTAACCAGCGTTGACCAAAGCAATGTGCCTATTTTTCCAATCATTTCAATTTGTTTCAGACCGACCCTTGGTGTTTTCAGACCAGTAGCTAAGGCATTTCAACATCCTGAATCTATTTTTGGCCTTATTTTCTCAATATCAGCTTTCTAAGAAGACAAACACCCCAAGTCTCAAAACTTGGTATAGGTGGATATTTAAGTGCCAAAACTTCCAAAATATAATATCTTCGATTTCGGTCCTTATTTTGTCCCCAACTAGTAGGGCAAGGACTAATACGCCAATAGTGAAACTAAGCCATTAGCTGGTTCGAAGGACGGTCATAAGTTAGTTGGCTCGTTCGGGACTTGGTGACCAAAGGTCTAGATGTGGAGTGCTTGACTATGGAGTGGTTATTCGACCATAAGGATTGGTTGTGGGACGATCACGTACTACCATGGATTGGCAGACGGTCATGGCTTGGTTCCGCCCAATCATCGCACCAATTGTGGGTAACTCTGCTTGGTCATTGTACATGTCATTAATGACCATGGATTGATCTAATGCGACCATGAGTCAAAATGCAATCTTCATCAAATAACCATCGAAAAAAGTATTTTCAATCTCACAAAACAGTTCATAAATATTATCACAAGAAGATTTATTGTCTGTAAAACACTTGCAATTTTACCCCCACCAAATGGGTTGACAACTATCGGAGCACTAGCACCATTAACATGAACATAAACTTTCTCACGTTCATGTACAACATTTGGCCTTTCTCCCTTAATTATGATGTGAAGTTCTCCAACAAAAATATTGACATATTTTAATAATTTTCTTAAATAAAAACCCACTAAGAAGTGTCCCCGGGTCTCTAAGGTGGAAAGGATCTAGTGCAACAATTTTCAGTACAGTTAATCATTAACCAGACAAATGCATATTGCTACATTTTATATATATAAATATATATGTCTCTTCAATGTTAAAATCATAATGGCAAATTTATCTAGGCTTATTAAAAGTTTTGTCTTGATAATCTTCCTTATAATTTGATATTTGCTTTGATTCCTTTATCGATTTTAAATTCACACATCAGTTGACATTTATTGTCTTATCTTCCACTCCTCCGTTCTTAATTTTCTTTATTATCTTCCTTTGGTTAGGAATTTCAAACAATGTTACTTAGCTAATGAGAAATTTACAGTGAAAATTCTATCCATTTAGGAAACATGGTCCAAGTCTTGAATCTTTTTGAAAAGTTGCAATGTAGTCCTTTCGATCATCATTTTTTTCCTAATTTTTCCTTGTTGACAACCTTTAAACACCTACTTTATAACCTTTCTACAAGTTATCACTTAAAGTGATCGGTTATTGTTAGTCATGGTGAACTTACGTAATTTTAACGTGGCTAGTGGTGCATTAATCTCTAGGGCACGGTACATTGCTCAAAAAGGGAATTTATTGACTTGCAAGAGTCCTAATTTGAGAGAACGTTCACTGATCCTAGTTACCCGTGGGTTGGAAGTTGGTCATTAATCACATTGTTGGTGACTTTTGACTAATCAAATTACACCCACTTTCAGGGTGCAATCCAACAGGTACGACCAGCTTTGGCCCAAAATGCAATTCTGGTCTACTTGGAAAAATTCTTGTCTTCACGTTCAACCCCTTTAAAAGGTTGAACGTGAAGAAGACTCCAAGTTGACGAAGTTCTGTTTTTAGATGGTTAATTGGTTTTCTTTGAACATATTTGTGGAAAGATTGATAATTGATAGTCATCACTTGTTCCAAAGCTGCAAGCCTTGAAATGGCTTCCATGTTCAACAAACTTGAAATCCGCTTAATTTAGACTTGCTCTAGAATATGTAGATGATGCAATGCTCGATAGAAAAAAGAGAGAAAAAGAAAGTAATTTTTATCTCAATTAGCTCTTGTTTTTAATAAATCAGGAACGCGAGCGTAAAGGTCCAACCAGACAATTTGCTCTCTTAAGAACATATCACATTATAAAACGGATTATTGATATGTTCGCCATAGCGAAGAAAATATTCTGAGGAGATGATTGGAAGAATTTTGGTTCTACTATATGTCTGCTACGTTCTTTTTTTTTTTTTTGGTGGAAAAAAAAAACTTTTTAGATCTTTTACTAATATAATTTTTTTTCTTCAGATTTAAACCTTTTTATTTACAAAATCTTTTTACGATATAATTGTGACTGTGCTAAGGGTTCGACGACGATGGCAGAAAAATAACACTGGTCACTTTGTTAACGCATTCAAAATACAAGTTATTTGGATGGACTATTTTTAGAAATTTCTTATTTGCTAACTTCTTTATTGTTGAAAATTAGTTATTTTTTTAGTACGTTATTTTCTATATTTAAGGAGAAAAATTCCTAGAATTGGAGTTCCGATTGGGTCTGAAATGTGTTGGGTCTATGATAGGTATGATTCTCTAAAAATGTTTTGCATAAAATTGGATCAATATATGTTAATTTGGGTCGGACCCATTTTCAACCCACCTAAACCACCCCCATACACTGATTTGACAAGTCCACTCACAGCTAAATAACAGAGATGTCGAAATACATAGTCTGATACGCCACCTTTGAAAGAGTATGAGACTTTTTGATCGGCAAAAGGAGATTATATACAACTCCACATGTGCACGCTGAGGCAATGTGACACTTTGTTCCGAAAATCACTTTGATTTAATTAGTTATTGGTGAGTTGGAAGTTAAGCATAAATTGCATTGTCGTGACTTGATCTGTCAATTATACCCATTTATTAATTAAGCTTTCAGATTTTATGATTAACCATTCCTGTATTATTTTGGTAACATAATTTTCACCCTTCTAAATGACTAAATGCACTCCATTTATACAAGACATTGGAAATCACCTTTGTTGGATTCCACATGTATGAATTTTCCCTTAATTTAGTTCTTTTCTATAGTGGGTTTCCTTCAAATTTAAACCCATTGTTGTTAGAAAATAAAAAAATCAACATTTTATTTGTTAATTCAAAATAAATGAAATTTTGCTCCCATGAAAAATATTTCTTTTACTTTAAACATAGTTTTTATTTTTAAAACATTGTTTGTATGTAGATTTTCTGCATTTCTACGTGGAAATTAATCATAAAATAAGCTCAACGAAATGAAAAATTCTTAAGGTCTCTCTACTAGACAAAGTTGCTAACATGTATAGAAGGAAAAAAAGGAACAAAAGGAGAAGAAAAGATAGGTTTTTGATATGCACGGCAATAACCGCTTCAATAATACTACCCGGATGCTATTGAAAACTTTAAAAACTAAAAGAAAAGAATAATGTGTAAATTGGGGTCCACTACTTGTAAGTTTCAATTGAATAAAATAGGGCAATCTTTGTCTCTAACGAAAATGGAGTGGATCTAGTCATATAGGCTGCGAAAATAGCCTCCCCTATTTGTAATGGTCAAACAAGAGGTTTACCCGGAAGAGCATTGGGAGCCACATGGCAAATCATTATTAATAGTCCTAAATCAATCAGGACAAAAAAATGCAAAGTTTCAACATAATCTGAAGAAAATAAACTTTAGTAAACAAAGTAAAATAAGTGATAAGTCTGGAATATTCACATCTCAAATAAGACATGGGAACCGTGCATCTAGTTTTTCATTGACAATTTCCCTTTAATTAGGAATTGTCAAACTTTTTTTTTTTCATTATTTGAAGTTTTCATATTGCATATAGATAGATTCACATAATCCATCCAAAGCTAGGTTTGTAATGCAATATAATCGTATGGGCTTTGCTATTAGGCCATTGTAGGAGTAACAACATACTTTGAGCCACATATTTTTGTAGGAGTTGATTTTATAATAATTTATAATAATTTATTATTTATTTTTTGACCCAAAATAGGCATTTAATATCACAATAAATTAAAAACAATCACGTAAGTATTTTTTCTAACTGTATAAAAGGCTAAAAGAATATCCGTATATACATGTAAAGCTAAAGACCTGGCTATAAATACTAATGGACTTGAGCTGGCTCTAGTTAAAATGCCAAGGTAGGTCAACTTTTGCAATTATTTTAAAGCCCAGAAACTGCTTTCTATAATTCTAAATGGAAGTCTTCATTATTGTACATACCATCGACCTCTATGTAGTGGTTCTTGATGAATTTTCGTTCCGCTTTTTAAAAAAAAAAAAAATTCAATTAGATTCAACTATAATTAATTTGATGTTAAAGTAGTTTAGCTGAATAAATGAATAGTGTGTCCAAAAAAATTGCTCTATCGTATAATTCATGCAATATTACTGCCCTGATGTTATCTACTTGATACTGTCTTTGTCCTTTTCCTTATCACCCTCATTTCTCAAATGTTATTATAATGCTCATTCTCAATAACAGTCTATATTTAGCTTCTTCTTCTTTTTTTTTTTTTTTTATAATAAATATACTTTTCCGTCATTCATTTTTGTAAGCAACCCGAAAAGTCAATTTTAGAAAAAAAATTCAATGGTTAATTTTCCATGGAATAAATGTGTGTCATGTGCATTATTGGCCTTTGTTAATTTCGAGATTAGCAAGCAAAGATCTTCTACTTGACTCAATGTTTAAATTAGCTTATTTGCCTTCCTTTGATTAGGAACAACTGAACAAGAAATGTCAAAGTCCATTCCCAAAGAGAGATACACGTGTAGGACTAATTTAAACAATTGCCAACTCTCTCTTTTAATTTGCATTCCCAATGTGTCACGGCCCGAACCCCGAGCGCGTGCCCATCCCTATTTGGTCGATAATAATTTGCGACTTCTCAGGACGAGTCGCCGACCCTTTCCATTTTATTGCACATGCGGAAGCGAAAAGAATTCCCTGATAATAATCATCTCGGGATAGAAAAGCAGGACAATAGATTCACAAACAAACATGCTTTTATATATAGACTGAGTCATGTACAAAAGTCTATGGCCACAAGACTACAAAAAACTGGCCTTCCAAAAAGAAGCGGTCCTAACTAACCTACGCTTCCGATCACCTCCTCTCAGCTCCAAGTCCTATAATTGATGACCCTGAAAATGTTGTCCTACAATGGGGTGAGATATAATCTCAGCGAGTCTAAACTCTAAACCCCAATTAGGAGAGAAATACGCCCAGAAGTGTCCTAATCACACAATTAGAACAGGGAACTTACCTCGCCTTAGTTCCTTCCTGCAGGTCAACACAGTTCATATCTCAAATGCACGAAATTAATGCATACGACAATTGAAACACCTTACTTTTCTCAATCAACTACAAGGGTCTCAGCCTAATCCATCACAAGAGTCCCGATTATAAGACCAAACCATTATAACACGACCCATACCATGTCACATAGTTTTGTCTCATAATCAGGCACATCAAACTCAGATAATCATGCGTTCCAATTGTTAATTAAGCCACTCGAGGCACTGTCAACATCCATGTTTGGCAGTCTACTGGCATAGCCAGGCATCGTCTCTTCCCCATAGAGCACAGCTACGTCACATTGATGGCTATCCCGAAGGAGCTTAGGTCCAGAATCTACTGCGACCCGCTACCCTAATGCATGGGTAACCTGAAAGTGGGATTTAGTAATGTCCGGCGTAAACGCTAGGACGGGTTCACTTTAACCAGCACACAACCAATCAATCTCGCCCCAGGACACTATGCATTGCATACAAATGCTTCGATTAAAATAGCGATCCTGGCCTATCTTCTTCGTATTAAAAATACATTGTAAATTAGTCGTGTGTGGGTACACAAAATAACTCGACCTTAAAAGGTGATGTGTCTCACTTTTAAAATCCCACTCGCTTTACATAGTATTTAAAACCATTTTTGGTGTTAAAATCGACACCCGGGATTTTCTCGTATAAATATTGGAAATTCACAATTTTTGGAATTAAATACCAAAATCTAATTTGCACTCAATTTGCATAAATTAAAATTCAATTGCAGAAATTAACCACACCATTGTAATCAGCACGAAATTCCGATCACCGGCTATCCCGCCTAAATTCCGAAAATATTTAATAATTAAATAATAAAATTGAAATTAATTAAAGAAATCAATCTAAATTCTAAAAATACTAACCTAAGCTAGAATCATTAAATTAATAACCAATACGGACTCGGAAAATTCCCTAACCCTTCTAGATAAACAAGACAATTTATTCAGGCCTTAGCTAAACCATGCTAACCACCTAACATGCTCAATTAAATAATTACATTTCTAATTTAATCTAACTAACCACCTAATTCCTAATAAAATAAATCTAAACACCCCTTAAACGTCATTAGCCTACTAAGCAGAGTTTAGAGTATAAACTCACCGGTTAATTGCGGAAACCGGTTCACCGCGACGACGGCGTGACGGCGGCCGAAATCCGAATTTTCGGCGGCGTTGGCGGACACTGGCCGGGCCTAAAACTTGGCCCAACAAATCTCAGCCCAAATCTGAGATTTGCTTTTAACTTGGGCTGGGCTTCAAATATAATTGAAGGTGGGCTGGCTGCGGTACTGGGCTACTAAATTGGGCCTGCTGTGGTTGGGCTTCAAGAGCTGAGTTTCACAAATTGGGCTGGGCTTCGCTGGAGATGCTTGGCCAAATTGCTATTGAAAAGAGAAGACGTGGACTAGCGCTCGTTGAATGAGATGAACGGGCTGAAGAATTCGCAGGCCACGGCTTCAATCGGAGGGGACTAGCGTGTGAGAAGCAGCTACGGCGTTGGACTTGTGGTAGCAGCTTCGGTGGACTTTCACGCTGCAAGATGGATGAAGCAGTTGCGAGCTGGCACGGGAGAGAACGGGTAACTGGCGTCCGGTCGTTGCTGCAGGAGATGAGTCTAACATGGGCCTTCGGTTGAAGGCTTTGACCTCGTGCCGTCCAAGTAAGGACACGAAGAAGGTGGGGGCAAGCGCACATCTTGTAGAGTCAACCAGGTGGCGTCGCTTGTGTGAGAGATAGTATGAGCACCTAGAGGGGGGTGAATAGGTGTAAAAACAATTTAACGAGATAAGTGTGCAGCACTAATCAATCAACAGATTATAAAAAGGAAATTCGTCTCTTGTAATCAGAACAAGTTACGATCAAAGTAAAGGAGCGTAAAGAACAGAATATGAACACAGAGATTATAGTGGTTGGGCCTAATCCAAGCCTACGTCCACTCTTCCGCACTGACAGCCCACTGGCTGGATTTCATTATGAACAAAAGAGATGTTACAAAAAAGCTCTTCCTTGATTCCACAATGTAGAGACTCTACTACACTTCCTCAAGGTCTCTCAAAGGTATAGACTCTCTTTTGTGTACAAGATTTCGCTCAACAGTTTAATTGACAAAGAACGAGGAGCTTCAGACTTTGGAATTCTTCTATCGCACACACACTCGAACAACTGGAACGTGTTCCTTATATACTCCTTTATGCCATCACACCCGTTGGCACTTACCAAATGAATTCTTCCAATCTACCCGTTGGACAGAATTAATTAGGAAGATCTTCGAGCTATTTAAGGAACATGACGATAGCCCATCAATCCTGCTCGCCCATACAATCAGGATCTCGGTTTCCATAAGTAGAACCTTCCAAGTATACTTTGCCAATCAACGGATCCAAAATCCCTGAATCAATATTGATTTGAAAAATGGATTCCGACATGCTATATCCAGCCAAGAGATCTTCTCCAGTCGATAAAGTCAAATCCTTAACGAAACATCCAGTTCTGGATAAGCTTTCTTCGACGGTCTAGAAACTGTCAATGAGAATAGACTTTGAGTCTTGAGTCTGGCGATCCAGAGTCTTCAGACTTTGATGGAAGAGTCTGCAAGTCTTCAGACTAAACTGATGGAAACGTTTTGTCAGCTTCAAAATACTCAAGGAATTTTGCTCCAACAGCTTGAAGACTTCGGCTGAAGATTGACCGAAGAACAAGAGGTGGAGGTCTTCGCTGGCAGGGAATTGGAGAAGAACGGATGGAAGTGGGATGGTGGGGTTGGCTTCGGCAAGTGGCAAAGAGAAATCAATGGGGAAATGGGCGTGTCGTAGGGGCTGAGCAGAATTTGTTTCGGTGGAGGGGATGAGCGACTTCGGAAGAAACAAAAATAGAAGAAAAGAAAGGCAGCAGCTGAGAGAGATAAATGAAAGCGAAGCAGCACCGTGAAGGAGGAGTCGTGCGGGAGAAGCCAAGGAGGAGGGGGTCCAAGTCAAGCATCCTTATCCCCTCCATTAAATTCATGTTCCCCCTTAATACTTTCTTGTAATGCATATATCACTAATTAATCCAATTTGAAGTCCCAATTTTCAGCTTTATGCTTAATTTCCACTCCGGTTGTCCAAATCGAGGTCCGATTTCGCTGAAGAAAAATCCCGAACAATTTTCTGTGAGTCCCCAATACCCAAAGGCTCAGCATGGTAGTCCAAATTTCTCTTAATTTGGCCCATCTGAATTTCCATTAATTTTCCACAACGTCCGAATCGATTTTTTGTAAAAAATCCTAGAATCTCTGAAAAATCTTCTGAGACTGAGTCGACGTTCCTAGAATTTATTGTGACATGACAGAATTTTCAATTTCTGAAATCGGACTCGAATTCACGGTTAATTTCCATTCGATACGTTTTTAGCGTGACCCAGGCTACCGGGTAACTTTCAGGCATTTTTAAGTGCAAATGACCCATGGTCGATTTTCTTCGAGCCACTATGAACCCACTTGACTCATTGGCGACTTTCGATTGTCGTGAAAATCCCGATGATCCAAATACGGACACAGGGTACCAAAACAACAAGAAAATCAGTCTAGTGTTGGCCGACAAGAATTTTCCAATTTAGTGGTGTCACCCACGATTAACCATACATCTCAGTCGAACCAACCTATCTCTGATCTCGAATTGCTTTATATCTGTGCCGTAATGACCTCTAAAGATGGACACGCTCGAGAAGCCGATTCCTAGTCAAATTCTCAAGTCTATTGCATTAAAATATAGTCTAGTTATCTCAAGAGTAATCAGCTCTAAAAACCGCCCCTATAAGTGCGTCAATGAAATGTCCGATTTATTCAGTAGAAAATAGGGTTGAAAATTTGAGATGTCACACAATGTATGCGGTGCAATTAGAGTTAATTATAATTAATATGAATTATAATTAACCTAATCCTATATAGTAATTACGAATATAATTAATTTTTTTCTAACACCCTCGGTGCACGCAAGATATGCCAAAGTCACTTTGGGGTCAAATTAATACTTATTGGCGGCCTTGGTGAGGTTTTGCCCACCAATTACGGTGCGTTGATCGCTCATGCTTTTTCGTTTGTGCCGTCCTTGATAAGTCGGATTTAACTGGAAGGACTTTGTGTGCAGCAATAATCTTATTTTATTGTTTTACTCTGCCTTGATTAATGGTACAAATGAATTTCCTCCTTTGCTATTTTATTCTTGATTTCAACTTTTTCGATTTGTTTTTCTAATCAAGTAGGTTAAGCGATGTTGAATTGACTGGTGGATGATTAGCCAAAAGAAATGCATGATGGGCCCTTGTGTCCCCACTTTATGGCCTGTCCTTATAACTTGAGAAAAGTTCAGTGCATCGTTCCATTTCCGTCTACTTTCCCCCTCATTACTGAACTTTCGAAATCTACGATTGGATTAGCAATAATTCAAAATAGGAATAATCAATTTTAGGATGGATTTGTTTCCCACCCTGAAACCAAAACCGGACCAGCTATTATAGTAAGAAAATGACACTCGAATGGGTGTCTATTGCAATTAAACAAGCAAATCTTTTTATAAATAGATTCGATTATTTAGCCATCTGATAAAAAATCTTCAAATCGTATCTTTTAAGCGTTAATAAAGTAATGATATAAGTAAGAAGTTTTGGTAGTCCGTAGACTACTTTTATGATTTGAGTGAATATTGTTGACGATTGCTAAACTTTCGTAATGAATGGTAAATTTTTATTTACATATAACCCGCAATGAATTTTTATTTACCTATTGAAGGCAGACATGTATAATTTTCATCCAAAGTAATTGGAAAATGACTAAAATAAATAGTCATTGAAGTTCAACGATCCGGATGCAGATTATTTCAAATTACATTGCCCGGTTCTCTGCTGGAAGTTACATCTCGTAACAAATCTCTACTGGAAGTTACATCTTGTAACAAATATATAGGACACCGGTTTGCAACGTGGTCTGCGAAAATGTGAGAATCGGTGAACCAAAACTCACACTTAAAGGAACAAAAGATGCAGAAATACATACACCCTCATAAGCTCAACTTGTAGAACCACGAAAGGAGATTATATACAACTCCAGATGTGCGCGTCAGGCAATATGAGCTCGTGGTCGCTCACCAACAACACCCATCTCTGCAACTGGACTGGCATTGCCTGCAACAATGGCGGGCCAGTTTTAGAGATCAGCCTCTCTCGCTCAAGCCTCAGTGGCACACTCCCTGCGCTCGACTTCGCTTCGTTCCCAAACCTGACCCACTTCGTTCCTGAACCTTCCTCAGTCAGCAATCTCTCCAAGCTCAGGTTCCGGGACCTGGGAAGCAATATCTTCGAGGGTGGCATACCACCCTAGACAAGCTAATTGGAAAAGATTCGGTATTTGAGCCTCTTGAACAACAGTCTCAATGGTGCTGATCAAGTATATTTATGGAGATTAGATATCTCTTTATTAGAGAATATCATTAGAAATATTATTAGATATTAAGGATATTATTTAGTATTCCGTGATTCTCTAAGATTTTCCTTTCTTATTATCCATCGGGGAAAGGTTTTCTCGACAAATATGGGGCAAAAGTTTGGCTTTATTGTTTGAAATGGGTTCTGAGTCATTTTGGAAAGGAAGTGACTCATCTAAATTGCTGGCAAATGAAAATACAGGAAAACAGGAGAAAAGTAAATGTGCGATTGAATGCAAAAGTGCAATAAAGGAAAAGATAACTAATGAAATAGTTGTTTGATTGTCGATTTTGGCAAAAAAGTCTTTTACACAAATGCCTCTTTGGCTATTTATGATTATATTCTATGAGTAACTTCTCTTTGGCGGTTACCACTTCAATATCAAATCATTCCGATTTCGGCTTCCTATCAATAATTGCTTTGCCTTGTCCATGTCCTTGCTAGTGTCGATTCCCATAACTGCTTTCATTATTATCCCATCCATCTCAACAAGTTTTCTGATGTCACGTCTTTCAACATCTTCATTGCCGATTGTTGACATTTCGGCCCATTGTCCATGGGTCCTTGCATGTTGGGCCTGTTTTAATCTTATTTACTTCCAAGCCAATAGGCCAATTTTGATGCCAACAAATACTGCCTTTAAAAGAATTAAAAGATCATTTTAATGACTAAACTGGCTGACATTATCACATTGATTCTCACAAAATGTCGCTTCAGCTTCTAATCCTCCGTTCGAGACTTGGTGCCTTTTAGGGTTCTGAACCCACATACTTGTCGAATGGCTCATTACGCCTCTTCCCCTATAAACACATCTCCTGACTTTTAGCTTTGTCTCCTTCGATGCCATTGAAGCTTTCAAGATTCAATTTTTATCTTTTTCCTTTGTTGTTTTCACCCTTTTTTGGTCCCCTCTTGGTCTTACCATGTCTCGATTATACGATTCCAACACTTTCCTCGCTTATCTTGAGCAACTCAAGTCCCTAAAGTACGTGGACAATGTCTACTTGTCACCACAAAACTCTCCGGAAGAAGCAGCTGACGAGATAGTCCTTGGTCCATGCCTACGAATGTCAGTAGCTTCTCCTTTCCTTTCTAAATGTTTCCCTTAGCATGTAGAAAAACCACTTCCATTTCAAAGAGACCACCTTTTGGAGCATGTCTTGAGCCCCTCTTCTCAAAAGCTTAGGGCTTTCTATCCTTTTGACTGTGCCTTCTTTGAATGGTACTTTAGATTGAAGACTGTTAAACATGAGGTATGGGGTAAAGCTCAAATCGACAGGACCTTAGAGTTTCGCACCTTCGACTGGAAGCTCAACAATAAACTTTTAGGAAGCTTGGCAAGTTTTTGGTCGCCTTCGTTCAACTATTTCTTCCTTTGGTCTAGCCCTATATCAATAACCCTCCTGGATGTTTATGCTATCACCAATTTAAGTCCATATGGTGATGACCTTAGTGTTGTTGACTCTGCGGCCTACCCCTTTTTCTCGCAAGGTGCTGACCTTTCATATACCTATTTTCAAACCACCTATGTTCGTTGAATGAGTAATGTCGAAGATGAAGAGCATGTAGCTTTCCTACTTTACTAGCTACCCATGTTTATCTTTTGCCATCCTTCTCTTGCAGTAGCTCAAGAGTTGAGGGGTTTGGCCTTTTACCTCTCACAAGACAAGCATATAGCCATAAGTCATCTCACCCTAGTCGCTCTCTATCGAGGTCTTGGTTTTGCCTCTATTGCTATGGGTGTACCCACTATTGGGATCTTCCATGGCCCATTTCGGATTCTTTAGGCATGGGTATGCTCTATTTCTCATCTTTGTTCTCATATGCCAAAATCAATCTTCCACTGGGGTTCAAGTCTGAGACATTTTATCCCAAGAACAAAGGGGCACAGCTAAGCTTCCTTCTCCGTCCCACTCCTGAGGGCTCTTCGTCTTTTCAGCGTTTCCTCCATTGGTTCTACCCTTCCTCCTTGAACAATGACAATTTTTTTCTGCCTTCTAGTCCAAACTTCCTTTTTTTTTCTAAACTTTGAGATTCACTTCATGTTGTTTTTATTAAGTAACGACTTCCACTTCATGTTGTTTTTATTAGAGAGGTAATTTTGAAATTGCTAGTTAGGGCCTAATGAGATAGCTAGTATAAGCACCTAGAGGGGCGGTGAATAGCTGTATAATAATTTCTCGAGATAAGAGAGCAATACTAAGCAGACAATAGAAAGGAAGTTCTCCTTTGGTTAACAAAACGGATTATGATCAAAGTAAAGCAGAGAGTAGGGAAGAGAAAATTGAACACAAGGTTTACAGTGGTTCGGCTTATTCCAAGCCTACATCCACTCTTCCGCACTGACAGCCCACCGGCTGGATTTCACTATGAACAAAAGTGATGTTACAGCAAAGCTCTCCCTTGATTCCACAGTGTAGATACTCTACCACACTTCCTCAAGGTTTCTCAGAGATATAGACTCTCTTTTGCGTACAAGATTTCGCTCAACAAATGAATTGACTAAGAATAAGGAGCTTCAGACTTTGGAATTCTTCTATCGCGCACACACTCGAACGATTGGAACGTCTTCCTTATATACTCCTTTATACCATCATACCCGTTGGCACCTACCAAAGGAATTCCTCCAATCTACTAGTTAGACGGAATCAATTAGGAAGATCATTCGAGCTATTAAAGGAACATGTCGATAGGTAGAACCTTCCATAAGTAGAACCTTCCAAGTATATTTCGCCAATCATCGGATCCTTAACCTCCGAATCAATCATAATCAAATAAAGGATTTCGTTATGTCATATCCAGCCAAGAGATCTTCTCCAGTCGATAAGGTCAAATCTTTAATGAAACACCCAGTTCTGGATAGCCATTCTTTGACGGATTAGAAACTGTCAATGAGAATAGACTTTAAGTCTTGAGTCTGGCAGTCCGGAGGTCTTCAGACTTTAAATAGTAGAGTCTGCAAATCTTCAGACTAGACTGATGGAAACGTTTTGTCGCTTCAAAATACTCCGGGAGGATTTCTCCAACAATCTCCCCCTTTTTGATGGTGACAAAACTTTCTTGCGCATTTAGATAACTTTGACCCGCAAAATATTACTCAAACAAATATGGATATCTTATAAAGATAAATGGCTTAATGATAACACTAGAATTTGCAACCACAGAAAATAGGTTAGTTTTGCATGTGAGTAAAGCCATAAGATATCAATAGTACTTAATATAAGCAGTCAAACCCAAATCCAAATTCAGTCCACAGCCAGACACAAAAGTTTGTTCAAAAAATTCAAAGTTTTCAAATCTTGCATCTCTCCCCCTTTTTGTTATCATAAAAAAAAGGTTTAGATGAGAAGAGAATGGATTTAAGAATGCTTGGGAACACAAACAAGTTGGAAATCTCCCATTGACTGGACAATGCCTTCCAGCTTTTTCAAGTCCTCCTTCAGTTGTGCCACATCTTCACCCTTAGCATTTGCTTGAATCTGAAGAGAAAGGGCTTGGATCTGATCATTCAAAGAAACTGAAGAAGCTTGACCTGCATTCTGCAAATTCTGAACTTCGCATCCTAGAGCATATATCTGACCCCGCATTTCCAAGAGAACATCAAGAATTCTACGAAAATCTGCTGAATTATCAGTATGCGTACTGGCTTCTGCACGATCAAATGGAGTAAAGGCAGACAATGGCAAATTAGCATAGCCACGCAGATTGGGCGATGAAACATCATGTCCCTCCTCAGGAAATTGAGAGGCGTAAATGTCCTTTGGATCTGCTGGAGAGCGACTGAATCCTTCACTGGTAGCAGGATATGAGAACATTCCTCTTTTCTCATGGTCTCCCCCTGTTTCCATGCCTCCAGGTGGAGAAGAGTGTTCCTCATGCTCTCCTTCCTCTTGATCTCTTTTCTCTTCTTCTTCTTTTTCAATTCTTTCCTCCTCAGCATCTCTTTCTTCTTCTTTTCTCTCCTCTGTTTCTTTCTCTTCATCTTCTCTTTCTCCAGTCCTCTGTTCTGAGTCCTTTTCTTGCTATTCCGTTGATTTTGGAACAGAATGGCTCATGTTCTTTAATGCCATTGTAGAAATGGTGATGTCTTCCTCATTATCTTCATCCTCAATGATGAGAGCTCTTCTTTTCTTGGATGGAGCAACCATGGGCTCCTTCCCTTTTCTTTTTGCTGCCGAAGAGACTTGATGAGTTTTGACAGGGGTTTTCTCCTTGAATTTCTCCAACGCCTTGTTGAGTTCCTTCAGACGCATTTTAGAGACCATTTTCAGTCCCACCACCATTTGATCACAAGATCGAACACAGAGAATTCGTGGAGGCTGAACATTCAAATGTCTGAATAACTTTGTCATAAGACCTGGATAAAGAAGTTGACCTTTGTCCTTCACCACTGCTCTATACATGTGGAACATAATAGTGTGAGGAAGAGAAAACTTTTTCCCAGCAATGATGGCATACATCAGCTTTGCCTCTGAGTTTGAAACATCAGTCTTTGAAGTAGATTTTGGTCTGAGGCAATTAATGACAATTTTGTGAAGTAGAATGTTAAATGCACTCATCCTGAAGTAGGAAATCTTTCCCTCTATCCTTCTATCCTTAACAAGTTCCAATGTAGCACGAGCAATTGAGACATTGATAGGTTGATATCTCCCTCTCTCAACCCCAATGACATCAGCCAACATATCTACATCCACCACATAGTCCTGATCTCGGACACTAAAAGAGAATCTATTCGCATCCAAGAAACTGATATTCGAATAGAAATATGCAAATGAGTTCAAAGATAGGCTTCGTGAGAGTCGAACAAAACTGTTCAAGTTGAAGAAGACTAAATTTTTCCCTCAAATTAACATTCACAGCATCAAGGAAATCAAAATCCATACTTCTAGGGTTTATCACCCCACGCTTCAACAACTTAGAGTATAGATGCTTTTGTTCCTCTGATCGAAACAAGTCGGTCATTTTTCCCCGAATTTTTGCCGCAACACCCATTCTCGATTGAAACTGACTGTACAACTTATCATCATCATTCCTATCTGGCTGATTCAGCCCTCCAACACGCGGATCACTTGGGATATTAGCAAGGGTTTCTTCTGCCAACCCCGCAGGGGCAATTCCCAAACGCTCCATATTTCGTAAAAAGATGTACTCATTTCCATACCCTTTGTCCTTAAGAAACTCATCGATGTAGTTCAATGGAGTACCGGTCCTCTTTAAAGCACGATAAAGCTTATAAATAAAAGAGGGTTTTTGAATTCTTACAGGATCTGCGCCTTAGATGATTTCTTCATTTTCTCGATGAGCAACATCCTGCGGACTAGGTGGAGGAGAATGACGCTGCTGAGAATGTTGGTTCTGCTGCTGACAGGGAGACTCTTCTTCCTCTGTGAGATCAAAGTGCGTAGGCCCCTCACGCATTTGCGGTCCCCTGCTTGCAATCCTCGAAGACTTCCTTTGAGACGACATCTTTCACAGTCTTTGAAAGATTCCAAACTTGACTTTCCCAAGAAAGATGACAACTTTTTCGAAGATTAAACAAGAGAAGAAGATAGGAGTGGAAGATCGATGCTTTTTAGGGTTTTTGGAGTAAAACGAAGAGGAACGGACAGTATATAAGTCAGTCGAAGAGAGGCATACAAAGCGTCGTAATGGAAAGTAAAAAGATGCCCTTTAAAAATAACTGCTTTTTTTAAAAGGAATAGATAACTGCCATTTTAAAAATTAACTCCTTTTTGAAAAAGAAAGATTGCACTTATCACGGAAATTTGAAAGTAGCAAAAATCAATTATAGATAGATGATCGTACCTTTCCGAGATTTAATATGAGAGAGAATAACTTACAGTCAAAATCTTGTTTGTCTGAGTCTGAGAGTCTCTAGACTTTAACTTCTTCAAACCTCAAAATGTTGAATCTGGAACGGATGATTTCAAATTGATTTTTCTCCAAAGGCTTTGTGAATATATCCGCCAGTTGGTTCTTTGAGTCAACAAACTGAATCGAAACTTCTCCATTTTGAACATGATCTCTAATGAAGTGATGTCGAATTTCTATATGTTTTGCTCTTGAGTGAAGAATTGGATTCTTAGTGAGATTGATTGCGCAGGTGTTGTCACATTTAATCTCTGTGCATGAATCTTCAATTCCAAAGTCTCTTAGCTGTTGTTTTATCCACAAAATTTGTGAACAACAACTCCCAAGAGCTACATACTCTGCTTCTGCTGTAGAAAGAGCTACTAAATTTTGCTTCCTTGAAAACCAAGACACTGTCCTGCTTCCAAGTAGTTGACAGGTACCCGAGGTGCTATTTCTATCAACTCTGCATCCGTCTAGGTTTGCGTCTGAGTATCCAAGAAGAGTAAAGTCTCCCTTTTTAGGATACCAAAGACCAAAGTTTGAAGTTGATGCAATATATTTGATAATACGCTTTGCAGCACTTAGATGAGATTCTTTAGGGTCTGCTTGAAATCTGGCACAAATGCAAACACTAAACAAAATGTCAGGTCTAGAAGCAGTAAGATAAAGAAGTGAGCCAATGATACTCCTGTATAACTTCTAGTCAACTTTCTTTCCTCCTTCATCTTTGTCTATCTTCAAAGAACTTGACATTGGTATGTCAGTCTTTTTGCTATTTTCCAGTCCAAACTTTTTGACAAGATCATTGACATATTTTTCTTGATGAATAAAAGTCCCTTCCTTCAATTGTTTCACTTGAAATCCAAGACAGAAGGTTAGTTCACCCATCATGCTCATTTCAAATTCATCTCGCATAGACTTAGAGAATTTCTTACACAAACTTTCATTAGAGGATCCAAAAATAATATCATCGACATATATTTGAACAAGTAGAAAACTTTTGTTTTCTCTTTTAATAAATAGAGTAGTGTCTACTGTACCTTTAACAAAGTCATTTTGAATTAAAAACTTACTCAGCCTGTCGTACCAAGCTCGAGGTGCTTGCTTTAAACCATATAAAGCATTTTTCAGTCTGAATACTGAGTCTGGTTTCCTTGGGTCTTCAAACCTAGGTGGTTGTTCCACATAGACTTCCTCATGGATAAATCCATTCAGGAAAGCACTTTTGACGTCTATTTGGAATAACCTGAAATTCTTATAATAAGCAAAAGCAAGTAATAATCGAATTGCTTCTAACCTTGCTACTGGTGCGTAAGTCTCGTCATAGTCTATCCCTTCTTCTTGCGTATATCCCTTGGCCATGAGTCTTGCTTTATTTCTTACGACCTTACCTTTCTCGTCCATCTTGTTCCGAAAACCCATTTAGCTCCAATAATGGATTTACCTTTTGGTTTAGGAGTCAACTCCCGAGACATCATTAATGCTGAATTGCACGAGTTCTTCTTGCATAGCTTCAATCCAGCTTTCATCAGATAAAGCTTTTTCTATGCTTTTGGGTTGTATTTCAGAAATAAGAGCCACAGCACTAGACTCTTCGCACCTTTTGGATCTTGTGCGAATTCCTTCATTAATGTTGCCAATAATAAGATCTTTGGGATGACTGGATTTATGCTTCCAGTTGCTGGTTAATTTGTCAAGTATATGTAATCTATCCCAGACTTCTTTCACTGTAACACAAGAAGATATTCTGTTATATTCAGTAGGTGACAAAGCACAATATAAAGAATAAATTGCTTTTGCATCAAGAGCTTGTCTCTTGGTTATCTCTTCCTGAGTCATTTCACTAGACTCAACAGTATCTTTTCCTCTCTCTGAGACAGGTGCAGCTTTCGGAATGATTCCTTTGTCTACAACGTCCCATTCCAGAGGATCCTTTGATCTTAGGAATTCCTTCATCTTGTTTTTCCATATGTTGTAATCCTTTCCATCAAAGTAAGGCGGTCTGGTATTGCTTTGCCCTTCTACTAGCCCTGGAGCCAACATACTAGCCATGGATCTTAAACTCTGAAGTAAAACACTTCAAACAAAGTGAGTACACAAGCTCTGATACCAATTGAGATAGCTAGTATAAGCACCTAGAGGGGGGTGAATAGGTGTAATAATAATTTCTCGAGATAAGAGAGCAATACTAAGCAGACAATAGAAATGAAGTTCTCCTTTGGTTAACAAAACGAATTATGATCAAAGTAAAGCAGAGAGTAGGGAAGAGAAAATTGAACACAAGGTTTATAGTGGTTCGACTTATTCCAAGCCTACGTCCACTCTTCCGCACTGACAACCCACCGGCTAGATTTCACTATGAACAAAAGAGATGTTACAGCAAAGCTCTCCCTTGATTCCACAGTGTAGATACTCTACCACACTTCCTCAAGATTTCTCAGAGATATAGACTCTCTTTTTTCGTAGAAGATTTCGCTCAACAAATGAATTGACTAAGAATAAGGAGCTTCAGACTTTGGAATTCTTCTATCGCGCACACACTCGAACGACTGGAACGTCTTCCTTATATACTCCTTTATGCCATCATACCCATTGGCACTTACCAAAGGAATTCCTCCAATCTACTCGTTGGACGGAATCAATTAGGAAGATCATTCGAGCTATTAAAGGAACATGTCGATAGCCCATCAATCCTGCTCGCCCATACAATCAAGATCTCGGTTTCCATAAGTAGAACCTTCCAAGTATACTTCGCCAATCATCGGATCCTTAACCTCCGAATCAATCATGATCAAATAAAGGATTCCGTTATGTCATATCCAGCCAAGAGATCTTCTCCAATCGATAAGGTCAAATCCTTAATGAAACACCCAGTTCTGGATAGCCCTTCTTCGACGGATTACAATCTGTCAATGATAATAGACTTTGAGTCTTGAGTCTGGCAGTCCGGAGGTCTTCAGACTTTAAATAGTAGAGTCTGCAAATTTTCAGACTAGACTGATGGAAACGTTTTGTCGGCTTCAAAATACTCCAGGAGGATTTCTCTAACACCTAGGATTGTGATTTTGTCACCCATTTGTTGCCATGTCTTTTTGTATGTACTAGGGTCGCCATGCATGTTGTTAAGCGATTGATATGAGCATGGTGTTGAGCATGTTGGTAAGATGGCGAAAGATTGTGCGGGAACAAGT
This sequence comes from Eucalyptus lansdowneana, assembly GCA_017140395.1. Lineage (NCBI taxonomy): Eukaryota > Viridiplantae > Streptophyta > Magnoliopsida > Myrtales > Myrtaceae > Eucalyptus > Eucalyptus lansdowneana. The sequence goes on along the minus strand of CM029484.1, from coordinate 4,461,364 downwards.
ACTTTTGTCACGTGACTACATAGGATGAAACTGTTTTAATATAGAATTGCAATTTCGTTTGTGGATTGTGAGGTATACTAGTTTGATACATGATGTAAGCCTTGAAATATATCTTACTTGAATACAGATGCCACCGTGGGATACAAATTTTGCATCTATTCTTCACTATGAGGAAACTTTTATTAGGATTACCATGGCCTTCTCGCCTGCGCGTAGGAAATATTTTTTTGAATTGGACAAGACTGAAATTGTAAGGCCTATTTTTTCTTTTGTTAGTCTGACGGACAAAATATTGGGCAATTAGGAGGCAGAAATATTAGGGAGGTCGAATAATTTTACGGACCGATAAGTTCACTACTTGTCACAAATTGATAGCCTTTGCCATATAGCTTTTTCTTGTTGCATCATTCCTCTTCTAGTTGTCTTTGTTCTATGTCCTCATAAGTTAAAAAGGTGAGCCATTTTTTGTGGACATATTATGTAAAAGCACATGCCACGGGTCTCATGATCCTAAGCTCAACATTCCTTCATGCAGCGGTGATCCTACAATGTATGAGAGATATTGGCAAGTGTTAAAATGTGATTCATTTTTGGAAAGCTCTAGACTACACTACACTACACTTGCTTATGAATTAAATATACTTAATGGAGAAGGAAGAAGTCGGTAGCAACAATTTGCTTCATGCAAAAGGAAAGTAAAAGTCAACAAAAGTGGCTCGGAGTTGCAAAAGATAGAAAAATGGAGAAAAAGGGAGAAGCAACCAGAAGATCCGGAAGAAGCCGCAACAAGCAGAAGCTAAAGAACGCAAGCTGAAATTTATATTGATTCTTGTACTCAAAGTCGGTAGAAAAGGCGGTGAACTCCCGCCTATAAATAGGAGTTAGTGGATGTTGTTCTAAGTAGCCGAAAACTAGAAATGCTCCCTCATTCGTAATACCAACTATCATAATAAAGTTTTTTCATATTCCCTTGCCATATTTGATACACACTTGCACACACACACACACGCTTCCATAAAAATCCAACAGTGGTATCAGAGCCACGTCTTTGATTGGTATAGGGTGTTTGTCTTAACCATCCGTTCCCAAAATTACCCATTCAAATTTCCAACAACTAAACTATGGCCAACTCTACCTCATCCTCATTTCCTATTCCTATCTTTGATGGGAATAACTATGATTACTGGAGCATTAAAATGACCATGTTCTTGATGGCCCAAGACTTATGGGACATCATCGAGAGTGGTTATGAGGTTTCACAAGAAGGTGCAAGTGTTCCAAAGGATCAACTACAAAAGGATACAAGGGCACTATACTTTATTGAACAAGCACTCTCGAAAACAGTATTCTCGAGAATAATTGGAGTGAAGACTGCGAAGAAGGCTTGGGAGACATTACAAGAAGAATTTCAAGGCACTGAACAGGTACGAACTATTCAACTTCGGACTTTGAGAAGGGAATTTGAGAATTCTAAGATGAAAAATTATGAGAGTGTTCAATAATATTGTGGTACATTGAAACAATTAGTAAATCAGATGAGATCTTATGGAGATGATATGACTGATCAGAGGGTTATTGAAAAAATATTGGTGACACTCACTAGAAAATACAATTCTATTGTTACTACTATAGAATCATCGAAGGATTTAAAAACCCTCTCAGTGAGTGAGCTAATTGGCTCTTTAGAAGCATATGAAAAAAGATTGCAAGTACAAGAAGAAGATACAGTTGAAAGTGCTTTTCAGTCAAAAATGAACATACGGTCTCATAATTCTAAAAGTAGTGGAAGAAGCTCACGGAAAAATAGGAGAGGAGGAGAAATTACATGGAAGGAAAAATATCCAGTTTGTGGTATTTGCAAGAAAAATAATCATTTGGAAAAGGATTGCTGGTTCAAAAATAAACCACAATGCCGCTCTTGTAAAAGATATGGCCACATAGAAAAAATTTTGTTGCTCTAAAATAGATTATAGAGCGAATTATGTTGAAGAAGAAAAAGGAAAAGAAAAGGAAGAAGAAAATTTAGATAATTTATTCTATACATGCCAAGAGGAAAAAGATGAGAAGAATGATCCGTGGTATATTGATAGTGGTTTTAGCAATCACATGACAGGAGATGAATCTATATTGTGGCACCCCTCGACAGCCCTCGATCCGATTAGGGTCGCCACAGTTTGCTTACCATTCACTTTTCCTAATAACATGTCACTCTGATACCATTTCAATTACAGCGGGTCCATACAACCTGGGGGTTTACATCTTTTAGATCGGTCCCTTGCGCAATTTATATACGGAAGCACATCCAACAACTCCCTTCCCTATATTCAGAAAACGATGCACACCAACTAAACATTTATAGGTAAAAGCCGCACACTTTTATTCACTTAAACCATATGGACATCATTCATCGGTACATCAAAATGCCATAGTTTTCTATACTAGGCTACACTTCAAAAGATGACCGACTTCTCCTCCCACAATCGAATGCTTAAGGTTCATCAAACAGTGTCGGCGTCCAAAAGTTCCCTCCTTTGCTATCCTCCTCCTCGCAGTCATATCAAATCACTTGATCCGTCTACTGGTAGCAGTGGCAGCAGAGATATCTTATCTAGTCTGAAATGTTATTCCCCAAAAGGGGTGAGTACAGCCACTCAGCAGGTAAAGGACCAATAAACCACTCAATGCATCATGCCACACAATCATCACAATCATAGCATCACATGTCATTAAGGCATCCATGCACAACTTACCTTGGTACCATGCACACGTCATCATACCTCATGTACATACATCATCATATAGTCATTACCATCATCATTGCCATGCATCCATGCATATAACATCATCATCATATCACATGTACCATCATCATTGCCATGCATCCATGCATATAACATCATCATCATATCACATGTACCATCATGCATAATTCAATTTCAATTTCTCAATTTCATCCTTTCATTTTGGACCGCCATATTTCTTTTTCCCAGGACCAATGTTTGCATCCCACATTCATCACTTGCGCCCAATCCTGGCATCGCGAACCCTCTGGCACAATACCCGCCGGGCATCCGGCACCCCCATACTCCGGGCATCTCGTACCCCAACTGGCATCACGAGGACCCTCCGGCACAATACTTGCCGGGCAACCGGCCGTACCCTTCTAGCCAGGCATCTCGCATCCCAACTAGCATCGCGAGGCATCCCTCGGCACAATACCTGCCGAGCTTCCAGAATTATGTACCGACATACCATTAGGCATCCCCCCCTGGAATTACGTACCGTATACCACCGGGCATCTCGAAACTCCCGAGGAAATCTCCGGGGCTCACCATGAAAATGGTTTCCCCTACCCTCCGGAATTACGTACCGACATACCACTAGGCCTCCCCTGGAATTACGTACCGTATACCACCGGGCATCCCGACACTCCCGGGGCATCGTCGGCTCACACCTCCGACGGTCTTCTCATCGCCACGATGCATATTCTCATACATCTCATTTTTAATTTCACATTCATAATTATGGCTCAATTTTCAACATGGCATGTGATGTGATGGCAATCAAGATCATTTTCATCCTTTGATTCATACATGCATCTCCAATCATCACCATACATGCAGCAAGACACAATCACTCAATCGATAAAACTCACGGAGTCCATGCAATATAAAATGGTCCATATTTCATGCCTTTTCAAAGTTTACAAAATTCCAACATGTACCATTTTAGAAAATATATAAATTAAATATCGATATGCTTCTCAAAAATCATGAAATCAAGGCATGTGATAGACAAATCAATAAGATAAAACATGAAAAGCACATGCCTAATAGAGTTCCACACAAAAAGATATAATTCACACAAATACAGCATGCAATTTCGGATAGAAACAGAATGTGCAGTTTTCGAAATAATTCGATTAAAATACCCGAACGACCTCCGAAAATTATGAAATTTTACCAAGTTATATATAAGACACTAAAATAGATTTTTGATGGAGACATCTAGGCCAGTTCTAGATAATTTTCTATAGTCATCCGAAGCTTCTGATTCTAGCATCGAAACGTCCAGTGTAGGTATCTCCAAAATATCGAGTTTTCACCCACTTATTCTTCTTCGTTTCCTCTGAAATTTGGATATGTTTTACTTCAAGAATTTCCAAAGAATAGTCACCATATGGGTCCAAGAATTCTCGGGTGTCTAGTACCGTGTCTCCAGATTTACCGTCTTCTAGAGTAAGTCGATTCACTAGGCTACACTTGCTCATTTTACTTCAAATTTGAGTATGTTAATCTTTAGGATGTTCTCTACAAGTTTCATGCAGAATTCGAAGAGAGATTCTTGGTAAAAATCGACATGCAACCCACAAATCTACCAAAAGGTCAGCGAAACAGTTCCAGATCTAGTGTCTTCGTAGGATGAGGGTTTGACCCCTTAAATCTCAACCATTTTGTCCCAAATTTTCGTATGCTGTAGTTTAAGATGTTGGCTACAACTTTGATGAAGGAATCAAAGTCAAAATTCAACTCGAAACATGCATGCAAGCCTCCACAAGATTCTGGGTCAGGCGGTATTCACGAAATCAGCAAGCATATTCAAGAACAAGTCACATTCTAGCTTCGGTTTTGCCTACCCTAACATCCGAGATCTACCACCAACAAATCACACATGCAAGAGTGGAAATCGATCCCAACTTGCCTTAATTCAAAGGAAAACACAGCAAGAACGACGGCGGGACTAGGCGGGCTCGACGGCGGGGCACGGCGGCGACGAACCTCCTCCTTCCTTTCTCTCTTCCTTTCTTCCTCTCTCTCTCTTTCTCTCCTCTCTCTCGGCACCTAGAGCGACCACTCCCTCTCTCTCTTTCTTTTTGATTGCTTATATAAATTGCATGCAGCCTCATTTTGCATGGGGGACACTTGTCCCTAAGAAGGAGACAAGTGTCTCCTTTGTTGAAGACACTTGGAGGCCATGCGGCTCCTCCTCCCCCCTCCATGCGTCGACATGGGCCGGGCTTATGGCCCACTTTAGGCCCATCTCACTTGGGCCCAAAGTCCAAACTTAAATGGCCCAAGTTTATTTTTAATAATACATTTTAATCCTCATTTAAATAAATACCTAATTGCATAATAAAATGGCCAAAAGACTTTGTGACATTAATCCATCAAATCTATAAAGCGCATAGTCAAGAACAAAGTCTTCTTTATCAAATCGTCCTATGTCCAATTTAAATAGCCCATAGAAAAATATCGATAATAAGTCCATAATTCCTACACCACTTTAGGGCATTTGATTTTTATTTTGATTTATAGAAATCAATTAACATTCTCATAATCAATTAACATTTTCATAAAGGGTTCGGTCCAAGAGATAAAATATCGTGGCCGATGATGTAATTGTCCCTATGGCCATTCAAAGTCAAATATCGTTTCCCTCAAAATCAATATTTCGGGTTGAAATTCCCGGATGCCACAATTCTCCCCTCCTTAGAGAATTTCGTCCTCAAAATTAGACATTGCCTATGTCTCCTTAAACAAGTGAGGGTACCTTTCCCTCATCTCATTTTTACTCTCCCATGTGGCTTCCTCCACATCATGATATCGCCATAATATCTTAACCAATGGAATTCTCTCGGTCCTGAGAATTTGTTCCTTTCAATCCAATATCTGCACAGGCTCTTCGATGTACCTCACTTTCTCATCCACTTCAATGGTTTCATAATCGAGTATGTGACCAGGGTTTGGCTGATACTTCCTCAGCCATGCCTATACTCTTCTGAAAGCTATTGTTATACACAAATTCTACCAAGTATAACTTTTTATCCCAACTTCCTTTAAAATCAAGGATGCAAGCTCTTAACATGTCCTCTAATGCTTGGATCACTCTTTTCGCTTGTCCATCCATCTGTAGATGAAAAGCATTACTAAATGGGAGCTTCGTCCCTAAGGCGGTTTGAAGACTTCGCCAAAGGTTGGAAGTAAATCTAGAGTCTCGATCAGATGTAATCGTTACAGGAATATCATGTAAGTGTACCACTTGGCTTACACATAAATCAACAAATTTATCCATCGGATAATCTACGCGAACTACTAGGAAATGGGCAAACTTAGTCGAGCGATCTACTATCACCTAGATAGAGTCGTGACCACTTAATGTCCTTGGTAATCCTTGCACAAAAACCATTGTCACATGATCTCATTTCCACTCTAGTGTATCTAACGGTCTCAATCTAACACACCATTTAGCCGAATCATTCCTATACCTTAGTCACCATCAATTCAAGCCTAGAACCATCAAAATCGACACCACCAATAACTCATTTGGTTCAGTCCAACAAAGACATTCACTATGCATTCACCGCAACATAGATTCAAGCCTAAAATATAATACCATTCATTCGGTTCAAATATCGATAGTCCACCAAGACTTATTCAATTCAAAGATCGACAATCCACCAAAATAAAATTTGTCTAGTTTCCATCGAGTATATCTCATATCTCATCCTAAAGAATCATCACTTAGACTAATCATTCATCAAATCCACAACATGAACTTTCACATTTTCACCTTGGAAAGACTATAACCACAAATGATCATATTCACTAATTCCACCAAACCTTTTTCAAACTGAGATCATCACCTAAAATTAAAAGTTGACCACTATCGATTAAACCTATTATTCTGACATATAAACCACAAATAATTTCATATCTCATATGATTACTCAAACTCATGACTTCCAAGATCAATCTATACATACTAAATGCTTCCATGTAATGCATCAAGACTTCCAATAAGATCCTCTAATAGAAAGTCACTACTTAGCTCAAATGATCATAACCTAATCCTCAAATTCCTAACTCACTCTCCATAATTCACTTCTTAAGCATTGTTTGCAGCACTACGCTTAGATGCTACGCATGTTCTTCAGGTCCTTTAGAATATATTAGGATATCATCAAACGAAGACAATCACAATTTTATCCAAATAAGGCTTAAATATCTTATTCATCAGATCCATGAATGCAGCTAAGGCATTCGTCAATCCAAATAGCATAACTAGGAACTCATAGTGTCTATAGCGAGTCCTAAATGTGGTCTTAGGAATGTCCTCTTTCTTAATCCTTAACTGATATCCTGATCTCAAATCAACTTTTAGAAAAGACCGAACTTCCTTGCAGTTGGTCAAATAGGTCATCAATTCTAGGTAATGAGTACTTACTCTTAATAGTCACTTGATTCAATTGTTTATAGTCAATGCATAAACGTATCAACCTATCCTTCCCTTTCACAACAAGAGTTCTACAAGCTTAACCATGCTTCCGCTGTGCCACTCTGATAAAATTATCCCAAAAACACTACATTCCCAATTCAGTTCATAGTTCGGTTCATTCCTGCCCCCTTTTGCCATCCTAGAAGCCTGCCAGGAGCCGCTCCTTGTTCAGGTCCTCTGACCTCGGCGTCCACTCCCTGCCCTCATCAAACCGGGACGTTACAGGTACACCAGCTTTCGCTTGGTTCGAACCCAAACTACACATCTACTGAAGGGTCTCGTTTCAATAGGGATTAACTTACAGAGTTATTATCCGTTTTGGCCTATCCCATACTAAGTCTCACGGTTTTAATCTTAGCACATCGGCAAGCATTATCTTAGGAGATCATTCATCCTAGTCCATTGCTTACAGAGCTAGTTCATACTTACGACGACATCAAAGTCATACATAACTATCACTATCAAGTCCATTTCCAGATCTCATTCCCCTAGGGTTATCTCACTCATCTCACATGCCAACGTAGATAACAATATATCTTTCAGCGATGTAGAGATATGAAGAGGCATATCTAAAGATTTATTCCTACTCCTCCTCACAATCATCTATATTTTTTGGACACAAATGAATGCATGTCACTCATATTAAATAACGCATATACCTTCTTATCCCTCTATCGAAATCATACCTGAGATAACACTTTTGGAAGCTCATGCTTCCTCTTGAGTGACCGCATACACCCTTCCTTACGGTGGTGGCCTCTGTGGATTCCTTGGTAGGTTTGGTCCATCAGTACTTTGTTGTACCTGTCGCACCGAGCTAACATTCGGTTGCAACCTCTTTTGTGGACAATCTTTCTTAAAGTGTCCTATTTGCCCACATCCATTACATCTCAGTTGGCTATTACAAGGTCCTGGCCCATGCCTCCCATCACACTTTCGACAAATATCAGGCTGATAAGGTGCCTTCCCAAGAGTCGGGCCACTCCAAGCTCTTCTAAAATTTCCAAAGTTACTCTTTTTCTTAGATTCCCAGGTCGGACCTTGACCAGGATAGGGTCTCTTACCCTTTCGAATATCACTAAAGGTCATCTGTCTCTTAGATTCCAATTGCTCCCTCACTAACTCTTGCTCCACCAACTGTGCCCTCTCATAAATCTCATTATAATCCCTTATATTCAGAGGCACTAGTTGTTTTCTAATATCAGTCCTTAATCCTTTCAGGAATCTCTTAGCCTTTTCCTCTCGATCCTCAACCAACCTAGGAGCATACCTAGACAATTCAGAAAATTTTGCCTCATACTAGTCTACTGTCAGCTCCCTTTGTTCTAACTGAACAAATTCAGTGATCTTCCTATCATTGGCACAATCAGAGAAATGCTTCCTATTAAAAGCTCTAACAAACTCTTCCCAGTTCATATCAGTACCTGGTGGAAAGATTGTATCCTTCGAAGCTCTCCACCACAACTTTGCATTTCCCTCCAGCTGGTACTCTACTAAAACTATTTTCTCAGCCTCACTATAGTCCAACAATCGGAAAATCCGTTCCATTCCATCAATCCAATGCTCCGCCTCCTCAGGACTTCCCATTCCACTAAACTTAAGTGGTTTCAACTTCAGAAATTGTTCCACCAGTCCCTGAGGGTGGCGTTCCACTCCGGGTTGTTGCTGCGCTTGTTTATCCATCAGATTTCCAATATTAGCCAATGCCTGTAGGATATATTCCATCCGGGGTTCAGCCCCTGCAGCAGAGGCTTCAGCCCTCGATGGATGAGCACTTCCAGCTCGTACCATGATTTCCCTGCAGTTTTCTAAGCATTTGCCTCAAGAATAATTTGTAACTCGGTGTCACTAGTCAGATCATTAATTAAGGTTATTACTAAAGTCACATAAATAACATAGAATGTTACTGACACACAAAAGCAACATCACACTAGTTACCAGGGATCTACGAGTGAATATCCATCACCCGTTGTTCAAAGTTAGTGAACCATTCTTGGTTAGTATCCTATGGTGTGCATCTTTCTATCCTCATTTCCATCTCAAGCACCTTATCACTCCAAATAGACCATAGCTCTGATACCAAAAAGGGGTTGTGGCACCCCTCGACAACCCCCAATCCGATTAGGGTCACCACAGTTCGCTTACCATTCACTTTTCCTAATAACATGTCACTCTGATACCATTTCAATTGCAGCGGGTCCATACAACCTGGGGGTTTACATCTTTTAGATCGGTCCCTTGCGCAATTTATATACGGAAGCACATCCAACAACTCCCTTCCCTATATTCAGAAAACGATGCACACCAACGAAACATTTATAGGTAAAAGCCACACACTTTTATTCACTTAAACCATATGGACATCATTCATCGGTACATCAAAATGCCATAGTTTTCTATACTAGGCTATACTTCAAAAGATGACCGACTTCTCCTCCCACAATCGTATGCTTAAGGTTCATCAACCAGTGTCGGCGTCCAAAAGTTCCCTCCTATGCTATCCTCCTCCTCACGGTCATATCAAATCACTTGATCCGTCTACTGGTAGCAGTGGCAGCAGAGATATCTTATCTAGTTTGAAATGTTATTCCCCAAAAGGGGTGAGTACAGCCACTCAGCAGGTAAAGGACCAATAAACCACTCAATGCATCATGCCACACAATCATCACAATCATAGCATCACATGTCATTAAGGCATCCACGCACAACTTACCTTGGTACCATGCACACGTCATCATACCTCATGTACATACATCATCATATAGTCATTACCATCATATCATACACTTACCATCATCATGTCACATGTATCATCATCTTTACCATGCATCCATGCATATAACATCATCATCATATCACATGTACCATCATCATTGCCATGCATCCATGCATATAACATCATCATCATATCACATGTACCATCATCATTGCCATGCACCCATGCATATAACATCATCATCATATCACATGTACCATCATGCATAATTCAATTTCAATTTCTCAATTTCATCATTTCATTTTGGACCGCCATATTTCTTTTTCCCGGGACCAATGTTTGCATCCCACGTTCATCACTTGCGCCCAATCCTAGCATTGCGAACCTTCCGGCACAATACCCGCCGGGCATCCGGCACCCCCATGCTCCGGGCATCTCGTACCCCAACTAGCATCACGAGGACCCTCCGGCACAATACTTGCCGGGCAACCGGCCGTACCCTTCTAGCCAGGCATCTCGCATCCTCACTAGCATCGCGAGGCATCCCTCGGCACAATACCTGCCGAGCTTCTGGAATTATGTACCGACATACCACCAAGCATCCCCCCCTGGAATTACGTACCGTATACCACCGGGCATCTCGAAACTCCCGAGGAAATCTCCGGGGCTCGCCATGAAAATGGTTTCCCCTACCCTTCGGAATTACGTACCGACATACCACCAGGCCTCCCCTGGAATTACGTACCGTATACCACCGGGCATCCCGACACTCCCGGGGCATTGTCGGCTCACACCTTCGACGGTCTTCTCATCACCACGATGCATATTCTCATACATCTTATTTTTAATTTCACATTCACAATTATGGCTCAATTTTCAACATGGCATGTGATGTGATGGCAATCAAGATCATTTTCATCCTTTGATTTATACATGCATCTCCAATCATCACCATACATGCAGCAAGACACAATCACTCAATCAATAAAACTCACGGAGTCCATGCAATATAAAATGGTCCATATTTCACGCCTTTTCAAAGTTACAAAATTCCAGCATGTACCATTTTAGAAAATATATAAATTAAATATCCATATGCTTCTAAAAAATCATGAAATCAAGGCATGTGATAGACAAATCAATAAGATAACAATTTCATGAAAAGCACATGCCCAATAGAGTTCCACACAAAAAGATATAATTCACACAAATACAGCATGCAATTTCGGATAGAAACATAATGTGCAGTTTTCGAAATAATTCGATTAAAATACCCGAACGACCTCCGAAAATTATGAAATTTTGCCAGGTTATAGCTAAGACACTAAAATAGATTTTTGATGAAGACATCTAGGCCAGATTCATTCTAGATAATTTTCTATAGTCATCCGAATCTTCTGATTCTAGCACCGAAACGTCCAGTGTAGGTATCTCCGAAATATCGAGTTTTCACCCACTTATTCTTCTTCGTTTTCACTGAATTTGGATATGTTTTACTTCAAGAGGTCCCCTAAAACTTGTATTAGTGGATCTAAGTCAAATTTCCAAAGAATAGTCACCATATGGGTCCAAGAAGTCTCGGGTGTCTAGTACCGTGTCTCCAGATTTACCGTCTTCTAGAGTAAGTCGATTCACTATGCTACACTTGCTCATTTTACTTCAAATTTGAGTATGTTAATCTTTAGGATGTTCTATACAAGGTTCATTCAGAATTCGAAGAGAGATGCTTGGTAAAAAGCGACATGCAACCCCCAAATCTACGAAAAGGTCAGCAAAACAGTTCCAGATCTAGTGTCTTCGTAGGATGAGGGTTTGACCCCTTAAATCTCAATCATTTTGTCCCAAATTTTCATATGCTGTAGTTTAAGATGTTGGCTACAACTTTGGTGAAGGAATCAAAGTCAAAATCCAACTCGAAACATGCATGCAAGCCTCCACAAAATTCTGGGTCAGGTGGTATTCACGAAATCAGCAAGCATATTCAAGAACAAGTCACATTCTAGCTTCGGTTTTGCCTACCCTAACATCCGAGATCTACCACCAACAAATCACACATGCAAGACACACATGCAAGAGTGGAAATCGATCCCAACTTGCCTTAATTCAAAGGAAAACACAGCAAGAACGACGGCGGGACTAGGCGGGCTCGACGGCGGGGCACGGCGGTGCCGAACCTCCTCCTTCCTTTCTCTCTTCCTCTCTTCCTCTCTTTCTCTCCTCTCTCTCGGCACCTAGAGCGACCACTCCCTCTCTCTCTTTCTTTTTGATTGCTTATATAAATTGCATGCAACCTCATTTTGCATGGGGGACACTTGTCCCTAAGAAGGAGACAAGTGTCTCCTTTGTTGAAGACACTTGGAGGCCATGCGGCTCCTCCTCCCCCCTCCATGCGTCGACATGGGCCGGGCTTATGGCCCACTTTAGGCCCATCTCACTTGGGCCTAAATTCCAAACTTAAATGGCCCAAGTTTATTTTTAATAATACATTTTAATCCTCATTTAAATAAATACCTAATTGCATAATAAAATGGCCAAAAGACTTTGTGACATTAATCCATCAAATCTATAAAGTGCATAGTCAAGAACAAAGTTTTCTTTATCAAATCATGCTATGTCCAATTTAAATAACCCATAGAAAAATATCGATAATAAGCCCATAATTCCTACACCACTTTAGGGCATTTGATTTTGATTTTGATTTTGATTTTGATTTTGATTTATAGAAATCAATTAACATTGTCATAATCAATTAACATTTTCATAAAGGGTTCGGTCCAAGAGATAAAATATCATGGCCGATGATGTAATTGTCCCTATGGCCATTCAAAGTCAAATATCGTTTCCCTCAAAATCAATATTTTGGGTTGAAATTCCCGGATGCCACATATATTCACCAATATTGATACATCGGTAAAAACACAAGTGAGATTGGGTAATGGTGAATTGGTTGATGTGAAAGGAAAATGGACTATAGCTGTTGAAACTAAGAAAGGCCCATAATACATTCGTGAAGTATATCTGGTTCCCAGTCTGGCACAAAATTTACTTAATGTGGGCCAAATGATTCAGAATGGGTATTCTTTATACTTTAAAGGAGATACCTGCACTATCTATGATAAATATAGGAATAATGTTATTGCCTCTATGAAAATCGTGTGACATCTTGAATTTTCAGTACAGTTTTCAATTAAATAAATCGGGTCTTTCATCGACGCGTCTATAGTGCTATTCTCAGAGCCGATCACTCGTGAGATAACTAGACTATATGGGGAAGTCATTAAGAGATTTTAATGCAATTGACTTGAAAATTCGACTAGAAGTCGACTGCTCGACCGTGCTAGTCTGCAAGGGTCATTACGACATTGTCAAAATCGATCAGAGATCAGGGATAAGTTGATTCGACTAAAATGCGTAATCAGAGTGTGGGTGATTCCACGTAATTGCAAAATTTTCATCGATCAGCACTAAACTGATTTTATGTCGTTTTTGGTACCCTGTGTCCGTAATTAAAACCTTGAGATTTTCACGACCACCGAGGGTCGCCAATGTTTGAGTGAGTTCATAGTGGCTCGAAGAAAATCAACCACGGGTCATCTGCACTAAAAACCTCTGAAAATTACCCGGTAGCCTAAGTCAAGTTAAAAATGCGCCTAAGTGAAACTAACCGTGAATTCAGACCCGATTTCATAAATTGAAAGTTCTGTGGTGTCACGAGCTATTTTAGGAACGTCGGCTCATCCTCCAAGAAATTTTCAGAGATTCTGTGATTTTTGCAGAAAACCGTTTTGAACGTTGCGGAAAATTAGCGGAAATTCGTACGGGCCAACTTCTGGTGAGCATATATTATTTTCGACATACTATAAAAGTATGGCTGGCAGCTTCTGGTGAGCATATATTATTTTCGGCATACTATGAAAGTATGGCTGGCAACTTCTGTTGAGCATAATAAGGGTGCGCATGATAAAATTTCTGTTTCTCGATTTCTGTTTCTCGTTTCTAGGAACAGGTTTGGAAAGTAAATCCGTTTGGTAACATAATCTGATTTCTCTATTTCTGAAACAGATTTCTATTCCGAGAAATAGAGAAATCGAAGAAATCGAAGCTGAAATTTTTAGCTTCTCGGTTTCGAAAAGAAATAGAAAATTTTTTTCTCGACTTTTCAATTTAGTCCAAAATATTTTAGATCACTAATATTGAAATCGAAATAGAAATAGTTAATTTAGTCCAAAATATTTTAATAATTTTTTAATATAATCATTTCAATCAATATTGATTGAAAATCTTAACCATTGGGCCAAATGATGGGAATTGAATGGACAAGGCTTCATTTGTTGCACGCAAGAGATTTCACGCATGGTAATAGTCAACTTGCCACATTCATATCTAATGAGTCTTTCTTCACCTACTCTTCCGTAGTATGCCAGACAACGGCTCTATCTAGCTAACTATTTTTTTATTCATAAACTTCATATTAAGACGGTAAAAAGGGGTCAAATCATTAGGGTTTCATCCGATTTTTCTTTTATAAGGAAAAGAGATCTAATAAGGAATCTGTTGTTCTTGTAAGAGTGTTGATGAAAATACAGATTTTGATAATAAATTTTTAAATAATCCTAGTGTTGATAATTTTGAAAAAAATTGGTGACGATTTTTGAACATGGTGTGGATTTTTTTAACAAAATTTGGAAAGAAATTGGAATTAGACTTGAAGTTAGGACTTTTTTAGGAGATTAGACTATTATAATCATGGCTATCATTAGACTTATTTGATTAATGTGAAATCAATTTCGGCAAAAACATAACGACATATTCACTACAATTGAATTTCAGTTGATTTTTTTTCCACGTCGTTTATTTTCAAAAGAAAATATTACGTAATACGAAACGTAAACACATGTAATAGGAAATTCCATGAAATTGTATTTTCAACTTTTGTAATGTATTAGCATTATTTCGACTATTATTTTGTATTTGAGGATTTCCTATGTTGTTTTAGTATTATTTTGACTATTATTTTGTATTTGAGGATTTCATATGTTGTCATCTAATCAATTTCTATTCCTAGAAATTAAAATTTTATTATGTTATCAAACGGATTTCTGTTTCAGAAATAGAAATTTTGAGTCGTTATCAAACGGGTTTCTTTGCTCAGAAACTTGTCCGGAAATAGAAATTGAGAAATTGATTTCGGCGAAATCAATTTCGTTTCAGAAATTTTACCATGCGCGCCCTAAATATATTAAATCGTGGATCGCGCTTCGGTGAGCATTATAAATATATTAGATCAGTGGATCTGGCAGCCCTCGGTGAGCATATATAGAATAGCGGATCAGTGGATTTGGCAGCTTCTGGCGAGCATAAATATATAGTATATTATCTTAGTATTTGAGGCAGCTTCTGGTGAGCAATACTACTTATTATCGGCTTATAATAAGCAGTCCCGGGTATGATCGGACTTATAGGTAGTATTGATTGAAACGGCCGAGGAGTGGTCATCGTTGACATGTAATCGACTTGGTCGATTGATCGATAATTGGATCTGATATAATGATTTGATTGACTGTTCGATGTGATATATGAAGCATCTGTACATAACCTTGAATTGCAGGTTGGAACTGATGCCAAGGTAAGTCTTCTGACTCGTGTTGTGCTTAGGCAACCATGTGGTGTATTGGTTTCATAATCGAGTCTTAGTGGGGTAGAACTTACTGAGACATAGTCTCATCCCGGTTGTGGGATAACATCTTAGGCCCGTAGATGAGCCTGGGGAGGAGGAACCAGAAGAGGACAATGATCTAGAAAAAGATGAAGAGCTTGAAGAAAACGAGCTTAGTGGAGGAGTCAAATGAGGATCAGGATGATCCTAAGTACAACCGGATGAGGACTAAGATTCCATCCTCTTTTGTGAACCCTATTTTTATGTGAATAGAGCGAGATCAGAAAGTTGTGAAGAGTCTTGTGAATAGACTTTGAGTTATGCGATGTATAAAGGTTCGGTTGTGGATTTCGATATGAAAAATATGGCCTTGCTTTTCTATCCAATCATTTTGTTGTCTGGGATTTATAACTACTTCCGCATGTGCTTAATAAATGATATCGACCATGTAGAAGGATGTGTGCGTGCCCGAAGATCAGGGCGTAACATCCCCTTTTTGTGGTATCAGAGCGAAGGTCAAGATTGGAGTGATAAGGAGCGATTGACCACGGGACAGTAGTAAGAAAGGCCTTTAAATTCATGCTGGTGCATGTTTGTGTTAGCTGGATGCTAGAATTGTTTGTTGTGTGTGGATCGCTCATCTTCTAATTCAGTGTGGATTTGAAAGACAAGTTTCAGTGTAAAGAATCATGAGCGAGCAGAAGTTGAAGACTCTTAGTAAGAGGGCTATAGTCTCTGTGACTCGGGGTAGAACACCGACGAAAATCGGTGCCCGAGGCAGTTGAGTTTAAGCGCCGGCTTAGGCCAGCGCGAGTATAAGAGTACCGTTGTAGACTGGTACTAGTGTAGCAACGCCGAGTGATCCTAGGTTTGACAGGATAGTTTAGGCGCTAGTGTCCTTGGATTTGGTTGAACCCATAAGCTCAGGACCAAGCCGCTGCTGTTGTTGCTGTCATTACCACCGTTAGTGCTGCAATTGCCATTGTTGCCACACCTGCTGAGATCCAGAGTGGAGATATGATCTGGGAGCGAGCTATTGCATCCGAGTCAAGGTACAGATCCAGTTTAGGCAGAGATGGAAATCGATCAGGGAAAAGACCAAGGTTGAGAGAAAAATATCCTATTCCACCCAATAGAAATGGTGGGACGGTCAAGTCAGCACTAAGTCAAATGGATCGTGTTGTTTTTGGACATGATGACAGATATCATTCTTATGTCATTCCTAGGACGAGAAATTGTTTGGAGTGTAGCCAATAAGGATATCTGGTCAGGAGTGGCCCTAGCAGACCGATGGGACAATTAGAAAGAGTGCGTGCTGTCACTTGACAAGAGATAGAAGACTCACCAGATGGGTGCCAAAAGTATGGAAGGACGCATAGATAAATCCAGTGTTCGGTTATGGCTAGAGCATGCTATGAGGATGACCAGCATGGCCATCAGGTGAGGGACTGTCAGTGAAAATCTAAGGTAGCATGGACATTGCTACTGCGACTAGGACGCCACTAGGATGGCGAAAAGGACGGGAACGGAACCGACTTTGCACCGATTAGAGGAAGAATGTGTTGGAGGTGATTTTATCAGAGCAGTGTAGCAGAGTTTTGTGTTGAGTTGGTAGAACTTCAATTGTTGAAGTAAAAGTGAAAGAAAGGGGAATCACTAGCTATGGTTGTGCTTGACTACTTGCTGGGGTGTAAGTTAGACGCCACATGAGTAGAATGGACTCATTGAGTGTCTTGTGATAATGAATTATGGTTATGGAGTAATCCAGCTTATTCCATTGGCATGTGAAAGTATCGAGGTTATTAGGAGTCGAAAAGAATCTTCGATTTCATTGATCTCGTTGGCTGAAGACCACCTGTTTGTTAGATGGAGGCTAGACAGAGGCTGCCAAGATTTATTTGACGACTGTAGTGGATGTATCAGATGATAAATAGAATGTGAAGATGGTGGCCGTGATATAGAAATTTTCTGAGATGGTTCCAAGGAAATTGCTAGGTCTACCGCCAGAAAAGGAAATAGAATTTGTGATTGAGCTAGCACCTGGGATAGAGCTAATCTCTAAGGCTCCTTACCGAATGGCATTATCTAAGTTGAAGGAACTGAAGGTGCAGATGCAAGAGCTATTGGATAAAGGATTTATTTGCCCTAGTGCATCACCTTAGGGAGCACCAGTTTTGTTTGTAAAGAAGAAAGATGGTTCGTTGCGTCTGTGCACCGACTATCGGCAACTCAGTCAGGTAACGATCAAGAACAAGTATCCTCTGCCAATGATTGATGACTTGTTTGATCAACTTCAAAGAGCATCAATTTTCTTGAAGATTGACTTGAGGATAGGATATCATCAGCTGAGGATTAGGAAGGAGGACATTCCTAAGTCAGCATTTCATACTCGGTATGGTCACTATGAGTTTACAGTGATGCCATTCGAGTTGACGAATGTTCCAGCTACTTTCATGGATTTGATGAACATGGTATTCAAGGAGTACCTTGGTCAATTCGTGATCGTGTTCATCGATGATATTTTGGTGTATTTGAGAAGTGATGAAGAGTACGAGACTCATCTGAGACTAGTGCTGCAGGCACTGAGAGTTTATCAGTTGTGTGCCAAGTTTAGCAAGTGCGAGTTTTGGTTAACTCGTGTTGCTTTCTTAGGGCATGTGATTTCAGGCGAAGGAATTTCAATGGACCTAAGCAAGATTGAAGCCGTGATAAATGGGCCAAGACCGACAATAGTGACAGAGATCAGAAGTTTTCTAGGATTAGCAGGTTATTACAGACGGTTTGTGGAAGGTTTCTCACCGTTAGTGTCGCCTCTGACAAGACTCTTAAAGAAAGAAGATAAATTTGTGTGGTCGGACAAGTGCGAGCGTAGTTTTCAAGAGCTTAAGGAAAAGCTGACTACCGCACCTGTGCTGACGATTCCATCTGGTCTTGGAGGATTCAAGATCTACAGTGATGCGTCATTCAGGGGATTGGGTTGCGTGTTGATGCAATATGGCAGAGTTGTTGCATACGCGTCCCACCAGTTGAAGCCTCATAAGCAGAATTATCCGACGCATGACTTAGAACTCAGAGCCATTATATTTGCGTTGAAGATTTGGGGGCACTACTTTTGCAAAGAAAAGTTTCAGATTTTCACAGACCATCAAAGTCTCAAGTATCTATTCTCTCAGAAGGAGTTGAACATGAGATAGCGCCGATGGATGGAATTGTTAAAGGACTACGACTGTGATATTCTCTATCACTCGGGGAAGGCGAATAAGGTCGCCGATGCTTTGAGTCAAAAGTCTTCAGTTGCTCATGTACTGATTAAGGAGTGGAACTTAATCGAGAGAACTCAAGATTCGGTATTCAAATTTGAGGTAGGCCACCTTTCGAGTCTTATGGCCACCATCAGAATTGAACCGGATGTTCATATCAGAATCAAGTTACTCTAATCGACAGATCCAGATGTACAGAAAATCCTGCAAGAGGATACTGATAAGAGAGAGGCTGACTTTCAAATTTCTAAGGAGTGAATACTCAAGTTCCAAGAGTGATTGGGTGTACCTGACGATGTAGAACTCAGGGAAGAGACTTGTTCAAGAATTCACGATAGCAGTTACATTATTCGTCATACAGTGTGAGGTAGGTCAAAATCAACGTCAGCTCAACTAGTAGACCGATATGAAGATAGTCATTGTCGGACAGGTCGCAAGTGTCAGATGTGTCAGTAAGTGGAAGTTTAGTAATGTAAACTGAGAAGACTTTTACAACCTCTCGAGATTCCTGAATGGGAATGGTTATATGTCAAATTAGATTTTGTGACAGGCTTACCAATGAGTCAGAAGGGTAATAATTCCATCTGGGGTTGCGGTCGATAGATTGACGAAGTCGACTCACTTCTTGGTAGTACGAAAGGATCTGGGCTTAGATAGACATGCAAAGTTGTATGTGCGCCAAATAGTTTGTCTACATGGAGTGTTAAATCAAATCTAGATCAGATGGTTTCTATTGAAGCTTACATAGCAGAGTGTACAGAACTTCAGTTTGCTTAGAAGAGATCAGAGAAAGAAAGATCACAAGCCTAGAGTCAGTTCAACAGTCAGTGATTGCAGTTGTCGTGATCAGAATCAGATTATAGACTGCTCAGTGCCGCCAAAAAAGTTGTATCGTTGAGTGTTGAAGGCCCTTAGAGTTCCAAATTTGTAATTACATCTTTCTGAAGGTGTCACCAATGAGAGATACCTTGCGCTTTAGCAAGGAGGGAAATCTGGAACCGAGGTACGTAGTTTCCTTTGAGATTATGAAAAGAATCGAGATCGTAACATATTGTCTTGCGTTGCCGTCGGGGTAGGCACAAATGCATGACGTCTTTCACGTGTCGAGGTTGAGGACGTATGAGCCTGACTCGACCCACGTGCTAAATCTTGGAGAATTAGACGTGGACAACAGAATATCGTACGTGAAAGGCCCGGTTCGAATCATGAATCAAAAAGATCAGATTCCGTGTACCAAGATTGTCCCCTTGGTCAAAGTGGTCTGACAACACCACGGGACTGAAGAAGCAACCAGGGAAAGTGAGACTAGATGAGACGATGATACCCCCACCTTTTTGTTTAAGGATTGATAAAGGTTTAAATTTCGAGGACGAAATTTTTATAAGAGGGGAAAAGTTGTGACATCCTGAATTTTCAATACTGTTTTCAATTGAATAAATCGGGCCTTTCATCAATGCGTCTATAGTGCTATTCTCAAAGCCGATCACTCGTGAGATAACTAGACTATTTGGTGGTAATTAAGCAAGAAAGAAATAGGGGAGATGATATTTGTAGATTTTTGGCCCCAACCGTGACTTCCCAGCAGCTTTGACCGCCGCCTTATCCTCATTCGAACGGCTTCTCTCTCTTCCAGCTTGTTGAGCAAGCCTCTGTCGATCTTCATCTTCGTATACCACTCCTTTGTCTCTCTCCGTCAACCGAGCGCCCACGCCGTTGACACCGAACGCTACAGCTGCCACATTGAAGCCATCATCCATTGAAGACACCAACGAAGCAGCTATTTCCTCCTTTGCGCCTCTCCATTCGGTGCTGCCCTCCATCTTCGACCGACCAGCTTCTGTCTTCCACGCCACATGTCCATGGCCTACCTCCCCTCAGTCAACAAACCAGCAGCTGAAGACTACCGAAAATTGACTGAAGCATCCTCCGAATTGTCCCTGCCACCGAAGCACCGCTTCTTTCCCCAGCTCCTTTGCCAGCGAAGCCCTCTTCTTGACCGTCTTCACCATCGCTCATCTCTCTCTCTGCCGCCCATCCCCACTAAGTTCTCCATCTTTGCTGCTACGTTTCTTCTCCATCGTGCGCCCTCCGCCAGCTCACATCTCCCTCGGTCAACAACTGAAGCCCTAGTTGACTCCCCGCCACGAAAATCGAAGCTGTCGCGCGTCACCGTAGCTCGAATGAAGCTGCTTCTTCGTCCGCGCGTCTCCACCGAATGGCCGCAAGTCACACGAAGCGAGCCCGTGATTTCCTGCAGTCTTCGGCCCAACTTCTTCAACGCAATTCTAGCCCATCTCACAATTTGTTTGGTCCTCTTCAGCCCAGCGACTTCTTCTTCGATTGGCCCAAGTCCTGAGCAAGCTTCAGCCCATCTACAGCAAAGTTTCAACCCACGAAGCAAGTCAGCCCAAGTTCAGCTAAAGCCCAACTTTTGTTGTGGGCTTGCGAGGCTTTTAAGCCCGGCCCAAGTGCCCATCGACGTCGCCAAAAATTCATATTTCGGCTGCCATCGCGCCGCCGTTGCAGTGAGCCGGTCTTCGCTTTCAATCAAGTGAGTAATCTCACTAATCCTTGCTTAGTAGACTAATTATGCTTAAGGGTTGATTAGATTTAATTAAGTGCAATTAGGTAGTTAGATTAGAATATATTAGTGATTATTAAATAATTATGATGCATGTTAGGCAATTGGATTGAGCAATTAGCAAGTAGAGACGTGCTATTATTTATTGAATGTATCCGGGATTTTTCCCGACCCTTTGTGGGCTTCAATTAGGCATTACAGCCTAAATTGGATTGTTAGTATTTATTTATTAATTTTCGAATTTATTTAATTATTTAATTATTTTCTGGAAATTAATTTGGGATAGCCGACGATCGGAATTTTATGCTAATTGTCGTGGCACAATCCATTTATTTAATTGAGTTTTATTTTGTGCTTAACTGAATTGTTTGTGGATATGAGACTTATTTCCTTAATTAAATAATGTTGGTTATCAATTGGAAAATAACCGGGCATCGGTTGACACGTTAAAAAATATTTTGGTGGACTACATAAAATGGTGGGATTTATGGAAAGGAAATTATTGTATTTTGGCTAAGGCCGATCGTGTACCCACACACGATATTTTTATCGAGAATGATAAAAATGGTGATTTTATTAAATGATTAATTTTCAGCATACTATGAAAGTATGGCTGGCAGCTTCTGGTGAGCATATATTATTTTCGGCATACTATAAAAGTATGGCTGGCAGTTTTTGGTGAGCATATATTATTTTCAGCATACTATGAAAGTATGGCTGGTAGCTTCTAGTGAGCATAATAAATATATCAGATCAGTGGATCTGGCAGCTTCTGGTGAGCATATATAGAATAGCGGATCAGTGGATCTGGCAGCTTTTGGCGAGCATATATAATATACTATATTAGAAATTGAGGCAGCTTCTGGCGAGCATAAATATATAGTATATTATCTCAGTATTTGAGGCAGCTTCTAGTGAGCAATACTACCTATTATCGGCTTATAATAAGCAGTCCTGGGTATGATCAGACTTATAGGTAGTATTGATTGAAACGACCGAGGAGTGGTCATCGTTGACATGTAATCGACTTGGTCGATTGATCGATGATTGGATCTGATGTAGTGATTTGATTGACTGTTTGATGTGATATATGAAGCATCTGTACATAACCTTGAATTGCAGGTTGGAACTAATGTCAAGATAAGTCTTCTGACTCGTGCTGTGCTTAGGCAACCATGTGGTGTATTGGTTTCATAATCGAGTCTTAGTGAGGTAGAACTTGCCGAGACATAATTTCATTCCGGTTGTGGGATAACATCTCAGGCCCATAGATGAGCCTGTGGAGGAGGAACCAAAAGAGGACGATGATCCATAAAAAGATGAAGAGCTTGAAGAAAACGAGCTTAGTGGAGGAGTCAGAAGAGGATCATGATGATCCTAAGTACGACCGGATGAGGACTAAGATCCCATCCTCTTTTGTGAACCCTGTTTTTATGTGAATAGAGTGAGATCAGAAAGTTGTGAAGAGTCTTGTGAATAGACTTTGAGTTATGCGATGTATAAAGGTTCGGTTGTGGATTTCAATATGAAAAATATGGCCTTGCTTTTCTATCCCATCGTTTTGTTGTCTAGGGATTTATAACTACTTCCGCATGTGCTTAATAAATGAAAGGGTCTGCGATACATAGTCTTGGGATATCGCATTATAAAATTGACCAAGTATAAGGATGTGTGCGTGCCCGAGGATCAGGGCGTGAAAAATAGAGAACAAGAATTTTCCTATTCGATTGAAATATGTCAAAGATATAGCTATGAAAGCTCAACTTGATGATTCATGGCTATGGCATCGGAGATTTGGCCACCTCAACTTTTATGGGCTAAAAATTCTCCATCAGAAAAATATGATGAGAGATTTTCTAGCCATTACAGAAATCTCAGACATTTGTGAAGGCTGTCTTCTTGGAAAGCAGCAGAGGAAGTCCTTCCTATCTTGAGGCACATGGAGAGCTAGGAAGCCATTGGAACTCATCCATACGGACGTGTGCGGTTCGATGAGGACAACAACACCTAGCCAGAATAAATATTTCATCCTATTCATTGATGACTACACTAGAATGACGTGGGTCTACTTTCTTCGAGAAAGATCACAAGTTTTCTCTATTTTCAAGAAATTCAAGAACCGCGTCGAGAATCAAAGTGGCCACATAATCAAAATCCTAAGGAGCGATAGAGGCAAGGAATGTAATTCAAGAGAGTTCAATAAATTCTGTGAAGATGAAGGAGTCCATCATCAACTGACTATTGGCTACGCTTCAGAGCAAAATGCAGTAGCAGAAAGGAAGAATAGAACCGTCATGGAGATGGTGAGATCCATGTAAAAGGAGAAAGGCATTCCCAACACTTTTTGGGCAGAAGCAGTTTATACTGCAGTATACCTGTTAAACAGGTGTCCAACTAAAGCTGTTCAAAATAAAACACCAGTCGAAGTATGGAATGGACGGAAGCCTTCAGCAAAGCATCTCAAAGTTTTTAGCTGTATTTGCTACGTTCACATCCCTAATCAAAAAAGGAGCAAGCTTGATGAGAAGACCAAAAAAGGAATATTCATCAGCTATAGCGATCAATCAAAAGGCTATCGGGTTTACAACCTAAAATCTAAAAAGCTCATGATCAGTTGAGATGTCGAGTTCGACGAGAATGCTGCTTGGAATTGGGATGAAGAGAAGATTGAGAAGAAGTATGTCAACTTACCAGACATATCTCCTGCACGTGAAGAATCAACACCACAAGAAGAAGGTGGAACATCGGATTCCTCCACTCAAGATGTAACACCACCATCCTCTCCAAGCCCAGCACAGGAAGAATCTACTCTTGAGTCTCCTATGCTAAGGGTAAAGTCTCTAGGAAAGTCTATGAAACATGCAATTTTATGTCCTTAGAACTAGAAAACTAAGAAGACGCTTCCAAATAAGAGGTTTGGATTAAAGCCATGGAGGAAGAGATCAAAATGATCGAGAAAAATGAAACTTGGGAGCTTGTCGATCGTCCCAAAGACAAAGAAATCATAGGCGTAAAGTGGGTCTACAAGATGAAGCTTAATGCAGATGGATCAATTCAGAAGCATAAGGCAAGACTCGTAGCGAAAGGATACTTGCAACAACCAGGTATTGACTATATTGAAACTTTCGCTCCTATTGCTCGCCTTGATACTATTCGGGCACTTATAGCTCTAGCAGCACAAAAAGAATGGAAGATTCATCAACTTGATGTAAAGTCAACATTCCTAAATGGATATCTTCAAGAAGAAATTTATGTAGCTCAACTAGAAGGCTTTACTGTCAAAGGTAATGAAGAAAAGGTCTTAAAGCTTAAGAAGGCCCTATACGGGTTAAAACAAGCACCAAGGGCGTGGTATAGCAGAATTGATTAATACTTCACCAAGCAAGGGTTCGGGAGGAGCATGAGTGAGCCAACACTCTACATCAAGACCCAAAGTAATTCTGATACACTTATTGTCTCTCTATATGTGGATGATCTCATATATACAGGGAACAATGAGACAATGATTCGAGAATTTAAAGAAGAAATGATGAAGACTTTCGAGATGATGAACTTGGGCTTGATGAACTATTTCCTCGGTATTGAAGTCAATCAAGATGAAGGAATTTTCATCTCGCAAAAGAAACATGCAGAAAAGCTCCTTGAAAAATTCAAGATGAATAATTGCAAAACAGTGGCAACACCACTTGTGATGAATGAGAAATTATTGAAAGAAGATGGAGTTGAAAAAGCAGACGCTTCACTCTACATAAGCCTAATTGGGAGTTTACTATATCTTACTGCTACACGGCCAGATATTATGTACGCAACAAGTTTACTATCACAGTTCATGCAGAGTCCAAGCCAAATTCATTTTGGAGCAGCCAAGAGAATTCTAAGATACTTACGAGGAACCACTGATTATGGAATTTGGTACCGACCTAATGCAACAGCTAAACTGATCGGTTACACTGATAGCGATTGGGCAAGATCATCTGATGACAGGAGGAGCACCACTGGTTATGCATTCACATTAGGTTTTGGAATATTTTTATGGACATCTAAAAAACAAGACTCAGTGGCACAATCTACTGCAGAAGCAGAATATGTTGCAGCTGCTACAACTACTAGTCATGCAATATGGCTTCGAAGAATTTTGGAAGACATTGGAGAACCACAAATGGAATCAACACCAATATTTTGTGACAACAAGTCCGCGATAGCAATATCAAAAAATCCAGTCCTTCATGGACGAACGAAACATATTGATATAAAATATCACTTCATTCGTGAAGTGTAAAACAAAGGAGAGATCTAGCTAAAATATTGTAAGACTGAAGACCAAGTTGCAAACATATTCACTAAAGCACTACCATCAACAAAATTCGAGACATTGAGAAGCATGCTCGAAGTATCATAAAAATGGATCAAAGAGGAGTGTTAAAATGTGATCCATTTTTGGAAACCTCTAGACTACACTAGACTACACTAGACTACACTTGCTTATGAATTAAGTATACTTAATGGAGAAGGAAGAAGTCGGCAGCAACAATTTGCTTGATTCAAAAGGAAAGTAAAAGTCAACAAAAGTGGCTGGGAGCTGTAGAAGATAGAAAAATGGAGAAAAAGGGAGAAGCAACCAGAAGATCCGGAAGAAGCCGCAACAATCAAAAGCTAAAGAACGCAAGCTGAATTTTATATTGATTCTTGTACTCAAAGTCGGTAGAAAAGGCGGTGAACTCACGCCTATAAATAGGAGTTAGCGGATGTTGTTCTAAGTAGCCGAAAACTAGAAATGCTCCCTCATTTGTAATACCAACTATCATAATAAAGTTTTTTCATATTCCCTTGCCATATTTTATACACACTTGCACACACACACACACACGCTTCCGCAAAAATCCAACAGCAAGAAATAGGTGACAAAACCACGATGGTGATACCGGGCTGGCAGTTCACCAGTTACTTCTCAGATGCTGGGAACCTCTGCTGGTTTTTGGAGCCTGAGCTTGCCAAGGAGATTTCTCGGCTCCATAAAGTGGTTGGTAATGCAATAACAGAGGGTCGTCACATTGTGGTTGGAACAGGTTCTTCACAGCTGTTTCTAGCTGCTTTATATGCTTTCACAGAAAATGATGCATCTGAACCCTTTAGTGTGGTGTCCGCAGCTCCATATTACTCAGTAAGTGTCACATCAGTAGTTGATGATATAGAATCTTATCTGTTTTAATTTCAATTTGTGACAAAGTCATTGTTTTAACTAGTCAAATATATGTTTGAATCATTTAGCCAAGATAGAAATGGAAGCCATTTCTAAGTACGATATGTTTTTTTTTGCAAATTATTGCATGATGTGAGTGGATTTTAGTTTATATGTGAGTGATCGTGATAGTAAAAGCGATGCTCTGGATATTATTGCTGGCCGTCATAGCTTGATTTCTGATTAATGCCCATAAGTTCATAAATTTTATTCTTTTAAGTGTGTTAGTTTATACTGTGGAAATATACTCTGTGTTGCTAACTGTCCAAATGCAAATACTTGCAGTCGTACCCAGCTGCAACTGACTGCCTGAAGTCAGGCCTGTATAAATGGGGTGGGGATGCACGCAACTTCACCAAGACAGGCCCCTACATTGAGCTGGTCACTTCTCCAAATAATCCAGATGGCTTTGTCAGGCAATCAGCGGTCAATCGAAGTGGGGGAATATTGGTGCATGACCTTGCTTACTACTGGCCACAATATACTCCTATAACATCAGCTGCAGATTATGAGCTGATGTTGTTCACTGTCTCAAAATCAACCGGCCAAGCTGGGATGCGCATTGGGTAAGATAATCAGTACGTGTGACGATATCTTCAATTTATTTCTAATAGGTTCTAAACTCAGGACTTCTCCCCTGAGTGTGGTAATCCTTCATCTTGTCTACACTGGTTGAGTCACACAACCCTGGGTTTCCTGGGGTTGGCCTCAAGGAATTGCTTTGATGTGGAATCAAGCTCAAAACCTCTTGCTTCATTAGATGGAAGGCACAAACACTTTATGAACCAAACCACAAGGGGGTCACAATATCTTCAAGCAATTTATTATTCAACTTCAAATTTAATTTTATGTAGTCATTATCGTACAATGGGCTTGATTATTCACCATCGATATCATCATGTCAAGTTCTTCTTCGGTCCAGTACAACTGCAGCTATACAGCACCTTATCAGCACGTAACGGCATAACCGCGACATTTAGTGGAATTCCATCTTTTCAAATTATCAGAAAGATTCTCTGCTAAAAGCTGCTTTTTGCAATTGGGGAGTAGTTATTCACTGTAGGTGTGACAGAAAGTAATCTGACAGACTGAAGCTAGACCAATGGTTTAACACTGAGGTACTTGGTTAAACTTTAAACACTAAGTGTAGTATTTACCTGGAGCTGCCATAGTGTGTGTCTAGGTCCATTTACCAAATTTTCAACAGCTGAGGAATTGGAAAATGCATGTAGGCAAACACTGAACAAGATGTCTAGGCCTTTTCGAGTCTCTAATTATGCCCATCTTAACATTTTGCAGTTGGGCCCTTGTCAAGGATCCATCAATTGCCAAGAAGATGGTCAAATACAAAGAGCTCAGCACCATAGGCGTGTCCAAGGATTCTCAGCTTCGGGCAGCAAAGGTGTTGAAAGTCGTTTCTGACAGCTGTGGAACAGCAGCCAGACCCAGAGAAAACTTCTTTGCGTATTGCCACCTCCTCATGGCAGAGAGGTGGAAGCTACTGAGAGAGGCAGTGAAACAAAGCGGAATCTTCAGTCTGCCTGAATTTGAACCGGGATTCTGCAACTTTTTCCAGCGTCTCTTCGAGCCTTTACCAGGTACATAGAATGTTGAAGCTGTGCACCGTGCCATTTTTAATGAATTCTTGGTATATTTTCTTGTGGCTTCATTGCTTATTCCCCTGAGCAGCTTTTGCATGGTTGAAATGTGAAGGCAGTATAGAAGATTGTGAAAGCTTTCTTAAAAGCCATAACATCTGGACGAGGAGCGGAAGGCATTTTGGGGTTAGCCCTTCATATGTCCGAGTAAGTATGTTGGACCGTGATAGAACTTTTGGCTGTTTCGTTAAAAGGTTATCGCAGATCCATCTGTGACGATTATTAGTAGGAGCAAGATCTTTTGAACATCAAATTCCAAGCCCCAAGTCTGCAAGCTAGGATTCTTGTGCATTTATTCCAATTTTATTTAAATCCACTCGTGCCAAGTACGAGATGGCGGTGATTTTATTTGATTTATCGCTAAAATCCATCCTAAGCATGCAATACTATCTGTACCAAGGTCCGTCCGTGCTAGTTATGAGTATGGGCAACTACTCGTGGACGCTAGATCTGTCTTGTGAGGAAACGACGAAGATTGTCTACTCCGTAATCAAATCCCTTACACATGTAAGCTTTTTTCTTTCTGGAATATCTTTGGTTCAATCAAGTGAACCGTTGAACTCCATGTTGTGGATAGCGGCGTCACTGGGCCATTCACAATCAAGTGTTCACTAACTTTTGCATATTTTTCATTTAGCTCCTCTCATCCATGTCTGACATTCTCGAGTATGCTGGTTTTGAGAATTGTTGCATAATGTATTTGAAAGGAGCGACATTAATCTGCAATACCACGAAAAAATTTCGCTTGTTACGTGATGACAAAGAGAGGCAGAACGAGGGAAATCATCACGTTACATTGAATCTTATACCAGTCCAGCATCACGTAATGCGTTCTAATTTGCAGTTATATGCCGAGTATTAAAGGGAATTAAGAGAGACGGCATAACATACGAAACTCATGAAAGTAAGCGGTGCGAAAAAGCTCATAATTTCCTAACACTTCAAATAACGAAATCGTAACTCATGCTACGGGCCCTTTGATTCCAAATTGGATAAGTCAAGATGGACACCAAAGAGCGTGCTGAAAATGGCCCCAAGCGTGGGGTGACAAAGGCTTCTAGAGCCGTTTCCTGGCCATCGCCTTGAGTGCTCTCGTTTATCTTCCGTTCAGTGACCCGCCGAAGACTCGGTTATTCCCTCCAAGTGATGCTTCCCACTCCATCGAGGACGTTAAAATGTGAGAGAGTTCATGAACAATTTCTTTCATTTCCGGTCTGCTGAAAGCATCGTCATTCAGACGTCGCCAGGCCAAATCCGCTATCTGTGGGGCAAAAGCAAAAAATAGCAGGAGTATCAGTTTTTTTTTTTGGGTGGGGGGGGGGGGGGTGGCGTGGGGCGCTTGGGGGTGGGAACATCAGATTGACTATTCAGTTCGTGTCCTGTTACTATCTTAATTGTAAGCTTTTTGTATGTATAAAATGTTTGCATAGAATAGTTTCGTATTGAAGAGCTGTTACTCATTTGATGTTCTAAGATTCAGAGAAATCGGTACATATGGATGGACCTGTCCTGCTATGGTAGACACTAATCACTTTAGATCTCATCACATGGATATGGAACATAATAAATCAAGCATACTGGTGCAATTTCACTGACCTTAAAAACCTCCTCAAAGGGGTAACTCCCTCTCACGTTACAATCTATGATTGCTTCCAAAGCATTTTGTGGTTTTTGGCCTTCGAAAATCGTTGTCATCTGGGAAAGGCAACAAATTAAGCGTTGAATCCTGAGATGGGATGTTAACAATAATTTCACGCAAATGGTTTCCTTGTATGGCAGCTGATTTTGACTAAGGATATATGCGCCTTATGTTTCATTTCATGCGCTAATGGCATTTTGTATCCTTACAGTTGTAATGGGGAGATTCGATGATGGTATGTTGTATTTCATGTTTCAAAATTGGAAGGTGCATGTAGCATGCACTCTCTCGTGAAAGCTGCGTATAAAACCAGTTAAGATCGCAAAAATGCTGACTTACAGTTGATACTAGGGTCCTAAACTTACTTGGGTCCCTGTCATCACGAGCGAGTGCGCGCTGACCAGTGACTATTTCCGCTAAAATCACTCCAAAAGCATAAACATCTCCTTTTGATGTCATTTGCAGCTCGCAGATGGACCTGCAGGGAAGCAGTAAGCTCCAAAGTCGAGTCTGAGATGAAATGCATGATGTCCGAAAAGGTTTGCACCATCGGTAGCATGTTTTCTCTGTTTCCCTTGTCATAAAAAAAGACCAAAGCACCTACTCAGGAGGAATATAACCAGGTGTGCCAACTACACGTGTTGCAAATACTTCTTGTTCATTGGATCGTTCCACCAGTCTTGCGATTCCAAAATCAGCCACCTGCCGACACAGCAAGTCAACATCATTCTAGGAGTTATTGTTGGATATTGCGGAAGCGTGTGTGTGTGCAAGTGTATGTGAACTATGGCAAGGGAATATGAAAAAACTTTATTATGATAGTTAGTATTACAAAGGAGGGAGCATTTCTAATTTTTGGCTTCTACAAACAAACGTCCACTACTCCTATTTATAGGCATGAATCCACCGCCATAATCTACCGACTTTGAGTACAAGAAATAATATAAAATTGCAGCTTGCTTCTTTGTCTCTGCTTGTTGCGGCTTCTCCCGATTCTTGTAGTTGCTTCTCCCTTATGCTCCATTTTTCTATTCTTTGCAACTCCCAACCACTTTTGTTGACTTTTCAACCAACTTCCAGCTGGCTTTCTTCCTTCATACGTATACTTAATTCATAAGCAAGTGTAGTCTAGTGTAGTATAGAGTTTTCCAAAAATGGATCATATTTTAACACTCCTCCTTGATCCATTTTTGTGATACTCCAAGCATGCCTCTCAATGTATCAAATTTTGT
Source organism: Eucalyptus lansdowneana (assembly GCA_017140395.1). Taxonomy (NCBI): domain Eukaryota; kingdom Viridiplantae; phylum Streptophyta; class Magnoliopsida; order Myrtales; family Myrtaceae; genus Eucalyptus; species Eucalyptus lansdowneana. The sequence continues at coordinate 4,430,108 of CM029484.1, read as the reverse complement.
TGATGGTAATGCTTTGGTGAATATGTTTGCAATTTGATCTTCAGTTTTACAATACTTCAACTCGATCTCTCCTTTGCTTTGCACTTCACGAAAGAAATGATATTTTATATCAATATGCTTCGTTCTTCCATGAAAGACTGGATTTTTTTTATATTGCTATTGTGGACTTGTTGTCACAAAACATTGGCGTTGATTCCTCTTGTAGTTCTCCAATGTCTTCAAGAATTCTTCGAAGCCATATTGCATGACTAGTAGTTGTAGCAGCTGCAACATATTCTGCTTCTGCAGTGGACTGTGCCACTGAGTCTTGTTTTTTAGATGTCCATGAAAATATTCCAAAACCTAATGTGAATGCATAACCAGTGGTGCTCCTCCTGTCATCAGATGTTCCTGCCCAATCACTATCAGTGTAACCGATCGGCTTAGCTGTTGCACTAGGTTGGTACCAAATTCCATAATCAGTGGTTCCACTTAAGTATCTTAGAATTCTCTTGGTTGCTCCAAAATGAATTTGGCTTGGACTCTGCATGAATCGAGATAGTAAACTTGTCGCGTACATAATATCTGGCCGTGTAGCAGTAAGATATAGTAGACTCCCAGTTAGGCTTCTGTAGAGTGAAGCATCTACTTTTTCAGCTCCATCTTCTTTCAATAGTTTTTCATTCATCACAAGTGGTGTTGCCACTGTTTTGCAATTATTCATCTTGAATTTTTCAAGGAGCTTTTCTGCATATTTCTTTTGCGAGATGAAAATTCCTTCATGTTGATGGACTTCAATACCGAGGAAATAGTTCATCAAGCCCAAGTCGATCATCTTGAAAGTCTTCATCATTTCTTCTTTAAATTCTCGAATCATTGTCTCATTGTTCCCTGTATATATGAGATCATCCACATATAGAGAGACAATAAGTGTGTCAGAATTACCTTGAGTCTTGATGTAGGGCGTTGGCTCACTCATGCTCCTCTTGAATCCTTGCTTGATGAAGTATTCATCAATCCTGCTATACCATACTCGTGGTGCTTGTTTTAACCCGTATAGGGCCTTCTTAAGCTTTAAGACATTTTCTTCATTGCCTTTGACAGTAAAGCCTTCTGGTTGAGCTACATAAATTTCTTCTTGAAGGTATCCATTTAAGAATGCTGATTTTACATCAAGTTGATGAATCTTCCAATCCTTTTGAGCTGCTAAAGCAATGAGTGCTCGGATAGTATCAAGGCGAGCAACAGGAGCGAAAGTTTCAGTATAGTCAATACCTGGTTGTTGCAAGTATCCTTTCGCTACGAGTCTTGCCTTATGCTTCTGAATTGATCCATCCGCATTAAGCTTCATCTTGTAGACCCACTTTACGCCTATGATTTCTTTGTCTTCGGGACGATCAACGAGCTCTCAAGTTTCATTTTTCTTGATCATTTTGATCTCTCCCTCCATGGCTTTAATCCAAACTTCTTCTTTGGAAGCGTCTTCATAGTTTTTTGGTTCTAAGAACATAAAATTGCATGTTTCATAGACTTTCCTTAGAGATTTTACCCTTAGTATAGGAGACTCAGAAGTAGATTCCTCTTGTGCTGGGCTTGGAGAGGATGGTGGTGTTACGTCTTGAGTGGAGGAATCCAATGTTCCACCTTCTTCTTGTGGTGTTGATTCCTCACGTGCAGGAGGTATGTCTGGTAAGTTGACATACTTCTTCTCGATCTTCTCTTCATCCCAATTCCAAGCTGCATTTTCGTCGAACTCGACATCTCGACTGATCATGAGCTTCTTAGTTTTTAGGTTGTAAACCTGATAGCCTTTTGATTGATCGCTATAGCCGATGAATATTCCTTTTTCTGTCTTCTCATCGAGCTTGCTCCTTTTTTGATTAGGGATGTGAACGTAGCAAATACAACCAAACACTTTGAGATGCTTTGCTGAAGGCTTCCGTCCACTCCATACTTCAATTGGTGTTTTATTTTGAACAGCTTTAGTTGGACACCTGTTTAATAAGTATACTGCAGTATAAACTGCTTCTGCCCAAAAAGTGTTAGGAAGGCATTTCTCCTTTAGCATGGATCTCGCCATCTCCATGACGGTTCTATTCTTCCTTTCTGCTACTCCATTTTGCTCTGGAGCGTAGCCAACAGTCAGTTGATGATGGACTCCTTCATCTTCACAGGATTTATTGAACTCCCTTGAATTATATTCCGTGCCTCTGTCACTTCTTAGAACTTTGATTCTGCGACCACTTTGATTTTCAACACGATTCTTGAATTTCTTGAAAATAGAGAAAACTTCTGATTTTTCTCGAAGAAAGTAGACCCATGTCATTCTAGTGTAGTCATCAATGAATAGGATGAAATATTTATTTTGACTGGGTGTAAGTGTCCTCATCAGACTGCACACGTCCGTATGGACAAGTTCTAATGGTTTCTTGGCTCTCCATGTGCCTCCAGACGGGAAGGACTTCCTCTGCTGCTTTCCAAGAAGACAGCCTTCACAAACGTCTGAAATTTCTGTAATGGCTGGAAAATCTCTCATCATATTTTTTTTGATGGAGAATTTTTAGTCCATAAAAGTTGAGGTGGCCAAATCTCCGATGCCATAGCCATGAATCATCAAGTTGGGCTTTCATAGCTATATCTTTGACATATTTCCATCGAATAGGAAAATTCTTGTTCTCCATTTTCACAGAGGCAATAACATTATTTCTATATTTATCATAGATAGTGCAGGTGTCTCCTTTAAAGTATAAAGAATAACCATTTTGAATCATTTGTCCCACACTGAGTAGATTTTGTGCAAGATTAGGAACCAAATATACTTCATGAATGTACTTTGGGCCTTTCTTAGTTTTAATAGCTATAGTCCCTTTTCCTTTCACATCAACCGATTCACCATTACCCAATCTCACTTGTGTTTTTACCGATGTATCAATATTGGTGAATATAGATTCATATCCTGTCATGTGATTGCTACACCCACTATCAATATACCATGGATCATTCTTCTCATCTTTTTCCTCTTGGCCTGTATAGAATAAATTATCTAAATTTTCTTCTTCCTTTTATTTTCCTTTTTCTTCTTCAACATAATTCGCTCTATAATCTATTTTAGAGCGACAAAATTTTTCTATGTGGCCATATCTTTTACAAGAGCGGCATTGTGGTTTATTTTTAAACCAGCAATCATTTTCCAAATGATTATTTTTCTTGCAAATACCACAAACTGGATATTTTTCCTTCCGTGTAGTTTCTTCTCTTCTTCTATTTTTCCATGAGCTTCTTCCACTATTTCTAGGATTATGAGACCGTATGTTCAATTTTGACTGAAAAGCACTTTCAACTGTATCTTCTTCCTGTGCTTACAATCTTTTTTCATATGCTTCTAAAGAGCCAATTAGCTCACTCACTGATAGGGTTTTTAAATCCTTCGATGATTCTATAGTAGTGACAATAGAATTGTATTTTCTAGTGAGTGTCACCAATATTTTTTCAACAACCCTTTGATCAGTGATATCATCTCCATAAGATCTCATCTGATTTACTAATTGTTTCAATCTACCACAATATTCTTGAACAGCCTCATAATTTTTCATCTTAGAATTCTCAAATTCCCTTCTCAAAGTCTGAAGTTGAATAGTTCGTACTTATTCAGTGCCTTGAAATTCTTCTTGTAATGTCTCCCAAGCCTTCTTTGCAGTCTTCACTCCAATTATTCTCGGGAATACTGTTTCCGAGAGTGCTTGCTGAATAAAATATAGAGCCCTTGCATCCTTTTGTAGTTGATCCCTTGGTACACTTGCACCTTCTTGTTGCGGCTTCTCCCGATTCTTGTAGTTGCTTCTCCCTTATTCTCCATTGTTCTATTCGTTGCAACTCCCAGCCACTTTTGTTGACTTTTCAACCAACTTCCAGCTGGCTTTCTTCCTTCATACGTATACTTAATTCATAAGCAAGTATAGTCTAGTGTAGTATAGAGTTTTCCAAAAATGGATCATATTTTAACAGTTATATACCCTAATAGCTTAAGGCAAAGGCAGAAAGCCTAGAAGGAAAATTCATGTGAAACTTCCGTCAAACCCACATCACTAAGAAGTGAATGCTCAAACCAATTATTCATTACCTTTGCTCTGAGCCCCTGGTCAAGTAAAATAATACTTGTCTTAATGTCATGATGCACGTACCACGCCTTGGTATGATCATGAATGTACTCAATTCCTCTTTCAGCATCAAGTGCTATATTTGCTCTTGCTGTCCAGGAGAGAGGTTGGTGACCTGCAGGAACTAGCAATTGAGTACCTTTAACAATTTTCTTTTTCTCCAGGCAGAAAAAGCAGGTAGATCTATTACTATTGTAACCTTTCAGTAAAGGATCATGAAGGTGGTCGTTCAGTGAGCCATTTGGAACATTCTCATGGACCAAGTATAAATAGTTGTCACTGCCTGATTATCCAAGAAGCTCCACCTACAAAGCTAGAGAGACAGTGAGATAGTAGCATGAACCTTCGCTTTTTCTTGATCGCCATTTTGCGTGAGAAATCTGTTGGAGAAAACTTCCTTGAGTATTTTGAACCTGACAAAATGTTTCCATCAGTCTAGTCTGAAGACTTACAGACTCTTCCATCAAATTCTGAAGACTCTGGATCACCAGACTCAAGACTCAAAGTCTATCCTCATTGACAGATTCTAGACCGTCGAAGAAGGCTTATCCAGAACTGGATGCTTCGTTAAGAATTTGACTTTATCAACTGGAGAAGATCTCTTGGCTGGATATAGCATGTCGGAATCCATTATTCAAATCAAGATTAATTCAGGGATTTTGGATCCGTTGATTGGCGAAGTATATTTGGAAGGTTCTACTTATGGAAACCGAGATCCTGATTGTATGGGCGAGCAGGATTGATGGGCTGTCGTCATGTTCCTTAAATAGCTCGAAGATCTTCCTAATTGATTATGTCCAACGGGTAGATTGGAAGAATTCCTTTGGTAAGTGCCAACGGGTGTGATGACATAAAGGAGTATATAAGAAAGACGTTCCAGTTGTTCGAGTGTGTGTGCGATAGAAGAATTCCAAAGTCTGAAGCTCCTTGTTCTTTGTCAATTAAACTGTTGAGCGAAATCTTGTATACAAAAGAGAGTCTATACCTTTGAGAGACCTTGAGGAAGTGTAGTAGAGTCTCTACACTGTGAAATCAAGGAAGAGCTTTTCCGTAACATCTCTTTTGTCCATAGTGAAATCCAGCCAGTGGGCTGTCAGTGCGGAAGAGTGGACGTAGGCTTGGACTAAGCCGAACCACTATAATCTCTATGTTCATATTCTCTTCTCTACGCTCCTTTACTTTGATCATAACTTGCTCTGATTACAGGAGACGAATTTCCTTTTCATAATATGTTGATTGATTAGTGCTGCACACTTATTTCGTTAAATTGTTTTTACACCTATTCACTGTTTTTACACCTATTCACCCCCCTCTAGGTGCTCATACTAGCTTTAATAATTGGTTTCAGAGCCTGTGTACTCACTTAAGTTGAAGTGTTTTACTTCAGAGTTAAAGATCCATGGCTAGTATGCTGGCTCCAGGACTGGTTGAAGGGCAAAGCAATACTAGACCGCCCTATTTTGATGGAAAGGAATACAACATATAGTAAAACAAGATGAAGGCATTCCTTAGATCAAAGGATCCTCTGGAATGGAACGTGGTAGACAAAGGAATCATTCCTAAAGCTGCACCTGTCTCAGAGAGAGGAAAAGAAGCTGTTGAGTCTAGTGAAATGACTCAAGAAGAGATAACCAAGAGACAAGCTCTTGATGCAAAAGCAATTTATTCTTTATATTGTGCATTATCACCTACTAAATATAACAGAATATCTTCTTGTGTTACAGCTAAAGAAGTCTGGGATAGATTACACATCACCTATGAAGAAACTAATCGAGTGAAAGAAACCAGAATCAACATTCTGCTCGGTCAATACGAAGCATTCAAAATGAAATCAGGAGAATCTATCACTGACATGTTTAGTCGTTTTACAGAAATCGTGAATGGGCTTGAAAATCAAGGTCAACCAATTTCTGATCCCATGAAAGTAAACAAGCTACTACATGGACTCTCTAAGGATTGGAATCACATAAAGACCTCAATAAGGGAGACACAAAGAATTATGCCACTTTCTGTCGATGAATTGGTTGGGACTCTTTAGTCTTATGAAGTGGAGCGAATCAATGAAGATGAAGACCCTAAAGGTAAGAAATCCATTGCATTAAAATCTAATGACGATTTTGATGTCACAAATTCTGAAGACGATATGGATGATGAAGAGCTTGCTCTCATGATAAGAAGATTCAGAATGCTAAACAGAAAAGGGAGAAGATTCAATCCAAAGAAACAAAGTTTTCAAAAGCAACAGACTAAGTCTGTTGAGGATGATGAATCCAATAGAGATGTTGTCTGTTTTGAATGCAAGAAAAAGGGACACATCAGACCCAATTGTCCCATTCTGAAGAAAAAGAAAGGAAAAGCTGAGAAATATCGAAAGGCACTCAAAGCAGAAACCTAGAGTGATACAGAATGTGAAGAAAGTGATGATGATTATGCCAATATCTGTCTTATGGCACAATCAGACTCAGATTCAAACTCAGAGACAGACTCAGATTCAGACAGTGAATTCGAGGTAGGTAACCTGAATATTCCTTCTAGAGTCTCTAAATACATTGATGAATTATATCTTAGTCTCAAAACCTCTCTCAAAAGGATCTCCGAACTCAAAATAGAAAATTCTGCTCTAAAGCAACAGGAAAATGCTTGGAAAGAAAAGGTCAAAAGTTTGGACAAAAGTATTACTACTTTGAAAAAAAATGCAGACAATCTTTCAAAAGAAAATGCATTTTTGAAAAATGACATCTCAAGTATTTCTAAAAGATTCTCTATAGGATCGAGAAACTTGAAAAAATTCTTTCAGCACAAAGACCATACTTCAACAAATCAAGTTTAGGAATGACTGTTGAAACCATTCCTCTAATTGATTTTCCTAAAGTAAAAGAAAGAATTAAGCAAAGACCTACAAAAATTGCTTACAAAAATCATTTCCAAAAAGTTTTTGTAAAACCGAAGAGGTCGCATGAGTGCTCTTAGATGTTCCAAGTGCAATAGGTCAGACCATTTTGAGAAAGAATGTCCTATGGTTTGGAAACCTGTTAAGAAGTTATGGGCAAAGACTGTATATTCCACTAACACCAATGGACCCAAGAAAATATGGGTACCAAAGAAAGCTTGAGTCTCTTCTCTAAATGCAGGTCACTATCAAGAAAAAGATTAAATGGTACCTGGATAGTGGATGCTCAAGGCACATGACAGGAGATTCAAAATGCTTCATAAAGCTTGTTCAAGTTAATGGTGGAAAAGTTTCATTTGGAGGAAATAGCAAAGGAAGAATTATGGGATACGGAACTGTAAAGATTGGAAGCCTCACGATCAGTAATGTTTCCTTAGTGGAAGGACTCAACTACAATTTGCTAAGTATCGGTCAGTTGTGCGACACTGGTTTCAAAATTAACTTTCAAGAGGGAACATGCTCAGGAACCAGTAAAGACTCCTCTCAGTCTTTCACGGGTTGAAGACATGGAAATATCTACCTCTTGGATGTCAAACCAAATTAAAACCAATGTCTAATCTCAATTCAAGAAGAAGCAAACTTATGGCACAGAAAACTTGGGCACATCAACATGAAGCAAATAGCCAAAATTTCAGCAAAAAAGCTTGTTCGTGGTCTACCCAATCTGTCATACCAAAAGTCTGATCTATGCACACCATGTGTGTTGGGAAAACAGGTAAGAAACTCATTCAAACCAATAAATCAAGTTTCCACTAATCATGTATTGCAGCTCTTGCATATAGATCTCTTTGGACCAACCAGAACTCAGAGCATTGGATGTAAGAAATATTGTTTAGTAATTGTGGATGATTATTCACGAATGACTTGGGTATATTTCCTGGCAAGTAAGTCTGAAACCTTCTCTTATTTTACAAAGTTTGCTAAAAATGTCCAAAATAAGAAATGGTATGTTATTTCAAGTATACGAACAGACCATGGAGGCGAATTCGAATATCAAGACTTTACAAAATTCTGCGATGAATCTGGTTTTCAGCATGTATTCTCTTCTCCATATACTCCAGAGCAAAATGGAGTCGTGGAAAGAAAGAATAGATCGCTTCAAGAAATGGCTATAACTCTTTTAATTGAAAGTAACATCTTTTCACGTTTTTGAAATTTAAGGCAGTTTTACAAAAGCATGCTATTTATTAACGAGTCTTTCTAAGGCCTATTCTTGAGAAAACTCCCTACAAGTTATTCAAAGGAAAGAAGCCCATTGTTTCGTATTTTCATGTATTTGGATGTAAATGTTTTATATTGAAAAATACAAATGATCGAGTTGGTAAGTTTAAAGAAAAATCGGCGAAGGCATTTTCTTCGGATATTCAACCACAAGCAAAGCTTACAGAGTCTACAACAAGAAGACTCAATCTATGGAGGAATCAATGAATGTCAAATTTCAAGACTCTATGCAAAATGAATCGATTCAGACTAAACTTGAAGAATCTGAACCTGCTCTAGACTCTACAAAGTCTAAATCTCCAGAAGCAACTCAGACTTCGAGAAGACCAGCAACAAATGATTGTCGAAGATTCAAATGAGAAAAATGATCAACGATCGACAAAGCAACCAGCAAGCGGAAGCATAAGTCCATTCATCCCAAAGATCTCATTATTGGCGATATTAATGAAGGAATTCGCACAAGATCAAAAGGCGCGAAGAGTCTAGTCGTGGCTCTTATTTCTGAAATAGAACCCAAGAGCGTAGAAGAAGCTTTAACTGATGAAAGCTGGATTGAAGCTATGCAAGAAGAACTCAGACAATTCAGCATTAATGATGTCTGGGAATTAACTCCTAAACCGAAAGGTAAGTCTATCATTGGAGCTAAATGGGTTTTCAGGAACAAGATGAACGAGAAAGGAAAGGTCGTAAGAAACAAAGCAAGACTCGTGGCCAAGGGATACATGCAAGAAGAAGGGATAGACTATTATGAGACTTACGCACTAGTAGCAAGGTTAGAAGCAATTAGATTATTATTTGCTTTTGCTTGTCATAAGAATTTCAGGTTATTCCAAATGGACGTCAAAAGTGCTTTCCTAAATGGATTTATCCAAGAGGAAGTCTATGTGGAACAACCGCCCGGTTTTGAAGACCCAAGGAAACCAGACTCTGTATTCAAACTGAAAAAGGCTTTATATGGTTTAAAGCAAGCACCTCGAGCTTGGTACGACATACTAAGTAAGTTTCTAATTCATAATGGTTTTGTCAAAGGTAAAGTAGATACTACATTGTTTATCAAAAGAGAAAGCAAAAGTTTTCTACTCGTCCAAATTTATGTTGATGATATTATTTTTGGATCTTCTAATGAAAATCTGTGCAAGAAATTTTCTAAGTCTATGCAGGATGAGTTTGAAATGAGCGTGATGGGTGAGCTAACCTTCTTTCTCGGGCTTCAAGTGAAACAACTGAAGGAAGGAATCTTTATTCATCAAGAAAAGTATACTAAAGAACTTATCAAAAAGTTTGGACTAGAAAATTGCAAAAAGACTGATATACCAATGTCAAGTTCTTTGAAGCTGGACAAGGATGAAGAAGGAAAGAGAGTTGACCAGAAGCTATACAGGAGTATCATTGGTTCATTTCTTTATCTAACTGCTTCTAGACCTGACATTTTGTTTAGTGTTTGTATGTGTGCCAGATTTCAATCAGACCCCAAAGAATCTCATTTAAGTACTGCAAAGTGTGTCATCAAATACATAGCCTCGACTTCAAGCTTTGCTCTCTGGTATCCTAAAAAAGGAGACTTTACTCTTCTTGGATACTCAGACGCAAACCTAGCCGGATGCAGAATTGATAGAAAGAGCACCTCGGGCACCTATCAACTACTTTGAAGCAGGACAATATCTTGGTTTTCAAGGAAGCAAAGTATAGTAGCTCTTTCTACAGCAGAAGCAGAGTATGTAGCTCTTGGAAGTTGTTGTTCACAAATTCTGTGGATAAAACAACAGTTAAGAGATTTTGGAATTGAAGATTCATGCACTCCAATTAAATGTGACAACACCAGCGCAATCAATCTCACCAAGAATCCGATTCTTCACTCAAAAGCAAAACATATAGAGATTCAACATCATTTCATTAGAGATTATGTTCAAAATGGAGAAGTTTCAATTCGAGTTTATTGACTCAAAGAATCAAGCTGGCGGATATATTTACAAAACCTTTGGAGGAAAATCAATTTGAAGTTATTCGTTCCAGATTGAATATCTTAAAGTCTAGAAGAAGTTCAGACTCAAGACTGAAAGTTTAGAAGAAGTTCGAGACTCGGGACCGAAAGTCTAAAGGAACTCGAGACTCAAACAATCAAGACCTTCGACTGTAAGTTATTTTGGAAACCTTTCACTCGGATCAAATCATGAAAAGGTACGATCATCTATCCAAAATTAACTGATGTTATTTTCCCAATATTTGCGTGATTAGTGCAATCCTTCCTTTTTCAAAAAGAGATTATTTTAAATTGACAGTTATCTAGTTTTTGAAAAGGCAGTTATTTTTTTTTTTTAAAAAGGCATTTTTATACTTTCTTTTTGCGACGCTCCATATGCCTCGCTTCTACGCCTTATATACAGTCGGTTACTCTTCATTTTACTCTCAAAAACCCTAAAAGAAGCACTGCTCTTCCATTTCTGTCTTCTTCTCTCGTTTAATCCTGCAAAAAGTTTTCATCTTTCTTGGGAAACAAGCTTGGAATCTCTCAAAGACTGTGAAGATGTCATCTCAAAGAAAGTCTTCGAGGATCGCGAACAGGGGACCACAGCAAATGCGTGAGGGACCTACGCACTTTGATCTCACTGAGGAAGAAGAATCTCCTCATCAGCAACAGAGCCCACAACATTCTCAGCAGCGTCCATCTTCTCCTTCTAGACCTCAGAATGTTGCACATCAAGAAGAGGAAGAAATCATCGAAAGCGCAGAACCCGTAAGAACTCTTAAGCCTGGCTTTACTTATAAGCTTTACTGTGCTTTGAAGAGAGGCGGTACTCCTTTGAACTACATTGACGAATTTTTGAAAGACAAAGGGTATCGAAATGAAACCTATTTTTTACGCACAATGGAACGATTGGGTATTGCTCCTGCTGGGTCCGCAGAAGAAGCTTTTGCAAACATCCCAAGCGATCCATGCGTTGGAGGGTTGAGTCAACCTGACGGGAACGATGATGATAAGTTGTACTCCCAATTTAAACCTAGACTGGGTGTTGCGGCAAAAGTACGAAGCAAGAGGACGGATCTGTTTCGTTCGGAGGAACACAAGCAACTGTACTCTAAGTTGCTGAAGCGTGGGGTGATAAACCCTAGAAGTGTGGACTTTGATCTCCTGGACTCTGTGAATTTCAATCTGCGGGAAAAATTCAGTCTTCTTCAACTTGAACAGTTTTGTTCTGAATCTACAGAGGCTTATGCTGAACTCACCGCTTATTTCTACTCGAATCTCAGTTTCCTAGATACGAATAGATTCTATTTTACTGTTCGAGATCAGGAATATGTGGTTGGCATGAATACATTGGCTGATGTGAGTGGGGTTGAAAGAGGGAGATATCAACCTATCAGTGTGTCTGTTGCTCGTGCAACGTTGGAACTTGTTAAGGATAGAAGGACGGAAGGCAAGATTTTCTATCTGAGGATGAATGCCTCCAAGATCTTGCTTCACAAGATTGTGATTAACTGCCTCAGACCAAAATCTACTTCAAAAAATCGATGTTTCAAACTCGGAGGCAAAGCTGATGTATGCCATCAATGCTGGGAAAAAGTTTTCTCTTCCACACACTATAATGTTCCACATGTACAGAGTAGTGGTGAAGGACAAGGGTCAACTTCCTTACCCAGCTCTTGTGACCAAGTTATTAAGACATTTGAATGTTCAGCCTCCCCGGATTCTCTGTGTTCAACCATGCGATCAAATGGTGGTGGGACTGAAGACGGTTTCCAAAATGCGTCTGAAGGAACTTAACAAGGCGATGGAACAATTCAAGGAGAAAACCCCTATCAAGACTCATCAAATCTCTTCGGCTGCAAAGAGGAAAGGGAAGGAGCCCATGGTTGCTCCATCCAAGAAAAGAAGAGCTCTCATCGTTGAGGATGAAGAGGATGAGGATGATATCACCATTTCTGCAATGGCTTTGAAGAACTTGAGTCGTTCTATTCCAGAACCGACAGAGAGATAGGAGAAAGATACAGATGAGACAGAACAGAGGACTGAAGAAAGAGAAGATTTGGAGAAAGAAGCAGAGGAGAGAGATGCAGAGGAGAAAAGATTTGAGGAAGAAGAAGAAGAGGAGAGAGAAGATCAAGCAGAGCATGAGGAACACCTTTCTCTACCTGAAGGCATGGAAATAGGGGGAGATCCTGAGAAAAGAGGAACGTCCTCATTCCCTGCAACCAGTGAAGGAATAAGTCGTTCTCCAGCAGATCCAGAGGACATCTATGCCTCTCAATTTCCTGAGGAGGGACGTGATGTTTCATCACCCAATCTACGTGACCATGCTGATTTGCCATCATTTGCCTATACTCCGTCTGATCGTGCAAAAGCCAGTACTCAGATTGACAATTCAGCAGACTTTCGCAGAATTCTTGATGTTCTCTTGGAGATGCGGGGTCAAATATATGCTCTGGGATGCGAAGTACAGAACTTGCAAAATACAGCTCAAACCTCTTCAGTTTCTTTGCATTATCAAATTCATGCCCTTGCTCTTCATGTTCAAGCAAATGCCAAGGGTGAAGATGTGGCGCAACTAAAGGAGGATTTGAAAAAGCTGGAAGGGATTGTCTAGTCAGTGGGAGATTTCCAGCTTGTTCGTGTTCCCAAGCAATCTTAATTCCATTCTCTTTTCATCTTTACCTTTTTAATGATGACAAAAAGGGGGAGAGATGTGGTACAGATTTGATTTTAAACTTTGAACTTATTTTTTTAACTTTCGTGTTGATTATGTTAAATTGACTTGATCTTGTGTTTGGCTGGTTGGACTTGAACTAGATTTGGACTTGACTGATTGAACATTTGCTTATCTTGAGTACTATTGATATCTCATGGTTTTGTTCATTTACAAGACTAACCTACTTTCAGATGCGATTCTAGTGTTATTTTTACTAAGCCATTTATCTTTGTAAGATATCCATATTTGCTTGAGTAATGTTTTGTAGGACAAAGTTATCCAAATCTGCAGGAAAGTTTTGTCACCATCAAAAAGGGGGAGATTGTTGGAGAAAACTTCATTGAGTATTTTGAAGCTGACAAAACGTTTCCATCAGTCTAGTCTGAAGACTTGTAGACTCTTCCATCAAAGTCTGAAGACTTTGGATCACCAGACTCAAGACTCAAAGTCTATCATCATTGACAGATTCTAGACCATCAAAGAAGGCTTATCCAGAACTGGATGTTTCGTTAAGGATTTGACTTTATCGACTGGAGAAGATCTCTTGGCTGGATATAGCATGTCGGAATCCATTATTCAAATCAAGATTGATTCAGGGATTTTGGATCCGTTGATTGGCGAAATATACTTGGAAGGTTCTACTTATGGAAACCAAGATCCTGATTGTATGGGCGAGCAGGATTGTTGGGCTATCGTCATGTTCCTTAAATAGCTTGAAGATCTTCCTAATTGATTCTGTCCAACGGGTAGATTGGAAGAATTCCTTTGGTAAGTGCCAACGGGTGTGATGGCATAAAGGAGTATATAAGGAAGACGTTCCAGTTGTTCGAGTGTGTGCGTGATAAAAGAATTCCAAAGTCTGAAGCTCCTCGTTATTTGTCAATTAAACTGTTGGGCGAAATCTTGCATACAAAAGAGAGTCTATACCTTTGAGAGACCTTGAGGAAGTGTAGTAGAGTCTCTACACTGTGGCATCAAGGAAGAGCTTTTCCGTAACATCTCTTTTGTTCATAGTGAAATCCAGCCAGTGGGCTGTCAGTGCGAAAGAGTGGACGTAGGCTTGGATTAAGCCGAACCACTATAATCTCTGTGTTCATATTCTCTTCTCTACGCTCCTTTACTTTGATCATAACTTGCTCTGATTACAGGAGACGAATTTCCTTTTCATAATCTGTTGATTGATTAGTGCTGTACACTTATTTCGTTAAATTGTTTTTACACCTATTCATCCGCATCTCGGTGCTCATACTAGCTCTAACAAAATCTAAATCATGACCAAACCTTTTTTATTTTTTATTTTTTTGACCAGTAGATACTTACCACATTAATGTGATGTATTTTGCACAAAACTTTAAGCTCACCAAAGAACTCCTTCGGCCAGCTGGATTTCATCTTCTTGACAGCAACTTCCTGAAATTGAGACAAGGCGTGTTTGGTCTTAGGATAGGAAAGCAGATCATTGTCTTGGATTGAGCTCCACGAAAAAAGGTGGAGAAAAGGTAAAAGCTTGACATGTGTATCATACCCGGTACCCTAAAATGCCATAATACACACTCCCATACCCTCCCTCTCCAATTCTCCGTGCATCATCAAAGCCTTCTGTAGCCTCGTACATATCCTCCAAGCTGTACATAACTGGTTTATCTGATTCAAATTTCACATCTGGGACAAGAATGATAGCTTCAAGTAAGTGTGTCAGATACTATGCATGCCTTTACTTGCCTTTCCTTAGAAAAGCTCATGAGAGGTCACCATGTATTTGTCAGAGAAATAAAATTCAAAGTGGCTCTCTAAGGAAAGACAACTCTTTCAGTTTCTTCAGCTTGTATATGAGCCTCATCCTTTTATGTTAAAATCAAAATTTCATCTCTAGTGCCATATCGTGTCCCGTAAGTCTCACTTAAACTTAGGCCATCATGAGAAAATTCCCAATTTTTCAGTCACCTAACTGACCTTCAAAGTCCTTTTTGTGGAAGAGTTGTTTCAGTGGGGTAGTCTTCTGGGCATCTGAGCTCTTACTTGTTGCCTCAGGATCTACATGTCCACCTTTGCCCCTTTTGTTTCTCCTTTGATATAACAAAATCAGTATGCTCATCGATGCTAAAGTTACCACTGACAGGATCACTGCCATCTCAATCCACTTCTTCATTTTCCCTAACACATGATAACAAACTGTAAGTGGATGCAAGATATTTGGATGCAAAAAATGTTTGACACCAGTACCACTCATGATTCCATATATGTCTGCTGTATATTGTCCCTGACTTGATCCCGCTTTATTTCGGTCTTAACTTGCCTACAATCATTCTGCAAATGAAAATTTTAGGCCTTGCCATCTTAAAATGACAACAGAAGATCACTCTTAAACATAAAGAGAGAGTTTAGCTTACATTGCTTGTGACCTTGAGTTGCCCTATTTTCCACAGGTACATACAGCACCCAACCGACATCTATATAACTAGGATCCTAAGTCAACTTCAGGTTCAGTTTCTCGACCTCACTCAAATTTGAGGACAGCAGATGGGCAATTTGTGATAAGAGTGTCATGCTCTTGAGCTGTGTAAGTCACGATTTCTTGAGATCCAACTTCCACACAACCGCACAAGAGATGCATAGTTACCATATTTCCAACATTAAATACGTCCTCACCGGTAACATTATAAGCTTGTCCCTTTGTAGAAATCATTGTAGACTCGGCAAATGAATCATCTGGTTTTACTTTGTAAGAAGTATCATAGGAGTATCTGTTGGTGCCATTCGGGTATGTACAAGTGCATGGCACGAGATACGAGATAATCTTGCTCGCTCCGTGGATTATCGGTTTGATTTCTGACACGTTGACTGAGTAGAGGGAGGCTATTTCTTCTACGTGACGTCCTCTAGAGATATGGTACAAGTAAGAATTGCATGATTGCAGTGCTTCAGAACATGGGAAAGGGCGCATGAGACTTATCCTGCTGAACACACTAAGGGAGAGAGCACTTCTGGAGATAAAAATCAGCGAGACGAGACAGGAAGAATTTGTTGATAAAACGAGCCATTCTTTGATGAAGAACCAATTGGCAAATAAGCAAAATGCACCTTTGAGCCTAGAGCTGTCTTTTGCTTTGCATCTTGTTGCTCTGATGATGACTGGCGAGAACAAAGGGTACTGTAATTATGACCAATCCTTTTAAACCTGTTGAAATATAGATAAAAGAATATTCAGTTGCGCCTTTAGCCGAGATCCTTGTCTTTTCCACCGGGTCATTATCTTTCGATCTTATTAAATCTGTACGCGACAAGTGCATGTTCTTTCTTATTAGCAATAGAACAAACTGCTACATGTGTTTAAAGAAAGTTCTGAAAGAGGGACATAGTCTTTAGTTTAAGTTCTTTTCAGGCATATTGTGGAAGGCCAAGGATGTCAAGGAGTGAGTTTGAGCACAAAAGTCCATCTTCTTGATACTAATTAGTCAGAATTGGCAGTGATTTGATACTATGGAATGTGATTAGTGTTAGGGAAATCCCTTATGATGTTTTGAAGATGACAAAATAAATCAAAGGCTACTAATGTGTTTAAATGTTGAGTAATAAATTATGCGAGATGATAGAATATGTAAAAGATATTGTCCGAAGTCTATTCTGAAGATTTCCAGACTTTTATGTCAAAGTTTGAAGATTGCCAGACTTTAGTGTCAAAGTCTATTCTACATCAGAAGTCTACCAACTCTGACAAATTCCAGACTGAACGTGAATGAAGAACCACAAGACAGATTCTATGCTGAAGCTGAACTTATTTAGACTATGTTCAGACCTTAAAGCTAAATCTGTTCAAAAGCAGAATTTGTTCAGACTTAGATTGTAAAGTCTATTGCTCTTAGACTTTACATCCAGAACTCAACAGAACGTAACACAAGCCCAAATGTATAACGGCTAGTGATCTAGTTTGAATTCTACGTCAAGATTGATTTGATTGACTCAATCTAATTGATTGACAATTGGATCTTGAAGACAAGAACTTTCTACACGAAGAAGCTCTACTTATGGAAACCAAGGTTCTGTTTGTATAGGCGATCGGAATCAATTTGGGATTCTACTTTTGTCACTTAACGGATACCAAATCTTCTAGATACAGATCTGTCCAATGGGTAGATTGAAATATGATCCTCAAGATGCTATCCAACGATTAGTTTGGAAGTGGAGGAGTATTTAAGGAGATGAATGACCGATGAGCAAATAAGAGACAGAGCATAGAATTTATAATTCCAAAGTCTAAGCGACCTTCGTTCATACACTTGTCTTTGGTGAGCTTAAACATTTGTGATCGTGAGAGAAATACCGAAAGAGTGACTTAGTGAGATAGTGTGATCTACTACTAAGTGTTTGCACTCAAAGTTGTAATCTTTTGTTGATTGCATAGTGGAATCCAGCAAGAAGGCTGTTAGCGTGGGAAAGTGGACATAAGCTTGATCTAAGCCGAACCACTATAAACCTTGTGTTTTTATTCTCTTCCTTAACTCCTTTATTTTGCTCAAATTTTATTTAATTATGATATATTTGCCAAGATTTATTTTAAACACCTATTCACCCCCCTCTAAGTGTTCGTACTAGCACTTTCAATTGGTATTAGAGCCAATGGCTTGGTTTATAAAAGTGTTTTTACTTTTGAGCTAAAGATCTTCTTTGGCTAGTATCTTGGCACCAGGACTTATGGAAGAGCAAAGCAACACCAGGCCACCATATTTTGATGGAAATGAATACAACATGTGGAAGAACAAAATAAAAGCATTCCTAAGAACCAGAGATCTCTTGCAATGGGATGTTGTGAAAAAATGAATCAATTCCACTGCTGCGTCTACATCAAATAAGAATGACAAAAACAAAGAAATCAAACCCCCCGCTCCTATGTCTTGGACGGAGATGTCCAAAAGAGAATCTCTTGATGTGAAAGCAATTTATTCTTTATATTGCGCTTTGTCTCCTGTTGAATATAATAGAATTTCTTCATGTGAAACAGCAAAAGAAGTTTGGGATAGACTTCATGTTACATATGAAGGGATTAATCGTGTAAAAGAGACAAAAGTAAACTTCCTGCTCAGCAAATATGAATCTTTCAAGATGAGACAAGGAGAGTCGATTGGAGATATGTTCAGCTGTTTTACAAAAAATGTAAATGGTTTAGCATATCAAGATCAGCCAATTTCTTCCCCAATGAAGGTCAACAAACTCTTGCGAGGTCTCTGAAAAGATTGGAACCATATTAAGACCTCAATCCGGGAGACTCAGAGGATTATGCCACTCTTCGTTGATGAATTGATCGGCACTCTTCAATCCAATGGAACAACTCAAAGACGAAGATCCCGAAGGTAAAAAGTCCATCGCTTTAAAAACTAACGCTGATTCGAATGATACAGACTCAGAAAATGACACGGACAACGAAGAACTTACTTTTTTTTTTTTTGGGTGAAGAATCGAACCCAGGTCTAAACGAAGAACTTACTTTTATGATCAAGAAATTCAAGAAGCTGAGTAGAAAAGGAAGGAAATCCAATGGAAGAAGACAATACAAGTATAATGGGCAGAAAAGAACAATGAAAGAAGATGATGAGCAAGGAAATATGTGCTTGATTGCACATTCAGAATTTGAGTTTGACTCAGACACAGATTTAGAATTAAAGTTTAACTCGGACACAGACTCAGAATCCGATGAGGAAATCGAGGTAAGTGATTCAAAAATTCCTACTAAAGTTCTTAAGTATATAAATGAGTTTTACTTAAATTTCAAATCTTCTCTTAAAAGGATCTCCAAACTTAAGAAGGAGAATTCTTGGGTTAGGCAACAGATCTTTCTTGAAAAGAAAAGTTTGAAATCTTGCAAAAAGATTTTTTACAAACAAATGAAAGTCGAGATTTACTTGTCAAAGAAAATGATTCTTTAAAAAGAATTTTCAAATATTTCGACAAAATTTTCAAATGGTTTAAAAACATTAGAGTATATCATTTCCATACAAGTACCTTACTATAATAAGTTGGGACTTGGTTTTGAAAAGGAAAATGATTATCTAATAGATTTTCCTAAAGTCAAGGAAAGGCTTAGACAAAGACCTCCTAGACTTGCGTACAATAAGCATTTTCAAAGAATCTTTACAAAACCTGTAAATGCTCTCAAGTGTTCAAATTGTGGAGACTCGAAACACTTTGAGAAAGAATGTCCTAAAGTCTGAAGACCTGTTGAGAATGATTTGGTAAAAACAACATATTCTACTAACTCTCATGGACCCAAGAAAAAATGGGTACCAAAGAAAATGTAAGTTGTTTTTGCAGGAAATAAAGAAGAAAAAAGAAAGAGAATTTGGTAAGGAAAGTAAATTTTTTATTCTCAATTTGATTTGGGCAATAATTCTCTTTGTGCCTTGATTGATTTAGACTTTATTATGACCATATTCTTTGATTTGTTTTATTGAAGAAAGAATCGTGTGATTTTTTTTTGTGATACAAGATTTGATAAGTGTGATCATTTTTGATATCCTGCTTAGAGACAATTAAGTTTATTTGGTTTGATTTTATGCCCTCATATTTTATTATATTTTACATAGTAGAAATTTGTTATATGTGATATTAATTTATTATGCAAAATACTCTTTCTTAAATATTCAAGGATTTTATTCTCTCTGATTTTATTGTGCTTTGACTAAGTGAGAATTTCTTTTTCAAGATATTATTGTGCATATTGTTATAATTTGTTATGATGGGAATATATGATTATTCATGGAGATTTTATATTTTGCTATAATGTTAAGGAAGGATCCAAATTGATGGATACCAATAAAGAAATGAGTTGATTGCAGGAAATTCAATAAGGCAAGAATGATTGCGAATCTATGCAAATTTTGGTGCAATCAGAAAAATATCTCCTACAAAGATTGGTAATGATTTTTATTGGTATATTTCAAACATATACCATGGGTAAGAGGATTTTTTTATCATCCCGACTTACAAATTTTTACGTGCATCTATCATGATTTTGGATGATTGTTTATTGCAAGTATCCTTTGTCAAAAATATAAGGCATTGCAATTTTTACTTGATTTGGCACGTGATAGAAATATCATCTTTCTTTTTGTGAAATACATCAATAATATATTTTGAGATTTATGCTCCGGGAAATCCCTTTGATATTGAAAGATATTATTGCATATTTATGGATATTCTTGCTATATTCTTAGAAGATATCTTATATCTAGCAAGTTTGATCCGCAAATCGAAGGAAGATATTATGTGATATTTTTCAGCAAAGATTGTTATCTATTATATAAGAATTTGCAAGTTGAAAAAGAATCTTTCATAAGGATTTTGGAAAGCTAGATTAAAAAATCATGGAGATTCTACACTATCTTCTGGAGGCTAAAAAATTCTCTTCATTGTGCAAAGTTTTTGCAAATTGTTAAGGAAATCCCTAATATGTCAAATGCGAAATGTCGAGTAGTTCTGAATTTTAATTTTATATATGCTAATCAATTTATTTATTTGAAGAAAGGGCATTATATATCACATGGATATTATTACAGCTTATTTGTGCAAAAAGTTCATTAAGTTTATGTAGGTTGAATTCGAGAATAGCTTGATTGAAGAAAATAATTTTTTGCCTCGAATTTCAAAATGCAAATGATCGTTGTGGATATTGTTGCTACGAAGGAAATAATGGAAATATATTCTGCTCAACGTGCACAAGCCACAATTAGTGCTATTCGCAAATATTGTCATGATGACAGGGGGAGAAAGCGAATCCAAAAGAAAGAAAAGAATCGTGATCATCTAAAAAAAGTAACAAATTGAGGGGCAGCATTGAACACTTATGGAATTTTTTTGAATCAATCATGATCGTGATCTTATTATGGAATGAAGGAAAAGTTAAATGTGTCAGAATTTAAGTTCTAAAAAATCTGGTTAGTGCATCCTTTATTACCTTTTGTCATTAATAAATCTTTTATTAATATTATCATTTTATTATGACAAAAAGGGTAAAGTGAATTTTATAATGCATCCGTGATTTTTGTTGGATATTTGCTGATATATATGATCGAAGTGAGCTATATTGCATATTTTTAATATTTGACTTACTTTGTAAATGCTGATTTTTTGGAAATTGTGTTTCATGCACAATATTTTTGTTATCATTTTATATTCTCTACGTGATACTATTTCTATTATTATCACTTTTTGATTATGACAAAAAAGGGGGAGAGAATATAAATATGCATATGTGTTGATATTTATTGAGCTGCGATTATCTTTACATATATAATTATATGCTCAATCTATTTGCTACCTTGAATTGCATTATTCTTTGAGATTGCCTTGATTTATTATTATTTTTAAAAGAATGAATACACATCTGCATATTCAGAAATTGTTTTGTCATCATCAAAAATGGGGAGATTGTTAGGGAAATCCCTTATGATGTTTTGAAAATGACAAAATAAATCAAAGGCTACTAATGTGTTTAAATGTTGAGTAATAGATTATGCAGATGATATAATATGTCAAAGATATTGTTCGAAGTCTATTCTGAAGATTTCCAAACTTCTATGTCAAAGTTTGAAGATTGCCAGACTTTAATGTCAAAGTCCGTTCTATATCAGAAGTTTGCCAACTCTGACAAATTCCAGACTAAACGTGAATGAAGAACCAGAAGACAGATTCTACTGAAGCTGAACTTATTTAGACTGTGTTCAAACCTTAAAACTAAATTTGTTCAGAAGCAGAATTTGTTTAGACTCAGATTGTGAAATCTATCGTACTCAGACTCAGATTGTAAAGTCTATTGCTCTTAGACTTTACATCCTAAACTCGACAGAACGTAACACAAGCCCTAATGTATAACGGCTAGTGATCTGGTTTGGATTCTACATCAAGATTGATTTGATTGACTCAATCTAATTGATTGACAATTGGATCTTGAAGACAAGAACTTTATACACGAAGAAGCTCTACTTATGGAAACCAAGATTCTGTTTGTATAGGCAATCGGAATCAATTTGGGATTCTACTTTTGTCACTCAACGGATACCAAATCTTTTAGATACAGATCTGTCCAATGGGTAGATTGGAAGATGATTCTCAAGATGCTGTCCAACGGCTAGTTTGGAAGTGGAGGAGTATTTAAGGAGATAAAGGACCGATGAGCAAGTAAGAGATGGAGTGTAGAATTTATAATTCCAAAGTCTGAGCGACCTTCATTCATACACTTGTTTTGGTAAGCTTAAACGTTTGTGATCGTGAGAGAAATACCAAAAGAATGAATTAGTGAGATAGTATGATCTACTACTAAGTGTTTGCACTCAAAGTTGTAATCTCTTGTTGATTGCATAATGGAATCCAGTAAGAAGGCTGTTAGCGTTGGAGAGTGGACGTAGGCTTGATCTAAGCCGAACCATTATAAATCTTGTGTTTTTATTCTCTTCTTTAACTCCTTTATTTTGCTCAAAGTTTATTTAATTCCGCATATATTTGCCAATGTTTATTTTAAACACCTATTCACCCCCTCTAGGTGTTCGTACTAGCACTTTCAATTAGGTGGTTCAAAAATGGAGGTAGAGGTCTAGTTCTGCTAGGTACTGGCACCATTTCCCTATATTACTAAGAACAATTTGACGTAGCGGCAAGCACTCCGTTCCATTAACATCTCTTTCATATATATCACGTTTTTGTGATGATGATTTATGTATTAACATAAAAGATTTCATCATCCGTGTCTTCATTGCTATGTCTTTTAGCAGTGTGGAAGCTAGCCGCGTCTTGTTGTTCATGGAAGTATGTGGGCGAAATGAGACTTTCTCAGCCTATTTTATTGACGTAAATTGCTGACAAGGGCGGCTAATCTTAATTTGAAGCTGAAGCTTTATGGCGTCGTATGGAGATCTTTAACGAGACTTTTCCGGGTGGCAATGAGCCAAATTTATTTTCGTTACAGAGCCAAATTTAACGAGACTTACGAGCTGATTGTTTAGCAGGCCATGCTTATTGCTTAATGCCTCTAGTTACTTAGCTTGGTAGCCGCTTTTCTTGGCACTTGATGTGTAAGTTTGGTAAAACTGATAACAAGCAACCAAACATAACGGTGCATTTTCTGATCAATTTGCTGCATTTGACGTTGATTCAAAGTTCTTCCGTTTTCATTTATCAGACTAGTAGACTAGTAGGGTCATACGCGACATTCAATAAGAGTCTTGCACATAGGTTTGTTAACCAATTCGGGCAACAGGTCTTTATATACCAATTTGGTATTCTTGCAAATTGCGATTGTTTTCTTTGCAATCTTGTGGAACGGTCCTTGTGTTGTCTTTTTTTGAGCTCGTGAGGGTTTACTTTTGGAGATATTTTAGCAAAACCTATAAATTGGATGGGCCTCTCTCAAAGTCATTAGATCAATATCATTTGGAGTAAGATTGACCTATAGGCCCAACGGATATGCATCCATTATGGGCCGATGGGTCATCGGCTTCGCAAAAGCTAGCTTTTACTTCTTTTTTCGGAAAAGGACACCACGGGTATTCTAACTTTTGTGCAGTACTCAAGTAAATGTCATAACTTCTTTTTTCCGATCACCTAATTATCACATCAGTGAAAAACCGAACACTTCAGTGCATTTGTCAATCTATTCCATTGGTTCATCATATGTGACGTTTTTTTTAAAATAAAAAATATGAAGTACAACATGGACAAAGGGAAAGACAAAGTGACACTTTCGTCATATAAAAAAATAATTCTCTCTCTCTCTCTCTCTCTCTCTCTCTCTCTCTCTCTCTCCCCACACCAAGGGCGATCCTCGCTCGTCTTCAGAAAACCTCAAGGCTTTCCCAACTTGAAATTCGAAAACTTCATCAGTAAAGCAAATCGTGAGGTTTTCACAGTAAAGCACTTGTTCAGCATGGTTTGCTAACAAATACCATTATGAGATGATACAGAGGGCGATGGCAGGAAGAAAGAAGGAAAGAAAACGATACAGGTTTCGTTGGCATTAGAATCAAGAATGCGTAAGTTCATTTGCTTTACTATGAAAACTTGGTGAGGTAAAGCCTCAGAACAATTCCTTCACTTTGAAAACTTTATCTCTCGCCCACCCCATGTCATCTTATTTTGCCGTTCGTTGCAAATTTCGGAAAGTAAATTTTCCCCAATTTGAGGAAATGGGGCTGGAATTATAACAATTTTGCTCCAATCTGTTAATTTTGCCGACTTTATTTTGCCAATGAGGCATAAGTTTATATTAAACATTGTTACGTCGGATTTTCAAGCATGTAAATTGCTGATTGAAATGATCGTTTTTATTTATTTATTTATTTATCAAAATGGCACTCGAATAATTGATAAAAAAATTATGACAATAAGTGAGCGGCACACTCACAAAATCCACCCATCAAATATTATTTAGAGTAGGATCGACCTACAACCCAGCTGTTATACATTTTTTTTTTTTTGAACGAAGCTGTTATACATTTATTATGGAAGACCTATCGGTACAATATGCCGTGGCCTTAAGTTAGTGAATTGAGCATGAATAGGTGTGGGTGGAGGCAAGATGGGAATCGCCCTCAGGCTACGCGACTCCATCGCTTTCCTCCTCTTCTTCCCAAAATCAACGTAGGAATCAAGACCAATTGCTCCCTTGAGTTTGAACCCACCACCTAATGCTTTTCTCAGGGATCCGGTCTTGCCTTCTTCGTTTACACCTTCAATACACAATTTAGAGAAATCCTAGAGTGAGTCTATCGAGCTGGAGAAAGAATCAAATGTTCATTATTAACTAATGTGATCTTTCTTGCCATAAGGAAATAAGAAGAAGAAAAAAGAATTATGGTCATATGTATTACCAGGGGCATTAGGAACATGTTGAGTAGGAAGCAAAGAGGCACTCGTTAGTGAAGGCAATAGATCGACCATGATGAGCAGATATGCCGCCATTGCTATTGCCACCCACTTTCTCTTGATACTCTTCTTTTTCATCATTGCTCTTAGACTGTACAAAATCACAACGCAATCACACTACAATAGTGGTATTGATGAGCAACGGATCATAGGCAAAGTTGGAACGTTAAAGGACTGGATGGCTTGAATAAATAATGTAGTGAGATTCTTCAGTCCCGCCGAGAAAGACGGCTTGTGGAATTCATGGTTTAATCACAGTCATTCATCTCTTGACTCTAAGTCTACAATAGAGCCATAAGTCCAATGTATTGTGGCCCATCTTAACTTCTAGGAGATTTCCTCGTCCTTGCCTTCAAAATTATAATCAATCTCTCGGATTCGAGTGACCATTTGTGGTTTGCTCCATCTTGACTTCACCTCCCTCGTGATGACCACACAAGGTAGCGATCACGAATTTGCATAAAATCTCTTCATGAGATCATCGAAAGCATAAAGATAAATCAATAAATCAAAAAACATCCATTTTTGTAAAATTTCATGTTTCGGTGGCTGGTTACTTAATTTGTCTAAAGGGAATCGATGATTATGCATTTGAAACAAGAACAATGCAAGAGTAAGAACGTTCAGAAGTGCCTCCAATCTCTCCACCAATCAGTCTAGCCAAAACTCGACCAATCCACAATCTTTTCCAAGGTCATTCTTCTCTCTCCAGCTCATACTGCTCCCGCCTAAATCTTGACGCTAATTCTATCTGAATTTCACGCCTTTAGTAGTATTTCTTGGCTTGGACATGTGGTAATCAACTATTTTATCATCGAATCATGTAATTTCACTTGTAGGCTCATTGAAATCCAGCTCAAGGCTCTTAAAAACCTTGGCCATTCTTTGTTTCCATGACTGACATGAGCTGGGTTGATGTTAATCATAGCCCGCATGTGATAGCAAGGCTGATTTTGAATGTCTATATCCCTCATGACCAATATGTGATGATAAGGATAATTTTGGGTGTCAACACAATCAGTTTTGCGATAGTTTGAAGTGATTTTAAATGTAATCTTCATCAAATAACCATTGAAAAAGTATTCTCAATCTCACAAAACAATTCATAAATCTTATCACAAGAAGATCTATTGTCTTTGAAACACTTGCAATTTTACCCCATCAAATGGGTTGACAATTATCGGAGCACTAGCACTATTAACATGAACTTCAACTTTTGCACTTTCATGCCTTTCTCCCTTAATTATGTTGTGAGCTTCTCCAACAAAAATATTGACATATTTTAATAATTTTCTTAAATAAAATACCCACTAAGAAGTGTCCCTAGGTCTCCAAGGTGGAAAGGATGTAGTGCAACTATTTTCGGCATGGTTAATCATCAATCGAACTAATGCATGTTGCTACATTAAATAGGGAAAAGACCACCAAAAACCCCAAACTTTGGCTAAAGTGATAAATTTACCCCAATTTTTTTTTTTTTGTGACATAAAAAACCACAAATTTTACAAACCATGACACATTTACCCCACCAAGGGCATTTTTGACTTTTTTTTCCTTATTCGCTCTTCCCTTCGCCAACCATGGCAGAGGGGAGCCGGCGTCTAGCGAGGGTCGCCCTCACTTGGGCTAGCTAGGGTCGCCCTCACTGGCGTTGGGCAAGGGCCTTCCTCGCTAGATCTAGCGAGGGGTGCCCTCACTCGACGCTTACGAGGGCCGCTTTCACCTGTGTCGGGTGAGGATGGTCCTCACTGGCATTGGACAAAGGGCGCCCTCACCAGATCTGGGGAGGGATGCCCTCGCCGGTGTCGGGCGAGGGGTGCCCTCGCTGGCGTCAGGCGAGGGGTGCCCTTGCTAGATCTAGCGAGGGAGGCCCTCGCCTGATGCTGGCGAGGGCCACCTTAGCTAGCCCAGGCGAGGGCGACCCTCGACCGGCGCTGGTGAGGGAAGCCCTCGACGGACGCCGGCTTCCCTCCACCAGCTCGGCCATGGCCGGTGGAGGGAAGAGAGAAGAAGAAAAGGAAAAAAAGAAAAAAATTTTAAAAAGTAAAAAGACCAAAATGCTACATAATTTAGGGTAAATGTGTCACACGGATAGAAGTTCAAGATTTTTTGTGTCATGAAAAAAAGTTTGGGGTAAATGTGTCATGGTTGGCAAAGTTCGGGGTTTTTCATGTTACAAAAAACAAGTTTGGAGTAAATTTGTTACTTTGAGCAAAGTTTGGGGTTTTTGGTGGTCTTTTCCTCATTATATATATGTCTCTTCAACATTAAAATCATAGTGGCAAAATTATCTAGCCTTTTTAAAATTTTTGTCTTGATCATCTTCCTTATAATTTGATATTTGCTATGATTGTTTTATCGATTCTAAATTCACACATTAGTTAACATTCATCGTCTTCTCTTCCACTCCTCAATTCTTAATTTTCTTTATTATCTTCCTTTTGTTTAGGAATTTCAAACACTGTTACTTAGCTAAAGAGAAATTTAGAGTGAAAATTCTATCCATTTGGGAAACGTGGTCTAAGTCTTGAGTCTTTTTGAAAAGTTGCAATGTAGTCCTTTGGATCGTCATTTTTTTCCCGATTTTTCATTGTTGACAACCTTTAAACACCTACTTTATAACCTTTCTACAAGTTATCACTTAAAGTGATCGGTGATTGTTAGTCATGATGAACTTACGTAATTTTAATGTGGCTAGTGGTGCATTCATCTCTATGGCACAATACATTGCTCAAAAAGGGAATTTATTGACTTGCAAGAGTCCTAATTTGAGAGAACATTCACTGATCCTAGTTACTGGTGCGTTGGAAGTTGGTCATTAATCGCATTGTTTGTCACTTTTGACTAATCAAAGTACCCACTTTCAGGGTGCAATCCAATAGGTACGGCCAGTTTTGGCCCAAAATGCAATTCTGGTCTACTTGGAAAATTTCTTGTCCTCATGTTCAACCTCCTTAAAAAGGTTGAGCATGAAGAAGACTCCAGGTTGACGAAGTTATGTTTTTAGATGGTTAATTGGTTTTCTTTGAACATATTTGTAGAAAGATTGATAATTGATAGTCATCACACGTTCCAAAGCTGCAAGCCTTGAAATGGCTTCCATGTTCAACAAACTTGAAATCCGCTTAATTTAGACTTGCTCTAGAATATGTAGATGATGCAATGCACGATAGAAAAAAAGAGAGAAAAAGAAAGTAATTTTTATCTCAATTAGCTCTTTTTTTTTAATAAATCGAGAATGCGAGCGTAAAGGTCCAACTAGATAATTTGCTCTCTTAAGAACATATCACATTATAAAACAGATAATTAATATGTTCGCCATAGCAAAGAAAATATTCTGAGGAGATGGTTGGATGAATTTTGGTTTTTCTATATCAGCGCGTTTGTTTGCACCGTGTTTGTTCCAGGAACAAAAATTTCTGTTTTTTTGTTCTGGGAACAAAAGGAAAGAAACGCGTTTGGGTGCGTTCTGTTCCTTTTTTTGTTTTTTGTTCCCAAAACAAAAGGAACAGAAATAAGAAACAAGAAATTCTTGTTTCTTATTTCTGAAACAGGTTTGAGGAACAAAAAAGAAAAAAATTCTTGTCTTCTCCTTTGCGAGCCTCTCCTCCTCCAAGCATCTCCACCGTCGTCTTCTCCGGCGCCTCCCACTCTCCGGCGTCGACAGCCGCCTCTGTCTCGAGACCATCCGGCTTCTCCACCATCGTCTTCTCCGGCGCCGACAGCCGCTGCGAGCGTCTCCACCTGCGAGCGGGTGACGGAGCTGGGTTGCGGGTCTCTGGGCGGCGACGGCGGCTGCGGTGCGGGGCTCGGCCGTGGGTCTCGAGCGGCGGACGTCTAGGAGCGGAGCGGCGAGGACGGCCGGTCGAGTCGTGGGCCGGCGCGGGGTCGACGATCAAGTGGATCTCGAAGTCGTGGGTCACGGAGCGGTGAGATCTGATGCGGTGGTGGTGAACGGAGGCTCGAGACCTGCAGATGCGTCGATCGGGCGTGAGGCGGAGGGGCGGTCGCCGATGCGGTGGAGGGAGACGATGGTGTGGCTCTGGGTCACCGTCGGCCCGGCGTGGCGAGGCCGACCTCGCGCCTGGCTGGGTGAGCTCGATCTCGCCTTTTTCCGGCGAGGCCGAGCTCGCCCAGCGGGCGTGAGGCGGAGGGGCGGTCGCCGATGCGGTGGAGGGAGACGACGGTGTGGCTCTGGGTCACCGTCGGCCCGGCGCGGCGAGGCCGACCTCGCTCCTGGCTGGGCGAGCTCGATCTCGCCTTTTTCCGGCGAGGCCGAGCTCGCCTAGCGGCTGGCGAGGCCGAGCTCGCCCAGCGGCCGGCGATGCCGAGCCTCGCCGGGGGCCGGCGAGCCTCGCCGTGGCTGGGCGAGGCCGTCGGCCTTCGTCGGCCGGTCGCGGCCATGGCCGAGGCCGGCGACCGGCCAAAAGAATAAAAAAAGAAAAAGGAAAAAGAAAATAGAAAATAAAAATAAAAATTTTAAAAATTTAAAAAAAAATAAAAAAATTATACAAACTTACCAAACGTGTTTCTATTCTTTTTATATTTCTGGAACAGATTTACCAAACGCGTTTTTTTGTTCAAAAATTGTTCCCTGGAACAGAAACACTTTTTTTTATTTCTGTTCCCAGAAACAATTTTTAAACAGAAACGTTACCAAACGCACCCTATATGCCTGCTACGTTATTTCTTTTGGTGGAAATTTTTTTTTTTTAGATCTTTTACTAATATAATTTTTTTCCGCAGATTTAAACCTTTTTATTTACAAAATCTTTTTACGATATCATTGTGACTGTGCTAAGGGTTCGACGACGATGGCAGAAAAATAACACTGATCACTTTCTTAACGCATTCAAAATACAAGTTATTTGGATCGACTATTTTTAGAAATTTCTTATTTGTTAACTTCTTTATTGTTGAAAAATAGTTATTTTTTTTAGTACGTTATTTTCTATATTTAAGGAGAAAAATTCCTAGAATTGGAGTTCCGATTGGGTCTGAAATGTGTTGGGTCTATGATAGGTATGATTCTCTAAAAATGTTTTGCATAAAATTGGATCAATATATGTTAATTTGGGTCGGACCCCATTTTCAACCCACCTAAACCGCCCCAATACACTGATTTGACGAGTCCACTCACAGCTAAAAAACAGAGATGTGGAATTACATAATCTGATACGCCACCTTTGAAAGAGTATGAGACTTTTAGATCGGCAAAAGGAGATTATGAGACATTTTGATCGGCAAAAGGAGATTATATACAGCTCCGCATGTGCACACTGAGGCAATGTGACAATTTGTTCCGAAAATCACTTTGATTTAATTTGTTATTGGTGAGTTGGAAGTTAGGCATAAATTGCATTGTCGTGACTTGACCTGTCAATTATACACATTTATTAATTAAGCTTTCAGATTTTATAATTAACCATTCCTATATTATTTTGGTGACATAATTTTCACCCTCTAAATGACTAAATGCACTCCATTTATACAAGATATAGGAAATCACCTTTGTTGTATTCCACATGTATGAATTTTCCCTTAATTTAGTTCTTTTTTATAGTGGGTTTCCTTCAAATTTAAACCCATTGTTTTTAGAAAATAAAAAATCAACATTTTATTTGTTAATTCAAAATAAATGAAATTTTGCTCCCATGAAAAATATTTATTTTACTTTAAACATAGTTTTTATTTTTAAAACCATTGTTTGTATGTAGATTTTCTGCATTTCTACGTGGAAATTAATCGTGAAATATGCTCAACGAAATGAAAAATTCTTAAGGTCTCTCTACTAGACAAAGTTGCTAACATGTATAGAAGTAAAAAAAAAAAGGAACAAAAGGAGAAGAAAAGATAGGTTTTTGATATGCATGATAATAACCGCTTCAATAATACTAACCGGATGCTATGTAAAACTTTAAAAACTAAAAGAAAAGAATAATGTGTAAATTGGGGTCCACTACTTTTAAGTTTCAATTGAATTTTCTTTTTGTTTTTTTTGTTTTTTTTTTTTTGGTCAGTCCTATTCTATTCCTACTCTACACTCACTCTCAAACTTGTGCCATGCCTCTTGCAGAGCATGAGAGTCGAAACCCACTCCTGAAATTTACGCATCCCCACTCCATTCCCCCCTGAGAAGGTGGGGATTTGAACCCCTCACCTCCTCCTTCCATGTTGGAATGGTGGCCACTGGGGCGAATCCCAGTGGGTAGTTTCAATTGAATAAAATAGAGCAATTTTTGTCTCTAACGAAAATGGAGTGGATCTAGTCATATAGGCTGCGAAAATAGCCTTCCCCTATAAGTAATGGTCAAACAAGAGGTTTACCAGAAAGAGCATTGGGAGCCACATGGCAAATCATTATTAATAGTCCTAAATCAATCAGGACAAAAAATGTAAAGGTGCGACATAATCTGAAGAAAATAAACTTTAATAAACAAAGTAAAATAAGTAATAAGTCCGGAATATTCACATCTCAAATAAGACATGGGAACCGTGCATCTAGTTTTTCACTGGCAATTTCCTTTTATTAGGAATCGTGAAACATTTTTTTTTTTCATCATTCGAAGTTTTCATATTAAATATAGATAGATCCACGTAATCCATCCAAATCTAGGTTTGTAATGCAATATAATCGTATGGGCTTTGCTATTAGGCCATTGTAGCCTTGTAGGAGTAACAACATACTTTGAGCCACATATTTTTGTAGGAGTGGATTTTATAACAATTTATAATTATTTATTATTATTTTTTGACTCAAAATAGGCAGTTAATATCATAGTAAATTAAAAACAGTCACGTAAGTATTTTTCTGACTGTAAATATCCGTATATACATGTACAGCTAAAGACATGGCTATAAATACTAATGGACTTGAGCTGGCTCTGGTTAAAATGCCAAGGTAGGTCAACTTTTGCAATTATTTTAAAGCCCAAAAACTGCTTTCTATAATTCTAAATGGAAGTCTTCATTATTGTACATACCATCGACCTCTATGTAGTGGTTCTTGATGAATTTTCGTTCCACTTTTTTCAAAAAATTTCGATTAGATTCAAGTATAATTAATTTGATGTTGAAGTAGCTTAGCTGAATAAATGAATAGTGTGTCCAAAAAAATTGCTCTATTATATAATTCATGGCAATATTACTGGCCTGATGTTATCTACTTGATACTGTCCTTGTCCTTGTCCTTATCGCCCTCATTTCTCAAATGTTATTATAATGCTCCTTCTCAATAACAGTCTATATTTGGCTATTTTTCTTGATAATAAATATACTTTCCTTCATTCATTTTTGTAAGCGACCCAAAAAATCAATTTTAGAAAAAAAAAAATTCGATGGTTAATTTTCCATGGAATAAATGTGTGTCATGCACATTATTGGTCTTTGTTAATTTCGAGATTAGCAATCAAAGATCTTCTACTTGACTCAATGTTTAAATTAGCTTGTTTGCCTTCCTTTGATTAGGAACAACTGAACAAGAAATGACAAAGTCCATTCCCAAAAGAGATGCACGTGTGGGACTAATTTAAACAATTGCCAACTCTCTCTTTTAATTTGCATTCCCAATGTATGCGGTGCAATTAGAGTTAATTATAATTAATTTAAATTATAATTAACCTAATCTTATATAGTAATTACGAACATAATTAATTTTTTTTCTAACACCCTTGGTGCACGCAAGATATGCCAAAGTCACTTTGGGGGTCAAATTAATACTTATTGGCGAACTTGGTGAGGTTTTGCCCGCCACTTTCAAGATCGTGCGTTGATCCATCATGCTTTTTTTTTTTTTTTTTTTTTTTTTTTTTGGTGCCGTTTTTGATAAGTCGGATTTAACTGGAAGGACTTTTTGTGCAGCAATAATCTTATTTTATTGTTTTACTCTGCCTTGATTATAGTACAAATGAATTTCCTCCTTTGCTATTTTATCCTTGGTTTCAACTTTTTTCGATTTGTTTTTCTAATCAAGTAGGTTAAGCGATGTTGAATTGACTGGTAGATGATTAGCCAAAAGAAGTGTATGGTGGGCCCTTGAGTCCCCACTTTATGGCCTGTCCTTATAACTTGAGAAAAGTTCAGTGCATCGTTCCATTTCCGTCTACTTTCCCCCGCATTACTGAACTTTCGAAATCTACGATTGAATTAGCGATAATTCCAAATAGGAATAATCAATTTTAGGATGGATTTGTTTCCCACCCTGAAACCAAAACCGGACCAGCTATTATAGTAAGAAAATGACACTCGAATGGGTGTCTATTGCAATTAAACAAGCAAATTGTTTTATAAATAGATTCGATTATTTAGCCATTTTATCAAAAATCTTCAAATCGTATCTTTTAAGCGTTAATCAAGTAATGATATAAGTAAGAAGTTTTGGTAGTCCGTAGACTACTTTTATGATTTGAGTGAATATTGTTGACGGTTGCTAAACTTTCTTAACGAATGGTAAAATTTTATTTACATTTAACCCATGCAATGAATTTTATTTACCTATTGAAGGCAGACATGTAGAATTTTCATCCAAAGTGATTGGAAAATGACTAAAAGAAATAGTCATTGAAGTTCAATGATTTGGATGCAGATTATTTCAAATTACATTGCCCGGTTCTCTGCTGGAAATTACATCTCGTAACAAATATATAGGACACCGATTTGCAATGCGGTATGCGAAAATGTGAGAATTGGTGAACCAAAACTCACACTTAAGGCTGCATTTGGCAGTTGGGATAAAATTCGGGATATGATATGATTTATCCTATCCTATGTTTGATCTCAAGACAGGATAAAGTTGGATATAAGGGAGATATAAACATGATAAAATTATCCCATGGAGGAGGTGGGATAAAGGTGGATAGGATTTCTAATGTCCATAATAGGAAAGTTATTTTTCTTGAATAACAAACTTATTAAATTAATAAAATTGGAATTATATTTCAATATAAATAATATTTGAATTCTAATTTAAGAAATTTAAAATAAAAAATACAAATTTATTTTTAATTAATGCTATTTTAATTTATATATTCAACTTTAATTCTATCTTATAATAAACATTCAATCTATAAATTAAATATATATTTATTATATATTTTAGGTATGTTAGTACAATTTACTATTTGATAAAATTTTATTAAAGAATGATGAAAGGGGAAAAAAGAAATAATAAAGAAAATAATATAAAAAGAGGAAAAATAAAATAAAAATAAAAATAAAATAAAGAATATTGTTACGTGAAATTTTCACTATTTCCATTTATGAACATTTAGGTTCATTTATAATGATATGTCATTTATATAAAAAAAAAAATGTACATGATATGATGTGAACATATTCGACTTTAACACTAGGATTCACTAAACAATGGGTATGATATAAAAAAAATCTCGGGATTTCATATCCTATCTTATCCGTCTATCCTTATTAAATCCGGACAACCAAATGTAGCCTAAAGGAACAAAAGATGCATAAATACATACACCCTCATAAGCTCAACTTGTAGAACCACAAAAGGAGATTATATACAACTCCAGATGTGCGCGTCAGGCAATATAAGCTCGTGGTCGCTCACCAACAACACCCATCTCTGCAACTGGACTAGCATTGCCTGCAACAATGGCGGGCCAGTTTTAGAGATCAGCCTATCTCGCTCAAGCCTCAGTGGCACACTCCCTGCAATCGACTTCGCTTCATTCCCAAACTTGACCCACTTCATTCCTAAACCTTCCTCAGTCAGCAATCTCTCCAAGCTCAGGTTCCGGGACCTGGGAAGCAATCTCTTCGAGGGTGGCATACCACCCGAGACAAGCTAATTGGAAGAGATTCGGTATTTGAGCCCCTTGAACAACAGTCTCAATGGTGCTGATCAAGTATATTTATGGAGATTAGATATCTCTTTATTAGAGAATATCATTAGAGATATTACTAGATATTAAGGATATTATTTAGTATTCCGTGATTCTCTAAGATTTTCCTTTCTTATTATTCGTCGGGAAAGGTTTTCTCGACAAATATCTTTCACCAAATGGGAAAAAGTTTGGCTTTATTGTTTGAAATGGGTTTTGTGTCATTTGGGAAAGGAAGCGACTCGTCTAAATTACAGGCAAATGAAAATACAGGAAAACAGGAGAAAAGTAAATGTGCGATTGAATGTAAAAGTGAAATAAAGGAAAAGATAACTAATGAAATAGTTGTTTGATTGTCGATTTTGACAAAAAGGTCTTTTACACGAATGCCTCTTTGGCTATTTATGATTATATTCTACGAGTAACTTCTCTTTGGCGGTAACCACTTCAATATCAAATCATTCCGGAAGTTTCGGCTTCCTGTCAATAATTGCTCTGCCTTGTCAATGTCGTTGCTAGTGTCGATTCCCATAACTGCTTTCGTTCTTATCTCATCCATCTTGACAGGTTTTCTGATGTCACGTCTTTCAACATCTTCATTGCTGATTGTTGACATTTCGGCCCATTGTCCATGGGTCCTCCCATGTTGGGCCTGCTTTACTCTTATTTACTTCCAAGCCAATAGGCCAATTTTGATGCCAACAAATACCCCCTTTAAAAGGATTAAAAGATCATTTTAATGACTATACTGGCTGACATTATCGCCTTGATTCTCACAAAATGTCCTTCGGCTTCTAATCCTCCGTTTGTGACTTGGTGCCTTTTAGGGTTATGAACCCACATACTTTTCAAATCGCTCATTACGCCTCTTCCCCTATAAACACATAGCTCCTGACTTTTAGCTTTGTCTCCTTCGATGCCATTGAAGCTTTCAACATTCAATTTTTATCTTTTTCTTTTGTTGTCTTCACCCTTTTTTGGTCCCCTCTTGGTCCTACCATGTCTCGATTATACGATTCCAACACTTTCCTCGCTCATCTTGAGCAACTCAAGTCCTTAAAGTATGCGGATAATGTCTACTTGTCACCACAAAACTCTCCAGAAGAAGTAGCTGACGAGATAGTCCTTGGTCCATGCCTACGAATGCTGGTAGCTTCTCCTTTCCTTTCTAAATGTTTCCCTTAGCATGTAGAAAAACCACTTCCTTTTCAAAGAGACCACCTTTTGGAGCATGTCTTGAGCCCCTCTTCTCAAAAGCTTAGGGCTTTCTATCCTTTTGACCGTGCCTTCTTTGAATGGTACTTTAGATTGAAGATTGTTAAACATGAGGTATTATGGGGTAAAGCTCAAATCGACAAGGCCTTGGGGCCCGTTTGGTTCAACTTTGGGGAAATGCCTTTGCATTTCCCCAAGTATCTTTAGAAAAATGGGCATTTTGTGAATGCTATAGTGTTTGGGAACTCTTTTTATTTTTGTGCATTTCACAAAGGAGCTTTGAGCTGAAAATAAAAAGGAAAAAAAGAAAAGGATAAAGGAGAAGGAGATGTTGAATCTGAGGAGGGGAACGTTTGGGAGGCAGCCGAGTTGGTGGGGGAGGTGACCGGTGGCTGTGGTGGTGGGGAGGCGGTGGGTCGCGCGACCCACGCACCGCCGTCGCGTGGGTCGCGGCCTCGGCGGCGTCGCACAGGTCGCGCGACCCACGCCTTTGCCGTCTTGTGGGTCGCGCGCCCTCGGGCGACGCCGCTGGGGCCGCGCGCCACGCACCGCCGTCGACGCACGAGGCCACGCGACCCACGCGACGGCGGTGTGTGGCGAGCGGATCGGGCGATGCTCGGCCCTTCGCGTGGGTCGCGCGACCCGAGCGACGCCGCCGCGAGGCCGCGACCCACGTGACGGCGGTGCGTGGCGATGGCGGTGCTTGGCGACGGCGGTGCGTGGCGACGGTGGCTCTTGGCAATGGCAGTGCACGGCGACCAGATCTGGCCGGCTGAGCACCGCTCAGCCCGTCGCGTGGGTCGCGCGACCTAGGCGACGTCGCCTGAGGCCGCGACCCACGCGACGGCGGTGCTTGGCGACGGCAATGCTTGGCGACGGCGATGCGTGGGCGACCAGCTCCGGTCGGCTGAGCTCCGCGGCTGAGCTTCACTCTTGAAGAAATAAGTTCAACGAGGAAGACGATGAACAGTAACTTTTGAGGGTATAATAGGAAAACGTAATTATCAGCAAGGGCAATATTGGAAGAAAAAAAATTAATTAATCCCCTCTTCAGCATTCCAGAGCATTCCAAATGCTAGCATTCCCCCAAGTATGGCTCCAAATGCTGAACCAAACGGTTGAAATTTTTCCCAATGGGCTTTTGGGGCTGAAAGCCCCTTGGGAATGCTGAACCAAACAGCCCCTTAGAGTTTTGCACCTTCGACTGTAAGCTCAACAATAAACTTTTAGGAAGCTTGGCAAGTTTTTGGTTGCCTTCGTTCAACTATTTCTTCCTTTGGTCTAGCCTTATATCAATAACCCTCCTGGATGTTTATGCTATCACCAATTTAAGTGTTGGATATATTGTTAATATAGTCCAAAATAATATGTTCACATACAAGCCCAATAGGTGAAAGCATGATTATTTAGGTCCATATGGGCCGGAGCCCAATAACTTGCATATAAAACCTCTAGGATTTCCCTACGCTGGAGGTAACACTGTTGAGCATTCCAAACTTGACGTCTCTTGGTGTAATACTCCAGGCAACCGCTTCTTCTCTCTCAAACCTATAATCTCTAACAATCTTGAAGTATTATATTCGTGTGTTAGATTTGAGCGAGTAAGGTGTCTTATTGAAGATTTTGTCAAGACGAACTCACGGGCACAATTTATTTTCGATTTCGACAGTGGTATTGGCCGGGGTTTGAGTTTGAATATTCGGGTGACCGAAATCTTTGATTCAAAAACCCCAAAATTATAGCCAATTTTAGAGGGTGAAACCACTTGGGCTTTGTTTTACTCGTCGATACGAATGTTTTGAGTGGCACTCGTGTCAATCGAAGGTTAGATGGAGAAGTTACGGCACCCGAAGTTTCCATATGAATTTCTAGCGAATTTTGGGGACGAAATTTCAGCGAATTACCACCGCCCGCGGTGGAAGCGGTGGTTAAGGCTTGGTACCCCAAACGCAGGGGGAAGAGTTCGAGACTCCGTGGAAGCGTTGCTTCAATGCAAAACGCGCGGTTTAACCGCGTTTGGGGGTCAGCGGTGGGATCCCCGGCGCTCCAGGGTTTACTCTCCCCGCGAAGCGGCGTCCGGAGGTTCCCTGGGTCATCAAAAAAAAAAAAAAAATTTCCAGCGAATTTCGGCGGCGAAAACTTCCAGCGAGTTTCAGTGACATAGGCAGTCCACCTTAAGGTTTTTGAGCGCTCCAAATCTGTTTTTGGGGTTTGTTTTGTCAAATTCCATCTCTACAGAGCAGTTTGATGAAGGTTAGGGGAGTTATTCGACTTTGTGGCTCCGAGGACTCCAAGGTGCACTCTTTTTAATACTTTTCTCTGATTAAAATGGCAAACCGTAGTTCCTATGATATTTTAAAGTTGCAATCATTTGATGTTACTGAATTTCATGGCTGGAAATTACATGTTCAATTTGGCATGAAAGAACGTGACATATTCTATAATGTATTAAGTGATTTTGCATCTACCGCTGAAGATGTGGATGAATATCAATGGAACAAAGATAAGGATTTTTGTAGAGATTACTTGTTGAACTCTCTAAATCTTAATCTGGCTATGACTTATAGTGAGTATAAGACGGCGAAAGAGATATGGGATCACTTGAACATTCAGTTCCAAAAACAGGAGGGATTCTCTAAAACTCTCTTAGCGGAGAAATTCTTTGACTTTAAATTCACTATGAATTCAAGCATTACCTCTCAGTTAGTTGAATTTGAGAACATGAGGAACAAGCTGAAAGATGATAACTCTGATATGTCTGATAATCTCTTTGTCGGTCTTGTGTTGAGCAAACTACCAATTGAATGGAGTTCTTTCAAGACTGAAATGCACGGACTGAAGATACAGATGGGATTAGATGAATTAAAGAGGTATATTCACATTGATGATCAAAATATTACTAGGAAGAGTTTGGAACAAGTGGGATAACAAAAGTCAGTTGCCAACTTAGTTTCACACTCCAATAAACCTCAGAAAAAGTCCAAGTCACCAAAAGGTGAATCCTCTTTACAATTAGAGGCCAAAAAGACTATCTTCAAAACGAAGAAGAAGAGCAAGTGCCATAACTGTGGAAAGTGGGGTCACTGGGTAGCAAAGTGTAAGTTGCCGAAGAAGCCAAAGAATTACACACCACAAAATGAGGCCAATATGCTAATTAGAGGATCTGAGCCTCGAGCCTTCATTGGAATGATATAGAATGGAAAAGCCAACGTCTTTTCTGAGTGGTGGTTGGATAGTGGTGTTACTTGTCATGCTACAAATGACAAGAACTTACTCACTGAGGTCACAGAAGTGAAAGACACTGTAGAAAATTGCAATGGTCGTGAGGCAAAGGTGATTCATGCTGGAACTGCAAATTTGGTGCTTTCTTCGGGCAAATTACTAACTCTGAAACATGTTAGAGTAGTACCTTTACTTAAAAGAATTTGATTTCTATGAATTTGCTTGATAAAGCTGGTATGTCATTTTCAACTATGAATGGTAGAGTAACTTTATCTGTTAACTCATATTATTTTGGTTGTGCATTCATGGTTAATGATATGTATATGTTGAGTTTAAATGTTGATAGCATAAATCATGTGAATTCTACTTTGATTGATCCA
The DNA here is from genome assembly GCA_017140395.1 of Eucalyptus lansdowneana. Taxonomy (NCBI): domain Eukaryota; kingdom Viridiplantae; phylum Streptophyta; class Magnoliopsida; order Myrtales; family Myrtaceae; genus Eucalyptus; species Eucalyptus lansdowneana. The sequence goes on along the minus strand of CM029484.1, from coordinate 4,390,544 downwards.
AAGTTGCTACACAATATACTTTGACATGTGAATTTTAGGAAAATGCAACATTTAGCTAAAACTCACAACATTCAATTAGATATTTCTATTCGATTTGACAAGTGTGAAGTGTGTGCACAGGCTAAAATCACCAGAAAACCCTTTAAGTTGGTTTCTAAAAGCACACGACTTCTTGAGTTAATACATTTTGACATTTGTGACTTTAGAAATTACATTACTAGAGGTGGTCGGAAGTACCTAATAACATTCATAGATGATTTTTCTAGATATTGTCATGTCTGTTTGTTGAAATCGAAAGATGAATCTTTTGAAAAATTTAAGATTTTCAAATCTAGAGTAAAAAATCAACTCAACTTGAAAATTAAGAGGTTTAGGAGTCATAAAGGAGGAGAATATACTATGTCAAGGTTCAAGGAATTTTGTACTTCAGAAGACATAATACTTGAAACCACTGCTCCTTATTCACCCCAATCAAATGGTGTTACAGAGCGTAAGAATATAACCTTAATTGAAATGTTAAACTCTATGTTACTTACAGCTGGCATGCCTTCCTTCTATTGGGGAGAAGCAGTTTTAACTACTAATCACATATTGAACAGGTTGCCGCACTCTAAGTTGTCTATGACATCTTATGAGATATGGCATAAGCACCCTTGTAGATATAATACTTTTAAGACTTAGGGCTGTATTGCTTATGTAAGCATACTAGATCCTAAAAAACCTAAGGTGGGATCTAGAACCATTACTTGTGTATATCTAGGTAGTGTAGAAGATAGTGCTGCAAATAGATTTTATTGATCTACCTACTAACATGGCGAAGAAACTAGAGATGCAGTGTTTTTCGAAAACAAGTTTCTTAGAGATCAAGACTTGAATGTTTCTGGATCTATAAATATGATTTCAAAATCTCTTGTAAAATTTGAAGCAAGCCCTTCTGACACTAATTCCACATAGTTGGTTATTGAACCAATTCTAGTTGGAGTATCTATAAGAGAGAGAATTCCCAAAAATTTTGGTGAGGGCTCGTACTTACCATCTTTAGGATAATCCATTCTCCTATCGGGAAGCAATGAGATTTATGGAATTTTTACTATGGGCAGAAACCATAGATGATGAAATGAGCTCTCTGCTGCAGAATCACACTTGGCAGCTAGTAAATTTGCTAAAAGGGACTAAAGCTATAGGCTGTAAATGGGTGTTGAAGAAGAAACTGAATAGTGATAGATCAATAGCCAGATACAAAGCACGTTTAGTAGCTAAATGCTATAAACAATAGAGTGGAATAGACTATTTTGATATCTATTCAGGCTGTGTGTCATCTGTCAACTATAAGAATTCTTCTTGCTTTGACATCTATTGAACACTTTGTAGTGCATCAAATGGATGTAAAACAACTTTCTTAAATGGAGATTTAAATGAGGAAATTTACATGGAACAACCGGAAATATATGTTATGAAAGGTGTTGAGGATAAAGTTTGTAAATTGAATAAATCATTGTATGGTCTTAAACAAGCACCTAAGATGTGGCATCTTAAATTTGACAAAGTGATAAAGAGTTATAGCTTTCGGTCTAGTTATTTAGATAGATGCCTTTACCGTCGTTCTATGTCAAATAAGATAGTCATCATTTGCTTGTATGTTGATGACATGTTAATTCTTGGTTCCGATCATTCTGTAGTGAGTGACATGAAAGCTACTTTAGCTAAAGGATTTGACATGAAATATCTTGGTATGAAAGTAAGTTTTAATTGGCAAGTCATCTCCCTTAGCCAGACTCATTAGATTGAGCAAATACTTTCTACTTGGGGATACGATAAGTGTAAACCGAGTGAAACACCATATGATCGTAATAACAGATTGAGTCTTAATGAAGGGATTAGCGTGGATCAGTTAAAGTACTCGAAACTGCTTAGTAGTCTCATGTATGCTATGAGTTGCACTAGACCCGACATAGCCTTTATAGTTGGCATCCTGAGTCGTTTTACTAGTAATCCTAGTAAAGAGCATTGGGATGCTCTCGATAGGCTAATGAGATACCTTAAAGGTACTAAAGATTATGCTCTCTATTATTCTAGTTATCCTCCAACTGTGGATGGATATTCTGATGCCTCATTGTGCTCAGATATTGGAAATAGTAAGTCCACTAATAGATATGTATTCACTTTGGGTGGAGCTACTATTACTTGGAAATCCAAATGACAGACTTGTATTACATTGTCGTTTATAGAATCAAAAAATTTTGTTTTAGCCTCAACCGGTGAAGAGGTAGAGTGGATAAATAATCTCATTGTGGATATTCCTTTGACTCGGCTAAAGATTAATTCTTTAATCCTATTCTGTGATAATCGAGCAACTGTCCAAGTCATCAAGAATGCTCTCTTTAATTCAAAGCAAAGACATGTGAGGGGCGAGACATGCTTATTTGTTGAATTATCTACGAGAGAACAAGGGGTTATTACCTTGATCGATGTGAGATCAAAGGATAACATAGCCAATACTCTCACCAAAGATATGCCTAAAGATCGATTATTCAAAACAGTGGGGGAACTAGGGTTAAAGACTATATAGGCAAGTCTTAACTACCATTTACTTACCTTCTAATTGTGTGTTTTGAATTATCGAATATTTCTTTATTGGCTATAATGATAAGCACAGTTTATATGTTTCATCGATATTCACGAGTTGCTAACTAATTTGAAAATGGTGAGTTATCTCATTCCAAACTTGATGAAGATGACTTTAACCTAATTCAAATGTTCTATCGGGGAAACTTGTGTCATTCCAAACTTGATGATACAATTCAACTAGGTTGGACTATCCTTTTGGTTAAATGATCTCATTCCAAACTTGATGCTAGATTATTTGACTTTAAGGAATCGATAAGCTGTGACATTCCAAATTGAAATATAGAAACAATTATTTACATAAGAAGCCTATTGATCTTTTTCTTAATTGAAACTTGATATTACATGACTAGGTTATTGAAGGTAACTTGACTATTGGTATGTTCTTTGAAACTAGACAATAGTTATGCTCTTACAAATAAACTTAAGTTGATGGCTCTTTGTAAATCACATTATTTAGATCTTGTTCATAATATATAAAACTGGATTGATGCTTATGAACATGATATTATGATGTTTTATGACATTAATATATGTTCTTCTCTGTCTAATGGAATGGTGCTAAACTTTTATTCAAATGATTGAATTTAAGATAATATGAATTCATATTTGACATTCTACAGGGGATGGCAGAGATGGAGGAGAGCTTAATGAGTAGGATTTTGATCAGGATGACCTACTTGATGAATGAATATATATCATTTAGAGCGTGTGGGGACTTGACAGTTTACCTACTATTGCCTATTTTGATGGAGTCTATTTACTTGAGACTTGCATTTTACTATCTCTATTTTGTGAACATTATTTCTTATATTTGTAAGACCTTTGACTATTTTGACTGGCCTACTTATACTTGATTAGTAAGCATATGTTAGTTGTGAAGCGAGTCGAGATTTATTTTGGGTGTTGAGATTTGGATGAGTTTAGACTAAATCTAAAACTCCTAATACTTATTTTGATTTATTGATCTCAAAACAGATTCATGATAAGAATGATTAACTTATTTAGATTGCAAATGATGATTGAGTTTAATACTTTACTAATGAAAACTCTTTGGTGATCGAGTTAATTGTCTTGGACTAAATGTGGACGATTTATGTTTGTATGAACATTACACTGATCATCTTATTGGATTGTGCTGTATGGTGAACATAGGAGGAGATTGTTGGATATATTGTTAATATAGTCCAAAATAATATGTTCACATACAAGCCTAATAGGCGAAAGCATGGTTATTTGGGTCCTTATGGGCCAGAGCCCAATAACATGCATATAAAAACTCTAGGGTTTCACTACGCTAGAAGTAACACTATTGAGCGTTCCAAACTTGACGTCTCTTGGTATAATACTTCAAGCAACCGCTTCTTCTCTCTCAAACCTATAACCTCCAACATTAAGTCTATATGGTGATGACCTCAGTGTTGTTGACTCTGCAGCCTACCCCTTTTTCCCACAAGGTGCTGGCCTTTCATATACCCATTTTCAAACCACCTATGTTCGCTAAACGGGTAATGTCGAAGATGAAGAGCATGTAGCTTTCCTACTTTACTGGCTACCCATGTTTATCTTTTGTTGTCCTTCTCTTCCAGTAGCTCAAGAGTTGAGTGGTTTGGCTTTTTACCTCTCACGAGACAAGCATATAGACATAAATCATCTCACCCTAGTCGCTCTCTATCGAGGTCTTGGTTTGCCTCTATTGCTATGGGTGTACCCACCGCTGGGATCTTCCATGGCCCATTTCGGATTCTTCAGGCATGGGTTGGGCTTTATTTCTCATCTTTGTTCTCATTTGCCAAAATCAATCTTCAGCTAGGGTTCAAGTCTGAGACATTTTATCCCAAGAACAAAGGGGCACAGCTAAGCTTCCGCCTCCGTCCCACTCCTGAGGGGTCTTCGTCTTTTCAGCGTTTCCTCCATTGGTTCTACCCTACCTCCTTGAACAATGACAATTTTTGTCTGCCTTCGAGTCCAAACTTCATTTTTGTTTTAAACTTTCATAGTCCAAGGATAACTAGAAATTTTGGCATTCTATCTTGGTTGTGTCTAATATGACCTTAAGGCTATCTCTTAAGGGGAATTTGATGTCCGCCGTAGAGATTTATTCCCCTTAATATTGTGCTTGGCATTTTGGTTGTCATAAGGCATCTCGATTGTCGCCCTTTACTCTATGGACTTCCCTTTTAATGAGAAGCATCATTTAGTGGTAACCAAGGCAACCGAACCATTCGTTTGCAGTCGCATGGTCACCCATAAGATATTTCGTAGTTTCTCAATCAAGCAATTTGGTCTAGCTACTAGTATCCTCAAGAGTTTTACTACTTAGGGAAGGACCCTCATTTCACTGAAGATTTCACACTATTCTTAGTAAGGTTGTCTCCAAGAACCTTCCTGCTGATGCCGTAGAACTTTCATCCAGTTTATCTTCTTCTTCATCTCATCAAGCATCAAAGAGGGCGTTAGATCTAGCTACCACCCCTTTCTTGTCTTTGTGACATTGGCCTTCATTATGCTCCAGTCTTTAACGTATTTGCTGCCTTATTTTAGTGGCTTCTTAACAAGTATCTACACCTCGAACAAGGATGCCTATGTCTAGATTAGTCCTTGAAGTTTTGATTGCATGGTCTGCACCACCAATTCGCCTTATCTCTGGCTCCTCTGCTCCTAACGTTGTTAATGTAGCATTGTCACAAGTTGAAGGCCATTCTTCTGTTGATGGTCCGGACCGATGAATCATGTGGGTTGAACATTTTTTTGGCTCATTCGGACATAAAGAAATGTGGCACCCCCGAAACGGCCCCCGATCCGTTAGGGTCGCCACAGTTAGTTTACCTTTCACTTGCCCTAATAATGTGTCACTCTGATACCATAGAATTATAGTGGGTCCAAAAATCCTGGGGGTTTATATCGTTTAGATCGGTCCCAGCGTAGTTCATATAGCGGAAGTATATTCAAAATCTCCCTATCCCATACTCCAACAAAATAATACAATGCAATGCACACCAACTACACATTTCATATATATATATGAGTTAGAGCCGAACTACTTTTATTTACATAGCTTGATGGACATCAGGAGTCGGTACATCAAAAGGCCAAGGCTTTTCTAAGCTCAGCTATAACCAAAAGTACCCGACTCTATAGTAGTCATGTATATCGGTCCATCATCTAGTGTCGGCTGTCCAAAAAGAAGCTTCATCCTCCCTCCATCGCACTCAGTCACACCCAACCTGGTCCGTCAGCTGGCAGCAGCGGCAGCATCCCTAGCATAACCCCGTCGTAGCGGACATGAACGGACAAGAACTCCTGAATGACAGGGCTGGCGGGTGATCCAACGTTGTACATGACCAGAACCCTCACACGAACAAAAACTAACCCCTGTATCTCGGGGTGAGGATGCTCCGTACACTCAACCTCGATGTCGGTCGGTATGCCATAGAAAGTACTGGGGGTGACTGGCGACAGAGACATAACTCCTAGTTTGAAATGTTAATTCCTAAAAGGGGTGAGTACAACCACTCAACAGTAAAAGATTCATCAAGCTATGTCAAGCATTACTATAAATATCCAGATTGTAGTATGGTAGACAAAAACAAGAAATTAGAGAATAAGTATGTATCAGAATCATGAAATCCTTTAATGTGATGACAATGTAGTCCTAACGTGTAGCACAACATATCCAAGATGGACAAATTTCAATCATAGGGCAAAATTGAATATCAAGTTCCGTTCCACGCCATACACTCAGTCTTATATCCAGACCTCACACATTTATAGTAAAATCATTCATTTTATCATTCGAAAGGTTTCATCCCTGGAGGACAAATGTTTGCGTCTCTCTAGCATTCGCATCCTTCCAGGCATCACGAAAGTCTCTGGCATTCAGCCACTTAGGGCCACCGGGCATCCGGAGCAAATCACGTCTCCAGGCATCTCGTACCCCACCTGGCATCACGAGGAACCTCGGGGGCCTCCCATGAAAATGGTTACCCCGGCCATCCGGAATTACGTATCGACTAGCATACTACCGGGCATCCCGAAACTCCCGAGGAAAAACCTTCGGCATTCAGCCACACAGGGCCACCAGGCATCCACAAGGCATCGACTCATTCGATCCTTTGGGCATCCCGACTCTCGGGGCATCGTTGACCCGAGGGTCCAACGGCAACAATTTAACATTTTAAATTTACAAGAATCCTTTCAAATGCCAAGAACAATCCATTTCATGCATTCACTATTCAATCTTAATATTGCACAAATATCCACAACCAATACCATCATATCACATAACCATTACAAGACATATTTACTTTTGGGACATTTTTGTGAAAATTCGAAAATAGGGCAACTCGATTTTACCATGCACAGTTCTGGTAAATATTTCGAAATAAATACTAAATGAGCTCGAAAAATTTTGAAATTTTAACATGTTATCAATGAGACTTTAAGGAAAAGGTTTTGTGAAGAGCACCAGGTCAAATTCATTACGTATCAAGAGTAAACAATTCCGGTATTCCTTATTGACGTTCTGTAAAATTTCCAGATTTATCATTTCCGTATACAAATCATTTCGTCAACCAAATATTTTCTATTTATGCTAAATTTTTGATATGTTACTCTTACAGATGTGCTCTCCAACTTTCATTAAGGATTCGAAGTCAAATTTTAACTAGAAAATTTCCAGAAAATCGAGAGATCACCGGAGGTCATGCTGTTCTTGTGAAAACAGTTTACTAGCCTAAAGAGAACTATTCCTACCCTTGAGTCTCGGTATCCAACGTCCACAGCCAAGATTTACAAGCATATTACACCACAATACAGCATCTTTACTTCCCAAAAATCCACCATAGCTAAATCCTTGAGTTCTCATTTCAATTCAAAAGCGAAATCCACCAAAACATGCTCTATTTTTGCTCAATTACTTCAACCAGCTTCATCTCCTTCATCAAAATCGACATGCAACTCCAAATTCCACACTTTCTCACATCCACCAACTCCTCACTAGATAAAAAAAGCAAGCAAAAACATAGATTGAAGAACTTCCACTTGCCTCAAGTTCAAAGCAACCGCAACAAGCAAATCGGCAACTTGGGGCTCCGGGCGCGGCTCGATCAATGGCAGAGCTAGGCGGCGTCGACGGCAGCAGCTAGGACACGGCGGAAGACGGTCTTCCTCTTCCCCTTCGCGGCCCGCACTCGCGCCCTCTCTCTCTCACTCACTCGCCCGAACTCTCTCTGTCTCTCGGTCTCACTCTCTCTCTTGGCGGTTCCTTCAATCAATCCGCCTCCCCCTTTTTCCTTTAATCTCTTGATTAGTTAGTAATCATTAGATTTTGCATGCAAGAGACACTTGGCTCCAAGAGGAAAACAAGTAGCTTCATCAAGAGGACAAATGGAGGAGGTGGCGTGGCCTTCTCCATCCGGTTTCCCCCCCCCCCATGGGCCGACGGTTTTGTGGGCCTCTTGGCTTGCTTTGTGCCCGAAAAATTAAGGCCTAGTGGTCCAATTTAAATGGCCTTTAGAAAATAATAATAAGCCCATAATTCCTACACCACTTTAGGGCATTTTGATTTTTATATAGGAATCAATATATATTCCCATAACAAATTTCACATAGGGGGTTCGGTCCAAGAGATAAAATAAGGTAGCCGATGATGTAATTGTCCATAGGGCCATTCAAAGACAAATCTCCTTTTCCTCAAAATTAATATTTCGGGTCGTCGAAATTCTCGGATGCCACAAGAAATGAGTCATTTCTACAGTGTCTATATGTGTGTATGTATGTATGTGTATGTATACACACAGAGCCTATCTAGTGTCGCGACTTAACCCCTTATAGGGGAGAGAGTTTTAGGTTTAGGGGTATTGTCAAATGTAATGACCCCAACTCCAGGTCGTGGAGTTATCATTGTGACGTCCCAAGGACGTCGCTGATTCGTTTCTTTTTAATTTTTTATTTAAGCACATGTGGAAGTGTTACAACATTGACTCTTGACTACACACAACAAACAAGCATCTAGGAAAACACTACACAAATCATACTGCTATTATATTACAATAGTTTATTTACAAGCCATTTCGATGGGCCTATCCTTTTTACATCATCCTTAAATATTCGTGTAGGCCAAGGGAATTCCTGTCTCCTGTAGCATGACTGCAGCTTCGAAACTAGTGTGAGGTTTTCATGCCTAAAAATCTGAAAAATAAGGAGTGAGTCCAAGACTTAGTAAGTAGAAACCCCTAATCCTCTACTAGAATGATATCTTGTCATCAAATCTAATATGTACAGTACTTGTACTACAATATAGACGGCGAGATAGAAAACAATATTACTGCTTCACCTGGACTACCTATATGTGTGTCTTCAAAGTAATTTCCATGTATGCTTACTGTCGCAACCAATTTTTCGGGTTTGAACCACCTAGGGTTTGGCTAATGGATTGTTAAGCCTAAACTTAACTCGGGCTCTCCCAAGCCCATACCAATTCGCGACTTAGGTTTGAATTCTTAACATGCGATTGATTTTTAAATTAGGAGTCGCCACTAATCTATTTTTGGTGGGTCGATTAGAAACCCAAGTAAAGTAATGGGAGATTCACTTTACTCCTACGAACCAGAGACTAGAGGTACGGGGACTTAGTTACGTTAGATTTCTCTAACGCCCTTTCGGTACCTTTCTTTTTATTTTGAAAAATGTTTGGCAAGTAATTTGGATTGATTTTAAATCTATTTCTCTAACATATGAGGTGTTCATGCAGGTGCGCAAACCACCAATTTAACACCCAAGAAAGCAATTAAATGATGCAGAACTTACCTCAAAGCAAACGAAAGCATCTGCAGTGTTAAATTAAAATCCACATCAACAATCCTATATATGGTTTCTAATTAACACGCAACTTCTTTTCTTTTCGTTTTCACTTATTAAACAAGACTATAATCCATATGCAATGCAATGCTTTTAATTTAATATGAAATGATATGGCATGGCAAGATGTCCTAAACATATGAATAAAATTTTTATGATCTCTTAATGAACATGCAATTGTTAAATATGCAACCTAAATTAACCAAAATGACTTAATTCTAATGGCGTGCAATGCAATGCAATGACGTACAAAATTATTTCAACTAAAATGACATGTGACATATAATTTAATATGCAAACTATGTCACGCAACATTCATTAAATGACCTAATCTAATGACGGACAATTTCTAATTAGAAATGAACCTAACAATAATCACTAAAATGACATGCATTTCATGAACCTAAATCTATATGACATGCAAATGACATTTTTTATTTTAAAAATGCAATCTATCCTAAAAATTGCAACTAATTTATCCTAAGACAAATTTTAAGAAATTTGAAATGATATAGCTAGATTAAGATTCTATCTAATTTAAACTAGGGATTAAGTCATATTAAATCCTAATTTAAACTAAGACATTATCTAAATCTAAAATGCAATTTATCTAAAAAAGATGATCTAAATTTAAAATGAAACGTGCAATTCTAATCTAATATGCACAATGATCTTTTTTGTGTTTTTCTTTAAGAAATTCGAAATTAAAACTAAGACATAATTAAACATGCAATTCAAATAAAAAACTAACAACCTAAATGAATGGACTTTCTTTTTTGAATTTTTTATTTAAAAATTCATAATAAGATTGCAATCCTAACATGCAAGATAACAAAAACAAATCTAATTCTTATTCGGATTTTTCTTTTTGATTTTCTTATTTAAAAATTCGAAATCGATTGCGTTTTTAACCCTAAGACTAAGAATATTCTAAGACATACTTAATCCTAATTTGAATTTTTTGATTTTTTCTCTTATGAAAATAAAATTGATCCAAACACACGATATCAAATCAAGCAAGACAATATTGATATCCAAAAATTGGCGAACTATATCTCGCGCATGAGATCGGGTTGACCAATTTTTATTTTAAATCGCGAATCAAATCTCGGGCTTGAGATTGGATTGTCGATTTTTATAAGGGATTGCGAGTCGGATTTCGGGCGTGAAAATTGGACTATCAATCCCTCGCTTGAGGGGACTTTCATGTTGGAACATCAATCATATATTTAGGAATAATCCTACTAAAGAAAAAAGTAAATAAGTGAGAATAACATTTTAAAAAAATAAAATAAAGTAAATAAAAAAGAACTACCCAGTTGATTTCCCTTTTTTTCTTCTTTTTCCCTTTCAAGCTTTCTGTCCGTGCGGCTAGTCACCGGCTCCGGTGAGGGGCAGCAGATCAGAGGTCTGGCAGGGAAGAAACTCCGGTAGCAGCAGGTGGCGGAGCTCGGGAAGGGGACTCGGAGCAAGGCTGGCAATCGGGTCGACAACGGCAGCAACTTCAAAGGCGGAGCAGAGATGGTGCGGGTGGTCCTCGGGCTTGGCTGACGGATGCACGGCGTCGACAATCAAGTGCGAGCGTGACGGGATGGGCTCCTGCGGGTCGCTCGGAGGTGCGGAGGAGCGGTCGGAGCACGGTCGTCGGACGCGGGCTGCTGGCCGGGTGCAAAACCGCGGCGTCGGGCAATCGGCTCATGTAGAAGACTCCGGTTCGCAGCACGCGGAGCGCGGGTAGTCGCGGTGTAGCTGGAGCGGTCGTCGAGTCACCGAAATCGTGGGTCGGTGCGGCACGAACGGGAGAGCTCGAGACGGACACCGGCGGGGCTTCGAGCGAGGCGGTCGCGGCTGGCCTCGGCTTCCGGGCGGCGTCGGCGTGGCGAGACAACGGTGTCGCGGACAACGTCGATGACCGGTCGGGATGGCAAAGGAGCGGCGGCAGGCGTGGAGTCTTCGCGAATGGAAGTTACAGAGGGGCGAGCGGCGAGGGAGACGATGAACAGTGTCCCTCTACCGCTTGTACTTTTCCCCTCTACTTTTCTTTTCTCTCTCTCTCACCTGTCTTTCTCACGTCACTTTCCCTCCTTTTCTTTGACTTTTCCCTGCACTCTCTCTCTCTCTCTCTCTCTCTCTCTGCGAAGCAAAACTTCTTTTCCCTTTTTCTTTTCTTGTTTTTTTTTTTTTTCCAAAAGAAGCTCTCCCCTGGCCGTCGTACACGGTTGCTTTTATAGGGGGTAAGAGATAAGCTTTCGATTTCCCCGCCAAATCTACATCCGCGATACATTTTCACCAACCGATCACTATTGATAAAAATTTCAGATTACGATGAATATTTTCTCGAAATCCAAATCTCGCGAAGATAAATCGCAATATTTTTTCACACATGTGCTCTTATCCAAAATATTCATATCCCGGAAAATTTTCAAAATTTTTATTTTTCACGAGATAATTAAAAAACATGGGCTTGGGCCAACCAGCTCGCTTCGTGGGCTTAGTCCAACTAATTTGAACCCGTTTGCACTGGTCCAATAAATAAAATGCCAATAACAAAATAAATGCAAATATAAATCTATATGCTATGCAATTAATTAATTTAACCCCTAATTTCCTATGCAATAAATAAATAAACTAAATCGTCAAAATTTAGGTGTCAACACTTACCTTCGTTTTATCCATAAACACATCAAGTCACGTAGTAATAAACATACCAGCATGTATAAAAGATTCATTAACATACATTCTAGCTCAATCAAAGCATCCCCTCTTAACCAAGGCATCCCGATGGCTAGCTTACCCAAGGTATCTAGGCTCAACTTAGGCATCCTGACTCAACCAGGGCATCATGTTCTCACAAACAAGGCATTGCCACCAACGCTATGTGACAATGGTCTTCTTCTTTCATTTAATGATCACATGTCATGCATTGCACAAGCGGGTATATTGTCTTCCATCTTAACCCACACATACAAGGCCCAAGGGCGTGCTCAAACAAGTGCACGACTCAAGACGCATGGCCCAAACTGTCCCATCTAGACATTGAACCTCCACCAACCAAGGCTCAAATCAATACGCTTCAATCTCGATCCATGGCCAAGCGAGGTTCGATCTGTCATGTCTTAACATCAGTCTGAGACCAAGTGAGATCTGTTCGTGTCCCAAGCATGAATCAATCAACACATGAGCAAACCATACAAAATGGACCTAAAACATGTAAATGACTACTCATGGGTAAGCACACGACTAAACTTGATGACGTAGCATATCGCCCAAGCCAAGGGTTAGGAATTCTACTTACCTTCGATGAACTAAGGATGGTTTTGCCAAGAGTTGGCCGTTCGGTGAGGCGGCCGTACGATGATGGCATAAGCATGAGAGTAAGACCAAAGTGGGAGAAACTGAGAGAGAGAGAGAGAGAGAGAGAGAGAGAGAGAGAGAGAGAGAGAGAGAGAGAGAGCAATGAGGGTGTGGAAATAAGGGGATGAAGCCTTTATTTATAGGCAAACTCATCATCATTACCCCTTTCAAGTGGCACATTTATAATGAGGAGTGTCAAAGCTAATTAATAATGTGTGGCAAGCCTAAAATCTTAGGAAGTACTTGAGCTCTTCTTATTGGGCCACCTAGGTGATGATTCACCTATGAAATGATGAGTAGGAATGATAACTTCATTAATTAGGTGACACACCTAAATCATATGACTTAATTTAGCATTAATGCACTAAAGTTCAAAAACATTTAATGCATGTTTATCTTCAAGCCAAGAAGACTTTGGATTGGCTTGCTCCTCACGCTAGGCGTGAAGCCCTTTCCCTTCCAAGTTTGGGCACGTGGCTCTCCCATTCTAAGGTGAGGAACGGTTTCAAATAACTTTTGAAATTAGTATCATTACCTTATCGGATGGGCTCAAAAAAATTATAAAAATGTAATATATTGTAATGAAGACCGTGAGCATCCAAAGCAAACTAATTCGGGAGAAATCCACTAAACCAAGTTAAATCACCCTCATTAGTACTAATCCAACCAACTAGATCAACATTAATCCCTATTAAGGCTAATCTAACCAAATTAGACTAACACTAATCCATCTTAAGGCTAATCTCACTTAATACTAATTTAATTAAGCTAATTAGCACTAATATAACCCTCTAAGCGCAATTAACATCCTAATCAAGGATTAGGGAGTTAACTCATCAGAATTTGACGGCAGTGGCCTTGCAACGACGGTGATGTGAAGGCGGTGAAGACCCGAGCCTATCGCGTCTCCGACCGAGGCTTGGCAGAGGCGGGGTTGGCTCTACAAGCTCACAACCAAGAGGAGCTCGGTTCAGCTTTTGTGGTTGCTGCTAGTCGGTCTTGGTTGAGCTGGCTGGTTGGGCTTGGCTGTGGCCTCGGTGGCTGCTGGACGGCGGCTCGGTGGACACGGAGGAGCTGCTCGGCTTTGATGCTGGATGGCTGGGTGACTAAACTGAGGTTGCTGGTATTCCGGTGATGGAGCAGTAGCAAGGGCGAAGGAGCTACTGGCGGTGATGGTGTTGTTGGATAGAGATGGGCGGAGTGGTGGTAGCTGGCTGTGGGGTTGAATGGTGAGGTGGTGAGGTGGAATGAGGTTGGGGTGGAGCTGGAATGGAAGGACGTGGAGTGGGCTGCTTGGTGGACGTGCAGCAAGGAAAATGGAGGGGAGGGGGAATACGTGAGGGTGAGGGGAAATGAAAATGAAGAGGAATGGGCTGCTGCAGCAGGGTCTTCACACATGAGAGGCAAGAAGAAAGATGAGAGAAAGAGAGAGAGAGAGAGAGAGAGAGAGAAGGGAAATGGAAGTCAAATGCTTGGCCAATGGGGGAACTTGAGAAATATCTATGCATTCAAGTGTTTGGCCTTCAAAGTCTTCAGCCCACTTTGTCAAACACCCCTCCAATGGCTATTTTCCCTCTAATTCTTCACCAAACAAGTCATTTGGGCAGCCAAATAAACCAACAAAGCAGCCCATACGAATTTCCAATTCTTTTCCGATTTGTACGAAATTTATTTTTCCATAAAATTCCGGACTCAATGGAATTTCTCCAAAAGATGAGACGACGTCCTAAAAATAAATCATAACACGCTTGAACGTCCGATTCCCGAAACCGAAGTCAATTTCGTGGTTAAAATCGACCGAACGCGATTTTAGTACAACATAACTTATCGGGTAACTTTTAGAGATTTTAGCGCGTTTGACATGTGGTCGATAATTCTCGATCCACGTTTGTGCATCTCTGAATCGTAAGCATCGTTTGGTTGTTGTAAAAATCGCAATGTTTCAATTATGTATACTGAGAATACAATCAATAGAAAATCAGGTTAGTGCCGTTCGATGCGAATTTTGCAATCACGCGAAATCACTTGCAATTCAATTATGTGCTTCCATCGAATAGACCTATATCCGATCACATTTCAATTATAACGGTTTTGTATTGACCCTTGTCGATTATCACGGTTGAGCGATCGATTTCTGATCGAATTCTGAAGTCTACCGCATTTATATCCCTTAACGGCTTCACCTAATAGGTTAATTAACTCAAGAGTGGCCGACTCAGAGAAAAATGATCATAGGCGTGTCAACGAAATGCTCATTTCATATTATCGAAACGGGGTTGAAATTCAGGATGTCACAAAAAAAGCCACTACAAGAAGGATTGTCACTATTGAAAGAAGCAGAAGGTTGACAAGACAACAAATATTGTAGAGCGAAACATCAATGGCTTAGTTACTATGGTCTCTCAATTGCAAATTAGGATGGTTGTTAGGACTTATTATTGGATGTACCACTTAGGGTTTGGCTAATGAACTACTAAGCCTAGACTTAGCTCGGGCTCTCTTAAGTCCATACCAATTCGCAACTTAGGTTTAAGCTCTTAACATGCAAATGATTTTTCAATTACGAGTCACTACTAATTTATTTTTGATGGGTTAATTAGAAACCGAAGTAAAGTAATGAGAGATTTACTTTACTCATACGAACCAGAGATTGTGAATTCGGGGACTTGATTATGCAGGATTTCTCTAATGCCCTTTCGATATCTTTTCTCTTTTATTCCGAAAAAATGTTTTATAGACAGCTTTAATTAATTTTAATTTACTTTCTCAATATATGAGGTGACCATACAAGTGGGCAAACCACTACTTTAACACCCAAGAAAGCAATAAATAAATTATAAGACTTACCTCATAGTAATGAAAGCATTTGTAATGTTAGCTCAGAATTCACATTAACAGCCCTAGATATGATTTCTAATTAACATGCAGTCACTCAATCTTTTTTAAGATTTTCTCTTGTTTAAATGAAAACTAAGATCTTGGCGCAATTTGATTATTTGGAGTAGCGTTAATTGAGCCGTTGACCAATAGCATGTGCACGTGTGCATGGAGAGCATGCATGGCCGATTGACCTTTGACCATGCATGGCCGACTATGACTTTAATTTCCTTATTTTTTCCTATTTTTGGTTTATTTTATTTTTATTTGGTCACCAAATATTTGACCAAGTCAATAAAATTGTCTTCCTATTTAAGCATATTCTAGAATAGGAAGCACTAGATCTCCTAATTGTAACCAAACTAAATTAAGGTTTTGGGGGCTCGTTTGGACAAACTCTAGGGCTGGTTTTAGGGTTTGTGTGGCAGCTAGAAGGCTTATATTAAGGGCTACCCGAACTTCTTTGAGATGACATTATTTTGAGTGTAATAAAAATTGAGAGATTCTCTTCTATTGTTCTTTAGAGGACTTGACCTTATCAAGGTTTCCTTGTGGTGGTCGATTCGACTTATCGAGCGAGATAGCGAATTCTTTCGCTCGTGGTGTATATAATGTTGGTTGGTTGGTTGACACGGGTTTGTTAACAAGTCACATTCATACTGAGGTTGCCAATCACAAGTTCGATTGGAGGTCGAGGTTCGCAATTCGCACCATCCGAGCCTTCGTAAAATGATCTTTCCATGATGATTCACATCACATGTGATGCCCACATATGAAATTTTCATTTTTGAAAGATGCTTTTGCATGGTTTGAATAGTGGCTTGATATGAATTTTGTCTAAGTTTGAGCCATATTTAAAGGACCTTTAAAGCTTGATCAGTGTGCCCATCGATGCATTCAAGTTAGCGTTGGCAGTAAATGTGCCTCATAGCTATTACAAAATTGTGTCTCCCTTTCATCCAAGCTTCCATATCTTATTTTATATCTAAATTTTCAAATTCTTTTTTGGCTTGATGTTGATGTTGTCTAGGTTTGGATCATATTTAGGGTGCATGCGAAGCTCGATTGCACCAAAGTTAGCCTTGGTGGCTAAATGTGTTCCATAGCCGCGGCATAACTTCGCTATGTCATTAATGATTTTTCTAGTATTCATTGTTTGATTCCTTCTCAAATGATTTTTGGGCATCATTTGAACCCATTAGTCTTTGATGTGCTCATTTTTTTGTTAAACGCATGTGATTGTGTTTGGCGCTTAATGATTGAATAAGTGATCGAGTGTTGCCTCACTAAAATTGCTTGATTGATTGAGAAGCCTGATGGCCTTCTTGCTTGTTTACTTTCAACTATGCATGTGATTTTGAGATGCATGTATGGGTGCGATGCATGATCTCGTGGGATACCTTTTGGGTCACACTTAGAACCTGTTTTAGGGACTTTTTAGCATTGGTTGCCATGCGAAAACACAAATGGTGGCCAATAGTTATAAGTCATAAAATAAATGGATTGAGTAAGTGCCCTAGGTGGATCATTACATGAATCACGAAGACCAATCCCAAGGCCAAACTTGATCAATTATGTATACTGCTTTAGTTTCTTTATCGTTCTTGTTTGTTTTGTGATTGTGATTGATTTTGTATATTTTTAATGATGATTGTTTCTTTCATTTTATAAGTACCTAGTCTTAGTATTAGACTAGGCTTAGAATAGGTCCATGTAGGTGGTGGCCCCAAGACATGAAGACAATGAATAGTTGATGTTTAATCCGACCCTGTTTTTGTACTATTTGTTCCCTGATATATGTTTTGGGGTGTCTCGTGTTGTATAAATACCTAACGAGTTGCGGGTTTCTTTCTTTCAATTTACTTTTTACTTAGGATTGTAAGTTAGATTTACTGCTTTCCTTAAACTATTTTTGGATGTTTACTTACCGCACTGTCTTTAAATTTCAATTGATTGTTTTCCATTTTCTCTTTTGATAGATATGGAACAACATGAAATTGACCATCCATGTATGGTCACCTAGTTAGTTTTATTGGCATGAACGAGTCAAAAGACATGCATAGACACCATAGGAAACATGACATATTGTTAAGTACCGAAAGAGTACTAATAGAAATGTTAGTGTAACCAAAGTCTATGACCTTTAAGAATCTCTAGTTGTGTAGATATCGAGGGACTGCTCTTGACCCTCGATTGGGTTTATTAACCGATTCCTAAAAACAAGGCTAGTGGCGACACCTAACTTTCATCTAGGTTGTCTTGAACAATTCATTTGTAATAAATCAATCCGTCATGAAGGGTATGGGTCTTGATAAGACTCACTGCAATTTAGCATACTTGACATGGAAATCGTCCTAAATGATGAAATGATGAAATGATGCCATCATTATGGATGAAAGTACCATCGGGAAGGTTATTGTGGTAAGAGTATCCCGAAATTCATTATTCACATTTGATCTCATTTTTTAAAGTGTATTTTGTGTGCGAAAGCGAATCACGGAAAATCCCATTGTCACGTGAGGTACGAGCTAGGAAGAGCTCACAACTATGACTGGGTAAACTCATATGGTCAATTCTGAAAGATGAGGTGATGAAATCTTTTGGAACATATAGAGTGAGGGAGCTCTCATGGTCAAGTACCCTAAACTTGACTTTTTCCCCTCATCATAGGATTAAGGTTGGGTCACGACAGGGATGAGGGAAAAACACAACGAATCAACACACCACCTTAAAAGTGGTGGGCAAAACACCACCAAAGGTCGCTAATAAGTAATTATTGACCCCAAAACTGACTTACATTTGTTGCGGGCAAGAGCATGTTAGACATATATTACTATTTGTGATTACTATATAGTATTAGGGTAATTACAATTCATATTAATTAAAATATATTCATCTATATGTAAAAACAAACATCTCTCTTTTGGAATGGATTATGTCATTTCTTGTTCGGTTGTTCCTAATCAAAGGCAGGCAACCAAGCTACCGTAAGCTTAGAGAGTCAAGTAGAAGATCTTTCCTTGCTATTCTCTTAATTAACAAAGACCAATACTACGTATGTGCACATTTGTTTCCCCGGAAAATTCTCCATTGAGAAAATAATTTTTATAAAAGTGATCATTTGTGTTACTTACAAAAAAATGAATGAATGAGAAATATTTTTATCATCGGTGAAAACATTTAAATATAAACTATCGCAACAATGAACTATAGTGTAACGTTCGGAAAACGAGGACAACGAGTAAAAGGACAAGGGTGATATCAAGTACAGAACATGGGCCAGTAATATTGGTACAAATTATGTGACACAGCAATTTCCACGGACACTATTCATTTAGATCCAGATAAACTACTTTAACATTAAATATGGTCTGGCCCAAATTAATCTATATTAACCATTTTTATGTAATAAAGTTTTAGGGACTCATACATATCCAAAACCCAACACATTCCCTAACCAATTGGAGATCCAGTTTTTAGCAATTTTTTCCTTAAATATCTAAATTAACATACTAAAAAATACCCAATTTTTAAATTATAATACACAAAAAAAAAATTGTCAAATAAGGAATTACTAAAAATAATTCTCCTAAATAACTTATATTTTGAATGCATTAACAAAGTGACCACTATTATTTTTTGGCAATAATCATCACACCGTTAGCAAGTCACACTAATGTTCTCAGAAATTCTGGAGATTAAAAAAAAATGAATTTGAAATAAAATTATGTTAGGAAAAGATCAAAAATGTCTTTCCACCAAAAGAAAGAACATATAGACATATAGAAGAACAAAATTCATCCAACCATCCTATGTTCTCAGGAGAGCTAATTGGGTGATTGGACCTTTGTAATGGAGAGCTGATTGAGGTAATAATTACTTGTTTTCTTATTTTTCAATCGTGCATTGCATCATCTACATATCTAGAGCAAGGTTTAAATTGATAGAATTTCAAGTTGGCGGAGCACATACGCGATTTCAAAGTTCACATCTTTTGAAGTTGGTGGAAAGAACATATAGACATATAGAAGAACAAAATTCATCCAACCATCCTATGTTCTCAGGAGAGCTAATTGGGTGATTGGACCTTTGTAATGGAGAGCTGATTGAGGTAATAATTACTTGTTTTTCTTATTTTTCAATCGTGCATTGCATCATCTACATATCTAGAGCAAGGTTTAAATTGATAGAATTTCAAGTTGGTGGAGCACATACGCGATTTCAAAGTTCGCATCTTTTGAAGTTGGTGGATATCTTCTTCTTCTTCTTCACAAATCTAACATGGGAGTGCTGTACATCATCCCCATCGCCATCTTTTCCCTGTATATACATTCTTATCCTAATCAATCGAGTATTTCATGTAGTATTTTACACAAAGGTTTAGAATTATATTAGCAAAATTAAATGGAGAGTGATTAAATTGGCGTTCATACACTATGACAAAAACGTCATGGTAGAGTCACAATTTGAGTAAGCGAGCATCTCTACATGGCCCATAGAAAAGGGAACCTGGACACATCCAATATCAATGAAAAGGAAAACAAACTGAGAAAGTATTCTATTGTATCATCCGAGTGGATAAGACACCATGGCCTAGCTATGGTAATTTATTATATTTGTACATACACCGATGCGCACACCCACCGACTCTTTCTCATTGGTTACAAGCTAAGTCAAAAAAAAAAAAAAAAGAAGAAGAGACAAAAGAAGTATCATTTGATTTGCACCATCCCTTAAAATTGTTAGGGAAATTCCTTATGATGTTTTGAAGATGACAAAATAAATCAAAGACTATTAACGTGTTTAATGGTTGAGTAATAGACTATGCAGATGATAGAATGTGTAAATGATTTTATCAAAGTCTATATTTGGAAGAACCAGAAGACAGACTCTATGCTGAAGCTGAACTTATTTAAACTATGTCCAGACCTTAAGGTTAAATATGTTTAGAAGCAGACTATATTCAAACTTACGTTCAGATTGTAAAGTCTATTATGAAGATTTCCAGACTTCTGTGTCAAAGTTTTAAGATTGCCAGACTTTTGTGTCAAAGTCTGTTTTATATCAAAAGTCTATCCACTCTGACAAATTCCAGACTAAACGCAAGTGAAGAAGGAAGACTCTTAGACTTTACTTTCGACAGAACATACTCAGACTTTACATCCAAAATGAAATACAAGTTCAGAACATAGCAGATTTAGAACGAAGTATGTTTAGAACGAGACAACTTGACAGAACATAATACAAGCCACAAACATATAACGGCTAGTGATTTGGTTTGGATTCTACATTAAGATATATTTGATTATCTCAATCTAATTGATTGACAATTGGATCTTGAAGACAATAATTTTATAAACGAAGAAACTCTACTTATGGAAACCAAGATTTTATTTATATGGGCGATCGAATCAATTTTGGTATCTACTTTTGTCACTCAACGGCTACAAAATCTTCTAGATACATATCTGTCCAATGGGTAGATTGGAAGATGATCCTCTAAGATACTATCCAACGGCTAGTTTGGAAATGGAGGAATATTTAAGGAGATCAAGGACTGATGAGCAAGTAAAAGATGAAGCATTGAATTTATAACTCCAAAGTCTGAGCGACCTTCGATCATACACTTGTCTCTTGTGAGCTTAAACATTTATGATCGTGGGAGAAATACCAAAAGAGTGACTTAGTGAAATAGTGTGATCTACCACTAAGTTTTTGCATTCAAAGTTGTAATCTCTTGTTGATTACATAGTGGAATCCAGCTAGAAGGTTGTTAGCGTGGGAGAGTGGACGTAGGTTTGATCTAAGCTGAACCACTATAAATTCTTTGTTCATTTTCTCTTCCATGAGCTCCTTTATTTTGTTCATAGTTTTATTTAACTGTTAAAATATGCACTCGCTCAAAGTCTGTTGTTCTTTAGACTAAGTTTCAAAAGCAAAATATTTTTATTACACTTTGCGAAAATTGTCTTTACACATATTCACCTCCCTCTAGGTGTTCGTACTAGCACTCACAATTGGTATCAGAGCCAAATGCTCGTTTTATTAAAGTGTTTTTACTTTTGAGCTAAATATATTTTATGGCTAGTATCTTGGCACCAAGAATTATGAAAGGGCAAAGCAACACCAGGCCACCCTATTTTGATGGAAATGAATACAACGTTTGGAAAAACAAAATGAAGGCATTCCTAAGATCCAGAGATCCCTTGCAATGGGATGTTGTGGAAAAAGGAATCAATCTCACTGTTGTGTCTACATCAAACAAGAATGACAAAGACAAAGAAACCGAATCCCCCATTCCTATGTCTCGGATGAAGATGTCCAAAACAGAAGCACTTGATGCAAAAGCCATTTATTCTTTATATTGTGCTTTGTCTCCTACTGAATATAACAGAATTTTTTCATGTAAAATAACTAAGGAAGTCTGGGATAGACTTCATGTTACTTATGAAGGGACTGGTTATGTAAAGGAGACAAAAGTAAACTTCTGCTTGGCCAATGTAAATCCTTCAAGAAGAAGCCAGGAGAATCGATTGTAGATATGGTCAGCCATTTTACTGAAATTGTTTATGGTTTGGCGTATCAAGGTCATCCAATTTTCGCCCCAATGAAGGTCAACAAACTTTTGCGAGGTCTCTAAAAATATTGGAATCATGTTAAGACCTCAATCGAGAAACTCAGAGGATTATGCCACTTTCCGTTGATCAATTGATTGGCACTCTTCAATCCTACGAAGTGAAACAAATCGTTGATGAAGATCCCAAAGGTAAGAAGTCCATCACTTTAAAATCTAATGTTGATTCCGATGATACAGACTCAGAAAATGACATGGCCGACGAAGAACTTGCTTTTATGATCAAAGAATTCAAAAAGCTGAGTAGAAAAGAAAGGAAATTCAGTGGAATAATATAATACAAGCAGAATGGGCAGAAAAGAACCATGAAAGAAGATGACAAGCAAGGAAATATATGCTTGATGGCACATTCAGACTCGAATTAGAGTCGGCTCGACACGACTCAGAATCCAATGAGGAAATCGAGGTAAGCCATTCAAGAATTCCTATTAAAGTTCTTAAGTATATAAATGAGCTCGCTTAAATCTCAAATCTTCTCTTAAAAGGATCTCCGAACTAAAAAATGATAATTCATGACTTAGGCAAAGGATCTTTCTCAAAAAGAAAAGTTTGAAATTTTGCAAAAAGGTTTTTTACAAACAAAAGAAAGTCAAGATTTACTTGTCAAAGAAAATGATTCTTTAAAGAAAGAACTTTCAAATATTTCGATAAAATTTTCAAAGGGTTCAAAAACAATAGAGCATATCCTTTCCATACAAATACCTTATAAGTCGGGACTTGGTTTTAATAAGGAAAGTGATTCTCTAATAGATTTTCCTAAAGTCAATGAGAGATTTAGAAAAAAACCTTCAAAGGCATTTTACAAAAATCATTTTCAAAAAGTGTTTGTAAAACCTGTTGGTCGAAATGCTCTAAGTGTTCAAATTGTGGATATTCAAAACACTTTGAGAAAGAATGTCCTAAAGATTGGGTTAATATAGCATACTCTACTAACTCTCATGGACTCAAGAAAAAATGGATACCAAAGAAAAGATGAGTTATTTTTGCAGGAAATAAAGGAAAATAAGAAAGAGAATTTGGTAGGGAAGGTATATTTTTTATTCTCAATTTGATTTGGGCACATAATTCTCATTATGCTTGATACTCGATATATCATTGATTGATTGAGATTTTATTATGATCATATTCTATGATTGGTTTTATTGAAGAAAGAATCGTGTGATTTATTTTTGTGATTCATAAGTTGTGATTTGATATAATACGTGTGATTATTTTATTTTTGCTCTAAGATTTTATCATATTTTGCAAAGTGAAAATTTGTTTTACATGATATTAATTTATCATGCAAAATATTCTTTCTCTATTACTCAAGGATTTTATTCTCTATAATTTTATTGTACTTTGACTAAGTGAGAATTTCTTTTTCAAGATATTATTGTGTAAGATATTCTCCCTTAAATAATATGTTGTGATGAGTTTAGAAATAATATTTGATTATCTATGGAGTTTTATATTTTGCTGTAACGAAATGGAAGGATCCAAATTGATGGATACTCAAAAGGAAATGAGTTCATTGCAGGAAACTCTATAAGGGAAGAATGATTGTAAATCTACGTAAATTTTGGTGCAATCGAATGGTATCTCCTGCGAAGATTGGTAATGATCTTTTTTAATCAATGGTATATTTCAATTATCTACCTTGGGTAAGAGAGATTTTTTATCCCGCCTTGCAAATTTCTACATGCATTTATCATGATTTTGGATGATTGCTTATCATTTATATTGCATTGCAATTTTTTTTTACTTAATTTGGCGCGTGATAAAAATATTAGCTTTCTTTTTGCGAAATGCATCAATAATATATTTTTGAGATTTATGCTCAAGGAAATCTTTTTGATCTTGAAAGATATTATTGCATATTCATGGATATTCTTGCCATATTCTTAGAAGATATTTTATATCTAGCAAGTTTGATCCGCAAATCGGAGGAAGATATTATGTTATATTTTTGCAAAGATTGTTATCTGTTATATAAGAATTTGCGGTGACAAAAGAATATTCCATATAGATTTTGGAAAGTTCAATTGGAAAATCTTAGAGATTTTGTACTATTTTTTGGAGGCTTAAAGATTCTCTTCCTTGTGCAAAGTTTTTGCAAATATTGTCATGATGATAGGGGGAGAAAGCGAATCCAAACGAAATGGAAAGAATAGTGATCAAACTCAAAAAGGCAACAAATTGAGGGGGAGCATTGATCTATTATGGAAAAATCTTTTCAAATCAATCATGATCTTGATTATTATGGAATGAAGGAAAAGGTAAATGTGACAGAACTTGTTAAAATCTACAAAATCCGGTTAGTGCATTTTTTATTACCTTTTGTCATTAACAAATCTCTTATTTACATTATCATTTTATTATGACAAAAATGGTAAGTGAATTTTATAATGCATCATTGATTTTTAGATATTTGCTAATATTTATGATTGAAGCAAGTCATATTACATATTTTTAATATTCTATTTAATTTGTAAAAGCTGATTTTTTGTGTGACATCCTGAATTTCTCAACCTGTTTTCTACTGAATTAGTCGGGCATTTCATTGATGCATTTATAGGGCTATTCTCAGAGCCGATGACTCTTGAGATAACTAGACTGTCTGAGTGAGTAATTAAGAAATTTTAAGGCAATAAACTTGAGAATTTGACCAAGAATCGACCTCTCGACCGTGCTCATCTTTAAAGGCCATTACGGCACAGTTAAAAAATCCATTTAAGATCAGAGATAGGTTTGTTCGACTGAGATGTGTGGCCGATCGTGGCTGACTCCACTAAATTGGAAAATTCTCATCGATCGACACTAATATGATTTTACGGTCGTTTTGGTACCCTATGTCCATAGTTGAATCCTCAATATTTTTACGACAATCGAGAGTCGTCATTGAGTTGAATGGGTTCATAGTGGTTCGAAGAAAATCGACCACAGGTCATTTGCCTTAAAAGGTTCTGAAAACTACCTGGTAGCCTAGGTCACGCTAAAAACGCGTCAAATGGAAATTAACCGCCAATTCAAGTCTAATTTCAGAAATTGAAGGTTCTGTCATGTCACAATAAATTCTAGGATGCATGACTCAGTCTTAGAAGATTTTTATGACAACCAAGACTTTTTGGGAAAAAGTCAGTTGAGGGTTGTTTTCGTTCAGGTAAAGCCGGAGATTAATTATGATTGTGAATTGAGAAGTATGAGGGATCCTTGGACGAGGAAAATAATCAATTTGATATTTGAGACATCAATTGATGTTTGTGAGAGTTAATCGAGAGAAAATCAAGAGGGAAATTGGATGCAAAAACGCAATTGGGGACCAAGTGCTCTAATTTGAAATTTCCTTGGGAATCTATGAGCTTATTAATAAGAAAATGGGATGAGAATTTCTTATTCTAGGAAATTCTTTTGTTTAGTTTTCTTCCCATTTCCCTTTTCTTTTTCCATTCTTGGCTAAACACCCTTTTCCTTTTATTTCCTTTTTCTTTCCCCCTTACCCCACTTGGCCGACTCTCTCTCTCTCTCTCTCTCTCTCTCTCTCTCTCTCTCTCTCTCTCATTTCCCTCGTGCGAATTCCCCCTCCACCGACTGCCCCTCTGCCGGTTCCAACTTTGCTTCTCCTTTTTCCTTTTTACTTTTTGACTTTTCAAACTTATCTTCTCTCTCTCTTATCTCTTCTTCTCTCTCTCAGTACTCTCTCTCTCTCACCCCTCTTGTTCGAACAAGACAGAAGCAGAAGCAAAGATAGTAGAACCGAGAGAAGAAAACCAGATCAGCTCGCGTCGCCACCCGCGCTCCGCCACCCGCATGTCACCCGTGCGCTCCGCCAATCACCGTTCGCCCTCCGCCTCTCCCTCACCCCCTTCAGCCACCGTTGACGCTTTTTTTCTCCCTCTTTGTTTCGTGCGAAGACTAGTAGAAGCAGAAGCAGTGACCAGCGTTGCCTAAAGGAGCCGCAGCCACACCGAACCATCGCCTGCTCCACCGCACACCGCTGTTCCGCAGTTCACGCATCCACCACCACCACCGAGCTGCCGTCAGTCTCCCCTCATGCCAGCTCAGTCTCTGTCCAATTTTGTGAGTGGCTGAGGAAGTTGCCGAACCGGCGTCCAGCTCCGTTCGACCACCGTTCGTACTTACCGGAGCTTCTCTCGCCCTCCATCGGCCTTGCTCTGCCATCTCAACCATCGTAGCAGCTTTGTTTGGCCAAGAATAGCAACTGGAAAATGGGTTTCCAGCAGCGGTTCTAGGCCTGTTTTGAGATTTTTCGGGCCCCGAAATCGAGACTTGCTTTGGGAAGAATCGATCCTCGTGTCGTCCCTGTCGGATTGATACATTTTGCGCTAAATTCCGGTGAGTAATCTCACTAATCCCTGCTTAGTTTGCTAATTATGCTTAGGGGTTGATTAGTATTAATTAAGTAGGATTATGTGGTTAGATTAGAGTAGATTAGTGATTATTAGTTAATTGTGATGCATATTAGACATTTTGATTGTGTAATTAGCAAGTAGACATAGTCTACTATTTATTGTATGTATCTCGGGATTTTTCTCGATCCTTAGCAGACTTCAATTAGGCAATATGAGCCTAAATTGGATTTTTAGTAATTAATTATTAATTTTCGAAATTAATTAATTTTTTTTTGGGAAATTCAACCGGGATGGCTGGTGACCGGAATTTTATGCTGATTGTTGTGGTGTAGTCCATTTATTTAATTGAGCTTTAATTTGTATGGAATTGATTTAATTATGAATTTTTAGAATATATTTCTATTGAGTTGATTTTTGATTATTTGATTGAGAAATAATCGGGTATCGGTTGTTAGTATCGATAGTAGACTGGTGAACTATAGAGAAAGGCATTGTTTCATAGTGGAATCACGGTAGAAAGTAAATCACCCGGAGAAGGGTAAGTTGGCTCGGTGATTAAGTTTTG
This sequence comes from Eucalyptus lansdowneana, assembly GCA_017140395.1. Taxonomy (NCBI): domain Eukaryota; kingdom Viridiplantae; phylum Streptophyta; class Magnoliopsida; order Myrtales; family Myrtaceae; genus Eucalyptus; species Eucalyptus lansdowneana. Next base: position 4,363,276 of record CM029484.1, on the reverse strand, counting down.
GCATCTAAAAGGACACGTGGGCTTGGTGATTTGATGCATTACTTCGGAGAATGCACGTGGTCTCAATGAGTACATTTGGCATCTTGAAGAGACACATGGGCTCGATGACCTGATGCATCACCTTGGAGAATGCACGTGGGCTCAATGAATACGTAAGTTGTCTTGAAGAATGCATGTAGGCTCGGTGACTAGATATCCCACCGTGAATTATGTACGTGGGTCGATGGGTAGGTATGTCGTCTTAAGGAAAGCACAAGGGCTCGGAGACTTGGTATGTCGTCCTAGAGAATGCACGTGGCTCGACTTCTAGATATTCCACCGTGGGGAATGATTTGGGTAACATGTAATCGACCGGTTCGATTTGTTTTGAGTAAGTAGGTGCCCATTATGAATTGTACTGACTTGCATGTGGAATCTGAGGCCAAGGTAAGTCCTCTGACCTGTGTGTGCATAGGCAGCTCAAGTGTATTGGTTTACTAATTGGGTCTTAGTGGGGTAGAACTTGCTGAGACGTAGTTTCATCCCGGTTGTGGGACAACATTTCAGGCCCGTAAATGGCAGCACCTCTACCTCCTCCACCTCGTCATCCTACCATGCATTTTGGTATTCCCCAGGAGGTGACCGAGCTAGAAATCCACTACCACGTTCACCCTCACCCAAAAGGATTAGAGTATGTCTAGGTCAAGTCAATCATCGGGGTTGATGTAGGAGAGAACGACCTGAGACCCCATCATTATAGGTCATGGTATCGTGAGTACCATGACGGGCAAAGAGAGGGACCTATTCCAAAGAATGACGTGCCAATGTACATTCTGGAAGAAGCATTTGGGGGGGGGGCACAAGCGAGACCATGCAGATGGATCGGTTGTGGATGTTCAGGACCCGACACTCATGGCCGAAGCCCACACTCTTGTGTACTCAATTGACGACGACAATTGGAATGACGAGGGTGGTGAGATCGAAGAACAGGAGGTGGAAGGACTGAAGGAGAACGAGGACTGAGGTGTAGTAGAGGAGGGACCTGAAGATGAGCTGGCATCTGAAGCCGAGGATGAGCCTGAAGAAGAAAATGAAGAGCCGGAAGGAAACGAGCTCAGTGAGGCAGAATCAGAGGAGGATCAGGGTGATCCTGAGTATGACCCGGATGAGGACTGAGATCCCATCCCATTTTGTTAACCCTATCTATGTGTAGATAGAGTGAGACTTTGAAGTTGGGAATAGTTTGGGAAGTACTCTGATTTATGTTATGTATAAAAGTGTGGTTGTGAATTTCGGTATGAAAAATATGGCATGCTTTTCTATCCCATTGTTTTATTGTCTGGGGATTTATAACTGCTTTCGCGTGTGCTTAATAAAGGAAAGGGTCGGCGATACTTAGTCTTGGGATATCACATTCTAAAATCGACCAAGTAGAAGGATGTGCACGTGCCCGAGGATCGGGCGTGACATTTTGGAAATTGTGTTTCATGCAAGATATATTTGTTATCATTTTATATTCTCTACGTGATATTATTTCTATTATCATCGCTTTTTGATTATGACAAAAAGGGGGAGAGAATATAAATATGTATATGTGTTGATTGGTTGATATTATTGCATAACATTGAGTTGCAATTATTTTTCTATATATTATTATGCTTAATTTATTTGCTATCTTATGTTATCTTTTGATTTGAATTAAATTGCCCTAATTCACTAATATTTTTAGAAAGTGTGATTACACATCTGCATATTCAGAGATTGTTTTGTCATCATCAAAAAATGGGGAGATTGTTAGAGAAATCCCTTATGATGTTTTGAAGATGACAAAATAAATCAAAGGCTACTAACATGTTTAATAGTTGAGTAATAGACTATGCAGATGATAGAATGTGTAAATGATTTTGTTAAAGTCTATACTTGGAAGAATCAGAAGATAGACTCTATGCTGAAGCTGAAATTATTCTGACTGTGTCTAGACCTTAAGGTTAAATATGTTCATAAGTAGACTATGTTTAGACTTACGTTCAGATTGTAAAGTCTATTATGGAGATTTCCAGGCTTCTGTGTCAAAGTCTGAAGACTGCCAGACTTTTGTGTCAAAGTCTATTTTACATCAGAAATCTGACCACTCTGACAAATTCCAGACTGAACACAAGTGAAGAAGGAAGACTCTCAGACTTTACTTTCGACAAAACATACTCAAACTTTACATCTGGAACGAGACATAAGTTCATAACGTAGCAGATTCAGCACGAAGTATGTTCAGAATGAGACAACTTGACAAAACGTAACACAAGCCGCAAACATATAATGGCTAGTGATCTGGTTTAGATTCTATATCAAAATAGATTTGTTGACTCAATTTAATCGATTGACAATTGGATTTTGAAGACAATAACTTTTTAAATGAAGAAGCTCTATTTATGGAAACCAAGATTCTTTTTGTATGGGTAATCAAAATCAATTTGGGATTCTACTTTTGTCACTCAACGGTTACCAAATATTCTAGATACAGATCTGTCCAATGGGTAGGTTGGAAGATGATCCTCTAAGATAGTATCCAACGGCTAGTTTGGAAGTGGAGGAGTATTTAAGGAGATCAAGGATTGATGAGCAAGTAAGAAACGAAGCGTAGAATTTATAATTCTAAAGTCTGAGCGACCTTCGATCATACATTTCTCTCTTGTGAGCTTAAAAATTTGTGATCATGAGAGAAATACCAAAATAGTAACTTAGTGAAATAGTGTGATCTGCCACTAAGTGTTTGCACTCAAAGTTGTAATCTCTTGTTGATTGCATAGTGGAATCTAGCCAGAAGGCTGTTAGTGTGAGAGAGTGGATGTAGGCTTGATCTAAGCCCAACCACTATAAATTTTTTGTTCATTTTCTCTTCCCTGAACTCATTTATTTTGTTCTTAGTTTTATTTAACTGCTAAAGTATGAACTCGCTCAAAGTCTGTTGTTTTTCAAACTCAGTTTCAAAATCAAAATATTTTTATTACACTTTGCGAAAATTGTCTTCACATCTATTCATCCCCTTTCTAGGTGTTCCTATTAGCACTCACAAAAATTTCACCCTCTAAATGACTAAATGCAATCCATCTATACAAGATATAGGAAATCACCTTTGTTGGATTCCACATGTATGAATTTTCCTTTAATTTAGTTCTTTTCTATAATGGGTTTCCTTCAAATTTAAACCCATTGTTGTTAGAAAATAAAAAAATCAATATTTTATTTGTTCATTCAAAATAAATGAAATTTCGCTCCCATGAAAAATATTTCTTTTACTTTAAACATAGTTTTTATTTTTAAAAACATTGTTTGTATGTAGATTTTCTGCATTTCTACGTGGAAATTAATCGTGAAATATGCTCAACGAAATGAAAAATTCTTAAGGTCTCTCTACTAGACAAAGTTGCTAACATTTATAGAAGGAAAAAAAAAAGGAACAAAAGGGGAAGAAAAAATAAGGCTTTTGATATGCATGATAATAACCGCTTCAATAATACTAACCGGATGCTATGTAAAACCTTAAAAACTAAATGAAAAGAATAATGTGTAAATTGGGGTCCACTACTTTTAAGTTTCAATTGAATAAAATAGGGAAATTTTTGTCTCTAACGAAAATGGAGTGGATCTAGTCATATAGGCTGCGAAAATAGCCTCCCCCTATATGTAATGGTCAAACGAGAGGTTTACTAGGAAGAGCATTGGGAGCCACATGGCAAATCATTATTAATAGTCCTAAATCGATCAGGACAAAATATGTAAAGGTGCAACATAATCTGAAGAAAATAAACTTTAGTAAACAAAGTAAAATAAGTGATAAGTCCGGAATATTCACATCTCAAATAAGACATAGGAACCGTGCATCTAGTTTTTCATTGACAATTTCCCTTTAATTAGGAATTGTCAAACATTTTTTTCATTATTCGAAGTTTTCATATTAAATATAGATAGATCCACATAATCCATCCAAAGCTAGGTTTGTAATGCAATATAGGCTTTGCTATTAGGCCATTGTAGGAGTAACAACATACTTTTGACCCAAAATAGGCAGTTAATATCACAGTAATTAAAAACAATCACGTAAGTATTTTTCTAATTGTATAAAAGCCTAAGAGAATATCCGTATATACATGTAATGCTAAAGACCTGGCTATAAATACTAATGGACTTGAGCTGGCTCTGGTTAAAATGCCAAGGTAGGTCAACTTTTGCAATTATTTTAAAGTCCAAAAACTGCTTTCTATAATTCTAATTGGAAGGCTTCATTATTGTACATACCATCGACCTCTATGTAGTGGTTCTTGAAGAATTTTCATTTCGCTTTTTTCAAAAAATTTCAATTAGATTCAAGTATAACTAATTTGATGTTAAAGTAGTTTAGCTGAATAAATGAATAGTGTGTCCAAAAAAATTGCTCTACTATATAATTCATGGCAATATTACTGGCCTGATGTTATCTACTTGATACTGCCCTTGTCCTTTTCCTTATCGCCCTCATTTCTCAAATGTTATTATTGTGAGAGCTAGTATGAGCACCTAGAGGGGGGTGAATAGGTGTAAAAACAATTTAACGAGATAAGTGTGCAGCACTAATCAATCAACAGATTATGAAAAGGAAATTCGTCTCCTGTAAACAAAATAAGTTACGATCAAATTAAGAGAGCGTAGAGAAGAGAATATGAACACAGAGATTATAGTGGTTCGGCTTATTCCAAGCCTACGTCCACTCTTCCGCACTAATAGCCCACCGACTGGATTTCACTATGAACAAAAGAGATGTTACAGAAAAGCTCTTCCTTGATTCCACAGTGTAGAGACTCTACTACACTTCCTCAAGGTCTCTCAAAGGTATAGACTCTCTTTTACGTACAAGATTTCGCTCAACAGTTTAATTGACAAAGAACGAGGAGCTTCAGACTTTGGAATTCTTCTATCGCGCACACACTCGAACAACTGGAACGTCTTCCTCTTATACTCATTTATTCCATCACACCCGTTGGCACTTACCAAAGGAATTCTTCCAATCTACCCATTGGACAAAATCAATTAGGAAGATCTTCGAGCTATTTAAGGAACATGACGATAGCCCATCAATCATGCTCACCCATACAATCAGGATCTCGGTTTCCATAAGTAGAACCTTCCAAGTATATTTCGCCAATCATCGAATCCAAGATCCCTGAATCAATCTTGATTTGAATAATGGATTCCGACACGCTATATCCAGCCAAGAGATCTTCTCCAGTCGATAAAGTCAAATCCTTAACGAAACATCCAGTTCTGGATAAGCCTTCGTCGACGATCTAGAAACTGTCAATGAGGATAGACTTTGAGTCTTGAGTCTGGCAGTCCAGAGTCTTCAGACTTTGATGGAAGAGTCTGCAAGTCTTCAGACTAGACTGATGGAAACGTTTTGTCAGCTTCAAAATACTCAAGGAAGTTTTCTCCAACAATCTCCCCCTTTTTGATGGTGACAAAATTTTCCTGCAGATTTGGATAACTTTGACCTGCAAAACATTACTCAAGCAAATATGGATATCTTACAAAGATAAATGGCTTAATAAAAATAACACTAGAATCTGCATCCACAGAAAGTAGGTTAGTCTTGTAAATGAACAAAGCCATGAGATATCAATAGTACTTAAGATAAGCAAATGTTCAATCAGTGAAATCCAAATCCAGTTCAAGTCCAAACAGCCAAACACACGATCAAGTCAATTGAACATAATCGATGCGAAAGTTCAAAAAATAAGTTCAAAGTTCAAAATCAAATCTGCACCACATCTCTCCCCCTTTTTGTCATCATTAAAAAGTAGAGATGAAAAGAGAATGGAATTAGGATTGCTTGGGAATATGAACAAGCTGGAAATCTCCCATTGACTGGACAATCCCTTCTAGCTTTTTCAAATCCTCCTTCAGTTGCGCCACATCTTCACCCTTGGCATTTGCTTGAACTTGAAGAGCAAGGGCATGAATTTGATCATGCAAAGAAACTGAAGAGGTTTGAGCTGCATTTTGCAAGTTCTATACTTCGCATCCTAGAGCATATATTTGACCCCGCATCTCCAAGAGAACATCAAGTATTCTGCGAAAGTCTGCGGAATTGTCAGTCTGAGTACTGGCTTCTACACGATCAAACAGAGTATAGGCATATGATGGCAAATCAGCATGGTCACGCAGATTGGGCGATGAAACATCATGTCCCTCCTCAGGAAATTGAGAGGCATAGATGTCCTCTGGATCTGCTGGAGAACGACTTATTCCTTCACTAGTTGCAGGGAATGATGACGTTCCTCTTTTCTCAGGATCTCCCCCTGTTTCCATGCCTTCAGGTAGAGAAAAGTGTTCCTCATGCTCTGCTTGATCTTCTCTCTCCTCTTCTTCTTCTTCCTCAAATCTTTCCTCCTCTGCTTCTTTCTCCAAATCTTCTCTTTCTCCAGTCCTCTATTCTATCTCATCCGTGTCTTTCTCCTGTCTCTCTGTCGATTCTGGAACAGAACGACTCAAGTTCTTCAATGCTATCACAAAAATGGTGATATCATCCTCATCCTCTACATCCTCAATGATGAGAGCTCTTCTTTTCTTGGATGGAGCAACCATGGGCTCCTTCCCTTTCCTCTTTGCAGCCGAAGAGATTTGATGAGTCTTGACAGAGGTTTTCTCCTTGAATTGTTCCAACGCCTTGTTGAGTTCCTTCAGATGCATTTTAGAAACCATCTTCAGTCCCACCACCATTTGATCGCACGGTCGAACACAGAGAATCCAGGGAGGCTAAACGTTCAAATGTCTGAATAACTTGGTCACAAGAGCTAGGTAAGGAAGTTGACCCTTGTCCTTCACCACTGCTCTGTACATGTGGAACATAATAGTGTGTGGAAGAGAAAACTTTTTCCCAACATTGATGGCATACATCAGCTTTGCCTCCGAGTTTGAAACATTGGTTTTTGAAGTAGATTTTGGTCTGAGACAGTTAATCACAATCTTGTGAAGCAAAATGTTGGAAGCATTCATCCTCAGATAGGAAATCTTTCCTTCCTTCCTTCTATCCTTAACAAGCTCCAACGTTGCACGAGCAACAGACACACTAATAGGTTGATATCTCCCTCTTTCAACCCCAATCACATCAGCCAATGTATTCATGTCAACCACATAGTCCTGATCTCCAATAGTAAAAGAGAATCTATTCGGATCCAGGAAACTGAGATTCGAATAGAAATAAGCAGTGAGTTCAGCATAAGCCTCTGTAGATTCAGAACAAAACTGTTCGAGTTGAAGAAGACTAAATTTTTCTCGCAGATTGATATTCACAGAGTCAAGAAAATCAAAGTCCACACTTCTAGGGTTTATCACCCCGCGCTTCAGCAACTTAGAGTACAGTTGCTTGTGTTCCTCCGAACGAAACAGATCTGTCCTCTTACTTCGAACTTTTGCCGCAACACCCATTCTAGGTTTAAATTGGGAGTACATCTTATCATCATCGTTTCCATCAGGTTGACTCAACCCTCCAACGCGTGGATCGCTTGGGATGTTTGCAAAAGCTTCTTCTGCTGACCCCGCAAGAGCAATACCCAATCGTTCCATTGTGCGTAAAAAATAGGTTTCATTTCGATATCCTTTGTCTTTCAAAAATTCGTCAATGTAGTTCAAAGGAGTACTACCTCTCTTCAAAGCACGGTAAAGCTTATAAGTAAAGCCAGGCTTAAGAGTTCTTATGGGTTCTGCGTTTTTGATGATTTCTTCCTCTTCTTGATGTGCAACATTCTGAGGTCTAGAAGGAGAAGATGGACGCTGCTGAGAATGTTGTGGGCTCTGTCGCTGATGAGGAGATTCTTCTTCCTCGATGAGATCAAAGTGCGTAGGTCCCTCACGCATTTGTTGTGGTCGCCTGTTCGCGATCCTCGAAGACTTTCTTTGAGACGACATCTTCACAGTCTTTGAGAGATTCCAAGCTTGTTTCCCAAAAAAGATGAAAACTTTTTCCTGGATTAAACAAGAGAAGAAGACAGAAATGGAAGATCGGTGCTTCTCTTAGGGTTTTTGAGAGTAAAATAAAGAATAACCGACAGTATATAGGGCAGTCAAAGCGAGGCATACGGAGCGTCACAAAAAGAAAATATAGAAATGCCTTTTTTAAAAATAACTACCTTTTCAAAAACTAGATAACTGTCATTTTAAAATAACTTCTTTTTGAAAAGGAAGGATTGCACTAATCACGCAAAAATTGGGAAAATAACACCAATTAATTTTGGATAGATAATTGTACCTTTTCATGATTTGATCCGAGAGATAGGTTTCCAAAATAAAAATAACTTACAGTTGTAGATCTTGATTGTCTGAGTCTGAGTTCCTTTAGACTTTTAGTCCTGAGTCTGAACTTCTTCAGACTTTAAGATATTCAGTCTGGAACGAATAACTTCAAATTGATTTTTCTCCAAAGGCTTTGTAAATATATCCGCCAGTTGATTCTATGAGTCAATAAACTGAATTGAAACTTCTCCATTTTGAACATGATCTCTAATGAAATGATGTCGAATCTCTATATGTTTTGCTCTTGAGTGAAGAATCGGATTCTTGGTGAGATTGATTGTGCTGGTGTTGTCGCATTTAATTTGAGTGCATGAATCTTCATTTCCAAAGTCTCTTAATTGTTGTTTTATCCACAGAATTTGTGAACAACAACTTCCAAGAGCTACATACTCTACTTCTGCTGTAGAAAGAGCTATTGTACTTTGCTTCCTTGAAAACCAAGATACTATCCTGCTTCCAAGTAGTTGACAAGTGCCCGAGGTGCTCTTTCTATCAATTCTGCATCCGGCTAGGTTTGCGTCTGAGTATCCAAGAAGAGTAAAGTCTCCTTCCTTAGGATACCAAAGACCAAAATTTGAAGTTGAGGCAATGTATTTGATGACACGCTTTGCAGCACTTAAATGAGATTCTTTAGGGTCTGATTGAAATCTGGCACACATACAAACACTAAACAAAATGTCAGGTCTAAAAGCAGTTAGATAAAGAACTGAGCCAATGATACTCCTGTATAGCTTATGGTCAACTTTCTTTCCTTCTTCATCCTTGTCCAGCTTCAAAGAACTTGACATTGGTATATCAGTCTTTTTGCAATTTTCTAGTCCAAACTTTTTTATAAGTTCTTTAGCATATTTTTCTTGATGAATAAAGATTCCTTCCTTCAGTTGTTTCACTTGAAGCCCGAGAAAGAAGGATAGCTCACCCATCATGCTCATTTCAAACTCATCCCGCATAGACTTAGAAAATTTCTTGCACAGATTTTCATTAAAGGATCCAAAAATAATATCATCAACATAAATTTGAACGAGTAGAAAATTTTTGATTTCTCTTTTGATAAACAATGTAGTATCTAACCACCCGCGGTGGTGGCGTAGGTGGTTGAGCAAGGGACCTCTAACGCAAAGGTCCTGCGTTCGATCACGCGTCGTCGTGCTTGGTGCAAGCCGTGTCTTACACAGGGCACGTGGGTGGTGGGTCCTCACGTGCCTCCCTAGGATTTACCTCAGCCGCGAAGCGGCGTGAGGGGGGTTCCCTGGGTTATCAAAAAAAAAAAAAACAATATAGTATCTACTTTACCTTTGACAAAACCGTTCTGAATTAAAAACTTACTTAGTCTGTCGTACCAAGCTCGAGGGGCTTGCTTTAAACCATATAAAGCATTTTTTAGTCTGAATACAGTCTAGTTTTCTTGGGTCTTCAAAATCGGGTGGTTGTTCCACATAGACTTCCTCTTGGATAAATCCATTCAGGAAAGCACTTTTGACGTCCATTTGGAATAACCTGAAATTCTTATGACAATCAAAAGCAAGTAATAATCTAATTGCTTCTAACCTCGCTACCGGTGCGTAAATCTCATCATAATATATCCCTTCTTCTTGCGTATATCCCTTGACCACGAGTCTTGCTTTGTTTCTTACGACCTTTCCTGTCTCGTTCATCATGTTCCTGAAAACCCATTTAGCTCCAATGATAGATTTACCTTTCGGTTTAGGAGTCAGTTCCCAGACATCATTAATACTGAATTGCCTGAGTTCTTCTTGCATAGCTTCAATCCAGCTTTCATCAGTTGAAGCTTCTTCTATGCTCTTGGTATCTATTTCAGAAATAAGAGCCACAGCACTAGACTCTTCGCGCCTTTTGGATCATGTGCGAATTCCCCCATTAATATCACCAATAATGAGATCTTTGGGATGACTGGACTTATGCTTCCAGTTGCTGGTTGATTTGTCAGACTATTGATCTTTTTCCTCATTTGAGTCTTCGTTGATCATTTGTTGTTCGTCTTCTGAAGGTTGAACTGCTTCTGGAGATTTAGACTTTGTAGAGTCTGGAGCAGGTTCAGATTCTTCAAGATGAGTGTGAATCGATTGATTTTGCATAAAGTCTTGAAATTTGACGTTTATTGATTCCTCCGCAGATTGAGTCTTCTTGTTGTAGACTCGTAAGCTTTGCTTGTGATAGAATATCCAAGAAAAATACCTTTATCTGATTTTTCTTCAAACTTACCAACTCGATCATTTGCATTTTTCAATATAAAACATTTACATACAAATACATGAAAATACGAAACAATGGGCTTCTTTCCTTTGAATAACTCGTAGGGAGTTTTCTCGAATAGGCCTTAGAAAGACTCTATTAATAATATAGCATGCTGTAGAAACTGCTTCAGCCCAAAAACGTGAAGAGATGTTACTTTTAATTAAAAGAGTTCTAGCCATTTCTTGAAGCGATCTATTCTTTCTTTCCACGACTTCATTTTGCTCACGGAGTATATGGAGAAGAGAACACATGCTGAAAACCAGATTCATCACAGAATTTTGTAAAGTCTTGATTTTCAAATTCGCCTCCATGGTCTGTTCGTATATTTGAAATAACATACCCTTTCTCATTGTGGACCTTTTTAGCAAACTTTATAAAATAAGAAAATGTTTCAGACTTACTTACCAGGAAATATACCCAAGTGAATTGTGAATAATCATCCACAATTACTAAACAATATTTCTTACCTCCAATGCTCTGAGTTCTGGTTGGTTCAAAGAGATCCATATGCAAGAGCCGCAATACACGATTAGTGGAAACTTGATTTACTGGTTTGAATGAGTTTCTTACCTGTTTTCCCAACACACATGGTGTGCATAGATCATACTTTTGGTATGACAGATTGGGTAGACCACGAACAAGCTTCTTTGCTGAAATTTTGGCTATTTGCTTCATGTTGATGTGCCCAAGTTTTCTGTGCCATAAGTTTACTTCTTCTTGAATTGAGATTAGACATTGGTTTTCGTCTGGTTTGACATCCAAGAGGTAGATATTTCCATGTCTTCTACTCGTGAAAGACTAAGAGGAGTCTTTACTGGTTCCTGAGCATGTTCCCTCTTGAAAATTGATTTTGAAACCGGTGTTGCACAGCTGACTGATACTTAGCAAATTGTAATTGAGTCATTCCACTAAGGAAACATTACTAATCGTGAGGCTTCCAATCTTTACAGTTCCGTATCCCACAATTCTTCCTTTGCCGTTTCCTCCAAATGAAACTTTCCCACCATTAACTTGGACAAGCTTTATGAAGCAATTTGAATCTCCTGTCATATGCCTTGAGCATCCACTATCCAGGTACCATTTAATCTTTTTCTTGATAGTGACCTACATTTAGAAAAGAGACTCAGGCTTTCTTTGGTACCCATATTTTCTTGGGTCCATTGGTATTAGTGGAATATACGGTCTTTGCCCATACCTTCTTAATAGGTTTCCAAACCATAGGACATTCTTTCTCAAAATGGTTTAAGCTATTGCACTTAGAACATCTAAGAGCATTGTGACCTACTGGTTTTACAAAAACGTTTTGGAAATGATTTTTGTAAGCATCTCTTGTAGGTCTTTGCTTAATTCTTTCATTTACTTTAGGAAAGTCAATTAGAGGAATGGTTTCAGCAGTCATTCCTAAACCTAATTTGTTGAAGTATGGTCTTTGTGCTGAAAGAATTTTTTCAAATTTCTCGAGATCCTATAGAAAATCTTTTAGAAATACTTGAGATATTATTTTTCAAAAATGCATTTTCTTTTGAAAGATTGTCTACATTTTCTTTCAAAGTAGTAATACTTTTGTCCAAACTTTTGACATTTTCTTTCCAAGCATTTTCCTGTTGCTTTAGTGCAGAATTTTCTCTTTTGAGTTTGGAAATCCTTTTGAGAGAGGTTTTGAGACTAAGACATAATTCATCAATGTATCTAGAGACTCTAGAAGGAATATTCAGGTTACTTACCTCGAATTCACTGTCTGAATCTGAGTCTGTCTCTGAGTTTGAATCTGAGTCTAATTATGCCATGAGACAGATATTGGCATAATTATCATCACTTTCTTCACATTCTGTATCACTCTAAGTTTCTGCTTTGAGTGCCTTTCGATATTTCTCAGATTTTCCTTTCTTTTTCCTCAGAATCGGACAGTTAGGTCTCGATGTGTCCCTTTTTCTTGCATTCAAAACAGACAACATCTCTATTGGATTCATCATCCTCAACAGACTTAATCTGTTGCTTTTGAAAACTTTGTTTCTTTGGATTGAATCTTCTCTCTTTTCTGTTTAGCTTTCTGAATCTTATTATCATGAGAGCAAGCTCCTCATCATCCATATCGTCTTCAGAATTTGTGACATCAGAATCGTCATTAGATTTTAATGCAATGGATTTCTTACCTTTAGGGTCTTCATCTTTATTGATTCGCTCCACTTCATGAGACAGAAGAGTCCCAACCAATTCATCGACAGAAAGTGGCATAATTTTTTGTGTCTCCCTTATTGAGGTCTTTATGTGATTCCAATCATTGGAGAGTCCACGTAGTAGCTTGTTTACTTTCATGGGATCAGAAATTGGTTGACCTTGATTTTCAAGACCATTCACGATTTCTGTAAAACGGCTAAACATGTCAGTGATAGATTCTCCTAATTTCATTTTGAATGCTTCGTATTGACCGAGCAGAATGTCGATTCTGGTTTCTTTCACTCGATCAGTTCCTTCATAGGTGATCTGTAATCTATCCCAGACTTTTTTAGCTGTAACACAACAAGATATTCTGTTATATTCAGTAGGTGATAATGCACAATATAAAGAATAAATTGCTTTTGCATCAAGAGCTTGTCTCTTGGTTATCTCTTCTTGAGTCATTTCGCTAGACTCAATGGCTTCTTTTCCTCTTTCTAAGACAGGTGCAGCTTTAGGAATGATTCATTTGTCTACCACATCCCATTCCAGAGGATCTTTTGATCTTAGAAACGCCTTCATCTTGTTTTTCCATATGTTGTATTCCTTTCCCTCAAAATAAAGCGGTCTGGTATTGCTTTGCCCTTCAACCAGTCCTGGAGCCAATAATTTAATGAGATAAGTGTACAGCACTAATCAATCAACAAATTATGAAAAGGAAATTCGTCTCCTGTAAACAAAATAAGTTATGATCAAAGTAAGAGAGCGTAGAGAAGAGAATATGAACACAGAGATTATAGTGGTTCGGCTTAATCCAAGCCTACGTACACTCTTCCGCATTGACAGCCCACCGACTGGATTTCATTATGAACATAAGAGATGTTACAGAAAAGCTCTTCCTTGATTCCACAGTGTAGAGACTCTACTACACTTCCTCAGGGTCTCTCAAAGGTATAGACTCTCTTTTGCGTACAAGATTTCGCTCAACAGTTTAATTGACAAAGAACGAGGAGCTTCAGACTTTGGAATTCTTCTATCGCGCACACACTCGAACAACTGGAACGTCTTCCTTATATACTCCTTTATGCCATCACACCCGTTGGCACTTACCAAATGAATTCTTCCAATCTAACCGTTGGACAAAATCAATTAGGAAGATCTTCGAGCTATTTAAGGAACATGACGATAGCCCATCAATCCTGCTTGCCCATACAATCAGGATCTCGGTTTCCATAAGTAGAATCTTCTAAGTATACTTCGCCAATCATCGAATCCAAGATCCCTGAATCAATCTTGATTTGAATAATGGATTCCGACACCTATATCCAGCCAAGAGATCTTCTCCAGTCGATAAAGTCAAATCCTTAACGAAACATCCAGTTCTGGATAAGCCTTCTTCGATGGTCTAGAAACTGTCAATGAGGACAGACTTTGAATCTTGAGTCTGGCAGTCCAGAGTCTTCAGACTTTGATGGAAGAGTCTGCAAGTCTTCAGACTAGACTGATGGAAACGTTTTGTCAGCTTCAAAATACTCAAGAAAGTTTTCTCCAACAATTATAATGCTCATTCTCAATAAAGTATATAATTAGCTATTTTTCTTGATAATAAATATACTTTTCCTTCATTCATTTTTGTAAGCAACCCGAAAAATCAATTTTAGAATAAAAAAATTCGATGGTTAATTTTCCATGTAATAAATGTGTGTCATGTGCATTATTGGTCTTTGTTAATTTCAATATTAGCAAGCAAAGATATTCTACTTGACTCAATGTTTAAATTAGCTTGTTTGCCTTCCTTTGGTTAGGAACAACTGAACAAGAAATGACAAAGTCCATTCCCAAAGAGAGATGCACGTGTAGGACTAATTTAAACAATTGCCAACTCTCTCTTTTAATTTTAATTCCCAATGTATGCGGTGCAATTAGAGTTAATTATAATTAATATAAATTATAATTAACCTAATCCTATATAGTAATTACGAACATAATTAATTTTTTTCTAACACCTTCGGTGCACGCAAGATATGCCAAAGTCACTTTGGGGTCAAATTAATACTTATTGGCGAACTTGGTGAGGTTTTGCCCACCACTTTCAAGATGGTGCGTTGATCCATCATGCTTTTTCTTTTGTGCCGTCCTTGATAAGTCGGGTTTAACTGGAAGGACTTTTTGTGCAGCAATAATCCTATTTTATTGTTTTACTCTGCCTTGATTAATGGTACAAATGAATTTCCTCCTTTGCTATTTTATCCTTGGTTTCAACTTTTTCAATTTGTTTTTCTAATCAAGTAGGTTAAGCGATGTTGAATTGACTGGTGGATAATTAGCCAAAAGAAGTGCATGGTGGGCCCTTGTGTCCCCACTTCATGGCCTGTCCTTATAACTTGAGAAAAGTTCAGTGCATCGTTCCATTTCCGTCTACTTTCCCCCGCATTACTGAACTCTCGAAATCTACGATTGGATTAACGATAATTCAAAATAGGAATAATTAATTTTAGGATGGATTTGTTTCCTACCCTGAAACCAAAACCGGACCAGCTATTATAGTAAGAGAATGACACTCGAATGGGTGTCTATTGCAATTAAACAAGCAAATCTTTTTATAGATATATTCGATTATTTAGCCGTCTGATAAAAAATCTCCAAATCGTATCTTTTAAGCGTGAATCAAGTAATGAGATAAGTAAGAAGTTTTAGTAGTCCGTAGACTACTTTTATGATTTGAGTGAATATTGTTGACGGTTGCTAAACTTTCTTAATGAATGGTAAATTTTATTTACATATAACCCCTGCGGTGAATTTTTAGGGAAAATTCCGAAAAGGGACCCGAAGTGCCATCTTTTTTCTCAAATAAGAACCCGAAATGATTTTAGTTGTTTCAAATAAGGGTCTGAAGTGGTTTTGGTTGTTTCAAATAAGGACCCAACCTCACCGGTCACCAGCCGGCTAAATTTTCCGACCGGTTAAGGATATTTTCGTCATTTGGCATTTCCCCCCTTTTTTCTTCCTTTTTTTCTTACCTTTTTTTATTATTTTTTTCTGGTTATTCTTCTTTCTCTTCACCGGTGACTAGCCAGCCATCGGCAATGCCCATAGAGGGCTAAGCGAGGGTCGCCCTCATCAGCGAGGGCCACCCACGCTGGCCACAGGCAAGGGATGGCCTTGCCTAGGCGTGGTGACCCTTGCCCAGGGGTCATCCACAAGATCGGTCCTCGCCAGCCCTAGCAAGGGTGGCCTTGCCCATGGAGCGCGTGGGCTGGGTGACCTCGCCGACCGCGAGCGAGGCCCAAAGCTAGGCGACCCCACTAGCTCTTGGTAAGGGTCTGCAAGGCCACCCTAGCCCGCCACCGACAAGGTCACCCAGCCCTCGTCGGCCACGGGTGAGGGGTCGGTCTTGCCTAGGGCCGGCACGAGTTGACCTCGCGGATGGCGCCCTTGGGGGAGGCAACGAGGCTGTCCCTTGCTTGTGGCCTACGTGGGTGGCCCTTGCCCAGCCCTTTGTGGGCATTGTCGGTGGCTGGCTGACCACTGGTGAAAAGGAAGAAGAAGGACTAGGAAAAAGAAAATAAAAAAGGAAAGAAAAAAAAAAGAAAAAAAGGGGGAAAATGACAAATGACGAAAATACCATTGACCGTCGGAAAGTTAGGTCTTTATTTGCAATAGATATAGTCATGTCGAACCCTTATTTGAAACAAACATAATTACTTCAGGTCCTCATTTGAAACAACATCTACTTCAGACCTTTATTTGAGAAAATAATTACACTTCGGATCCTTCTTCGAAATAATGTCCACTTTAGGTCTTTATTTGAGAAAAAGATGACACTTCGGGTCCCTTTTTGAAATTTTCCCAAATTTTTATTTACTTATTGAAGACAGACATGTAGAATTTTCATCCAAAGTGATTGGAAAATGACTAAAATAAATAGTCATTGAAGTTCAACGATCCGGATGCAGATTATTTCAAATTACATTGCCTGGTTCTCTGCTGGAAATTACATCTCGTAACAAATATATAGGACACCAGTTTGCAACCCAGTCTGCGAAAATGTGAGAATCGGTGAACCAAAACTCACACTTAAAGGAACAAAAGATGCAGAAATACATACAGCCTCATAAGCTCAACTTGTAGAACCACGAAAGGAGATTATATACAACTCCAGATGTGCGCGTCAGGCAATATGAGCTCGTGGTCGCTCACCAACAACACCCATCTCTGCAACTGGACTGGTATTGCCCGCAACAATGGCGGGCCAGTTTTAGAGATCAGCCTCTCTCGCTCAAGCCTCAGTGGCACACTCCCTGCGCTCGACTTCGCTTCATTCCCAAAACCGATCCACTTCGTTCCTGAACCTTCCTCAGTCAGCAATCTCTCCAAGTTCATGTTCCGGGACCTGGGAAGCAATCTCTTCGAGGGTGGCATACCACCCTAGACAGGCTAATTGGAAGAGATTCGGTATTTGAGCCTCTTGAACAACAGTCTCAATGGTGCTGATCAAGTATATTTATGGAGATTAGATATCTTTATTAGAGAATATCATTAGAGATATTATTAGATATTAAGGATATTATTTAGTATTCCATGATTCTCTAAGATTTTCCTTTCTTATTATTCGTTGGGGAAAGGTTTTTTCGACAAATATCTTTCACCAAAGGGGCAAAAGTTTGGCTTTATTGTTTGAAATGGGTTCTGCGTCATTTTGGAAAGGAAGCGACTCCTCTAAACTGCGGGCAAATGAAAATACAGGAAAACAGGAGAAAAGTAAATGTGCGATTGAATGTAAAAGTGCAATAAAGGAAAAGATAACTAATGAAATAGTTGTTTCATTGTCGATTTCGGCAAAAGGTCTTTTACACAAATGCCTCTTTGGCTATTTATGATTATATTCTACGAGTAACTTCTCTTTGGTGGTTACCACTTCACTATCAAATCATTCCGGAAGTTTCGGCTTCCTATCAATAATTGCTCTGCCTTGTCCATGTCCTTGCTAGTGTCGATTCCCATAACTGCTTTCATTCTTATCTCATCCATCTCGACAGGTTTTCTGATGTCACGTCTTTCAACATCTTCATTGCCGATTGTTGACATTTCGGCCCATTGTCCATGGGTCCTCACATGTTGGGTCTGTTTTACTCTTATTTACTTCCAAGCCAATAGGCCAATTTTGATGCCAACAAATACCCCCTTTAAAAGAATTAAAAGATCATTTTAATGACTATACTGGCTGACATTATCGCCTTGATTCTCACAAAATGTCGCTTCGGCTTCTAATCTTCCGTTCGAGACTTGGTGCCTTTTAGGGTTCTAAACCCACATACTTTTCGAATCACTCATTACACCTCTTCCCCTATAAAAACATAGCTCCTGACTTTTAGCTTTGTCTCCTTCGATGCCATTGAAGCTTTCAAGATTCAATTTTTATCTTTTTCCTTTGTTGTTTTCACCATTTCTTGGTCCTCTCTTGGTCCTACCATGTCTCGATTATACGATTCCAACACTTTCCTCACTTATCTTGAGCAACTCAAGTCCCTAAAGTATGCGGACAATGTCTACTTGTCACCGCAAAACTCTCCAGAAGAAGCAACTGACGAGATAGTCCTTGGTCCATGCCTACGAATGCCAGTAGCTTCTCCTTTCCTTTCGAAATGTTTCCCTTAGCATGTAGAAAAACCACTTCCATTTCAAAGAGACCAACTTTTGGAGCATGTCTTGAGCCCTTCTTCTCAAAAGCTTAGGCCTTTCTATCCTTTTGACCGTGCCTTCTTTGAATGGTACTTTAGATTGAAGACTGTTAAAAATGAGGTATGGGGTAAAGCTCAAATCGACAAGGCCTTAGAGTTTTGCACCTTCGACTGGAAGCTCAACAGTAAACTTTTAGGAAGCTTGGGAAGTTTTTGGTCACACTCGTTCAACTATTTCTTCCTTTGGTCTAGCCCTATATTAATAACCCTCCCAGATGTTTATGCTATCACCAATTTAAGTCCATATGGTGATGACCTCAGTGTTGTTGACTCTGCGGCCTACCCTTTTTTCCCGTAAGGTGCTGACCTTTCATATACCCATTTTCAAACCACCTATGTTCGCTGAACAAGTAATGTCGAAGATGAAGAGCATGTAGCTTTCCTATTTTACTGGTTACCCATGTTTATCTTTTTCCATCCTTCTCTTCCAGTAGCTCAAGAGTTGAGGGTGTTGGAGAAAATTTCCTTATTTGTTTTGAAGCTGACAAAACATTTCCATCAGTCTAGTCTAAAGACTTCCAGACTCTATCATCAAAGTCTAAAGACCACCAGACTCAAGATTTAAAGTCTGCCCTCATTGACAGTTTCCAGACCGACGAAGAAGACTTATCTAGATACGAGTATATCTTTAAGGTTTTGATTCGTTCGGCTAAAGAAGTTCTCGCGGTTGAAGATAGCATCTCAAGATTTATTATTCGTATTACAATTTATTTGAGTAATCTAGATCTGTTGATTGGCGAAGTATACTTGGAAGGTTCTACTTATGGAAACCTAGATCCTAATTGTATGGGCGAGCAGGATTGGTGGGCTATCATCACATTCCTTAAGTAACTCGAGATCTTCCTAATTGATTTTGTCCAACGGGTAGATTGGAAGAACTCCCTTGGAAGGTGCCAACGGTTATGAAGGCATGGAGGAATATATAAGGAAGACGTTCTAGTTATTCGAGTGTGTGTGCAATAGAAAAATTCCAAAGTCTGAAGCTCCTTATTCTTTGCTGATTCAATTGTTGAGCATAAATTTGTACTCAAAAGAGAGATTAGATACTTGTGAGGCCTAGAGGAAGTGTAGCAGAGTCTCTACACTGTGGAATTAATGATGTGGAACTGTAACATCTCTTTTGATTCATAGTGAAATCTAGCCGGTGGGCTGTCAGTGCGAGAGAGTGGACATAGGCTTGGTCTAAGCCGAACCACTATAAACCTTGTGTTCTTATTCTCTTCCCTGAACTCTTTTATTTTGCTCATAGCTTTATTTGACTAGTTAAGTCTGATTCTTTCTACATAGTCCGTAGTCAACCAGACTCAGGTTAAAAATAAAGTTTTTCGTTGCATTTTGTAAAATCTGTTATCACACCTATTCACCCCCTCTAGGTGTTCATACTAGCACTTTCAATTGGTATCAAACCCTGTGTACTCATTTAAATTGAAGTGTTATTACTTCTGAGTTAAAGATCCATAGTTGGTATGTTGGCTCCAGGTTTGGTTGAAGGGCAAAGTAACACCAGATCGCCTTATTTTGATGAGAAGGAATACAGTATATGGAAAAACAAGATGAAAGCATTCATAAAATCGAAAAATCCTCTAGAATGGGATATGGTAGACAAAGGAATCATTCCTAAAACTACAACGATCTCAGAAAGAGGGAAAGAAGCTACAGAGACTAGCGACATGACTCAAGAAGAGTTAACCAAGAGACAAGCTCTTGATGCAAAAGCAATTTACTCCTTATATTGTGCATTATCTCCTACTAAATATAACAAAATATCTTCGTGTGAAACAGCTAAAGAAGTCTGGGATAGATTGCACATTATCTATGAAGGAACTGATCGAGTGAAAGAAACCAGGATTAATATTCTGCTCGGTCATTATGAAGCCTTCAAGATGAAGTCAGGAGAATCTATTACTGACATGTTTAGCCGTTTTACAGAAATCGTAAACGGTCTTGAATATCAGGGTCAACCAATCTTAGAACCCATGAAGGTTAACAAATTGCTGCGTGGACATGTAAAGATTTCAATAAGGGAAACACAAAGGATCATGCTACTCTCTGTTGATGAATTGGTTGGCACACTTCAGTCCTATGAAGTGGAGCAAATCAATGAGGAAGAAGATCCCAAAGGTAAGAAGTCTATTGCCTTAAAATCTAACGATGATTATGATGTTATAGACTCTGAGGATGATATGGATGATGAAGAGCTTGCTCTCATAATAAGAAAGTTCAGGAAACTGAACAAAAAGGGAAGAAGATTCAATTGAAAGAAACAAAACTCTCTAAAGTTTCAAAACAAATCAACTGAGGACGATGAATCCAATAAAGATATGGTTTGCTTTGAATGCAAGAAAAAGGGACACATCAAACCCAACTATCCCTTGTTGAAGAAAAAGAAAGGAAAAGCTAAGAAATACAGAAAGGCACTCGAAGCAGAAACTTAGAGTGATACTGAATGTGAAGAGAGTGATGATGATTATGCTAATATTTGTTTAATGGTAAAATCGGAATCAAACTCGGACTCGAGACAGTCTGAGACTCGGACTCGGACAGTGAAATTGAGGTAAGCAATTTAAAAATTCCTACTAAAGTCTCAAAATATATTAATGAACTTTGTCTTAGTCTCAAAACTTCTCTTAAGAGGATTTCCGAGCTAAAAATGAAGAATTATACATTGAAGCAACAAGAAAATTCTTGGAAAGAAAAGTTTGAAATTTAAACAAATTTTTTGCTGTTTTAAAAGAAAATGCATACTTTCTTTCAAAAGAAAATACTTGTTTAAAAAATGATATTTCAAAAATCTCAAAAAGGTTTTCTATAGGATCGAGAAATTAGAAAAGATATTTTCAGTACAAATATCTTACTTCAACAAATCAGGCTTGGGAATGACTTAAAACCATTCCTCTAATTGATTTTCCAAAGGTAAAGGAAAGAATCAAACAAAGACCTACAAAAGCCTTTTATAGAAATCATTTTCAAAAAGTCTTTGTGAAACCTGTTGGCTGAAGTGCTCTTAGATGTTCTAAGTGTAACAGCTCAGAACATTTTGAGAAAAAATGTCCTATGGTTTGGAGACCTGTTAAGAAGGATTGGGCAAAGACCGTATATTGCACTAACTCCACTAGACCCAATAAAGTGTGGGTACCAAGGAAAGCTTGACTTTCTTTTTTAATTACAGGTCACTTTCAAGAAAAAAGTAAAATGGTACTTAGATAGTGGATTCTCAAGACATATGACAGGAGATTCAAGTTGTTTTATAAACCTCATCCACGCAAATGGAGGAAAAGTTTCTTTTGGTGGAAATAGCAAAGGAAGAATTGTCGGATGCATAACAGTAAACATTGGAAGCCTTACGATCAACAATGTCTCATTGGTAGAAGGACTAAATTACAATCTACTCAGCATAAGCCAACTGTGCGACACAAGATTCAAAATCAATTTTCAGGAAGGAATATGTTCGGAAACCAGTAAAGACTTCTCTCAATCTTTCACGAGGCGAAGACATGGGAACATCTATCTTTTGGATATCAAACCAGAAAGATATCAATGTCTAATATCAATTCAAGATGAAGCTAATCTCTGGCATCGAAAGCTTGGTCATATCAACATGAAGCAAATTGCCAAGATCTCTTCAAAGAAGCTTGTTCGTGGACTATCCAACCTGAAATATCAAAAATCTGACTTATGCACACCATGTGTGTTGGGAAAACATACTAGAAGTTCTTCCAAACCAATAAATCAAATTTTCACTAATCGTGTCCTACAGCTCCTGCATATGGATCTCTTTGGACCAATTAGAACTCAAAGCATTGGCGGAACGAGATATTGCCTAATAATAGTGGATGATTATTCACAATTTACTTTGGTCTACTTTCTGGCAAGTAAGTCTGAAACCTTCTCTTACTTTTCAAAGTTTGCCAAGAACGTACAGAATGAGAAAGGGTAAGTTATTTCAAACATACGGACAGACCATGGAGGTGAGTTTGAAAATCGAGACTTTGCTAAATTTTGTGATGAATCTAGTTTTCAGCATATGTTCTCCTCTCTATATACTCTCGAACAAAATGGAGTTGTGGAAAGGAAGAATAGATCATTGCAAGAAATGGCTATAACTCTTTTAATAGGAAGCAATATTTCTTCTCGTTTTTTGGCTGAAGCAGTTTCTACAGCATGTTATATTATTAATAGAGTCTTCTTAAGGCCTATTCTGGAGAAAACTCCCTATGAGTTGTTCAAAGGAAAGAAGCCAATTGTTTCTTATTTTCATGTGTTTGGTTGCAAATGTTTTGTCTTGAAAAATGCAAATGATCGAATTGGTAAGTTTGAAGAAAAATCAGACGAAGGAATCTTCCTTGGATATTCAACCTCTAGCAAAGCTTATAGAGTATACAACAAGAAGACTCAGTCTATAGAATAATCGATGAATGTCAAATTTCAAGACTCTATACAAAATCAATCGATCCAAACTCAACCTAAAGAATCTGAACCTGCTCCAAACTCAACAAAGCTTACTTCCACTAAAGCAGCTCAAACTTCAGAAGAACAACAACGAACGAATGTTGAAGAATCAACTGAAGAAAAAGATTAGCAGTCCGTCAGACCAACTAGCAACTGGAAGCACAAGTCTAGTCATCCCAAAGAACTCATCATTGGTGACATTAATAAAGGAATTTGTATAAGATCCAAAAAGCATGAAAAGTCTAGTGCTGTGGCTCTTATTTCTGAAATAGAACCCAAAAGCATAGAAGAAGCTTTAATTGATGAAAGCTGGATTGAAGCTATGCAAGAAGAGCTCAGACAGTTCAGCATTAACGATGTTTGGGAATTAACTCATAAACCAAAAGGTAAATCTGTTACTGGAGCTAAATGGATTTTCAGGAACAAGATGGACGAAAAAGGAAAAGTTGTAAGAAACAAAGCAAGACTCATGGCCAAAGGATATACGCAAGAAGAAGTGATAGATTATGATGAGACTTACGCACCAGTAGCAAGGTTAGAAACAATTAGAATATTACTTACTTTTGCTTGTTATAAGAATTTCAAGTTATTCTAAATGGACATCAAAAGTGCTCTGAATGGATTTATCCAAGAGGAAGTCTATGTGGAACAACCTCCCAGTTTTGAAGACCTAAGGAAACCATACTCTATATTTAGACTGAAAAAGGCTCTATATGGTTTAAAGCAAGCACCTCGAGCTTGGTACGACAGATTAAGTAAATTTTTAATCCAAAATGGTTTCGTTAAAGGTAAAGTGGACACTACTCTGTTTATTAAAAAAGAATGTAAAAACTTTCTACTTGTTCAAATTTATGTTGATGATATTATATTTGGATATCCTAATGAAAATCTGTGCAAGAAATTCTCTAAGTCTATGCAGGATGAATTCGAGATGAGCATGATGGGTGAACTATCATTCTTTCTCGGACTTCAAGTGAAACAATTGAAGGAAGGAATTTTTATTCACCGAGAAAAATATGCTAAAAAACTTGTTAAAAAGTTTGGTTTGGAGAATTGCAAAAAGACTGATATACCAATGTCAAGTTCTTTGAAGCTGGACAAAGATCAAGGAGGAAAGAAAGTTGACCAGAAGCTGTATAGGAGTATCATTGATTCACTTCTTTATCTTACTACTTCAAGACCTGATATTTTGTTTAGTGTTTGCATTGGTGCTAGATTTCAATCAGATCCCAAAGAATCTCTTTTGAGTGCTGCAAAACGCATCATCAAATACGTCGCAACAACCTCTAAATTAGGTTTATGGTATCCCAAAGAATGAGACTTTACTCTCCTTAGATATTCAGACGCAGATCTAGCAGGATGCAGAGTTGATAGAAAAAGCACCTCAGGCACTTGTCAATTGCTTGGTAACAAGACAATATCTTGGTTTTCAAAGAAGCAAATTACTATAGCTCTTTCAACAGTAGAAGCAGAGTATGTGGCTCTTGGAAGTTGCTGTTCTCAAATCTTATGGATAAAACAACAACTAAGAGACTTTGGAATTAAAGACGCATGTACTGAGATCAAATGCGACAACGCTAGCGTGATTAATCTTACCAAGAATCCAATTCTTCATTTAAGAGAAAAACGTATAGAGATTCGACATCATTTTATTAGAGACCATGTTCAAAATAGAGAAGTAATGATCCAATTCATTGACTCAAAAAATCAGCTGGCAGACACATTTACAAAGCCACTGGAGAAAAGTCTATTTGAGTCTATTCGCCCCAGACTTAATATCTTAAAGTCTGAAGAAGCTCGAGCTTAGGGATAAAAGTCTAAAGATATTTTGACTCAGAAGATTAAGAATTACGGTTGTAAGTTATTCCGGTTCTAGCAATTTATCTTTTGGATAGAAACTCAAAAATGTATGATTGCTTATTAACCCAGCGATTGATTGATGGTATCTTTCCAAGATTTTTGAAGTCGTAGCTATTATTCTAAAAGGAAGTTATTATTTTTGAAAAGATAGTTATCGATTTTCAAAAAGGTAGTTATTTTCGAAAAGGCTTTTTTATTTTTCCTTTATGACGATCCGTATACCTCATTTCGATTGCTTTATATACAGTCATTCTTCTTCGTTTTTACACACAAACCCTAGAGCACAGAACTTCTTTCTCACGAATCGAGTTCGAAAAATCTCTCAAAGACTATGATAATGTCTTCGCAAAGAAAGTCCTTAAGGATTGTAAGCAGGGGACCACAGCATATGCGTAAGGGTCCTACGCATTTTGACTTGACCGAGGAGGAAGAATCTCTAAGGCAGCAGCAGAGTCCACAACATTCTCAACCGCGCCATTCTACTTAAGCTAGACCACAGGAGTCTTAGTAACAACAAGTGGAGGAAGAAATTCTTGAAGATGTAGAACCTGTAAGAACTCTTAAGCCTGCATTTACTTTCAAACTCTACTCTCTACTCTGCCTTAAAGGAAGGAGGTTCTGCAATGACCTTTATTGATGATTTCTTGAGAGAAAAGGGGTACCAAAATGAGTTTCACTTTTTAATAAAGATGGAACGTTTGGGAATTGCTCCTGCTGGTTCGGCAGAAAGGGCTTTTGCGAACTTCCCAAGTGATCCACATTTTGGAGGATCTAGTCAACCGGAAGGAAAAGATGATGATGAAAATATGTTCACTCATTTTAAGCCTAGAATGGGCGTTGCTGCAAACATTCGAGGAAGAAGAGTAGATCTGTTTCGTTCTGAGGAACATAAGCAAGTTTACTCTAAGTTGCTAAAGCAAGAGGTGATGAACCCAAGGAGTGTAGATTTTGATTTTCTCAATTCTCTGAACATGAAGTTACGGGAGAAATTTACCTTACTTCAACTCGAACGATTTTGCTCTGAGACAGCAGTAGCTCATCCGGAACTTACCGTATATTTCTATTCCAATCTAAGCTTTTTAGATGCGAATAGATGTTCTTTCAGTGTTAGAGACCAGGATTATGTGGTTGATATGGATACTCTGGCTGATGTAATTGGAGTGGAGAGAGGTATGTTCCAATCAATTAGTGTGTCTATTGGTCATGCCACTATGGAGCTTGTTCGAGACAAAATTGCTGAAGGCCGAATTTCGTACTTGAGGATGAGTGCCTCAAATGTCTTACTTCATAAGATTGTGATTAATTGTTTCAAACCCAAATCCATATCAAAGACTGACGTTTCCAATTTAGAAGCAAAGCTGATGTATGCCATCAATGTTGGTTACAAGTTCTCTCTGCCGCACACTATCATGTTTCACATGTATAGGTCAATGGTAAAAGACAAGGGCCAACTTCCCTATTCAGCTCTTGTTACTCAGCTATTCAGACATCTTAATATTCAGCCTCCCAAAATCTTGTGTGTTCGAACCTGTGATCCAATGGTGGTGGGACTGAAGATGGTTTCAAAGATGCTTCTGAAGGAGCTAAACAAGGCTTTAGAGAGCTTTAAGGAGAAGACCCCTGTCAAGACTCAGCAAGACCCTGTGGCTGCAAAACGGAAAGGCAAGGAGCCCATGACAGGATGAAGAAGATGAGAATGACATCGCCATTTCCGCTCTTGCCTTAAAGAACTTACAAAGTCTTGTTCCAGAGACAGAGGATAGAGAGAACCAAGACAGAGAGGAAATAAAGCAGAGGAGTGAAGAAAGGGAATCGATGAGGAAAGAAGAAGAAGAAGGAGGAACTACAAAAGAAGAGCAAAGAGGAGAACAAACAGAAGGAGAAAGTCATGGTAATTCTCCAGCAAAGGATGAAGGACAAGGTCATCGTGACATTGAAGAAGAGACAGAGCATGAAGAGTACTTCTCTCCACCTAAAGGCACTGAAACGGGGGGAGCTGCTGATAAAAGAGGTACTCCTTCAATTGCTTTACCAGTGATGATGTTAGTCGTTCTCCTGCAAATCCAGAAGATGTATATGCCTCTCAATTTCCTAAGGAAGGTTATGAGGCTTCACCTCCAAGTCTGGATGTTCATGTTGAAGTTCCATCATCTGCCAACACTCCACAAATTGATCATGCTGAAGCAAGCACTCAAACTGACAACTCAACAGACTTTAAAAGATTGCTTGATGTTCTTATGGAGATCAGAGGTTAGATTTATGCTTTAGGATGTGAATTTCAGAACATGCAGAATGCTAATCAAGCCACTTCAGTTTCTTTGCACGACTAAGTTCAAGCCCTTAGTCTTCAAGTTCAAGCAACTACAAAGGGTGAAGAGATAGCGCAACTGAAGGAGGATCTAAGAAAGCTGGAGAAGATTGTCCAGTCTATGGGAGATTTCCAACTCGTTCGCGTTCCAAAACAATCTTAATCTTATCCAATTTTCTTTTCAGTCTCTACCTTTTTGTTGTTGACAAAAGGGGGAGAAGTTGGTACAGATTTATCATTTTGACTTTGACTCTATCTTTGTTTGGTTGTGACTGGTTTGGACTATTTGGACTATGTTTTGATCGTTTTAATGCTTGCAGTATCTTAAACGTTGTTGTTTTTACGGGACTAACTCGTTTCCTGTGGATGCAGAATCGATACTATCTTTATCCTAATTCAATTATCTATTATGAGATATCATTGTTTGCTTGAGTATTGTCTTATAGGTCAAAAGTATCCAAATATGCAAGAAAATTTTGTCACCATCAAAAATGGGGAGATTGTTGGAGAAAATTTCCTTATTTGTTTTGAAGCTGATAAAACGTTTCCATCAATCTAGTCTAAAGACTTCTAGACTCTATCATCAAAGTCTAAAGACCGCCAAACTCAAGATTTAAAGTCTACCATCATTGACAGTTTCGCATCGATGAAGAAGACTTATCCAGATACTAGTATATCTTTAAGGTTTTGATTCATGCGGCTAAAGAAGTTCTCACGGCTAGAGATGGCATCTCAAGGTTTATTATTCGTATTACAATTAATTCAAGTAATCTAGATCTATTGATTGGCGAAGTATACTTGGAAGGTTCTACTTATGGAAACCTAGATCCTGATTTTATGGGCAAGCAAGATTGGTTGGCTATCATCACATTCCTTAGTAACTCGAGATATCCCTAATTGATTCTGTCCAACGGGTAGATTGGAAGAACTCCTTTGGAAGGTGCCAACGGTTATGAAGGCATGGAGGAGTATATAAGGAAGACGCTCTAGTTATTTGAGTGTGTGCGCGATAGAAAAATTCCAAAGTCTGAAACTCCTTGTTCTTTACTGATTTAATTGTTGAGCGTAAATTTGTACTCAAAAGAGAAATTAGATACTTGTGAGGGCTTGAGGAAGTGTAGCAGAGTTTCTACACTGTGGAATCAATGACATGGAACTGTAACATCTCTTTTGATTCATAGTGAAATCCAGCCGGTGGGCTGTTAGTGGGGGAGAGTGGACGTAGGCTTGGTCTAAGCCGAACCACTATAAATCTTGTGTTCTTATTCTCTTCCCTGAACTCTTTTATTTTGCTTATAGCTTTATTTGACTCGTTAAGTCTAATTCTTTCTGCATATTCTATAGTCAACCAGATTAAGATTAAAAGTAAAGTTTTTCGTTGCATTTTGTAAAATCTGTTATCACACCTATTCACCCCCTCTAGGTGTTCGTATTAGCACTTTCAGAGGGGTTTGGCCTTTTACTTCTCACAAGATAAGCATATAGCCATAAGTCATCTCGCCCTAGTCGCTCTCTATCGAGGTATTGGTTTTGCCTCTATTGCTATGGGTGTACCCACTGCTGGGATCTTCCATAGCCCATTTCGGATTCTTTAGGTGCGGGTCAGGCTCTATTTCTCATCTTTGTTCTCATATGCCAAAATCAATGTTCCGTTGGGGTTCAAGTCTGAGACATTTTATCCCAAGAACAAAGGGGCACAGCTAAGCTTCCTTCTCCGTCCCACTCCTAAGGGGTCTTCGTCTTTTCAAAATTCCTCCATTGGTTCTAACCTACCTCCTTGAACAATGACAATTTTTGTCTGCCTTCTAGTCCAAACTTCATTTTTGTTTTAAACTTTGAGATTCACTTCATGTTGTTTTTATTAAGAAACGACTTCCACTTCATGTTGTTTTTATTAGAGAGGTAATTTTGAAATTGCTAGTTAGGGCCTAGGATTGTGATTTTGTCACCCATTTGTTGCCATGTCTTTTTGTATGTACTAGGGTCGCCATGCATGTTGTTAAGCGACTAATATGAGCATGGTGTTGAGCATGTTATGAGTGTCATATTAATCATATTGATATCTAGAAGATAAAGATAACTGGATGATTATCTCTAACAAATCCACTTCTGAAAAGAAATTAGAGGATCTAAAAAATTTATGCTGGTAAGATGGCGAAAGATTGTGCGGGAACAAGTACTTTTGTCACGTGACTACATAGGATGAAACTGTTTTAATATAGAATTGCAATTTCGTTTGTGGATTGTGAGGTATACTAGTTTGATACATGATGTAAGCCCTGAAATATATCTTACTTGAATACAAATGCCACCGAGGGATACAAATTTTGCATCTATTCTTCACTATGAGGAAACTTTTATTAGGATTACCATGGCCTTCTTGCTTGCGTGTAGGAAATATTTTTTTGAATTGGACAAGACTGATATAGTCGGGCCTATTTTTTCTTTTGTTAGTATGACGGACAAAATATTGGGCAATTAGGAGGCAAAAATATCAGGGATGTGACATCCTGATTTTCGAGTATGATTTTGATGAGATGAAATGGACTTTTCATCGACGTGTCTATAGCCTTTTTCTCTAAGTTGGCCACTCACGAGTTAACTAGCCTATCAGGCAAAGCCGTTAAGGAATCTAAATACAATAGACATGAGAATTCGACTAGGAATCGACTGCTCGACCATGCTAATCTACATGGGTCATTACGGCACCGACAAAATAAATCAGAGACCGGAGATAGGTCGATTCGATAGAGGTGTGTGATTAGTGCCTGGGTGATTGCACCTAATTGCAAAATTTATGTCGAATGACACTAGACCAATTTTTCTGTCATTTTTGTACCCTGTGTCTGTATTTGAAACCTCGAGATTTTCATGACAACCGAGAGTCGCCAATGTGTCGAAGATAAACATTATGGCTCAAAAATAATCGACCACAAGTCAATTGCATTAAAAATTCCTAAAAACTCCCCGGTAGATTAGGACGCGCTAAAAACACGTCGAATTGAAATTAACCGTTAAATTGAGCTCGATTTCAGAAATTGAAAGTTCTGTCATGTCATGATTCATTTTAGGAACGTTGACTCACTTTCCGAAATTTTTTTGGAGATTCCGAGATTTTTATGGAAAATTGATTCGGAAATCAAATGGAAATTCAAACGGGCTCATTTGATGGGAATTTCGACTTCCAAGCCAAGCTGCGAGTGATGGGAATTTGCGAAAATGTTTGGGATTTTTCTTCAACGAAATTGAACGTTGATTTGGGAAATTTCATGAAGACATTGAAGATAAACTAAGTGAAATTCGGACCTATGGTTTGAGGGTTGAATTTTGGGCAATAAATTGAGCAAATATGGATATTCAAAGCAAGAAAGTAATAGGGGGAACATTGGATATTTATGCAAGCCAAAGAGGGGACCAAGCCTTAAATGTATTGGATAGCTTGCTGACTTTTTCCTTTTCTTTCTTCCCAAGTTTCTCGAGCACTTTCCCCGTTCCTATCCTCTTCGGGCTTCTGCTTCACCGAGCCAGCTGTTCGGCCTTTCTTCTTTTTCCATTTTGCTTCTTCGTGCGATGCCTCCAGCTCCTGCTCCACAATCATTTCCCCTCCATCTCCTCTGCCATCTACCGAAGCCTTCATTTCCCTTCTCCACTCACGCTCGCCCACTTTCAATCAACAAACACCGTTCAATGGACTCCCCCTGCAGCAGCACGCGTCCAAGCCGTCCATCTCCACCATCGGCTTCTCATTTTGGCCGAAATTTCTTTGCTCGGTCAGCCCTTGCCGTGAAGCCCCCATCTTTGACCGCTTCTGTTTCATTGTTCTGTCCAGCAGTAATCGAAACAGCCCAGCCCACCGATCCATTTTTCACATTGCAGCAGGCCCACACAACCAGCCCTCTCGAAGCTGCTTCAGCCTTTCCAAACTTAGGACCGAGACCAACAGTTTCTGTGCCGGGTTTATTAGCTCGAGCAGCGAGTTCCGTGGCCGTTTCCAGTCGGTCCGAGCTTCCCTCGACCTTGCCGTGAGTTCAAGTCTTGGCCTTCGTCACGCCGCCTTCGCCGTGAGCCGATTTTTGTGCTAACCGGTGAGTTGCGTTATAATCCTTTATTAGTGGGCTAATGACACTTAGAGGTGTGTTAGTTAGCTAATTTGTGGATTAATTAGGTTAATTAGGCTTAGGATGGTTTAGTTAGATTAAGTATATAGTTAGTATTTAGTTAGTTTGGTTAGTTTAGTTAGGTGGATTAGTTAGGAATTAGTTAGTTTATTTAGTTAGTGTACTTAGATTAAATTAAATAGGATAGTTAGATTTAATTGTTAGTTAGATTATTTAGTTTACTTAGTTTAGGTTAATTTAATTAAATATTTTAAATATATTTATTTTGTAATTTATTTAATTTCTGGTAATTTATTTAATTATTATTTATTTTCCGGAAATTAGACCGAGATAGCCGGTGACTAGAATTTTGTGATGATTGCAATGGTGTGTTCAGTTTATGCAATTGGATATTAATTTGTGCAAATTGAGTGCTGATTCGAATTTTGAGTATTTAATTCCAAAAATTGTGAAATTCATTATTTATTCAGAAAATCCCGAGTGTTGGATTTTAACACCAAAAAATGATTTTATATACTATATAAACCAGTGGGATTTTAATTTGGAGGATATCAATTTTTTTAGTGTGAATTGACCGTGTACCCACACACGACTATTTTATCGTGTATTTCCAGTACGAAGAAAATAAGCCAGGTTCATCATTTTATGTGAGACATTTGAGTACAATGCACGGTGTCCTGGGCCGAGATTGATTGGTCGTGTGTTGATTAAGAGAAACCGTCCTGGGCTGTTAAGCGGGACGTTACCCATTTATTGGGACTCGGGTCGTAGTAGATTCTGGATGTGGCATCCCAAAATTCATGGCGACCTCCAATACATTAAGCCCTATGAATAGGTGATGGAAGTACCCTCAAGTTGTATTGTAGCCATTTAATTCATAATTTGCAATAAGATTTATGGCCAAGCTTTTAATGGATAATTATTTGATAGGAAAGAAAATTCTATCATTGGCCATGTGTTTTATAAATTGGAATTTATTGATTTATGATTTGAAGTTTTATGGCCATATGAAATTGTAATTTAGTATTTATATAAGTGGGGATTTAAGGTAAATTATTAAAAGTAAACATGGACTTATTTAAGAAAATTTTGGGGCATTTAAGTTTGGACTTTAGGCCCAAGAGTGTTGAGCCTAAAGTGGGCCAAAAGGCTGGCCCATGAAGCCCCATTGGGCCGTCGACCAAGGCTGGCCCCAAGCCCAGCCGAATAAAGCCTATCTTGCATGGCAATTACCAAGTGTCACCTGCATGCAAAGAAATGATTACAAACTAATCATGAGGGGGAAGAAAGAAGAGGGGGTGGGGGGCGGATTAAGCGAGGAAAGGGAGAGAAAGAGAGGGGGTCGCACGAGAGAAAGAGAAAGAGAGAGAGAGTGGTTGTCCGAGAGAAAGAAAGGAAGAGAGAAAGAGAGCGAGTGTGCGAGAGAAGAAGAGGAAGAAGGAGGAGTTCGTTCGCCGCCTAGTCGCCGCCATTCGTTCGCCGCCTTGCCCCGCCATTCTTGTCACTGTTTTGTGCTCGAATTTGAGGCAAGTAGAGTCCTAAAACCTACCCTTTGCTTGCTGTGATGTGTGTGTAGAATATGGTGAACTTCGGTTGTGGTGGAAGTGATGAAATTTCGAAGCTTTGGGGAGAAATTTGTTGGCCTAGCATGCTGTTTTCTGGAAAAATCAGTCCAACCCTTCATGAGTTTGTGAGCTGCATGCAACTTTTTAGTTGGAATCTCGCTTCAATCTCTTAAGGAAAGTTGTAAAGAGAATCTTGAGAAGTAACATACTAAAATTTGAGATAAAACGAACAAATATTGCGTAGTGAAACGATTTTCCTTTGGAGAAATTAGATCTGGAATTTGTTGTGTTGACCCTTAGTGATTTCGTGGACTGTAAAGTAGCTTTCTTGCGAAAATCTCACTTTGATTTCTTAATGAAAGTTGTAGTGTACTTTTTAAGGTAAAACATATCAAAAATTTAGAGGAAATGAACAAAAATAGGTCGGTGAAATTGTTGTCCTTTGAAGAAACTGGATCTGGGAAAATGCTACCTCGACCTAGTATGATTCTGTGATTTTTATAAAATCATCCAGTTAAAATTTGATCGTGTGTCCTTAATGAAAGTTGTAGGTAATATTCTGAGGTATAACACACTCAAAAATTTAGAAGAAACGGACATATGTAGGTCGGTGAAACGAGTTTCCTTTGAAAGAAGATAATCTGGAAAAACGACACCGAGAACAGGGGGAATTAATTGTCTATATATATTAATCTAAAACGATTTGGGTTTTGATTTCTTCACGATATATTTACCTCTAGGACTTTTATATAACATATCAAAATTTTATAATTTTTTGAGTTCATTTGGATATTTAATTTAAATTACTTCCGAAACTGTGCAAGCTGAAGTGTTGAAATTTTGAAAACTGTGATGCATGGACCGTACTGTTTTGTGTGAGATTCTTTTGGTATGGTGTCTTTAATGAGATATCTGCCTTTAGGTCTCATCTATAATGTGTCAAGTTTTCAGAATTTATTAATATCATTTACTTTTTTTTTTAGATTTTTAACTAAAGGAGTACATTCTGTTTTTATCCAAAAATTGATGCGTTTTCAAAAATAAATGAATTTTTCCATGTGATGTAATGCTTTGAGTGGTTGATTTTGCTGCATATGTGATGACATATGGCATGTTATATGGCATCAAAAGCTGGTTGAGACCCTTGATATTGTTGCATCAAATGCCATGTTGAAATTGAGATACATGTGTGAATATAAATTGAGATAATAACAAGACCGTCGGAGGTGTGAGCCAACAATGCCCCGGGAGTGTCGGGATGCCCGGAGTGTGTGTGCCGGATGCCCTGGGAGTGTCGGAATGCCCGAAGGTGTGTACCGGAAGCCCTGGAGGTGTGTGCCGAGGGGGATTCCTCGTGATGGCGATTGGGGTACGAGATGCCCGGAGTGTGTGTGCCGGATGCCTGGAGGTGTGTGCTGGAGGCTCCTCGCGATGCCAGGTTGGATGTGAGCGATAAATTGAGGGATGCAAACATTGGTCCCTGGGAAAAAAATGATGTGATCTATTTGAAATATAAAGATCGAGAATTGAATCATGTGTATGGATGTGTGCACATGGCATGGTGATATATGCATGTCTATTTAATGATGAGTGTATGGTGGGATATGCACGTTGCATAATGATGTATGCATGGCTGTCTAATGATGAGTGCATGGTGGGATATGCACGTTGTATGGTGATATATGTATGGCTGCATGATGTTACAAGTACAAGTGCATGGTGATATATGCACGTTGTATGGTGATATATGCATGGATGCATGATGATATGAGTACAAGTGCATTGTGGTATATGCATGTTGTATGGTGATATATGCATGGCTGTAAAGTGAGGTATGCTTGAATGCATGAATGATATGTGTTTTATTCATGATACCTTGATTGTTCTGTTTGACGCATTGTGTAGTTTGGTGGATCTTTACTGCTGAGTGGTTGTACTCATCCCTTTTGGGGATTAACATTTCAGATTAGAAAGATGCCTTTGCTACCAGTTGCACGCGGTACCTATTATGGATTGCCATATGATGTCGAGGTGGAGTGCACTAAGCATTCCTGCACTAGTGTACCTGGTCTGGTGTATGTTCGAGTCCGTGTCTTAGTGATGTACGATGTGG
Organism: Eucalyptus lansdowneana; assembly: GCA_017140395.1. Classification (NCBI taxonomy): domain Eukaryota; kingdom Viridiplantae; phylum Streptophyta; class Magnoliopsida; order Myrtales; family Myrtaceae; genus Eucalyptus; species Eucalyptus lansdowneana. The sequence continues at coordinate 4,328,408 of CM029484.1, read as the reverse complement.
GTCTTGTTGATGGCCCGGTTATCCAGGAGTTTTTGTCTGTTCATGTCCTGCGTGGTGGAGTGATGCTAGGGATGCTGCCGCCGCCGCCACTCGATGCACCGAGTTGGGTGTGATGGTACGCATAGCTGATGGGAGCCGACACTTTTTAGGGGATAGCCGATGCTTGTTAATGGAGGGGTGTACATGTTCAATGTAGGGTCGAGTTCTCTTTTAAGTATAGCCGAGTATAGTTAAAATCTTGGCCTTTTGCTGTACCGACCCGAAATATCCATCTTGAAAATATAAATAAAAGTGACTCGGCTTTGTCTTTTCATTTGGAGCGTAGGTGGTGTGCATTGCATTATGGTTATTGAAGTGAGAAATGGTGAGATACGATTATGCTTCCGCTAATGAACTGCGCTGGGACCTTTACAAAAAAAAGAAAAGGTAAAGAATTCCATTGATCAACCCCTATGAACTATGGTTTCACCTTGATTAAAAAAAAAGTTTAAAAAAAAAGTTACCTTACTGGTATGAAATAGGATGAGTGACAAGTACCTGTGGTGACCCTAATGGATTAAGGGCCGGCGAGGGGTGCCACACTAGACCTACGCCCCTTCGGGGAAGCCGTCTAATTGAGAGACGTTGCCATGCTCAAAGGAGGTGAGACAACGCCTGGCAATGCTAGAAGACCGCCAATTTTGGAGTTAGCCGTACCCTTAAGAGGTGTAATTAACAATTGAAATGCATAATTGTTGAGTTTGATGCACCCGATTATGAGACCAAAGTTGTGTGGCATGGAACAAGTTCCTTATGATTAATTGAATTGATGAGGTGTTCCAGTTGTTATGTGTATTGATTATATGCATTGCGATATGAATTGTACTTACGTGCAGGAAGGAAATTGAAGCGAGGTAAGTCCTCTGTGCTAGGTGAGTGATTGTGTGGTTATGACACTTCTAGGTGTATTTCCCTTCTAATTAGGGCTTAAACTGTGAACTCGCAAAGATTTATATCTCACCCTGTCGTGGGCTTAAAATTTTCAAGGCCATAGAGGGAGAACTTGGAGCTGAGTTGAGGTGACTTGAAGAGTAGGTCAGCTAGGACAGTCTCTTTTTGAAAACTAGTCTTTTGGTTATAAACTTGTGTAAATGACTCAGTATGTTTATGAAAGTGTGGTTTGTTTGTGAATATGATGTCTTGCTTTTCTATCCCGAGATGATTACTGTCAGGGGATTTATATTTGCTTCCGCGTGTGCAATAAAATAAAGGGTCGGCGACTCGTCCTGGGAAGTCGCATAATTTTTATCGACTAGAGAGGGATGGGCACACGCTCGAGGTTCGGGGCGTGACAAGGGAGGTCGAATAATTTTATGGACCAATAAGTTCACTACTTGTCACAAATCGATAGCCTTTGCCATAGAGCTTTTTCTTGTTGCATCATTCCTCTTCTAGTTGTCTTTGTTCTATGTCCTCATAAGTTAAAAGGTTGAGCCATTTTTTGTGGACGTATTATGTAAAAGCACATGCCACGGGTCTCATGATCCTAAGCTAAACATTCCTTCATGCCGCGGTGATCCTACAATGTATGGGAGATATTGGCAAGAAATGGGTGACAAAACCACAGCGGTGATACCAGGCTGGCAGTTCACCAGTTACTTCTCAGATGCTGGGAACCTTTGCTGGTTTTTGGAGCCTGAGCTTGCCAAGGAGATTTCTCGGCTCAATAAATTGGTTGGTAATGCAATAACAGAGGGTCATCACATTGTGGTTGGAACAGGTTCTTCACAGCTATTTCTAGCTGCTTTATATGCTTTCACATAAAATGATGCATCTGAACCCTTTAGTGTGGTGTCCGCAGCTCCATATTACTCAGTAAGTGTCACATCAGTAGTTGATGATATAGAATCTTATATGTTTTAATTTCAATTTGTGACAAAGTCATTGTTTTAACTCATGCTATGGGCCCTTTGTTTCCAAATTGGATAAGTCAAGATGGACACCAAAGAGCGTGCTGAAAATGGCCCCAAGCGTGGGGTTACAAAGGCTTCTAGAGCCGTTTCCCGGCCATCGCCTTGAGTGCTCTCGTTTATCTTCCGTTTAGCAACCCGCTGAAGACTCGGTCATTCCCTCCAAGTGATGCTTCCCACTCCAGAAGCCGTTGCGCGTGGGCGCCACGCACTTGAAGCGCTGGGCAAGCCAACGCGTGCGCAACATGTGCCGGTCAGCAAATCGACAGGTGCGCGTCACGCGCCGGTCGGCGAACCGGCACGTGATGACGTCACTGTGACGTCACCTAACGGTCAATAACCATTGGGATGACGTCACCGTCGGCGGTAGTTGGCCGGCCGGTCATCGACCGGTAACCCGACCCGTGACCCGACCCGAGATCCGACCCGGGCTGACCCAACCCGACCTAACCATTGACCAGTCAACGGTCGAACCGGTCACCGGTTGGACTGGTCAGACTAGTCGGACCGGCTAGGAGCCATTTGGCTCGTTGGCACGTGCGCTACACGCGCTGCGCACTCAGGCGGCGCATGTGGGCGCGTGTGTGCTCCAATTGGAGCGTGGTCAGCGGCATTTGGTTCGTATGAATGTGCTCTACACTATGGTATAATTATTTTATACTTTTTAAATTTATAAATGTATGAAAATGTGTAAGAAACCCTAAGTACGCGTATTTTTTGGGGTTTAATACATAGTTTATTCATTTATAGCTTGTATTTTCTTACGGTTTAGGAAATACAGTAGCTAGCTTATGTGCAAATGATGTCATATATGTTGTGTAGAGATTGGTTCGATGATATAATGTATATAGTTTAATATACTTGCAATTTTCTAGTTGCTAGAAAATTCGAACAATGGTAGGAAATCCATTACATATTGAATTGTGATTTTGATTATAGTTAAAGCATGATTGTTGTTTGTACGTTGGTTCATATCATGCTATGTTTTTGTGTTAATGGAAAAATATAGAAATTACATGAGGTCATGTGATTATTTTTCCTAGTGGGAGTTCGTAGGTTGGTAGAATTCTAAGGTGTTCTCACCTAGAACTTAAAATTTGTGCAAATTAAACTAATTAATGATAATAGAACAATTGTACATAGAAGTTGATTGGGAACATAGTGAACTTTTGCTTTTGTGTCTTTTGTTGAATTATCATTAATTTAGTTTGTCTTTGCTGCAAATTAAATATGTGTGGTACTTTGTAAAGTGTGTTAGTATTGATTCTGCATTTATTAGGTCAATGTGTTTATAGCAATTGATTATGGCTTCGGCATTCAAAACCATTGTGGCTGACCTTAATAAGGGTGAGAAGCTGAACGGTGACAATTATGATATTTGATACCAAAAGGTTCAGTACATCCTTGAGGAGCAAGAGGTTTTGGAAACCCTCAACCATACCATGGATGAACCTGAGCATGGGACTTCAGCTCAACACAGGAGAGATCTAGAAGCTTCTCAAGCTTGAAAAAAGAAAAATAGCATTGCTCGCATCACGTTGCTAAACTGTATGCAAGATGATCTCATGTGTGAGTTTAAAAGTTATGAAAAAACTCAAGCTATGTGGGTTGCCTTGAAAGATAAGTTTGATGGTACATCTGCTACTAAGCTGAGGAGACTCACCATCAAGTTTGACACATTCCGAAAGCGCCCAAATGTAACGATGAGATAGCATCTTCGGGAGATGTCAAACATGATTCGTGAACTGAAGTCGGCAGGTCACTCCCTTACTGATGAACAGTAAGTTCAGGCTGTTATAAGATCTCTTCTTGATAATTAAGAGCATATGAAGATCAATATGACGCATAATGAGAATATTGTCACTTTTGATGATATAGCACGTCATTTGGAATTAGAGGATGAGCGCCTAGAGGCTACGAGATCCTCTACCCATACTTATGTTGCTTAATCGAGTTTGCGTAAAGCTTCGGGCTTTAAGCACAAAAGGAATCCTCAATTCAACAACAAAAGGAAGAAAACTGATTAGGCACCTAAGAGAGCTAAGACCTTCCAACGCAAGAAGCGTGGTAGTAAGAAGGACAAAGCCAAGATGAAGTGCTACAATTGTGGCAAGATGGGTCACTTTGCTCGTGAATGCACTAAGCCGAAAGATGTACCCTATTACTCCATTACTTTAAGTAATGCTTTTGTCTCTAGTACTGTAATGCTTGTTGAATCACATCCTATGTGGACTGTAGACTCAGAAGCAACATACCATGTAGCTAGAGACCGAGAAGCATTTGTGGAGTATCGTCGAATACAACCTGGAAGAATATGGATATATGTTGGGAATAACTCAAGAGTTGAAGTGAAGGGTATCGGCACATGTAAATTAATTTTACGTGGTGGTCGAAGCCTATTCCTACATGATGTCCTCTATGCTCCGGATATTCGACGAAACTTGGTCTCAGTAGTTATTCTTCTTAGCTTAGGTTATGTATTGAATTTCCATGGTGATTGCGTTGACATTTTATATGGAACAGTTTATTATGATTTAGGTCATGTACCGAATGGTTTTAAGGTGTTAGATATTGACTATGATCAGTACAATATTAATGTCGATGGTTGTTTTTCTTTAATTGCATCTTCTAGTAACGTTGAGATTGATGCAAGTACTTGGCATGCTAGATTAGGTCACATTGGGTTGCAAAGAATGCAAAGATTAGCTAGAGAAGGCCTTTTAGGGTCACTCACTAATGTTGATCTACCTGTATGTGAACATTGTCTAGCGGGAAAAGCAACTAGAAAACCATTCGGTAGAGGGACTAAAGCCAAATTTCCATTGCAACTCATACATTCTGACATTTGTGGTCCTTTGAATGTGAGGGCAAGGCATGGAGCCTCATATTTCATAGATGACTTCACGTGTTTTCGGTTATGTCTTTCTGATCTCCCATAAGTCAGAAGCATTAGACTGCTTTAGACAATATATAGCGATGGTTGAGAATCAATTGAACAAAATAATAAAGGCATTGAGAACCGATCGCGAACGTGAGTATCTATCGGAGCAATTCAATGCTCTTTGTGATGAAAAGGGAATTGTACGTCAATTGACTATTCCTGGTACTCCATAACAAAATGGGCTAGCTGAGAGAAGGAATAGAACCCTATTGGAAATGGTTAGGTCTATGATGGCGCAAGAAAATTTACCTATCTCCTATTGGGGAGATGCGTTATTGACTGTTGCCTATATACTTAACCAAGTGCTCTCAAAATCGGTCACTTCCAACCCTTATGAATTATGAACTAGTAGGAAACCAGACTTAAATAGTCTACGTCCATGGGGATGTGCAGCTTATGTTCATGATTCTTTCCATAAATATGGCAAATTAGGTCAAAGAATGAAGAAATGTATATTTATAAGATATTTTGGATACTCCAAAGAGTACGTGTTTATAGGTGAATAAGCTGATGGAAGTATGACAGAAATGGAGTCACGAGATGTTACGTTCTTAGAAAACGATTATCCTAGTAGAGGTGAGATTAATAAGGACTTCCAATTATATGAGATGGAAGATCCTAATAACACACCCACTAATGTTGTAGAGGGAAATAAAGATTTACCTTAACACACGAGACCTAGTGGGAGTGTTGCATCGCCTGACGAATCGAATTCAAGAGAAATTCAATTACGTAAAAGTAATCATAAAAGTGTTCCCCGTCATCATTTTGAGATTGAAGGGGAAGCATTTATGATTGCTCAGAAAGACGATGCTGAGCCTAAGACTATTCAAGAGGCTCTCTCATCCTCTGATAAGGAAGAATGGAGAAATGCTTTAAAAGATGAGATGGAGTCAATGAGGGCAAATCATGTCTGGGACTTGATTGATCTACCACCCAATTGTAAGGCCATTGGAAACAAGTGGGTCTTTAAGATTAAACGAAGGGCAGATGGATCTATTGAAAAGTATAAGGCTCGCATTGTGGCGAAAGATTATACTCAACAAGAGCGTATAGACTATGAGGAAACATTTTCACCAGTTGTAAGGTTTGCCTCAATATGCCTTATTCTAGCGATCGTTGCACATTTGGATCTCAAATTACATCAAATGGATGTAAAGACGACATTTCTCAATGGAGAACTAGATGAGGAAATCTATATGAAAAAACCAATAAGTTTCATAGCTAAAGGTCAAGAGTATAAAGTTTGCAAACTTCGTTGCTCAATATATGACCTTAAGCAATCATCTAGACAGTGGTATCTTCGTTTTCATCGAGCCATAACAACTTTTGGTTTCACGATGATCGAAGAAGATCACTGTGTATAGTCAAGCGGTCCGAAGATAAATTTGTGATTTTATCACTTTATGTGGACGATATTCTGTTGGCTGGAAACGACAAGGTTTTGGTTATTACCATAAAAGAATGGTTGTCCTCCAATTTTGAGATGAAAAACATGGGAGAAGCTACTTATATATAATATGAGTTAAGATCGAAAGAGATCGATCAAGGAAACACCTTGCTTTATCACAAGAGTCTTATATAATGAAGATTCTTGAGCGTTTCAATATGCAGCATTGTAATCCCATTGATACCCCTGTCATGCAAGGTGAAAGCCTAAGTACTGAGATGTGTCCTAAGACTCCAAAAGAAATTAAAATGATGGAAATTGTTCCTTACGCTAGTGCGGTTGGAAGTTTGATGTATGCTATGATGCGTACTCAACCCGACATATGTTATGCCGTGGGATTAGTGAGCCGATATCAATCAAATCCCAGTCAAGCACATTGGAAAGCAGTGTAGAGGATCCTGAGATACTTGAAAGGCACTATGGACTATCGACTTTGTTACCAAGGGAGTGATTTATGCCTATTAGGCATCTTAGATGCTGATTGGGGTGGAGACCTTGATGAGCGTAAATCGACTTTTGGATATGCGTTCTTGCTCAATAGAGGTGCAATTTCTTGGAATAGCAAGAAACAGATATGCACGACCTTGTCTACGATAGAGGCAGATTTTATTTCACGTTCTGCTGCAATGCAAGAAGCAGTATGGCTAAAACGTTTCTTGGAAAATTTAGCCACTGTCACTGAGGTTCCTAGACCGGTGATAGTTTATTGTGATAGTCAAACAGCCATTGCCTATGTGAATTATCCCAAGTATCATGGAAGGACGAAGCACATTGACGTAAAGAACAACTTCATCAGAGATATTATAGCGCAGAAAGAAGTGATCCTACAATACATTTCAACCAATAGAATGGTTGCTGATCCATTTACGAAGGCTATTCCTAGAGACATGTTTTTTACCCACACGATGTCACTAGGATTACGTAGAATGTGATGTGTTATTATAGAGGATCACTGGTTTTATGTATTTGTAAACATATATATTGTACTTGTTTGTTTATTAGTGACTTGATGTTTTATCAATAAGTACGAATACAATATGAGACTAGCACTACACACATATATTATTGAAAAGTATATCAGCAGGCAATGATTGGCTCACTCACACGAGCAATCACCTCAAGTGCTGTGGTTAGCACATTGAGATGAGACGTTATGTACAAATAAATGCTGAAGAGCAAGTCTGGTACATAAAATATGTCGCCTTAATTGGAGTCAAGATGAGGTCTGTGATTTGTTTATAATAAGACCAAACATGATAGTCCCATAATCATGTATGCCTGTAAGATGCCGGATGCGAGTACTTAATTGGGTGCTTTAGAAAGTGAGCAGATATAGCACTCGGGCTAAACATGAGTACGTGAGAAGCACGTGACTATGCTTAGGCTAAGATCCGTATAGTGGATATATTTGATAAATGACATACGCTCTTATAGAAAGAGAAATCCACTATAGCATGTAATTCATACTACATGTGCATTATACGACCAACAAGGAAAGGTGAGTAAAATTATCTCTATTTACTCATCGTGTGAGTCCTTGAGGTAATTTATAAATTACCTCATTTTGTGCCCTATGTTAATTCTGACTATGTTCTCAAAATGAAATATGAATGTTGCTACTTTAGCATGTTATCGGCGGTCATGAATAAATATAGCCTTATGGGACGTGTCTAGGAAAGCAGTTGTTCTGAAATGGAGAGAAACATGAGTGCGACGGAAAACTATTGTTGTTTTGCATCTATCACATGTATTTACTGGTCGACGAATTATATCGCCTTATGTGGTTGCGGATATAATTGTAAATACATTGTGTTTTGAGAATAGTCAAGTATAGCCTTTAAGGGACAGGTATACTTGGACTGATGTAACAAAATATGTTTGGGGCACTGTGAGACATCAATTGTTTATTTCTTTTCGGAGTTGTAGCCATTATGTCATCCCTAACAGGTGCATAATTTGAGCTCCCAAGTGCAGGTGTACTCACCGATCGCACGGCTTACTTGCTAGTATGAATTGTTTTGTAAAGTTGATGAATGTTGAATGCCTTATATTCTTGAAAGAGAGCTATCAAGCCCATCATGTTCGAGTGGGAGATGTAGTTTAATTAATATGTCCATGATGGGGTGCGATTGGCACGCACCATTTCGACTTGATATGCTACGATGAAGCGGTGTGATGGGGTTGTATAAAAGACCCCTAAAGACAATCGTTGGTTGGTTGGATGAACATACGTTCAGAAAGTTTTCTTCCTTTCTCTCCCCTTTCCATCAAGGCGTTCCATTTCTTCTTTACGAGAACAATTTGCATTTACGCCGTGGAAATCGGGTGCTTTCCTTGTGATTACATCCAGACTAACGTGAGGTAGTGTTGTTCATGATTCATTCGCAATTCAGTGTTCGTTCCGGGGCTATTTGATGTTTGCGCATCGAAATCAAGTAAGTCGTCTTCTGCCGACTTGAATTCCAACACACTGACTTGTGCATACTTTACAATCTGACATTCTCGAGTATGCTGGTTTTGAGGATTGTTGCATAATGTATTTGAAAGGAGCGACATTAATCTGCAATACCACGAAAAAATTTCGCTTGCTACTTGATGACAGAGAGGCAGAACGAGGGAAATCATCACGCTACATTGAATCTTATACCAGTCCAGCATCACGTCGTGCGTTCTAATTTGCAGTTATATGCCGAGTATTAAAGGGAATTAAGAGAGACGGCATAGCATACGAAACTCATGAAAGTAAGCGGTGCGAAAAAAGCTCATAATTTCCTAACACTTCAAATAACGAAATCATAACTCATGCTACGGGCCCTTTGTTTCCAAATTGGATAAGTCAAGATGGACACCAAAGAGCGTGCTGAAAATGGCCCCAAGCGTGGGGTGACAAAGGCTTCTAGAGCCGTTTCCCAGCCATCGCCTTGAGTGCTCTCGTTTATCTTCCGTTCAGCAACCCGCTGAAGACTCTGTCATGCCCTCCAAGCGATGCTTCCCACTCCATCGAGGACGTTAAAATGTGAGAGAGTTCATGAACAATTTCTTTAATTTCCGGTCGATGATAGCATCGTCGACGTCGCGAGCCAAATCCGCTATATGTGAGGCAAAAGCAAAAAATAGCAGGAGTATCAGTTTTTTTTTTGGGGGGTGGGGAGGCTTGGTGGTGGGAACATCGATTGACTCTTCAGTTCGTGTCCTGTTACTATATTAATTGTAAGCTTTTTGTATGTATAAAATGTTTGCATATAATAGTTTCGTATTGAAGAGCTGTTACTCATTTGATGTTCGAAGATACAGAGAAATCGGTACATATGTGTTAAAAAGTGATCCATTTTTGGAAAGCTCTAGACTATTCATGCTTAATGGGAAAATTACCAACAAAGTCCTAAACCTATTGCAATTGTGCCAATTTAGCCATAAACCTTTTTTTTTTTTTTTTGTCAATTTAGTCCTAAACCTATTTTTTTGTTTCAGTTCAGTCCATCCGGCCAAAATTGGCCGGCCGGAGCTAACGTGGCAGCCGGCCCTGCGCCGGCGAGCCTTTTTTAATAATATTTTATTTTTTAAAAATTTTTTATTTTTTCCTTTTTTTTCCTTTTTTTCCCTCCTCCATCCTCCCTCCCCCTCCTCCTTCTTTTGGCTCCGGTAGGGCGAGCCCCGTCGGATCTAGCGAGGGCTCGCCCTCACGCCACCGAGCGAGGCGAGCCCTCGCCAGATTCGGCGAGGAGGCCTCGTCAGATGCGATGGCGACCCCCCTCGCCGAATCTGGCGAGGGCTAGCCTCGCTTGGCGATCGTGAGGCGAGCCCTCGCCAGATCCGGCAGGGTTTCGGCGAGCACCCCTCGCCGAATCTGGCGAGGCAATCTGGCTGGGGCTTGCCCCGCCATCGCTGGGCACGAGCTCGCCTTGCGGTCGCCAGGCGAGGTGAGTGTGGCATCCCAAAATTCATAATGACCTCTAGTTATATTAAAGTCTATGAATAGGAGATGGAAGTACCATCAAGTTATTTTAGGGCCATTTAATCCATAATTTGCAATAAATCTATTTGATAGGAAAGAAAATCCTATCATTGGCCATGTGTTTTATAAATTGGGATTTATGGAATTATGATTTCAAGATTTTGGCCATGTGGAATTTAGTAATTAAATTCTTAAAAGAAAGAATTAAAGATGAATAATTGAAAGGGAAATTGTGGGTTTAATTAGGTTGGGCCTTAGGCCCAAGAGTATGGATTTTGGAGGGCCAAATGGTCGGCCCATTGGAGCCAAGGAGGGGATGTCGACCAGCCCATTTGCTGGCCCAAGGTTGGCCCAAGAAGAAGGCCCATCAGCCTTGCATGTAACCGGACAAGTGGCATGAAGGAGGTGAAGCATGGTGGACACTTGTCTTCCTCCACAATTACACTTGTCCCCCATGCAAAAAGAGAATACATGCAATATAAATACAACCAAAAAGGAAGAGAGAGAGGGAGTGGCTGATGGTTGAGGGTTGTCGTCCAAGAGAGGTGCCGAAAGAGAGGAGAGAAAGAGAGGAAGAGAGGAAGAGAGAAAGGAAGGAGCTCACCCGTCGCCACCCGCACGCCATTCGTCCGTCGCCGGTGTGCCACCGTTCGTGTGGTCTACAGGCAAGTTGGGGTCCTTTGCTGCTCTTGCATGTGTGTTTGTTACATGTATGGTCGATATAGTGTCGAGTTTGGGTGTTTAGGTGAGGAAAACCGAAGTATGGATGGCTTGTTCTTGAATGGTATGGCTGTTTTCGCTCGAACAGTTTGAGTCAGAATGTTGTGTGAGCTTGCATGCATGTTTAGAGTCCGATTTTGGCTTCGATTTATTCATGAAAGTTGTAGCTAACATCCTGAATTAAAACATACTGAAATTTCGTGGAAAATGATGGAGATTTGAGGGGCCAAACTCTCATCTTACGGAGATGTCAGATCTGGAATGTTTTCGCATGAATCCGCTCGAGTCAGAATGTTGTGAGAGCTTACATGCATGTTTATAGTTCGATTTTGGCTTTGGTCTCTTCATGAAAGTTGTAGATAACATCTTTAAATACAACATACTGAAATTTCGTGGAAAATGATGGAGATTTGAGGGGTTAAACTCTCATTCTACGGAGACCTCAGATCTGGAACAGTTTCACTGACATCTTGTTGGATTTGTGGTTGCATGTTGGTTTTTGCTAAGAATCTCTCTTTGATTTCTTCATGAAAGTTGTAGGGGCCATCTTAAGCTACAACATACTCAAATTGTAAGTGAAATTAACAAGTATAACCTAGTCAATCGATTAAATCTTGGAGACGGTAATTCTGGAGGTGTATTATAGGACACCCGAGACTTCATGGACCTAAATGACGACTATACTCTGGTTATTTGACTTAGATCTCTTCATGAAAATTGTAGAGAACATCTTGATGTAGAACATATCTAAATTTCAGAGGAAACGAAGAATAACAGTAGGTGAAAACTCAGTATTTCGGAGAAGCATGTACTGGACGATTCGGTGTTGGATCCAGAAGCTTCGTGTGACTGTAAAAAATAATCTAGAAAGAATCTGACTTGGAAGTCTTCATGAAAGATGTACGTAAATGTCTTGGCTATAACTTGGTAAAATTTCATAATTTTGGGAAGTCGTATGGATATTTTAATCGAATTTCTTTGGAGACTGTGCATTCTGTTTCGTCCGAAAATTTCATGCTATTTTGTGTGAATTATGAATTTGCGTGGAATTCTCATTGGCCGTGTATTTTGCATGAAATCATTATCCTATTGTATTATTTATTACTTGCCTTAATTTTATGATTTTTGAGATTATATAAATAATTAAATTTAATATTTTTAAAAATAACAAAAGCTGGAATTTAAATAAATGAAAAAGGGCATGAAAAATGGATTATTTTATTGGCCATAAATTCCATTTAATTTTATTTCATAAATAATTATACCATGTTGCATGTATGATGAGGTCTTGATGTATGCATGACATTGAATTGAGATGCATGTGTAAATTCCATGCCAAGTATGACTTGTCTAATGTCACGTCATATGCCATGCTAAATTAAGACCGAAATTGGTAAACATGGATAATGATAAGTGAGGAGATTGTTGTGGTGGAGGATGATGCCCGGAATGTATAGAGATGCATTGCCGGATGGCCCCGGGAGTGTCGGGATGCCCGGAAGTATACGGTACGTAATTCCAGGGGAGGCCTGGTGGTACGTCGATACATAATTCCGAAAGCCCTGTCGGAGGTTTCTGCCCGAAGGGAATACCTCGCGATGCCAGGATTTGGGGTGCGGGATGCCCAGCTAGGGAGTATAAATGCCGGAAGCCCTGTCGGAGGTCTTTGCCCGAGGGGAATGCCTCGTGATGCCAGTTGGGATGCGAGATGGCCGATGGCCTGGGATGGCTGAATGCCGGAAGCCTCGGAGGTCTTTGCCCGAGGGGATGATGAAATTGATGATTTGAGGAATGGGTGATGTGGTGATCAAATTGAAAGCTAAAAGTGGAAATTAAACCATGGCATGATATGCATGATGATATGCATGATGATGATGGTGATGATGATGATATGTGATGTGAAATAATGATGATCACCCATGGCATGACATGAATGATGATATGCATGATGATGATAATGATGATGATATATGATATGCATCATGATGATGATGATGATGATGATGATGATGATGATGATGATGATGATGATGATGATGATGATATGTGATGTGAAATAATGATGATCACCCATGGCATGACATGCATGATGATATGTATGATGATGATATATGATATGGCATGATGACATGTGTAATGTCATGATGTCATGATGATGATGACATGTATGATATAATGATGCCATGATGATGATGACATGTGTGATGTGATGATGTCATGATGATGATGACATGTATGATATAATGATGCCATGATGATGATGACATGTATGATATGATGATGCATGATAGTATGCGCATGGCTTCAAGGTAAGTAACGCCTGCAATGCATGTATGATTTGCATGATGCATTGAGTTGTTATTAGATTTCTTTACCTGTTGAGTAGTTGTACTCACCCCTTTTGGGGACCAACATTTCAGATTAGTAGATGGTTTGAGCGGTTGGATATGACCGCGAGGAGAAGGATAGCAAAGGAGGGAACCTTTGGACGCCAACACTGGTTGATGGACCGAGTATAGAAAACTACGGCACTTTGATGTACCGATTGTGGGAGGAGATGTCGGTCATCTTTTGAAGTGTAGCCGAGTATAGAAAACTATGGCATTTTGATGTACCGACTAAAGATGTCCATCTGCTCTATGTAAATAAACGGTTCGGTTTTAACTTATATAAGATGTTTAGTAGGTGTGCATCGTTTTCTGAATATAGGGAATGGAGTTGTTGGATGTGCTTCCGCATATAAATTGCGCAAGGGACCGATCGAAAAAAAAAAAAATGTAAACCCCCAAGTTGTATGGACCCGCTGCAACTAAAATGGTATCAGAATGACATGTTATTAGGAAGAAGTGAATGGTAAGCGAACTGTGGCGACTCTAATCGAATTGGGGGCCGTCGAGGGGTGCCACAGTGAGCATTCGCCAGATCCGGCAAGGGGGACTTGCCGTCGCGTCTGGCGAGGGCTCACCTAGCCAGGCCACTGCGAGGCAAGCTCGCGCCCAGTGACAGCGGGGCGAGCCCCCGCCGAATCGCCTCGCCAGATCCGGCAGGGTTTTGGCGAGCCCCCCTCACTGGATCTAGCGAGACGATTCGACGGGGGCTCGCCCCGCCGTCGTTAGGCGCGAGCTCACCTCGCAGTCGCCAGGTGAGGGGGGCTCGCAGTCGCCGGGCGAGGGGGCTCGCCCCACCGACCGCCTCGGTCGGGGCGACCCGCCACCCCGGCGGTCGCCGTAGTCAAAGGAAGGAGGAGGGAGGAGGGAGGAAGAGGGAGGGGGAAAAAGAATAAAAAACTAATAAAAAATTTTAAAAAATAAAATATTATTAAAAAAGGCTCGCCGGTGCCGACCGGTCGCCACGTCGGCTCCGGCCCAGCCAATTTTGGCCGGATGGATCGAACTCGGAACAAAAACAAAAGGTTTAGGACTAAATTGGTAAAAAAAAGATTTATGACTAAATTAGCACAATTGCAATAGGTTTAGGACTTTTTGGTAGTTTTCTCCATGCTTAATGGAGAAAGAAAAAAGTTGGCGACAACAACTTGCTCTAAGTAAGTACACGTGCATGCAAGAAAAGGCAAGAAGACTCTCAAATGTTGAAGAACTTTCTGGTACGTGGGCAGCAAGACCACGTGGGCAGCAAGAAAGCAAAAGAAAAATTTTACCCATACTCCCTTGCCTTTGTAGTCCACTTATATCCACCCATATTTCACACATACACACTTGCACATATACACGCTTCCGCAAAAATCCATCAGTGGTATCAGAGCCACATCTTTGGTTGGTATTGGGCGTTTGTCCTACCTACCCATTCCTAAAACTACCCTTTCCAAGTATCCAATAACTAAACCATGGCCAACTTTACCTCATCTTCATTTCCCATCCCCATTTTTTATGGGAACAACTATGACTTTTGGAGCATAAAAATGACTACATTCTTGATGGCCCAAGACTTATGGGACATCATGGAAAAAGGTTGCGAGGCTCCACAAGAAGGTGCAAGTGTTTCGAATGATCAACTACAAAAGGATGCAATGGCACTATACTTTATCCAACAAGCACTCTCAGAAACCGTATTTCCAAGAATTATTGGAGCGAGGACTGCAAAAGGGGCTTGGGATATACTACGAGAAGAATTTCAAGGATCGGAAAAGGTACGCACTATTCACCTTCAAACCCTGAGAAGAGATTTTGAGAATTCTAAAATGAAAAATTATGAGACCGTACAAGAATATTGTGGAAAATTAAAGGAACTAGTTAATCAAATGAGAGCCTATGGAGATGGGATAACTAATCAAAGGGTTGTTGAGAAAATATTGGTGTCACTTACTAACAAATACAACCCCATAGTCACAACTATAAAAGGAACTAAGGACTTGACGACCCTATCAATAAGTGAATTAATTGGCTCTCTAGAAGCACATGAGAAAAGACTAATGGCACAAGATGAAGATTCAGTTGAAAGTGCCTTTGAGTCTAAATTAAATATACGGTCTCATCAATCTAAAAATGGTGGAAGGAGCTCATGGAAAAATAAAAAGGAGGAGAAACTATACAAAAGGAAAATTATCCACCTTGTGGTATTTGCAAGAAAACAAATCATTTGGAGAAGGATTGTTGCTTTAAAAATAAAAAACAATGCCGCTTTTGTAAAAGATATGGCCATGTAGAAAAAGATTGTCGCTCGAAAACAAATAATCAAGCAAACCATGTAGGAAAAAAAAGAAAGTGAAGAGAATACATTCTACAAAGGCAAGCGGCAAATGATGATAAAAATGAAACATGGTACATTGATAGTGGGTGTAGCAATCACATGACGGGGGACGAATCTATATTCACTGATATTGATAAGTTGGTGAAATCCCAAGTAAAGTTGGGCAATGGTGCATTAGTAGATGTCAAAGAAAAGGCACCATCGCCATGGAAACGAATAAAGGCCCAAAATATATACATAATGTATATCTAGTCCCTCGTCTTGCACAAAATCTCTTAAGTGTGGGCCAAATGATACAAAGTGGATATTCTCTATATTTTAATAGATATGCCTGCATTATCTATGATAGATATAAAAATGCCATTGCCTCTATTAAGATGAAAAATAACAATTTTCCTATTCGATGGAAATATGTCAAAGATATAGCCATGAAAGCTCAACTTGATGATTCATGGCTATGGCATCGAAGATTTGGCCACTTCAATTTTGCTGGGCTAAAAACTCTCCATCAGAAAAATATGATGAGAGACTTTCCAGCCATTACAGAAATTTCAGATGTTTGTGAAGGCTGTCTTCTTGGAAAGCAACAGAGACAGTCCTTCCCATCTGGAGGTGCATAGAGAGCTAAGAAGCCATTAGAGCTAGTCCATACGTACGAACGTGGACCAATGAGAACCCCCACACTCAATCAAAATAAATATTTCATTCTATTCATTGACGATTACACAAGAATGACGTGGGTATACTTTCTTCGAGAAAGATCAGAGGTTTTCACTATCTTCAGAAAATTCAAGAGCCATGTTGAGAATCAAAGTGGCCAAAGAATCAAAGTCCTAAGGAGTGATAGAGGCACATAATACAATTCAAATGAGTTTAATAAATTCTATGAAGATGAAGGAGTCCATCATCAACTAACTGTTGGCTACGCCCCAGAGCAAAATGGAGTAGCAGAAAGGAAGAATAGAACCGTCATGGAGATGGCAAGGTCCATGCTAAAGAAGAAAGGCCTTCCCAACACTTTTTGGGTAGAAGCAGTTTATACTTCAGTATACATGTTAAACAGGTGTCCAACTAAAGCTGTTCAAAATAAAACACCAGTCGAAGCATGGAGTGGACGGAAGCCTTCAGCAAAGCATCTCAAAGTGTTTGGATGCATATGCTACATCCACATCCCTGCTCAAAAAAGGAGTAAGCTAGATGAAAAGACAGAAAATGGAATATTCCTTGGCTACAGTGACCAATCAAAAGGCTATCAGGTTTACAACCTAAGAACCAAGAAGCTTATGATTAGTCAAGACGTCGAGTTCGACAAAAATGCTGCTTGGAATTGGGAGAGTGAGAAGATCGAGAAGAAGTACATCACCTTGCTAGACATACCTGCTCAAGAGGAGTCAACATCACAAGAAGAAGGAGAAGTACTGGATTCCACCACTCATAACATAACTCCACCAAGCTCTCCAAGAGTAACTTATTCGTAAAATTCTAAACGCAAGTGCACGTGTCGAACAAGTAATATAATGATGAGAAAAGTATCGTCCCACGGAGATCGATGATTAATAAACCAATTAAATACTAAAATAGACTAATTCTAAAATTTATCTAACAAATCAAAATATAATTAAGAATAAATTAAAAACGAAATTTGTAGACTAAATGCAATAAATCAATAAGATAAATATGTTAGAGCATCCGATTTCACCATAACCACTAGATATAAATTTCAGATTGTTGTGGGTACAAGAACGATATCAAACATGTGATAGTGGAATTTCCTAATCAATTTACTATCCTATCTCTAGGTATAGCAAACCTACTCAGTTTATTAATCCACTATATCTCTGTGTGAATTAAAATAAACATAAGTGCATTAAAATTATGAATATTCCCGGCTTACAAGAAGTCTTTTGGATCACTTTATCACTGAAAGCTACACAAATAACGTGGTATATCTCTATCCACGTTTAATACATGGTTATATATTATAATGAGCAATTGCATATTATCACTTTTCAGTCTCAAACATGCACATCAGATCATTCAAGTGGTGGCCAATCACTCAAAAGCATTATGCACAATAAAATATAACTCACATGAATGAAATCAATTGTAAAACATAAAAATCATGAAATTCACATCATCATGGTTAGGCTACATCGTAGCCCTAACAAAAGAAAATTAGAACATAGTAGAAGAAAAAAATAAAAATATAGATCAAACCCAGCATCTTGAATCAAATGACAAGAATTCTGTCACCACTTTTGTCTTCTCTTCAAAATACTTACAAAAACTCAGAATAATGACAAACGATCTAACCAAAAAAACCTCGCTTCTCTCTCATGTTCTCCTATTTATAGGATATATCCAAAATATCTATCTCCCAACGTTTGCAGATAATATTAGGGAACAAAATCAAGAATTTCCTGATTTGATATCCATCTTCCACTGCTTTTTTTATTTGAATTCCTGATATTTGTCATTCTTTTCCTTATCTTCTCTATATCTCATTATTCTGCATAAACAAGGAAAATTCAAATAATTAGAAGGAAATCCAAATATTTTCTCATAGATATTGCATTAATTGTTGCCTAAAATAGGTAAAATAACTCTATTTTTATAGAGTTATCATAACGCAAGAAAAATCTACTCCGAGTCTCCAATACTAAGGGTAAAAGCCTTTAGAAGAATTTATGACACATGCAACTTTGCTATTTTGGAACCAGAAAGCTACAAACAAGCATCCAAAGAAGAAGTCTAGATAAAAGCCATGGAGGAAGAGATCAAGATGATCTAGAAAAATGAAACTTGGGAGCTTGTCGATCAACCCAAAGACAAAGAGATCATTGGCATCAAGTGGGTTTACAAGATGAAGTTCAACGTGGATGGATCAATCCAGAAGCATAAAGCAAGGCTTGTGGCGAAAGGATACTTGCAACAACCAAGTATCGATTATACTGAAACTTTTGCCCCCGTCACTCGCCTCGATACTATTCAAGCACTCATAGCCTTAGCAGCACAAAAAGAATGGAAGATCTATCAAATAGATGTGAAGTCGGCATTCTTAAATGGATATTTTAAAGAAGAAATATACATAGAACAACCATAAGGCTTTATCCTCAAAGGGCAAGAAGAAAAAGTTCTCAAACTCAAAAAAGCCTTGTATGGGTTAAAGCAAGCACCACAAGCGTGGTATAGTAGAATCGATGAGTACTTCATCAAGCATGGATTCAGGAGGAGTATGAGTGAGCCGACACTCTACATCAAGACCCAAGGTAAGTCCGACACTCTCATTGTCTCTCTATATGTAGATGATCTCATATATAAAGAAAACAATGAGACAATGATCCGAGAATTTAAAGAAGAAATGATGAAGACATTTGAGATGACGGACTTGGGCTTGATGAACTATTTCCTCGGTATTGAAGTCAATCAAGATGAAGGAATTTTCATCTCGCAAAAGAAATATGCAGAAAAGCTCATTGAAAAATTCAAGATGAGTAATTGCAAAACAGTGGCAACACCACTTGTGATGAATGAGAAACTATTGAAAAAAGATGGAGCTAAAAAAGCAGAGGCTTCACTCTACAGAAGCCTAATTGGTAGTCTACTATATCTTACTGCTACATGGTCAGATATTGTGTACGTGACAAGTTTACTATCACGGTTTATGCAGAGTTCAAGCCAAATTCATTTTGGAGCAGCCAAGAGAATTCTAAGATACTTACGAGGAACCAATGATTATGGTATTTGGTACCGACCTAGTGCAACAACGAAGTTGATCGAATATACTGATAGCGATTGGGCAGGATCATCCGATGACAGGAGGAGCACCACTGGTTATGCATCCACATTAGGTTTTGGAATATTTTCATGGATATCTAAAAAACAAGACTAAGTGGCACAATCCACTGCAGAAGTAGAATATGTTGCGGCTGCTACAACTACTAGTCATGCAATATGGCTCCGAAGAATTCTAGAAGACATTAGAAAACCACAAATGGAATCAACGCCAATATTTTGTGACAGCAAGTCCGTGATTGCAATATCGAAAAATCCAGTATTCCATGGAAGAACCAAACATATTGACATAAAATATCACTTCATTCGTGAAGTACAAAACAAAGGAGAAATCAAGCTGAAGTATTGTAAGACTGAAGACCAAATTGCGGACATATTCACTAAAGCGCTACCAATAGTAAAATTTGAGACATTGAGAAGCATGCTCGGAGTATCACAAAAATGGATCAAGGAGGAGTGTTAAAAAGTGATCCATTTTTGGAAAGCTCTAGACTATTCATGCTTAATGGAGAAAGAAAAAAGTTGGCGGCAACAACTTGCTCTAAGTAAGTACACGTGCATGCAAGAAAAGGCAAGAAGACTCTCAAATGTTGAAGAACTTTCTGGTACGTGGGCAGCAAGACCACGGGGGCAGCAAGAAGGCAAAAGAAAAAAGTAAACGAGTCAACAAAAGCTGTAAAGTTGCAGAGAAAAGAAAAATACAGAAAAATGGAGAAGCAACTAGAAGTACCCAAAGTCGGTGACTCACGCCTATAAATAGGAGTAGTAGATGTCCGTTCCTTGTGGCAAAAAAAAAAAAAAAAGAAATAGACCTTCCTTTGTACTACAAACTTTCATAATAAAAGTCATGCTTTTTACCCATACTCCCTTGCCTTTGTAGTCCACTTATATCCACCCATATTTCACACATACACACTTGCACATACACACATTTCTGCAAAAATCCATCAGATGGACCTGTCCTACTATGGTAGACATGCTAATCACTTTAGATCTCATCACATGGATATGGAACGTAATAAATCAAGCATACCGGTGCAATTTCACTGACCTTAAAAACCTCCTCAAAGGGGTAACTCCCTCTCACGTTACAATCTATGATTGCTTCCAAAGCATTTTGTGGATTTTGGCCTTCGAAAATCGTTGTCGTCTGGGAATGGCAAATTAAGCGGTGAATCCTGAGATGGGATGTTAGCAATAATTTCACGCAAATAGTTTCCTTGTATGGCAACTGATTCTGACTAAGGATATATGCGCCTTATGTTTCATTTCATGCGCTAATGGCATTTTGTATCCTTACAGTTTACAGTAATAGGGAGATTCGATGATGGTATGTTGTATGTCATGTTTCAAAATTGGAAACTGCATGCAGCATGCGCTCTCCCGTGAAAGCTGCGTATAAAACCAGTTAAGATCGCAAAATGCTAACTTACAATTGATACTAGGGTCCTAAAATTACTTGGGTCCCCGTCATCACGAGCGAGTGCGCGCTGACCAGTGACTATTTCTGCTAAAAACCACTCCAAAAGCATAAACATCTCCTTTTGATGTCATTTGCAGCTCGCAGACGGACCTGCAGGGGAGCAGTAAGCTCCAAAGTCGAGTCTGAGATGAAATGCATGATGTCTGAAATGTTGGAAATTTCCTATAATATTGGCTTACATTAATTAATTGATTTTCTATTTTAAATAATCGGGTTAATGGATATTCCAATATTTGTTGAACCCTACAGTGATCTGATTAATTTGGGTGTTGGCATCTATTGCTAACGGGCCTAGTTGAGCAGCAAAGTGTAGGCAATTGTGTTTAACTGAAGCCCGCAATGGGAAGGGCATAATTGATACGCTGTTGATTAGGGTTTGCTAGATCCCCTCTCTAGCCTATAAAATGGTAGGTTATACCTATCAGTTGCTTTAATCCCATTGAAAGCTGCTATACTGAAATAGGTCATAGAGAGGAAGATCTAGTATTCCGGTAGATCCTTAATTATCATAGTGATCTACTTTTCTTCAAGTGAAGCAATGGCTCAAACAGTACACTTTAATTCATTTCGTATTTATTGATCTCGGTGTTTTACAATCATATATGGATCTGTTTTTCTTTATTGATTAGTTGTTTATATGAATAAATTTTTTACAAGTGGTATCAGAGCAAGGTTATATATATGATTGTAAAACCCAAATTTTTTTTTTTTTTATGGAAAAATTCGAAATTTTCCTCTTTGAGCCGAATATGGGCATTATTTTTTCGTGTGGATTTTTTGCTTGATTGATCCTGAAACCATAGGCTTTTGTTATACATGTTGAGATCTTTCCAACCATATAAAATTTTCATAATTTTATTGAGAATTGAGAGAGAATTTTAAATTTGAAATTCTAGGGTTCATGCATGAAAAAGTTCTAGAATTTTCAAATTACTTACAATCGATTGATGTTCGTTGTAAATTATTGCATGAGTATTGTTATATATATGTTTTAGCATCCTTTTGTTGCATTAAGGGTAAGTTTTTAGGGTTTAAATTTAAAAAAACCGAATTTCAGCCATGAGAGGTTTAGATCAGAAATTTTGAAGCTTATATGTGGAAGATTTACTCGGTTTTTCTTCGTTTAATTCATTCTAGTAAATTAATTTGATGTTATATGCAAGACCCATTGAGAGATTTCATCAAAAATCAAGTTAATTGGTGTTTTTTCATGTTCCGGGTCAAAACCATACGATTTTGCTAATTGTTTGTTCCCCTTGGACGAGCGATAAGGGTTTTGGCCGATTTTGCTAATTTGATCTTTGGGTTTTTCAATGCGATTCATGTTAGTAGATTAGTCCATACGCATTGCGTGTAGTTTTTTTTTTTTTTTTTCCATGGTTGTTGCGTCATTCTTCCCGTCGTGAGGCGGTCGTCTGTCTCGTTTCAATGCATACATGGAGGAGGGTTCATAGTATGAATCGCGGACTCGTGAAGTTCGTGTTGAGGCAGAAGTAATTCTGTAAAGTGTTTCATATTGTTAGATGAATTTTAGGCATATATATTTTTTGGAGTTTCCTATTGATAAAAATTGGTATATACAATTACTCGCCCAAAGGGGTTATTGTGTATATTAATTTGAAAATTGCATGAAGATAAATTTCAAAATTAAAAGATGGGGATGCATGACTTAAAAAGATTTATTTGCCCAAAGGGGATAAACTTTTTGAAAGTTATGTGTAATTCCCCTCTATATTGATATATTAGAGATGAATGATGGGGATGTGTGACTCAAACGGTTTATCTGCCTAAAGGGGATAAATTTTTTAGAGTTATGTGTAATTCCCCTCTATGTTGAGATAATGGAAATATATATAATTTAAAGGATTTGTCTGCCCAAAGAGGATTGATCCTTGAAGATTATATGTAATTCTCTTTTATCGTCTCTATATATTGATATCATGGAGATGTATAATTTAAATGATTTGTCTGCCCAAAGGGGATGGATCATTGACAATTATATGTAATTCTCCTTATTGCTGCTTTATAAACTTCATGCTGTGAAAAATAATTGTGCATTATACACTTTGCCCAAAGGGGAGTTTATAATGTACTAATTATTTTTGTTGAAATACTTATTACCCATAATTAATCTTATTGTATTATGTGTGACAAACAGTTACTTTTGCTATAAATAACAACAACGCCACGGTTGAAATGTTAATTGGATCAAATATTATATTGTTAAGGACTTGGTTAAAAAGGGAGACATTTTGATTGAGACTATTATAATTGAGTCCATGTTGGCTGATCCTCTAACAAAAAGGCTTACGACCCATTTTGTTTAAAGAACATATAAAGAATATGAGTGTCTTAGATTTCTTTGATTTCTTTTGTTAGTACGAGTTTTATAATTTGTATTTCTGGATATTATAGTTATATGCAGACTGATAATGCTTTTATGATGTTTATTAAAGCATTTATTTTGATAATTGTTGTTGTTGATTCTATTGTTATCATTTCTCCTGTTGACTGAGAAATTGAAGTAGAAAACAGTATCTTTAAACAAATTTTGTTTAAAGATGACTGGATGTCACCGATTATGAGATCTCATGTTGGACCGTGACATAATCGTGCAATTTCATGTTGTTTAGAAATTGCGTTAATGCAGTTTCATGTCGTTGAGAAATTGCATTAAGGACCGATAAGAAATAATGTA
This sequence comes from Eucalyptus lansdowneana, assembly GCA_017140395.1. Taxonomy (NCBI): domain Eukaryota; kingdom Viridiplantae; phylum Streptophyta; class Magnoliopsida; order Myrtales; family Myrtaceae; genus Eucalyptus; species Eucalyptus lansdowneana. Next base: position 4,304,710 of record CM029484.1, on the reverse strand, counting down.
TATTTTGATCACATGTTGATACTATTTCTTATTACACTACTAGGCCCATGATCCATGAAAATATAATACTTATTATATATGAGTATGGAAGGTCATGTGTTGTGGTATTTTCTTAACACGTTGATCCCTATAGTCCTATACTAAGGTTATATAGGATTGGATTGGTTTTGAGATGCCATTATTGGAATATTATTTTTTTAAAGTTGTAGTCACATAAAACAAAATTTTCAGTTATTAACCCGATAGTGTCGTTTTCAATATAAAATCTTTTTCAAAATAAAATAAGTTAATTAATGTAGCCCAAGTGGGAGAATGTTGGAAATTTCCTATAATATGGGCTTACTTAATTAATTGATTTTCTATTTTAAATAATCGAGTTAATGGATATTCCAATATTGGGTTTAATTTGGGTGTTGGCATTTATTGATAACGGACCTAGTTGAGCAGCAAAGTGTAGGCAATTGTGTTTAACTAAAACCCGTAGTGGGAAGGGCCCAGTTGACACGCTGTTGATTAGGGTTTGCTAGGTCCCCTCTCTAGCCTATAAAATGGTAAGTTATACCTATCAGTTACTTTAATCCCATTGAAAGCTGTTATACTGAAATAGGTTATAGAGAGGAATATCTAGCATTCCGGTAGATCCCTAATTATCGACCGATTTACTTTTCTTCAAGTGAAACAATGGCTCAAATAGGTACACTTTAATTCCACTATATTTATTGATCTCGGTGTTTTACAATCATCTATGGATCCGTTTTTCATGATTGATTAGTTGTTTATGTGAATAAATATTCTACAAGAAAAAGTTTGCACCATCGGTAAGCATGTTTTCTCTGTTTCCCTTGTCATAAAAAAAGACCAAAGCACCTACTCAGGAGGAATATAACCAGGTGTGCCAACTACACGTGTTGCAAATACTCCTTGTTCATTGGATCGTTCCTCCAGTCTTGCGAGTCCAAAATCAGCCACCTGCCGACACAGCAAGTCAACATCATTCTAGGAGTTAAATACCCTAGTAGCTTAAGGCGAAGGCAGAAAGCCTGGAAGGTAAATTCATGTCAAACTTCCGTCAAACCCACATCAGTAAGAAGTGAATGCTCAAACCAGTTATCCATTACTTTGCTCTGGGCCCCTGGTCAAGAAAAATATTACTTGTCTTGATGTCACGATGCACGTACCACGCCTTGGTATGATCATGAATGTACTCAATTCCTCTTTCAGCATCAAAGTGTTATATTTGCTCTTGCTGTCCAGGAGAGAGGTCAGTGACCTGCAAGAACTAACAATTGAGTACCTTTAACAATTTTTTTTTTTCTCCAGGCAGAAAAAGGAGGTAAATCTATTACTATTGTAACCTTTCAGTAAAGCATCATGAAGGTGGTCGTTCAGTGAGCCATTTGGAACATACTCATGGACCAAGTACAAATAGTTGTCACTGCTTGATTATCCATGAAGCTCCACCTACAGAGCTAGAGAGATCAGTGAGATAGTAGCATGAACCTTCGCTTTTTCTTGATCACCATTTTGCGTGAGAAATCTAAATCATGACCAAACTTTTTTTATTTTTTTTGGCCAGTAGATACTTACCACATTAATGTGATGTATTTTGCACAAAACTTTAAGCTCAGCAAAGAACTCCTTCGGCCGGCTGAATTTCATCTTCTTGACAGCAACTTCCCGAAATTGAGACAAGGCATGTTTGGTCTTAGGATGGGAAAGCAGATCATTGTCCTGGATTGAGCTCCACGATAAAAGGTGGAGAAAGGGTAAAAGGCTGACATGTGTCTCATACCCGGTTCCCTAAAATGCCATAATGCACACTCCCATACCCTCCCTCTCCAATTCTCCGAGCATCATCAAAGTCTTTTGTAGCCTCGTACATATCCTCCAAGCTGTACATAACTGGTTTATCTGATTCAAATTTCTCATCTGGGACAAGAATGATAGCTTCACGTAAGTGAATCAGATACTATGCATGCCTTTACTTGCCTTTCATGAGTTGCCTTTCCTTAGAAAAACTCATGAAAGGTCACCATTTACTTGTCAGAGAAATAAAATTTAAAGTGGCTCTCTAAGGAAAGACAACTCTTTCAGTTTCTTCAGCTTGTATATGAGTCTCATCCTTTTCTGTTTAAATCAAAATTTCATCTCTAGTGCCATATCGTGTCCCGTAAATCTCACTTAAACTTAGGCCATCATGAGAAAATTCCCGATATTTCAGTCACCTAACTGACCTTCAAAGTCCTTTTTGTGGAAGAGTTGTTTCCGTGGGGTAGTCTTCTGGGCATCTGAGCTCTTAGTTGTTGCCTCAGGATCTACTTGTCCACCTTTGCCCCTTCTGTTTCTCCTTGGATATAACAAAATCAGTAAGCCCATCGATGCTAAAGTTACCACTGACAGGATCACTCCTATCTCAATCCACTTCTTCACTTTCCCTAACACATGATAACAAACTGTAAGTGGATGCAAGATATTTGGATGCAAAAAATGTTTGACACCACTCATGATTCCATATATGTCTACTGTATATTGTCCCTGACTTGATCCCGCTTTATTTCGGTCTTAACTTGCCTACAATCATTCTGCAAATGAAAATTTTAGGCCTTGCCATCTTAAAATGACAGCAGAAGATCACTCTTAAAACATAAAGAGAGAGTTCAGCTTACATTGCTTGTGACCTTGAGTTGCCCTATTTTCCACAGGTACATACAGCACCCACCCGGCATCTATATAACTAGGATCCTGAGTCAACTTCGGGTTCAGTTTCTCGACCTCACTCAAATTTGAGGACAGCAGATGGGCAATCTGTGATAGAGTGTCATGCTCTTGAGCCGTGTAAGTCACAATTTCTTGAGATCCTACTTCCACACAACTGCAAAAGAGATGCATAGTTACCGTATTTCCAACATTAAATACGTCCTCACCAGTAACATTATAAGCTTGTCCACTGTAGAAATCATTGTAGACTCTGGCAAATGAAACATCTGGTTTTACTTTGTAAGAAGTATCATAGGAGTATCTATTGGTGCCATTCAGGTATGTACAAGTGCATGGCACAGATACCAGATAATCTTGCTCCGCCCCGTGGATTATTGGTTTGATTTCTGACACATTGACCGAGTAGAGGGAGGCTATTTCTTCTACGTGACGTCCTCTAGAGATATGGTACAAGTAAGAATTGCATGATTGCAGTGCTTCAGAACATGGGAAAGGCCGAATGAGACTCGTCCTGCTGAACACACTGAGGGAGAGAGCACTTCTGGAGATAAAAATCAGCAAGACGAGACAGGAAGAATTTGCTGATAAAACGAGCCATTCTTTGATGAAGAACCAATCGGCAAATAAGCAAAATGCACCTTTGAGCCTAGAGCTGTCTTTTGCTTTGCATCTTGTTGCTCTGATGATGACTGACGAGAACATAAGGTACTGTAATTATGACCAATCCTTTTAAACCTGTTGAAATATAGACAAAAGAATATTCAGCTGCGCCTTTAGCCAGATCCTTGTCTTTTCCACCGGGTCAGTATCTTTCTGATCTTATTAAATCTGTACGCGACAGGTGCATGTTCTCTCTTATTAGCAATAGAACAAACTGCTAGATGTGTTTAAAGAAAGTTCTGAAGAAGGGACATACCCTTTAGTTTAAGTTCTTTTCAGGCATATTGTGGAAGGCCAAGGATGTCAAGGAGTGAGTTTGAGCACAAAAGTCCATCTTCTTGATACTCATTAGTCAGAATTGGCAGTGATTTGATATTATGGAATGTGATAAGGTGGTGCAAAAACGGAGGTGGAGGTCTAGTTCTGCTAAGTATTGGCACCATTTCCCTATATTACTAAGAACAATCTGAGGTAGCGGCAAGCACTCCGTTCCATTAACATCTCTTTCATATAGATCACATTTTTGCAATGATGATTTATGTATTAACATAAAAGATTTCATCATCTGTGTCTTCATTGCTATGTCTTTTAGCAGTGTGGATGTCACGCCCCGATTCTCGAACGCGTGCCCATCCCTCTCTGGTCAATAAAAATTATGCGACTTCCCAGGACGAGTCGCCGACCCTTTCTTTTTATTACACATGCGGAAGCAAATATAAATCCCCTGACAGTAATCATCTCAAGATAGAAAAGTTGGACATCACATTCACAAACAAACCACACTTTTATAAACATACTAAGTCATTTACACAAGTCTATAACCAAAAGACTAGTTCTCAAAAAGAGGCTGTCCTATCTGATCTACTCTTCAGGTCACCTTAGCTCAGCTCCAGGTCCTCCCTCTACGGCCTTGAAAATTTTAAGCCCATGACGGGGTGAGGTATAATCTCAGTAAGTTCACGGTCTAAGCCCCGATTAGAAAGGAAATACACCCAGAAGTGTCCTAACCACACAACCACTCAATTGGCGCAGAGGACTTACCTCGCCTCAGTTTCCTTCCTACACGTCAGTACAGTTCATATCGCAATGCATATAATCAATACACATAACAACTAGAACACCTCATCAATTCAATTAATCACCAGGAACCCGTTCCATGCCACACTATTTTGGTCTCATAATCAGGTGTATCAAACTCAACCATCATGCGTTCCAATTGTTAATTACACCCCTTAAGGGTACGGCCAACTCAAAAATCGGCGGTCTTCTGGCATTGCTAGGCGTCGTCTCACCTCCTTTGAGCACGGCGACGTCTCTCAATGGAAGAAGGGGCGTAGGTCCAAAATCTACTGCGACCCAAGTCCCAATGAATGGGTAACGTCCGGCTTAACAACCAAGGACGGTTTCTCTTAACCAACTCACAACCAATCAATCTTGGCCTAGTACACTGTGCATTGGACTCAAATGTCTCAATTAAAATAGTGAACCTAGCCTATTTTCTTCATATTAGAAATACACGGTAAAATAGTCGTGTATGGGTACACGGTCAGATTGAACCTAGAAAATTCATAATCTCCAATTTAAAATCCCACTATTTTATATAGTATATAAAACCAGTTTTGGTGTTAAAATCCGACACTCGGGATTTTTGAATAAATAATGAATTTCACAAATTTTGGAATTAAATACTCAAAATTTCAATCAGCACTCAATTTGCACAAATTAACATCCAATTGCATAAACGAACATACCATTGCAATCAGCACAAAATTCCGGTCATCGGCTATCCGGTATAATTTCTAGAAAATAATTAATAATTAAATAAATTGCCGGAAATTAAATAAATTACAAAATAAATAAATTTAAAGCATTTAATTAAATTAACCTAAACTAACTAGGCTAATTACTCTAACTAACAATTAAATCTAACCATTCTATTTAATTTAATCTAAGTACACTAACTAAATAAACTAACTAATTCCTAATTAATCCACCTAACTAAACTAACCAAACTAACTAAATACTAACTATGTACTTAATCTAACTAAACCATCCCAAGCCTAATTAACCTAATTAATCCACAAATTAGCTAACTAACACAACTCTAAGTGTCATTAGCCACTAATAAAGGATTAGAACACAACTCACCGGTTAGCACGAAAATCGGCTCACGGCGACGGTGGCACAACGGCGGCCGAGATTCGGGCTCACGGCGAGGCTGAGGGAGCTTGGATCGGCTTAAAAACCGCAAAAAGAAACTCACGCACTCGGCTGAGTTCGCTGGAATCCGCGGCTGGCTTCAGTCTTCGGTGGACTGAGCGAAGCTGGCATTGGCAAATCAGCAGAGGAGAATTCGGTGGAGAGAGGGACGGCTTGGACGCGAAGAGCGTGGGCTTCGGTGAGGGAAAAATGGGCTGCTCGAATGCAGACGTGTGGGCTCAAGATGCCGAAGGTTTCACGGTCAACAAGTTGGGAAGGGGTTTCTTTGGTTGACCAAGGAGAACTGTGGCAAGTAGAGGGGAAATGGTGGGTGGAAGTGGTCGAGCGTGAGTGGAGTAAGGAAATGAAGGCTTCGGTGGAGGCGTGAGGCAGAGGGAGAAATGAAAGCAAAACCAGAGAGGAAATGTGGGGATGAGTCGCTTGAGTAAAAGAGAAGGGCGGGCCGTGATCGAGAGAGAGGGAGACAGCGAAGAAGGGAGAGAGGCGGTGGACAGGCGTGCGAAGGAAGCCAAGGCTGGAGCCAAAAGTCAACAAACCTATCTCTTGAATTGAATGCTTGGTTCCATCTTCAAGCTTCCAACCTTATCCTTTATGTCCCCTATTTCTTTCTTGCAATTTAATACCACAAAAATCCAATTTAAATATAAAAAATGCAGCCCTTCTCTTGTGATCCGAATTTCACTTAATTCAGCTTCACTTTCTTCCTCCATTTCTCCAATTTGAAGTCCTATTTTGAAGAAGGAAAAGTCCCACACTTCCACAATTTCCCATCACCCAGTAGCTCAGCTTAGAAGTTGAAATCTCCTTCAAATGAGCTAAACTGAATCTCCGTTCATTTTCTGAATCGATTTTCCGTAAAAATTTCGAAATCTCCAAAAAAATCTTTGAAGAATGAGTCAACGTTCCTAAAATGAATCGTGACACGACAGAACTTTCAATTTCTGAAATCGAGCTTAATTTCGCGGTTAATTTCAATCCAACGTGATTTTAGCGTGTCTCAATCTACTAGGTAGCTTTTAGGAATTTTTAATGCAATTGACCCGTGGTTGATTATTTTCGAGCCACAACGTACATCTTCGACTTATTGGCTACTCTCGGTTGTTATGAAAATCTCGAGATTTCAAATACGGACACCAGGTACGAAAATAATAGAAAAATCGGTCTACTACCATTCGACAGAAATTTTGCAATTAAGTGGAATCACCTACGCACTAATTACACACCTATATCGAACCGACCTATCTCCGGTCTCTAATCGATTTTGTCGGTGCCGTAATGACCCTTGCAGATTAGCACAGTCGAGCAATCGATTCTTAATCGAATTCTCATGTCTATTGCGTTTAGATTTCTTAACGGCTTCACATGATAGGCTAGTTAACTCGTGAGTGGCCAACTCAGAGAAAAAGGCTATAGACACGTCGATGAAAAGCCCATTTCATCTCATCGAAATCAGACTCGAAAATCAGGATGTCACGGTGGAAGCTAGCCGCGTCTTGGTGTTCATGGAAGTATGTGGGCGAAATGAGACTTTCTCAGCCTATTTTATTGACACAAATTGCTGACAAGGGCACCTAATCTTAATATTGAAGCTGAAGCTTTATGGCGTCGAGTGGAGATCTTTAACGAGACTTTTCCGGGTGGCAATGAGCCAAATTTAACGAGACTTACGAGCTGATTGTTTAGCAGGCCATGCTCATTGCTTAATGCCTCTAATTACTTAGCTTGGTAGCCGCTTTTCTTGGCACTTGATGTGTAAGTTTGGTAAAACTGATAACAAGCAACCAAACACAACGGTGCATTTTCTGATCAATTTGCTGCATCTAACGTTGATTCAAAATTCTTCCGTTTTCATTTATCAGACTAGTAGACTAGTAGACATTCAATAAGAGTCTTGCACAAAGGTTTGTTAAACAATTTGAGCGACAGATCTTTATATACCAATTCGGTATTCTTGCAGATTGCGGTTGTTTTCTTCACGATCTTGCGGGCCGGTCCTTATGTTGTCTTTTTGGGCTTGTGAATGTTTACTTTTGGAGATATTTTAGCAAGACCTATAAATTGGATGGGCCTCTCTCAAAGTCATTCGATCAATATCATTTGGATTAAGATTGACCTATAGGCTGAATTGATATGCATCCATTATGGGCCAATTGGTCATCAGCTTTGCAAAGGCCAGCTTTTACTTTGTTTTTCGGAAAAAAAAAGGTACCATAAATATTATAAATTTTGTGTGGTACTCATTTCAATATCATAACTTCTTTTTTTCGATCACCTAAACATCACATTAGTGAAAAACCGATCACTTCAGTGCATTCGCCAACTTATTCCCATGGTTTATCATACATGATTTTTTTTTTTTCCAAATAAAAAATATGAAGTCCAACATGGACAAAGGGCAAGACAAAGTAACACTTTGATCAGAGAAAAACTAACTCTCTCTCTCTCTCTCTCTCTCTCTCTCTCTCTCTCCACGCCAGGGGCGATCCTCGCTCGTCTTCAGAAAACCTCGGCACTTTCGCAACTTGAAATTCGAAAACTTCATCGGGAAAGCAAATAGTGAGGTTTTCACAGTAAAGCACTTGTTCAGCATGATTTGCTGACAAATACCATTATGAGATGATACAGAAGGCGATGGTAGGAAGAAAGAAGGAAAGAAAATGATACAGGTTTTGTTGGCATTAGAATAGAGAATGCGTAAGTTCATTTGCTGGCAAAAGAACGCTTCAAGTGCCATAACTTTGGCCAAAGGAACACTTAAGTGCCATAACTTACGAAAGGTACACTTAAGTGCCACATTCGAAGAAAAACGGATCACTTGAGTGCCACTCCGGCCAAAGTCCGGCCAAAACGCCGACGTGGCATTTTTCCGGCGAAGCACGCCCAAAATGACGTCATTTTACACGCCGACATGACCAAAACGGCGTCGTTTTGAGGCGACGTGGTAAAAAAAAAATTTTAAAAATAATTAAATTAAATTTAGTTAAAATATTTAAAAATAATAATTTTAAAATTAAATTTAGTTGAAATATTAAAAAATTAATAATTTCAAAATTTCAAAAAAAAAAAAAAAAGGAAAGGGGGAGGCGGGCGAGGGCTAGCGGCTCGGGGATTAACCCTCCCGCCACCGCCGCCGCCCGCCCCGCCCTAGCCGGGAAGGGCCCGCGACGGCGGGGGGAGGGTCGGCCAAGGTCGCCGAGCCCTGGCCAAGGGCCGGCGACCCCGGCCGACCGGCGGCGAGGGCTCGCGAGCCCTCGCCCAGATCCGGCGAGGGTTGGCGGCCCTTGGCCCGGCCGGGCGAGGGCCGCCGACCTCGCCGGATCTGGGCAAGGGCTGCGACCCTCGCCCGATCCGGGGGCGAGGGCTCGCGAGCCCTCGCCGCCGGTCGGCCGGGGTCGCCGGCCCCTGGCCAAGGCCCGGCAACCCCGGCCACCCTCCCCCGCCGTCGCCGGCCCTTCCGGCGGGCGGGGCGGCCCGACGGCTAATCCTCGGCATCCTCCCCCTTTCCTCTTTTTTTTTAAATTTTTTTTAATTTTTTTTTAATTTTTTTAATATTTCAACTAAATTTAATTTGAAAATTATTATTTTTAAATATTTTAACTAAATTTAATTTTAAATTTAATTTCTTTAATTTGTTTTTTTTTTTATTTTTACCACGTCAGCCCAAAACGACGTCGTTTGGCCACGCGCATGTAAACGGCGTCGTTTTGGGCTCGGTTCGCCGGAAAAATGCCACGTCGACGTTTTGACCAGATTTTGGCCGGATTGGCACTCAAGTGATCCATTTTACTCCAATTTTGGCACTTAAGTGTACCTTCGTAGTTATGGCACTTAAATGTCCCTTTGGCCAAAGTTAAGGCACTGCAGGGGTCCGCACGTCTTCATTTGCTTTACTATGGGAACTTGGTGGGGGAAAACGTCAGAACAATTTCTTCACTTTGAAAACTTTATCTGTCGCTCACTCCGTGTCATCTTATTTTACTGTCCGTTGCATATTTCGTCAAGTAAATTTTCCCCAATTTGAGGAATTGGGGCTGGGATTATAAGCAATTTTGCTCCGATCTGTTCATTTGGGGCAAACATTGTGATAAATGATGTCATTTAGAAGCAATTTTGCCAACTTTATTTTGCTGATGAGGCATACTAGATGGTTTATATTAAATATTGCCACATCAGATTTTCAAGCCATGAAAATTACCAATTGAAATGATTGATTTTTTTTTTAAATCAAAATGGCACTCGAATAATTGTCAAAAAGAATTATGACAATAAGTGAGCACCACTCTCACAAAATCCTTACACCAGTATTATTTAGAGTAGGATTGACCTACAACCCAACTGTTATACATTTATTATATGCCAACTGTTCGTACGTAACTCCGTTCATAAGGGTACATGTTCCTGGGAGTAGTGAATATTACGATTAGGTGAGGGTGGAGACATGTCCAGACTCGCCCTTAGGCTACGCGACCCCATCGCTTTCCTCCTCTTCTTCTTCCCGAAATCAACGTAGGAATCAATGCCAATTGCCCCCTTGAGTTTGAACCAACCACCTAATGCTTTTCTTGGGGATCCCGTCTTGCCTTCTTTGCTTACACCTTCATTACACAATTTAGAGAAATCCTAGAGTGAGTCTATCGAGCTGGAGAAAGAATCATATGTTCATTATTAACAAATGTGATCTTTCTCGCGATAAGGAAATAAGAAGAAGAAAAAAGAATGATGGCGATAATGTATGACTTGGGGCATCGGGAACATGTTGAGCAGGAAGCAAAGAGGCACTCATTGGTGAAGGCAATAGATCCACCATGATAAGCAGATATGCCACCACCGCTATCGCCACCCACTCTCTCTCGACAATGTTCTTTTTTACCATCGCTCTCGGACCAGGCAAGATCACATAGCAATCGCACTACAAGAGTGGCAATGATGAGCAACAAATTATAGGCAAAGTTCGAAAGTTAAAAGGATTGGATGGCTTGAATATATAATGTAGCGAGCTTCTTTAGCCCATGAAAAAAGATGGCTTTGTGGAATTCATGGTCTGATTGAACTTGTTCATCTCTTGACTCTAAGGCTCCGTTCGTTTCGCGGAAAATATTATGTTTCCGGAAAATATTTTCCTGGAAGTCATTTTCCAGGAAAATGACTCTATTTTCCGGTGTTCGGCCAAAGTCTAAAATTTTAATGGAAAATATTTTCCACCGTTCGTTAGCTCATTGGGAAAATTTATCAAAAATTGAATTTTAATATTTTTAAATGACCAAAAAAAATATTTTATTTATTTTATATTTTATTAAAATGATTTTTTAATTATATATATTTTTAAAATCGAAATTTTTATTTTTTTCTTTTCCTTCCTCTTTCCTCCTTCCTCCTCCTCCTTCTTCCTCCTTCCTCTGCTTCCTCTCGCGTCGCCTCCTTCCTCCTCCTTCTTCCTCCTCCTTCCTCCTCCTTCGCCGCCGCCACCTCCTTCGCCGCGACGATGGCCGGCGCCCGGCCCCGACCAAGACCCGGTGGCCAGATCCTGCGAGCTCGAGGCTCGGCCGATCTCACCCGAGCTCGCCGAATCTGGCGACAGAGCTCGAGCTCGCCTGGATCGGCGAGCCGCGAGCTCCGCCGCCAGATCCGGCGAGTCGCGAGCTCCGCCGCTAGATCCGCGAGCTCCCGAGCGGCTTCGAACCACCGGGGAAGCGGAGCGCCGCGGCCGGAGCAAGCGGGCAGGAGCGGCCGGGGAGGGCGGAGAATGAGGGATGCTTCGAACCGCGAGATCATCTTAGCCGCGACCTCATCTTAGCCGCGAGCTCCCAAGCGGCTTCGAACCACCGGGAAGCGGAGCGCCGCGGCGGCGGCGGGGCGCCGCCGCGGCCGGAGCAAGCGGCAGGAGCGGCCGGGGAGGGCGGAGAATGAGGGATGCTTTGCCCATCGTCGGCATCGAAGGAAGAGGAGGAGATCGAAACCCTAAGCGAGAGTGCAAAAATGAGAAGGAAAAACTCGCGCGAGGGCAAGCGTGAGAGTTGAGGAAAATGTTTTCCTCTTTTCAAAAGAGGAAAACATTTTCCTCAAAGTAAAGAAGGAATTTTCCGTTGACCGGAAAATATTTTCCTTGACCATGGATTTTCCGTTCACCGAACACCGGAAATCCAGGAAAATATTTTCCGGAAGTTATTTTCCCGAAACGAACGGAGCCAAGTCTACAATAGAGCCATAATTCTAATGTATTGGGGCCCATCCAAACTTTTGGGAGGCTTCCTCGTCCTTGCCTTTAAAATTTAGTTAGTCTCTCGGATTCGAGCAACCATTTGCGGTCTATTCCATCATTGACTTCACCTCCCTTGTGATGACCACGCAAGGTAGTGGTCACGAATTTGTAGAAAATCTCTTCATAAGATCATCAAAAGCATAATGATATATCAATAAATTAGAAGATATCTGTTTTCGTAAAATTTCATGTTTCGGTGGTCGGTTACTCAAATTGTTTGAAGAAAATCGATGATTATGCATTTGAAACAAGAACAACGAAAGAGCAAGAACATTCAAAAGTGCCTCCAATCTCTCCACCAATCAATCCAGCCAAAACCCGACCAATCCACAGTCTTCACCAAGGTCATTCTTCTCTCTCCAGCTCATATAAAAAACGCTAACACACAAAACAGGTATAGAGCAATCAAACCTGTTTGTTTTTGCAGACATTACAAATGAGAGAGATCTTGGGTTTTCTCTTTTTAGATATTCATGTTGAGAAAATGTTCCGGATGAAATGGAATAATAACGGTTGAGAATTGGCAAGATTTGCTGTTTCTTTTCTTTTCGTTGTTCAAGGAAGTCCATGTCGTGAACAGAAGATGGAGGAGGTAGAGAAGGCCAGAGAGGAGCTAAATTATGTATTCAAGATAGTTGTCGGTCAACCAAAAGTGCCAATCAATATGTAATTTGTACTCGAATTGTGATTACTCCCTACTTTTAGCCTCTCTTAGCCTTTTATTTAGCTACCTTGCGTCCTATATTCGAGCTATCCTACGGTCCAATGATGATTTAACCTTATAATTCTCATCGCCTTGGAGGTGTTAGAATTGTTCGCTATGTTAGCTTCACGGGCCGAGTGCGGAGGATGATGAGTATGAAAAGAATATCACTATTCTACTGAGCAAGTGGCCGATATCTTGATGTGCACGGGACTTGTCTCGTCAATCTAAAGTTTGTTGAAAATTTGGGCAAAAAGGAATGTGTAACCAATTAAATAGTCTTTTTTTGAAAAAGATTAGCGTGCAAAAGATCATCTTAACTTTTGATGACCGAACTCAGCGTATGATTTGGGATCGCGGTCGTGTTGACTTGGGTAACAAAAAGCTTTGCCTATCAATGGCTTATGGATTGGATATTCTGACCCATTAGAAAATAAAGATATGAGCTTTTTCCATATTGTGTGTGTGTGAATGCACATATTGTGTCAATTTGACTTGTTACGTGATGTTTAACCAATTTCACATGCATTATAGAAAGTTGCAACCCAGACATGAGACATGCGATAAGACCACTCAATTCAAAAGAATTTGCTTAACATGAGGTAATAATAATAATAATAATAATAATAATAATAATAATAATAATAATAATAATAATAATAACTCTAACTTGGGAAAAAAAACCTACTTTTTCGTAGGATCGTGAACTTGTCTAAAATTGACTGAGTTGGTTTCGTGCCGGTTTCAAAAGCACCTTCTTCAATAAACGATTCCAATTTTTCATTATTGAGACTTATAAGGTTGATTTCAGGTTCCAACCTTGGCACCTATTGCCTCTAGTAAAGAAGATTATATCATTATATTAGGGAATGTTGCTTCAAATGGGCCGAGGTAAGCAAAACTGGCCCATTGACAGGAAAAAGAGCTTAGGTAAGTGCAAATGGGTATAGAGCAATAGCTCTTGTTTGTTTTTGTGGACATTAAAAACGAGAGAGCTCTAGAGTTTTTTTTTGAAATTGGGTTAATACCACGAAGAACCCCAAATTGATGTACTTATAATAAATTTATCCCAAACTAATTTTTTGACTATCAACAGTTCCAAATTGGTACACATTTGATATATTTACCTCAAATTGAGATACTTGTAACAAATTTACCCTAAATTAATTTTTTAATCACCAAAAACCCCAAACCGGTATACATTTGACAACAAAAAACTGATATACTTGTGATAAATTTACCACATTTTAGTTTCCGTTAAATTTTATTATCAAATCGCTGAGTTGGATAATATGTGACAATTAACTAGCATACTAGCTCGAGATTTTACTCTTTGTTTGTCACGTTATACCGGTTTGTGATTTTTTTATGGTATTAATCCAATATACTAATTTGGGGTTTCTAGCTATAAAAAAATTAATTTGAGATAAATTTATCACAAGTATATCGGTTTTTAGGATTTTTTATGGTCATTTGAGGCAAACTTGTCACATGTATACCTTTTGGATTTTTTGCGGTCAAAAAATTAGTTTTGGTTAAATTTATTACAAGTATACCAATTTAGAGTTTTTCGTGGTATTAATCTTTTAAAATATTCATGTTGAGAAAATGTTCCGGATGAAATGGAATAATAACGGTTGAGAATTAGCATGATTTGCTGTTTCTTTTGTTTTCGCTGTTCGAAGAAGTCCCTGACGTGGGCAGAAGGAGGAAGTGAAGGCTAGAGAGCTAAAATTATCCATTCAGGAGTGCTGTCAGTCAGCCAAAATTGCCAATCACCATGTAATTTGTACTTGTATTGCAAATACCTTCGTACTTTTAGCCTTTTATTTAGCGGCCTTGCATCCTATATTTGAGCTATCCTATAGTCTGATGATAATTTTTTTATAATCATCACAACCTTATGATTATCATCACCTTGTAGAACCTGTTGAAATTGTTTATGATGTTGGACTTAACGGGCCAACGCGGAGGATGATGAGTATGAAATAAAAATCACTATTTTATCATACAAGTGCCCTATATCAAGATGTGCATGGGACATCCGGCGTCCTGTCAAATCTAAAGTTTGTTGAAAATATGGGGAAAAAGGGATATGTAGCCAGTTAAATAGTATTGTTCAAAAAGACAAGCATGCAAAGGATAATTTTGACTTTTGATGACCAAACTCGCCGTATGATCTGTGATCACGACCGTGTTGATTGCGATAATGACAAGCTTCGCCTTTTGATGGACTATGGACTGAATATTCTTTGGCCCATTTGAAAATAAAGAAATGAGTCATTTATATGTATGGAGTTAGCAACCAAGCCTGATGAAATATCAGAAAGTACTTGATCACATACACTCAGATATAAAGCATATTTAGCAGGAAAACTATCAAAAAAGTCATAAACACAACACACTTGTGCCAATTTAGTCCTAAACCTTTTTAATTTATCAATTGAATCCTAAATTTTTTAGGATTTATCAATGTAGTACTTTTGATTGATTTTAGCTAGAATTGCTAATGTGGACTAAACTCAAAAAACTAGTCTTATGCAAAGCCATGAATCATCCTAAAATTGGCCAAGTCAATTTTGTGCCGGTTCCAAGAGCACCTTGTTCAATACACGGTTCCAATTTTTTAAAATCGAGACCTATAGGATTGGTTTTAGGTTGTGGCCTTCAAACCGATTACCTCTAGTAGAGCAAATTATGTCATTACATCAGGAAATGTTGATCCAAATGGGTAGAGATAAGTAGAATGAGCCCACTGACACGATCGCCATAGTTCGCATACTGTGAATCTTGTCTTACTTGGCACCATATGTGTCATGGTCTCACTTTTGATTGGTTTGTTGCATAGCGTATCGTTGCTTTTTTGTGTGATCATCATATGAATTACTTGTGCCAAAGATAGGGCGATTAACTGATGTGGTCCATTGACATGTGATATATGTCATTGCTTCATCCCTCACAAACTTATTAACACGAATTTTTTTTTTTTTTTTTAATTTAGCTTTTGTTTTTTTAATTTACTTAATACGGCCAATTGAACACACATCATTATTGGGTGAAACCCGCTCAAAATTCGTAGTACTAGGTCATGCAATTAAGTCTCGTACAAAACCCAATGATATCTTCTTGCTCGATTAGAAGTATAAAAATATACCGTTATGTTTAGAGAAATCACCTTTAGTTTTGGAGACACGTGGCGGGAAATCAAAACAATTGGCTATTTTTCATTCTAGAAATAGTGGTCATCTCTTTATAGTACATTTTCTAGAATTCATTGATTGGCCTTACCGTGTCAAGGATGACGCAAGTCGTATAATCCGACTATCGTATTATTAAATTAGTTCTATCTGACTAAGCGAGGATGAAATCATGAAACTGGGCAGTCTTGAATTTAGTTAATTCTGTTGGAGATGGATAAGATTTGAAATTGAAGCGGTGTTAACATCTAGTACCAAGAAATAATAGCTTTTGAGATGATTTATGTCTTGTCCGAAAAGACGACATAGCAGCTAGCTCGGCACTTGATGTACGCGTTTGGTAAAGTTGATAACAAGCAGCTAGCTTGGCACTTCGTTTTTCATTTATTAGACTAGTAGGTTCATGCTTGACATTCTATAGGGCTTTGCCTAGTGGTTCGCTAATGAATTTTGGCAATGGGTCTTTATATACCGACTCGGTATTCTTGTAGATTATAGTTATTTTCTTCATGATCTTGCAAGCTAGGTCTTATCACTTATGTTTTCTTTTTGGGCTCGCGAATTTTTTTCTTTTAGAAATATTCTGGTGGGCCTATAGATTGGATAGAACTCTTTCAATGTCCTTAGATCAATATCATTTGAAGCGAGATCGACCTACATGCCCATGGGTCATCAGCTTGTCGGAGGCCTGAATTTACTTTGTTTTCAAGAAAAATGACACTATAGCGGGGAAAATAACATTAGAAGTGTAAAAAATTATGTACAACGCTTACTTTAATATCAAAAGTTTTTTTTTTTTTTTCATATCACTTCTTTTTTTAGATCACTTAAGTGTCAACTCCAATTTAAATTGTAGGAAATATGATATGGCCATATTTTATTAATTTATCAGTTCTGTGCTACTCATCTTGCTCTCATATTGGGTGTTAACTCCAACAAGAGGAAGTTTGTTAGCTTTACAGTGAAAACTTCATGAGGGAAACTTCAGAAATGCTTTATTATGAAAAATTTATCTCTCGCTTACTCTATATTATTCTATCTTACTATCCATTGCAAGTTCTAAAGTAATCTTGCCCCAATTTGAGGAATTGGGATTTTTTTTTTTTTCCCAAAGAACGTAAGCAATTTTGCTCCAATTTGTTAATTTGGGGCAAAGAATGTGAAAGACAACGCTATTTAGAAGCAACTTTACAGGCAAGCCATGTCAGGCAATTTATATTAGATATCGTCAAGTCGAATTTTTTGGCCACACAATTCGCCGATTTTAGTAATTGATATTTTTTGACATTTAAGTAATCAGAAAAAAAAAATTTACAGCATTAAGTAAGCGCCACTCTCACAAAATCCTTACATCAATATTATTTAGAGTAGGATTGACCTATAACCCAACGGTTATACATTTATTAAGTGTAGAGAAATTAACCTTAGTTTTGGCAACGCATGGCCGTTAACATAAACATTAGGCTATTTCCTATTTTAAAAAGAGTGATTTCATCTCTCCATAACATGGGATCATATTCTTCTAGAATTTCATTGGTTTGCCTTACATGTCAGTCGAATAAATTCAGCTATTGGACTATCAACTTTGTACTCTTTAATGAAGTGAGGATTTCGACCAAAAAAAAATGAAGTGAGGATTAACCTAAACCGTTCTATTGGAGATGAACGAGCTTTGAATTTCAAGTTATGTTCATATACAGTACCAAAAAAGGATGAGCTTTCGAGACAATTTACGTCTTGTCTGAACGTTAATATTGCTTAATGCCTCAACTTACTGAGCTTGGCAGCAGCTTAGCTAGGCACTTATGTACTTGTTTGGTAAAACTGATAAACAAGCTATTAACCTAACGGGACATTTTCAGATCAATTTGCCGCATTAGACGTGATTCAGAATTTTTACATTATTTTTTATCAGACTAGTAGGTTCATTCTCGACATTCAATAAGAGCCTTGCATAGCTGTTCATTAACCAATTTTGGCAACGAGCCTTTTATATACTCGGTATTCTTGCATATTGCAATTATTTTTTCTTCACGATCTTGCAGGCTGGTCATATGTTTTCTTTTTCGGCTCGTGAATGTTTGTTTTGGAGATATTCTGACGAGCCTATAGACGGGCCTCTCTCAAAGTCAATAGATCAATGTCATTTGGAGTAAGATTAATCTACAGAACCAACTGACATGCATCTATTATGGGCCAACAGATCATCGGCTTCTCAAAAGCCAGCTTTTGCTTCTCAAAAGTCAATTTTTTTTTTTTTTTTTTTTTGAGTCACTTGAGCAAAATATCAATGAAAAACTTATCACTTCATTGCAGCCGCCAACATATTCCTGCAATTTGTAATACGTGACTTTTTTTAATGAATTAATTCCAAGGTGGCCTTTTTTTTTTTAAATTTATTTAAAGAAAACGTGCAGCATAACAAGGACGAAGGACAAGTCAAAGGGACATTTGTGGCTAAAATCACGTTGTTTTGTCACAGAATAAATTGAAAAGACCACCAAAAACTCTAAACTTTTTTTTTTTATGACATGAAAAACCCCGAACTTTGCCAATCGTGACACATTTACCCTAAACTTTTTTCATAACACAAAAAATCATGAACTTCTATCCGTGTGACACATTTTTCCTAAACTATAGGATATTTTGGTCTTTTTACTTTTAAATTTTTTTTTCTTTTTCTTTTCTTCTTCTTCTTCTCTCTTCCCTTCGCCGCCCATGGCGAAGCCGGCGGAGGGAAGCCAATGTCTGGCGAGGGCTGCCCTTGCCGACATCGGGTGAAGGTCGCCCTGACCTAGGCTGGCTACGGCTGCCCTCGCCAATGTCGCGTGAGGGGCCCTCGGCTGGGTCGAGTGAGGGCCTCCCTCGCCAGATCTGGTAAGGGCACCCCTCGCTTGATGCAAGCGAGGGCCTCCCTCGCTCAACGCCAACGAGGGCACGCCTCGCTAGGTCCTCGTCAGCATCAAGTGAGGGCCTCCCTCCCCAGATTTGGTGAGGGTACCTCTCGCTTCACGTCGGCGAGGGCCATCCTCGCCCAACACAAGTGAGGGCGGCCTTTGTCGGTGTCGCAGGAGAAAGCGGCCTTCATCGGCATTAGGCGCCCCTCGCTTGCTAGACCAGCCAAGCGCCACCCTCGCCTGATGCCGGTGAGGGCAGCCCTTGCCCGATGTCGACGAGGGCAGCCCTTCCCAGATGCCAGCTTTCCTCCGTTGGCTCCACCATGGCCGATGGACGAAAGAGAGAAGAAGGAAAAAGAGAGAGAGAGAGAGAGAAAAAAAGAAAAAGGAAAAACATAAAAAAAAATAAGACGAAAATGCCATTGGTGAGGTAAATGTGTCATAATTTGCAAAGTTTGGAGTTTTTCACGTCATAAAAAAAAAAAAAAAAAAAAAAAAGTTTGAGTAAATTTGTCACTTTGGGCAAAGTTTGGGGTTTTTGGTGATCTTTTTCCAAGAAAAAAAAAATCTTATCCTCTCTTGCTTTGTCATCTTCTTTACTCACTCTATATCTTTTCTCTCTCGCTCCCCAAAAAAGGCGTTCCTCGTTCATTTTCTAATAACCTCAACACTTTCTCAACTTGAAATTCCAAATCCTTATCAGTAAAGCAAATCGCGAGGTTTTCAAAGTAAAGCAATTGTTCAACAGGATTTGCTAACAAATACCTTCATGAGATGATACATGAGTTGATGGCTAACAAAAGGGAAGAAAGAAGGAACGAAAACAGACAGCTTTCCATTGGCGTTAGAATCAAGCATGGTTAGAGGAAGTTCGTTTGCTTTACTGTGCAAACTTTGTGAGGGAAACCTCAGAACAATTGCTTTATTGTGAACCTTCATCTATCGGTCACCCTATGTCATCTTATCTTACTGTCCGTTGCAATATTCGGAAAGTAATTTTGCCCCAATTTGAGGATTTGGGGTTGGGGTTTTGTTTTGAAGAACATAAGCAATTTTGCTCCAATTTGTTAATTTGGGGAAAACATTGTGATAGACAATGTCATTTAGATGCAATTTTGCTGCCTTTAGTTTGCCGCTAAGGCACGTCGAATGGTTTACATTAAATATTTTCACGTCAAATCTGTCACACAAATCGCTATTGAAGTGATCGGTTCTTTTATTTATTAAAATGACACTCGAGTAATTGACAAAAGAAAAGTTCAGGTGCTGAGTGAGTGCAACTCTCACAAAACCCTCACATCAATAAGATTTAGAGTAAGATCAACTTACGGCCGATCGTTATAAGTCGTTCGTGTGCCAACTGGTCGTTGGTGCCCCCCAAAAGAAGGGTCCTCTTTGAAGTGAGGGCGAGGGCGAGGGTGAGGGTGAGGGTGAGGGCGAGAGTGAGGGCCAAAGAACCTACGCCCAGCGGCATCCGGGGCGGGCAGAGGGTCGCCAAGACTTTTCCTCAGGCTACGCGACTCCACTGCTTTCCTCCTCTTCTTCTTCCCGAAATCAACATACGAATCAAGACTAATTGCCCCCTTGAGTTTAAACCCACCAACTAATGCTTTTATTGGGATTCCCATCTTGCCTTCTTCGCTTCCATCTTCATTACACGATTTAGAGAATTCCTAGAGTGAGTCTATCAAGTCGGAATAAGAATCATACGCTAATTATCAACTAATGAGAACTTTCTCGCCATAAGGAAAGAAGAAGAAAGAATAATGATGGTGATACGCGTTACCAGGGGCATCAAGAACATGTTGAGCAGGAAGCAAAGAGGCACACGTTAGTGAAGACAATAGATCCACCATGATGAGTACATATGCCGCCACTGCTATGGCCACCCACTTTCTCTCGACGGTCTTCTTTTTCATCATTTCTCTCGAACCGTGCAAAAACACAATGCAATCACACTATGAGAGTGGCGACGATGAGCAATGGATCATAGGCAGAGTCTGAAAGTGAAAGGACCAGATGGCTTGAATATATAAAGTAGCAAGGCTCTTTTTCCCCACCAATAAAGATGGCTTGGTGGAATTCATGGTTTGATCAAAGTCGTTCATCTCTTGACTTGAGTCTCCAACAAAGCCATAACTCCAATGTATTGTGGCCCATCTAAACTTTTGGGAGGCTTCCTCATCCTTGCCTTAAAAATTATAGTCGTCTCCAGATTTGATCAACCATTTGTGGTCTATTCCATCATTGACTTCGTCTTTCTCGTGATGACCACACAAGCTAGCAGTTGAGAATTTGCAAAAATCCCTTCAGGAGATCTTGAAAGCACAATGATGAATCAATAAATTAAAAGACTGTTTTTGTAAAATTTCATGTTTCGATGGTTAGTTACTTAAATTGTCTGAAGGGAATTAATGACTATGCATTTGAAACTAGAGAAAGAGCGTTTAGAAATGCCTCCAACCTCTCCACCAATAAGCCCAGCCAAAACCCGACCAATCCACAATCTCCGCCAAGTTCATTCTTCTCTCTTCAGCTCATATCGAAAATGCTAACACACGAAATTGGTATAGAGTAATCAGTCCCGTTTCTTTTTGTGGACATTGCAAATGAGAGAGATCTTGGGTTTTCTCTTTTTAGATATTTATGTTCAGGAAATGTTCCTGATGAAATGGAATAATAGCGGTTGAGAATTGGCAATATTTGGTGTTTCTTTTGTTTTTGCTATTCAAAGAAGTCCATGCCGTGAACAGAAGATGGAGGAAGAGAAGGCGAGAGAGAAGGAGCTAAATGATCTATTCAAGATTACTGTCGGTCAGCTAAAAGTGCCGATTGGTATGTAATTTGTACTCGAATCATGATAACGCCGTACTTTTAGCCTCTCTTAGCCTTTTATTTAGTTGCCTTGCATCCTGTATTCGAGCTATTCTATACTCTGATCCGATGATGATTTAACCTTATAATTATCTTCGCCGTGGAGACCATGTTAAAACGGTTTGCTATGTTAGACTTCACGGGCCAAGTCCGAAGAATGATGAGTATGAAACGAATATCCCTATTTTACTAGGCAAGTGCCCTATATCTTGACGTGCATGGGACGTGTCCCGTCAAATATAATGTTCATTGAAAAGTCGGACAAAAAGAATGTGTAACCAATTATATAGCCTTTTTAAAAACATAAGCATGTAGAAAATCATCTTAACTTTGAATGACTGAACTGAGCGTGTGATTTGGCATCGTGGCCGTGTTGACTGGGGTAATGAAAAGCTTCACCTGCCGATGGATTATGAATTGAATATTCTTTGGCCCATTTGAAAATAAAGAAAGGAGCTTTTCCCGTAGTGTGTGTATGAATGCACATGTTGTGTCAATTTGGATTGCTACTTGAGGTCTAACCAATTTCACACTCATTATAGAGAGTTGCAACCTAGAGTTTTGGAACCTATGACCTCAAACATAAGATATGCAATAGGACCACTTAACTCAAAAGAATTTGCCTAACATGAGGTATAAATAATAATATACAAAAGCTCTAACTTGAAAGAGGGGGGAAAAACCCAGTTTTTGTGTAGTATCGTGAACTAGCCTAAAACCGACTAAGTTGATTTTGTGCCCGTTCCAAGAGCACCCTCTTCAATTCACAATTCCAAATTTTCATAATCGAGACTTATAGGGTTGGTTTCAAATTTCGCCCCTAGAACCTATCACATGTTAGGGAAATCCCTTATGATGTTTTGAATATGATAAAATAAATCAAAGGTTACTAACGTGTTTAATGGTTGAGTAACACACTATGCATATGATAGAATATGTAAAGAATATTGTCTAAAGTCTATTCTGAAAATTTCCAAACTTCGTGTCAAAGTTTGAAAATTGTCGACTTTAGTCTCAAGGTCTATTTTACATCAAAAGTTTGCCTACTTTGACAAATTCCAGACTGAACGTGAATGAAGAACCAGAAGATAGACTCTATGCTGAAGTTGAATTTATTCAGACTGTATCAGACCTTAAAGCTAAATCATTCGAAGAAAAATATGCGAGACTCATATTGTAAAGTCTATTACTCTCAAACTTTACTTTTATAACGAAACAAAATGTAACACAAGCCCTAAATATATAACGGCTAGTGATTTGGTTTGGATTCTACATCAAGATTGATTTGATTAACTCAACATAATTAATTGACAATTAGATCTTGAAGACAAGAACTTTCTATACGAAGAAGCTCTACTTATGGAAACTAAGATTCTGTTTGTATGGGCGATCGAATCAATTTGGGATTCTACTTTTGTCACTCAACGGCTACCAAATCTTTTAGATACATATCTGATTAATGGGTAGATTGGAAGACGATCCTCGAGATATTGTCCAATGGCTAGTTTGAAAGTGGAGGAGTATTTAAGGAGATCAAGGACTGATGAGCAAGTAAGAGACGAAGTGTAGAATTTAAAATTTCAAAGTCTAAGCGACCTTCGATTATACACTTGTCTCTTGTGAGCTTAAATATTTGTGATCATGAGATAAATACCAAAAGAGTGACTTAGTGAAATAGTGTTATTTACTACTAAGTGTTTGCATTCAAAGTTGTAATCTCTTGTTAATTGCATAGTGGAATCCAGCCAAAAAGGTCTGTTAGCGTGGAAGAGTGGACATAGGCTTGATTTAAGCTGAACCACTATAAATCTTGTGTTCTTATTCTCTTCCTTGAACTCCTTTATTTTGTTCGTAATTCTATTTAACTGCTAAAGTCTGATCTCGTTCAAAGTCTGCTGCTCTTGAAACTCAGTTTCAAAAGTATGTTATTCTTCAGACTCAATTTCGGAAGAAAAATATTTCTACTGTTCTTTGCGAAAAATTTTCTTCACACCCCTCTAGGTGTTCATACTAGCACTTTCATCACATTTAGTAGAGAAGATTATATCATTATTATACTAGGGAATATTGCTCCAAATGGGCTGAGGTAAGCAAAACTGGCCCACCGATTTGGAAAAGAACTTAGGTTTCAAAGTGCAAATGGAACATGGAAGCTCGACCCCGTATGCAAACCAAAATCATATGTGGTCAAATCTGGGCCTTTCGTGTTTGATTTGGGCTTAACCCATCAACAGCAATTGGACTATTTCTTTAACTTTAAAAAGGAATAATCGACGAATCACCATAAACCATGTGTTATAAATTTTATCTTACTTGGCGTTATATGTGTCATGCATATCACTTTTGCTTGACTTGTTCCCCCACACTCCATTATTAAATGAAACCCAAACAAAAGACCTAGTACTAGGTTATTTAGTTAAGTCTCACAAAAACCCAATAGTATCTTAATTTTACTAGTCATAAACCTATTGCAATTGTGTCAATTTAATACTAACTTATTTTGTTTACCAATTAAGTCCTAAAAATCTTACAATTATTCTCGATTAGTCCATCCGGCCAAAATTGGCTAGCCCGTTGATGTGGCAGCCAACCAATGCTGGTCACCTTTTTTTTTTTTAATAATATCTTATTTTTGAAATATTTTATTGATTTTATTGATTTTTAAAAATCTTTTTTTCCTTTTTTATCTTTTTTTCCTTCTCCCTCTCCCTCCTTCCTCCTTCTCTCCTCCTCCCTCCTTCTTCCTTTGGCTCCGGCGATCGGCCAAAAGGGAGGGTTGGTTGGTCGCCGGACTAAGGTGGCCAGGCTAGCTCGCCAAATCTGGCGAGGGGGGCCTCACCGTCACCAAGTCTGCAAGGTAATCTGGGGGGCTCGCCTTGCCAGTTGGCGAGCTCGTGCCTAGCGACAATGGGGCGAGCCCCCGCAGGATCTGGCAAGGGGGGCTTGTCGTCACGTCTGGCAAGGCCCTCCTAGTCGGATCTAGCGAGGGCTCACCTCACCCAGTGAATGCGAGGCGAGCCCTCGCCAGATTCGGTAGGGGCTCGCCCTGTCGTCATTAGGCGCGACCTTGCCCACTAGCGAGGTGAGCCTACTAGATTGCCTTAGTCCGGCGATCGGCCAACCTAGCCGATTCTTTGGAGCCAAAGAAAGGAGGAGGGAGGTGGGAGGAAGATAGAAGAGGGAGAAGGGGGAAAAAGAGGAAAAATATTTTTTAAAAAAAAGATAAAAAAATTAATAAAATATTACTAAAAAAAGGTTGTCGGCTGCCACGCCAAAACCAGCTGAGTAATTTTGGCCGGATAGACTGGTCATGAATAATTATAAGAGGTTTAGGACTCAACTGGTCAAAAAAATAAGTTTAGGACTGAATTGAGATAATTGCAATAAGTTTATGACTTTTTTGGTAATTTTCCCACTCGTTAGAAGTATGAAAAGATACCATTATGTATAGACAAATCAACCTTTGTTCTGGAGACATATGGTGGTAAATCCAAACATTTGGCTATTTCCTATTCCAAAAATTTTGGCTTCGTCTCCCTATAAAAGGATGTTACATTTTCTAGAATTTCATTGGTTGGCCTTACTTGTGTCAAAGATGATGATAGTCGTGTAGATCCGGCTATCGTATTGTTAAATTAGTTGTCTTTAACCAAGTGAGGATAAAATTATATAAGTGGGCAATCGTGAATTTGATTAGTTCGTTGGAGATGAATGAGCTTTTTTTTTTTTTATCAAAAAAGATAATATATATTGATAAAGCGTCATGTGGGAAAGCAAAGCAACCCTGAGCAAGGGCATCATTACAGAGGATATCGAGCATGACTTGGGGCGGGGAGACAAACCAAGCGGAAGAGAGGGATCTGCGGCCATGGGCCTTTTCTGCCCAATATGCTAGGGTATTAGCCTCCCAACGGCAGTGCTGCACACGGAGATGAGAGAATCGGCGAAGGAGATCGAAGCATTCGGCAAAGAGGGCACGACACTCCCACGGCGGCAGGCGACCCCGATTTAGGGTTTCAACAAGGGTGATGCTGTCGGACTCCACAAGCAGGTTAGAATCTGTTAACTCTTGCTGAATTAGATCGTTGAGAGACAAAATTAACACTTGGATCTCGGTCTCGAGAGCAAAGGAGGCAGAGATAGAGCGAATGATACCACCGAGCAATCGACCCGAGTGGTCGCGGGCCAAACTAGCAATCGATCCTCTATGAGTTGCCATGGGAAAGGAGTCGTCCAGATTGATCTTCAGCGTGCCCTGCGGGGGGTTGCCAAGACCGATTAGGGCTCAGCCAAGAGGAATGGCCCTTGAAATCCTTTTGATGGACTCATTTCTGGAGAGAGGCCAGGGCAAAAGCAGAATCTATAACCTGATCTAGGGACATCCGAAAGCGGCGAAAGAGGAAGTTGTTCCGCGCCTTCCAGATTTCCCAAAGAAGGCTTGCGATCTGCTCAAAATCTGGCAAGCCTCTGTTCTGATTGAGGAAATTAGCTAACCATGAGTCCATTCAGTTAGGGTTATAAGCAAAAATATTGATTCGTACTTTGGAATGAGTCCATATGCGTTGAGTCCAAGGGCAATGCAAAAAGAGGTGTTATGTTGTTTCTGGGGAGGCAGAGGAACAGAGACCACGGACTGGGTTTTGAATGATCCTTTTGTGGAATAGATTGTCCCTAGTTGGTAATGCGTTCTGACATACTGACAATAAAAAATTACAAATCTTGGGTGCTGTCTGTGCTTTCCATATCTTTTTCCAAACAAGTTTGGGTGGTTGATAGGAAGAGGAGGCCTGAGAGTTTACCTGCTGGTATGTAGATTGATGAATAACGTTGTAGCCACTCTTGACAGAATAGATGCCATCCTGTGTGCTTATCCATATGAGTTTATCTACTGTAGATTGTGGCCAAATTTTTAACTGGATGATCTGCTATACAATGGAGTCATCAAAGAAACGATTGAGCAGAGCAATATTCCAGTCATTCGAAGAGGGGCATATCAAACCAGCAACGGTGTGGGGTTCATCACGGGGAGCAGGACCACCCAGAATTCCAACAGGTAACCATCTATCCTCACAGACTTTGATTGATTGGCCATTCCCCACTGACCATTGAAGGTTTGGACTAATAGAATCTCTTCCTAACATGATGCTCAGCCAACCCCAGGAAGGTCTGTGACCTCTGTCCGCATGCCATAAGGTTTTGAAAGGAAAGTACAAACCTTTAAAGACATGGCTCCACAACGACGAAGGATCTTGGAACAATCTCCATGCCTGCTTGCCCAGGAGAGCCTTGTTAAAGGTCAGAAAATCTCGGAAGCCCATACCACCAGTATCTTTTTTGGCTTTTAATAGATCCCATTGTTTACAATGAATGCCAGATTTATTGTTGTTTGTTTGCCACCAAAACCTAGAAATTTTTTGTTCAATGGATCTGCATATTGAGACTGGGATCTTAAATATAGACATAGCGTACTGAGGTAGGGATTGAACAACCGATTTTAAAAGAACCTCCTTGCCCCCTTTTGAAATGAAAGATTCTTTCCATCCCTCCAGTTTTGCATTAACCCTATCAAAGAGCCAAGCAAACATATTCTTTTTTGAAGAGCCCCAATCAGAAGGTAATCCTAGGTACTTACTAGATTTTTCCAAAATAGGAACCCGAAGTTCACTAGCCAAGTTAACTAGAAGAGGCTGAGGGCATGATTTCCCCATAAATAGACCTGATTTATTTATGTTAATGGTTTGACCAGTGGCTAAGCGGTATTGATTGAGGATGTTACCGAGATTTTGATATTCACTAGTTGTACCCTCCACAAAAAAGATAGAATCATCAGCAAAAAGTAGATGAGATAAAACAGGGCACCATCGATTGAGCCTTATACCCCTTAGAGAGCCCATGTCCACAGCTTGTAGGATAAGAGAGGAGAGCAGATTAGCCACCAGGATAAATAAATAGGGAGAGAGAGGATCGCCCTGCCGTAGACCCCGAGATTGCTAAAAGGTAGGTAGCAGTTCGCCGTTAAATTTAACACTAAAAGAGGTTGAAAAGACACAGTGCATAATCCAGGAGATCCATTTGGCTTGAAAACCCAACTGATAAAGATAGACAGCCAAGAAATCCCACTCCACCCTGTCATAGGCCTTTTTCATATCCACTTTCAATATTCCCTGAAACTTTTTATTTTTGGTGCGAGTTTTGATTTGGTGTAAAACCTCCTAAACAATGAGTATGTTGTCTTGTATTTGTCTGCCTGAGACAAGGCACTCTATTCTTGGGAGATTAGCTTAGGTAGGCAAGTTTTCAAGCGATTTGCTAAGATTTTGGTTATGATTTTGTAACTAAAGTTACATAAACTAATCGAACGGAACTGATCTAACCTTTCAGGGTTTGGAAGCTTGGGGATTAGCGAGATGGAGGTCCTGTTGATTTCTGCGGGCAGCACTCCCGAACTGAAGAAAGTATGGACCATACGATAAATGTCCTCCTAAATAATATCCTAGTGGTGGTGATAGAAGAGGCCATTCAAGCTGTCAGGACCCGGGGCATTGGTTGCGCCCAGCTGAAAGGTAGCCTGTTTTACCTCTTCTCGTGTAAGTTCAGCAATCAGTAAAGCATTCATGTCAGCTGTAACTACCGTAGGACATTGAGCGAGAATAGGACGAAAATCCCTAGGGCCTTCGGAAGAATACAGGTCCCTAAAAAAATCAAAAGTCATCTGTTTAAGCTGGTTGGGGTTGCGGATTCAGTTCTCATTGCTATCCTTTAGGGTGCTGATGGTATTTCATTTCCTACGTTGGATAGTCATGGCATGAAAAAATCTCGTGTTTTTATCCCCACACTGCAACCATTTGATGCGAGACCGCATCGCCCAGTAGTGCTCTTCTTGAGACCATATGTTCTGAATTTACGTCTTCAGAGAATTGATGTGAATGTTATTATGATCGACGACAGGTTGGTTGGTGCATTGCTGAAGCTGCTGCTAAAGGAGAGGAAGTTGACGATGGCCTGCTGTGAATTTATGACTACTCCACCGTGACAAGGCCGCCGAGGTAGCCCGGAGCTTCTTGGAGATTGTAGCATTAACGAGGGAGGAAGAAGACCAGGTGTCGGAAACCACCCTGTGGCAGTCAGGATCTTGCAGCCAGAAAGATTCAAAGGTAAATAATCTCTTCTTCTTTGTTGCATTGAGATCAATAGTAAGTAGAAGTGGATTGTGATCCGATGCAATAGTAGGTAAGGCTGTAACTTCTGCATTCGCAAAGGTCACTCGCCAGTCAACTGTACATAATGCACAATCAAGCCTTTCTTTGATGATAGCATCACCACTACGCTGATTAACCCACGTATAGGCACAACCCTTAGTCTCCATGTCCAACAAAGCACAATCATGTAGCATTTCTCTGAAGGAGTTTAAGCGATACTAATATGCTGGTTTCTGCCCTAGTTTTTCCCAATGGTGTAAAACCTCATTGAAATCACCAATGTAGAGCCAAGGCAGAGTATGTAAGAGGCTGAGCCACCTCAAGTCAACCCAAAAAGGGAGTCTTTGGCTATAGACAGTAGGAGCATGTAGGTAGGTAGTACACATAGGGGAAAGGCAGCTATCATCAGAACATATAGCATCGATTAAATAGGAACTGTGAGCAGTAACTGAGAGAGAAATAGGGTCCCGCCAAAAAAGAACCAAGCCCCCAGCCAAACCGATAGGATTAACTACAAATCTATTAGGATAATGCGACCGCCATTGAATATTTATAATAACCTGTTCCTGGTTCCGAGTCTCTATCAAAAAGATAATCTCGGGCCGATCTTGAGCCACTAAGGCTCTCAGGGCTTGAACTGTCAGGGAATTGCCCAATCCCTGACAGTTCGAACTTAATATCCTCATTTTTCCATAGGTGGCTTTTTCGGGCAAGCCACCACAGCCCAATCCTCTGCCCTTGGGGCCTCCAGTATTGGTGTATCTAAGAGCAGACTCTCATCAAGAGTGTCAAGTGGGATGGAACGAGAGTGATACGATGAAAAATGCTTAGCCTTTTTTGTGGGATTTGGCTTTGTAATCAAGTGTGAATGTTTAGTCTTCTTAGAGGAAGAAGCCTCTGCTGTGGAATGGGAATAATCATATTTATGTGCTAGTGCAGGGTGGGAAGGAAACAAGACCATAAGCTCTAGTGAGGAGTGTAGCTTTTGAGTTGGTCGAGCCTCCATTGGAGGGGTTTGTTGATGGACCTCACAAGGAGCAGCAGGGAGTAAGAGTAGACCTGATAGAGGAGTTTCAGGTACGGTTTCTTCAAAAGTTTCTGGAGGGGTTGTAGAGTCGTAAAAAGCTTGCCAGAAAGGGCTGTGTTCCCTTACATCAGCCCGAAGCCACTGTCCATAGTAGAGTTGATCCCTGCTATCAAATTTAGCATCCTTGTAGGGAATTTCCTTGCAATATGATGCATAGTGACCAATAATTCCAGTAGTGAGTAAACGTTTGTAACCGAAATCGAGCCATATGTTTTTCCCCGCTATTCGAATAAGTTTTCCAGGTTTTAGAGGCTCTGTGAGGCTAAGTTCCACTTTTGCTCGCACAACTCTGATTGGTGATTTATCCTTAGATTCTATGCAGACCTCCAGAACCTTACCCACTTCACTAACAGCCTTGCTAACAAGTTGAGGCGTACATCGCTCTAGAGGGAGGCCAAATACTTGGACCCAAAATGCACAACATGTGAAATCATAACAGTGAAAGGGAGTATTCGGGGTCCAGGGCTTAAGAATGACCAGATTACTAGAAAATAACCATGGACCAGTATCTAACACACGTTGTTTTTCTGCTTCCGAGTTAAATTTGATAACGTATAGACCTTCCTCCCTCTGTGAAACCTCAACATTCTCTGTGCACCAGACACGATTCATTGTATGCTGAAAAGCAGGGAGATTGACAGTAGAAGTAGAGAGAATCTTCCCTATTAGACATAACTTACATTCCTCGAGCTTTGCTGCAGGGGCCTCGTCTTCCCAGACTTCAATTGGCTTAGGAGTCCATAAACGACCCAACCGACTGCAAAGAGCGGCAAGTCGGGCGTCCTCTCCCTGAGACGAAGACTCCATCCGAAGAGAAACTCTACCGTAGGGTGGTATCAGCACAGAACAGAGAGCGAACCAAGTGAGAAGCCATCCATGCAAAGAGATGATGGTAAATCGGGAACATGGAAGTTGAGAATTACAGAAATTTGGGAGCGACAACAGAAAGAAGACAAGTTAGAGAGAGCGATGAGACCAGAACACAGAGGAGATGAAGAGGGAAAAGAAGAAAGATGGAGAGGACCCAGGGGGACAGAAGTCTGCATCCACGAAAGTATGGATGGAAAACAAGTTCGGAGGGGGCCATCATCCGAAATTCCTTCCATTAGCTGCAGGAAAACAAGAAACCCAGACGCGGAGATGGAGAAAGAAAACGGAGCTCGGCACAGACGCGAGGAAAATCTCTACATGGGCGAGAGAGGAAAATCTCTACATAGGCGAGAGCGCTTATGGTCTACGACTGGTTTGATTATCAACCACCATGGGAGTCTTTCATGTAAAATTTCTCGACAAACTCGGAATCAGTAGGGGCCCCTTTAAACTTGAAGTGTATGTTAATGTATAGCACCGAAAAAGATGAGCTTTTGAGACGTAACTAGACATGGATAATTGAACTTCGTAGCAGCTTGCTTCGCACTTGATGCACAAGTTGCGTAAAACTGATAGCAGCTAACCTAATGGCACCTATTCCAGATCAATTTGCTGCATTAAACGGGATTCCAAATTCTTCCTTTTTCATTTATTAAATTAGTAGGTTTGTACTCGACATTCAATAAGAGTTTATTTACTTTTTTACAATGTCGTGGATTGGGCTCTATGTTTTATTTTTTATTTTTTTGGGGGGCTCATGAATGTTTGATTTTGGAGATATTCTGGTGAGAGCCTATAGATTGGCCTAGAGGCGTAAAGGTTATACATCTTTTATGGGATCAACAAACAAACGCGATCCTCGCTCATTTTCTGATAACCTCAACACTTTCTCAACTTGAAATTCCAAATCCTTATCAGTAAAGCAAATGGCGAGGTTTTCAAAGTAAAGCAATTGTTCAACAGGATTCGCTAACAAAAAGCAATTGTTCAACAGGATTTGCTAACAAATACCTTCATGAGATGATACATGAGTTGATGGCCAACAAAAGGGAAGAAAGAAAGAACGAAAACAGACAGCTTTCCATTGGCATTAGAATCAAGCATGCGTGAGAGGAAGTTCGTTTGCTTTACTGTGCAAACTTTGTGAGGGAAACCTCAGAATAATTGCCTTATTGTGAAAACTTTATCTCTCGCTCACTCTGTGTCATCTTATCTTACTGTCCGTTACAAATTTCAAAAAGTAATTTTGCCCCAATTTGCGGAATTGGGGTTGGGGTTTTGTTTTGAAGACATAAGCAATTTTGCTCCAATTTGTTAATTCGGGGCAAACATTGTGGTAGACGATGTCATTTAGATGCAATTCTACTGACATTACTTTGCCAGTTAGGCACGTCAAGCGGTTTACATTAAATATTGTCACGCCAAGTCTGTCTCATAAATTGCTGATTGAAGTGATCGGGCTTTTTATTTATCAAAATGGTACTTGAATAACTAAAAAGAAACGTTCAGGTGCTAAGTGAGCGCCACTCTTACAAAATCCTCACATCAATACTATTTAGAGTAAGATCAACCTACGGCCAATTGATATCAGTCGTGCTATTTGGTCCCCCCAAGACATGCGCATATCGGGATGCGGGGAGTGCGGGACACGACGAGACTCTGCCTCAAGCTCCGCGACTCCACTGCTTTCCTGTTCTTCTTCCCAAAATTAACGGAGGAATCAAGATCAATTGCCTCCTTGAGTTTGAACCCACCACCTAATGTTTTTTTTTTTTTTGGGGGATCTCATCTTGCCTTCTTCGCTTCCATCTTCATTACACAATTTAGAGAAATCCTAGAGTGAGTCTATCAAGCAGTAGAAAGAATCAGACGCTAATTATCAACTAATCCGAACTTTCTCGCCATAAGGACTAAAAAAGAAGAAAGAAGAATGAAGAATGATGGTGATACTTTTTATCAGGGGCATCAAGAACATGTTAAGCAGGAAGCAAAAAGGCACTCGTTGGGGAAGGCAATAGATCTATCGTGATGACCAGATATGCCGTTACAGCCATGGCTGGACAAAGATGTGATATATTTGGCATATAATCCAGTTTATCACGAACAAACGAAACATATCAACATCAGGTACCACTGCATTTGAGATGTCTTAATTAAGGGTAATGTTATTGTCAAGAAGATTGTTGCAACAGATAACTCGGCATACATGATGACTAAATTTGTTCATTTGGCGAAACTCAAGCAAACTCAAGCTCTGCTTGAATTCTATTGGCGTAGTGAGCGCCCGTCGGGGTATTGGGAGAGCAACATAGATGATTAGCACTATAACTTGGCTTCAAACATCAAGCCAAGGTGGATAATTGTTAAATTAATGTTTCGAGTTTCAATTTGGATAAAGATTTGTTAAATTGAATTTTATCAGTGAAGATTTTTCCAAGCGGATTACAAATTAGATGAAGAAATTTTTTTTTTATTGGACTTTCTTTTAGACATGCAAAATAAGGCACGAAACAAGGAGGATATGTTTTGTCACTAGAAGACAAAAAAAGGGGTACACTATATATTTTATTATCTATTTATGTCTAAGGGAGATAAAAGAAAAATGAAGAAAAATGAAGGTTTTCTTCCCCATCGTGCAGTGTATGAATCCCTCTTTCAATGAAGGAAAGAGAAGTGGGGCCCAAGTTCGAACTTTTGACTTTGGGCACACACCCCTAGGTTTTCTTTTCTTTCTGCAAGTGATGGCCACACATACATGCCGCAGTAGAAAGCCACAAGACAAATTGAAGAGAGCCACGCATGAAAGAGAAAAAGCATACGAGTTCTTCATTTCGGCACATGTAAAGTGGTCTGCTTTAAGCTTGAATATGCGGTAATTTTATGCAGTGAGTTTATGTCCAAGTAAGTTATTTATTTATAAATACTTTGGGCTTTAGATTAAATTTAGATGTGGAAAACATTCAAGCGTGTGAGCGATTGTAAACTCGATTATTCGATTATAGTGGATTATTTATCACGACTCTTCCATGGATGTAGGTACCGATACTTGAACCAAACCATGTAAATTTCTGGTGTTCTTATTATTTCTCGTTTACTTCTTTGGTGATTTTTCGTTGACATAAGTTACAAAGTCCTGTTGTTTCCACGTATTATATTCCAATAGTGGCACTCAAGTAATTGAAAAAAAATTATGGCTCTCTCACAAAGTCCTTAGATTAATATCATTTAGAGTAAGATTGACCTATAGGTCCAACTGTTATACATCTATTATGGGCCAACTGGTCATCTACTTCGCAAGGCCAGCCTGTTACTTCTGGAAGTCGTGGAACATACAATACCTAATAGAGATCAACGAGCATTGATAATGACCTGGCGTAGACATCTCATGGGCAAAGAAAGGAAAATGATACGGTCGATATGGATGGCTACGTTATTAGAAGAGAGGCCCCATTGTCATGGATGGAGCCTAAATTGATGCGAGGGCAAGGACGTACGCGGCGAGGGCGGACGCACAATGGGAGTCACCCTCAGGCTTCGCGGCTTCACTGCTGTTCTCCTCTTCTTCTTTCCAAAATCAATGTAGGAATCAAGGCCAATTGCCCCCTTGAGTTTGAACTCACCCCTTAAAGCTTTCCTTGGGGATCCTGTCTTGTCTTCTTCGCTTCCACCTTGATTGCACAATTTAGAGAAGGCTTAGAGTGAGTCTATGATGATTCCAACTGGAGAACGATTCCTACGTTTATTATATACTGAAGGTGAACTTTCTCGCCATAGGGAAAGAAGAAGAATGATGATGATGATATGTATTACCAAGGGCATCGGGAACATGCTGAGTAGCAAGCAATGAGGCATTCGTTTGTGAAGGCAATAAATCCAGCGTGATGAGCAAATATGCTGCCACTGCAATGACCACCCACTTTCTCTCAATGCTCTTCTTCGTCATCATCGCTCTCGGACAATGCGAAATCTCAATGCAATCACACTACGAGAGCGTCAATGATGAGCAATGGATCATAGGCAAAGTTCGAAGGTAAAAGGACTAGACAACTTTGAATAAATAATGTAGCGAGATTCTTCAGCCTCACTAAGACAAAATGGCCTTGTGGAATTTATGGTGTGATCCCAGTCGATGGCTCTGATTTTCTGCCTTCCAACATTGAATTTATCTCCCCCGTGATGAAGCTAGCTGAGTGGATGGCTTGTAGAATGGGTTGAGAGTGTTTATAACGTTAGACTTGACAGTTCTAAATGCGAATGATATGTGTGAAATGAATATAAATATTTCAACTAATAGGCGAGCTTTATTGTCACGCCTTGATCCTTCGAGTGCATGTCCATCCCTTAGTGATCGATTAATTTGTGACTTCTCAGGACACGTCGCCGACCCATTCATTTTAATGCGCATGCGGAAGCAAATAATTAATCCCCAGACAACAGAAATGTGGGATAGGAAAGCAGGGCCACAAATTTTCGAAAACCACAACACACTTATATACAAATCAAACTAAGTCATATACAATATTAACCAATATATACAAGGTCTACAAAAAAAAAAAAAAAAAAAAAAAAAAAAGGGGTTAGAGGGCTACAGATCCTCTACACATTCGATCCCTCAACAGAAGGTTCCAGGGTCTCTAGATCTGGGGACTTTGGATCTACCACTGCTCCACTAGGAGGGTTTGTTGTGCCTTTACCAAAAGCAACTTCCAGCACCGATATAGGGACCTCGGATTCCGATAGTCAACCAAAACAGGATTTGCTAACAAATACCTTCATGAGATGATACATGAGTTGATGGCCAACGAAAGGGAAGAAAGAAACAACAAAAAACAAACAGCTTTCCATTGGCATTAGAATCAAGCATGCGTGAGAGGAAGTTCGTTTGCTTTACTGTGCAAACTTTGTGAGGGAAACCTCAGAATAATTGCCTTATTGTGAAAACTTTATCTCTCGCTCACTCTGTGTCATCTTATCTTACTGTCCGTTACAAATTTCAAAAAGTAATTTTGCCCCAATTTGCGGAATTGGGGTTGGGGTTTTGTTTTGAAGACATAAGCAATTTTGCTCCAATTTGTTAATTCGGGGCAAACATTGTGATAGACGACGTCATTTAGATGCAATTTTGCTGACTTTGCTTTGCCGGTGAGGCACATTGAGTGGTTTACATTAAATATTGTCACGCCAGATCTGTCCCACAAATCGCCGATTGAAGTGATCGGGCTTTTTATTTATCAAAATGGCACTCGAGTAATCAAGAAAAGAAAAAAATCAGGTGCTAAGTGAGTGCCACTCTCACAAAATCCTCACATCAATACTATTCAGGGTAAGATCAACCTATGGCCAATTGATATAAGTCATGCTATTTGGTCATTGCCCCCCCCCCCCCCCCCAAAAAAAAAAAAAAAAAAAAAAAAAAAAAAAGACATATGCATATCGGGATGTAGGGAGTGCGGAGACACGACGGACTCTACCTCAAGCTCTGCGACTCAACCGCTTTCCTCTTCTTCTTCTTCTTTGCCCAAAATCAATGGAGGAATCAAGATCAATTGCCCCTTTGAGTTTGAACCCACCACCTAATGCTTTTCTTGGGCATCCCATCTTGCCTTCTTCGCTTCCATCTTCATTACACAATTTAGAGAAATCCTATAGTGAGTCTATCAAGATGGAGAAAGAATCAGACGCTAATTATCTATCGTGACCTAAATTTCAGGTGCACCACCTAAAACTAGGCTAATGGACTACTAAGTCTAACTTAGTTCAGGCTCTCCCAAGCCCATACCAATTCGCGATTTAGTTCAAATATTTAGCATGCAAAAGGGAGTCACCACTAATTAATTTACGATAGGTCGATTAGACACCTAAGTAAAATAATGGGAGAATTATCTTACTTCTACGAACCAGAGACTTTATGAGTTCAGGAACTTGGTTACGCTAGATTTCTCTTTTATTTTGAAAAAAATATTTTGTAGGTAACTTGAATTGATTTTAATTTATCTCCCTAACATATGATGTGGTCATGTGGATGCATAAACCACTAATTTAACACCCAAATAAAGCAGTGAATAAATTGCAAGACTTACCTCATGGTAACGAAAGCATCCGTAGTATTAGATCAAAATTCACATCGCTATCCTAGATATGATTTATAATTAACAAGAAATCACTCAATCTTTTTTTTTAAAAGAATTTTCTCTTGTTTAATAAAATCTAATATATATGCAATGCAATCTAAGCAAATGACCTAATTCTAATGACGGGCAATCTCTAACTAAATGGACCTAGTAACAATCAATAAATGACATGCATTTTATGAGCTTAATTTTATATGACGTGCACATGACATTTTTATTTTCTTAAAAAGCATGCAATCTATCTAAAAGATTTATCTAAGCTTAAAGTTAAATATGCAATTTTGTCCTAATATGCAATAACGTGCAAAGAATGCCCTAATTTTAGTTTTTCTTTTTTTTTTCTTTTGAAATTCGAATTAAAATTGACGCATAATTAAACATGCAATAAAAAAAAAAACTAACATCCTAAATGAGTGAATTTTTAAAATTTTTATTTTTTTCAAAGACTTGAAATAAAAGACGAAGTAAAAATCTATAATCTTCACTTTTTTTCCTCTCTCGACATGCAGAGCTCTAATCTACCGAAAATGGTAGTTTACATTTGTTTTTTCAAACCCTAATCAGTAAATTGAACCCCTTGCTTCCTTCCATTGCTGCAATGGCAATTACGCTCACACAGTTTCCTTTCCCTGGCTACAATGACCCTTTCTTCCATGGATTTCGAGCTCTTCACTAATTCCATTCATGGGCATCCTCTTTGTGAAACCCATCTTTTGCTTCCTCTTTGTTTTATCTGCTACTGCCCTTGAGTTATGGGTTATTTCCAATTCTCTCCCCCATCAATTCGGTCGTCTTTTTCTTCTTCACCTGAAGCTCTCCTCTTTACCTGTTTGCCAAATTTCCCCAATCGTATATCAGTTTAGTCACCCTTTATTCCATCGGAATTCCAGTTTTCAAAAATTATATTGCATGTCAACTTCCTTCCTTACCTCTTCAAAACTCTGAATTGGGGTGTCTATTATGGCCTCTCACGACCAAGAGGAGACATCACGCCTCACTACCCTTTGTAACAGACTTGGCCAACTATGGTTCGAGCAAGAAATCGACATATGGGACAAGTCGCCATCCCGGGAAAAAATCGAGGAGTGCAAGAGGATATTAGTCGGTAAGATTTTCTCAAATCCTTCTATCAATTTTCCGGCATTCCAAAATACAATGAAGCACGCTTGGCACACAGAACGAGTAGAGATTACCCAACATGAAACGGGCATCTATGTGGCTAAGTTCAAATTAGAAAGTGATAAACAGAGAGTACAAGAGGGTGGCCCATGGCTATTTTCTAGTAACTTTGTGATTTTTTCAGTCTCGGAAGCCAAACACACCCCTATATTGTTATGATTTTCCACATGTATATTTTGGGTCCAAGTCTTCAGCCTCCCCCTAGAGTGGTGCACAGATCAAATGTTAAGTAAAGCTGTTAAACGCATTGGGAGAATGCTGGAAGTGAAAGTTGACACAAAGGAGGAGTTAGGGTTGAAATTAACTTAAGCGATCTTCTGAAAACGGGGCAATTGATTCGTTTAGATGGAAAAGCTTTTGGCTCGATTTCCACTATGAACGGCTTCCTCATTTTGTTACTCATGCAGACAAATAGGGCATTATGCAATGTACTGTCAGGACATACCTTTTACTGAAGTTAAGATGGCAGGAAAAGAGAAAATGGCTTTCGGTCAATGGTTACGTGCTGAAGTTAAGGAGAACAGTCCGTACTGGCGGACTTTCTATGAAGGAAAGTCTCCCTCAAATGAGTCTACTGAAGTAATTCTAGAAACTCCTCCAATTATGACCTCTAAGTTTCCTGCTCTGCCCCCTCTTGAAGATGTCGCTAAAAGACCTCCACCTAAACCAACTGTGCCTCCATCCAAATTGACTGAAAGTGTTCAACAGCACTATCATCAAGAAGGAACAATAAAGGGGAATATCGTGACTACTGATTTGATCCATTTCTCATCTAAAATGAAAGGTATCCAACAAGCCCTTCTCCCTATAACAGCAATGGGCACAAGCATTCCAATGAAACAAAAACTACCTCCTGTTGAAGCAGTGGATGTTCTACTTCAGCATCATATTCATATTGCTTTGCCCCCTCCAATGACGGCTACTCCGGATGGAGTGATGATCCCTAGACCTATCAAGCACAAAGGAAATCGAGATAAAACTATAGCACTGTGACTACCAAGAAATTGAAACATTCTAGACTAGTTACCAAAACAGGGATAGCCAAGAAACTCAAGAGGTACAACCCTTACAATTTGTGTTCTCATAGCTCTGAGTGTTTTGAAGACAACCAACTACTTGATACCCCTGTCTTAATGGCTGAAGAAGTTGGCAACTAGGCTGAGGTGGCTTGCCCGAAAAAGCCACCAATGGCAAAATGAAACTCCTCTACTGGAACTGTCGGGGACTTGGCTCTCCTCTTACAGTTCAAGCCCTAAAGGCCCTTGTGGCCAAAGAGAAGCCCAATGTGATTTTTTTTATGGAAACAAAGAATAGAGAGCTAGTTCTTTCAAGAATTCAGAGACGATTTCAGTTTCCTAACTCTCATATCATCAATCTAGTGGGCATAGCTAAAGGTTTGGCCATGTTTTGGCATTCTAATATATCTCTATGGGTGGATCTAACTACTCAGGACTTTATCGATTCCATATGTATAGAGACAAGGAGAGGAATACCTATGCGGCTAACCTGTTTACATGCACCAGCAACTCGTCAACTGTGCCAACCCTTATGGACAGCCCTTCGACGAATCGCCTCCACCAACTCTTTACCTTGGGTTTGCACAGGGGACTTCAATGAAATAAACTATCACTGGGAGAAAGTAGGTAAAATCACCTGATTTTTCTCATATGCAATCCTTTAGAGAAGTTCTACACAATTGCACATTGATGGACATAGAAAGCAAGGGATGCACTTTTACCTGGATGAACAACCGAGAGAGGGAGGACTTGGTTGAAGAAAGATTGGACAGGGTTCTTTGCAATTGGAACTGGAGGATCACTTTCCTTAAGGCTGAAGTGTTCACTTTACCAGCAGTGGGTTTGGACCACAGCCCTTTGTTGCTTACTACTGAAGCAAAACTGTGTAGCAAAGGGAAGTCCTTCAAATTCGAAGCTTATTGGTTGCAGGATCATGCTTGTCGAGATGTCATAGAAAAGGCTTGGTCTTCAGCCAGAGCAAAAGGCTACAACCTGCCATACAAATTAAAACAGGTCAATTGGGCTCTCTTGAAGTAGAGTAGAGTCACTTTCTCTCAAGCCAATGAATAGATGGTAACTTTACAGTAGCGACTACAATCTTTAACAAATCAGACACATAGCCTCTATGACAAACAGCTCGTCACTACGTTGAAAGATAAGCTACACAACACTTGGCAGTAGGAGGAACAGTACTAGGCTATGCGCTCTAGGATAAATTGGCTTCGGTGGGGTGATAAAAATACTAAGTTCTTTCATGCCACTACTATCCAACGCAGAAACAAAAACAAAATCAGAATGCTGCTAGATGACAATCAAAGATGGGTTAGAGATGATCATCTTCTCAAGGAAATGACAATGGAATTCTTTTCCAAACTCTACAAAATAAAGGGCTATCGCGACTATGGGTTGATTATTGACAAATGTGAATGTGTTGTTACAAATGTTATGAATGCTAAACTAACTTCAGCAATTACTCATGAGGAAGTTCAAATAGCCACTTTCCAGTAGGGGAAAACTCAAGCTCCGGGTCCTGATGGATTCAACGGTCTTTTTTTTTTTATCAAAATCACTGAGACATCTTACAAGATGAAGTTTATTTATTGATGCAACAATTTTTTCAATCTGGTTTGATGCCCTCGAAAGTAAACCAAACCATTACCACACTCATACCAAAAGTCCCTAACCTGGAATCTCTAGACTAGTACCGACCCATTAGTCTTTGTAATTACGCCTACAAAATAATTTCCAAGGTGCTCGCCAACCAACTGAAACCTTTCCTTCCTAACCTAATATCTATAGAACAAAGTGCATTTGTGAGCGGCTGTCAAATCTAGGATAATATTTTAATTGTGAAGGAGGTACTTCATTAGCTAAAGACAAGAACTAGAAAGAGAAAATTTCAAGCTATTGTCAAGATGGACATGAAAAAGGCGTATGACAGTGTTGAGTGGCATTTCCTCAGAGATTATCTACTCAAGTTAGGATTCCATTCTACTTGGGTACAGTGGGTAATGCAGTGCATCACTACAGTCTCCATAAGTGCCAAGTTTAATGGGGAACAACTAAATTACTTCCACCCAACGCGAGGCATTCGATAGGGAGACCCTCTATCACCCTATCTTTTTATCCTGATGTCGAATGTCCTGACAACACTCATCCATCAAGCTCTCCATATGAGAAATCTTAAGGGTATCCAACTGAACAAGTGGTGTCCAACTCTGACTCATTTATTTTTTGCCGATGACGCTATATTTTTCCTAGATGGGTCAGTACAAGAATGCCAAGAACTAGCCAACATTCTAAACTAGTGTTGTCTAGCTACAGGACAGGCAATCAATCGGAACAAGTTGGGCATCTTCTTTAGTAAAGAGTGCCTTGACAGACTTAAGGACAGCTTAGCACAGGAAATCAAAATCCCAGTGTTAGCAAAAACGGGGAAATACCTTGGTATCCCATTAGACTGGGGAAGATCCAAATGAGATATGTTTGCTTGGATACTAGGGAAAGTCAATGCAAAACTTGATGGATGGAAAGAAAGTCTAATTTCTAAAGGTGGTAAGGAGATTCTTATAAAAACTATTGTATAGGCAATCTCACAATACGCTATGTCAATTTTCAAAATCTCTGTTTCGCTTTGTAAGTCCATTGAAAAAAAGATTGCACGGTTCTAGTGGCAAAATGACAGCCAAAAGTTAGGAATACACTGGAAGAACTAGGAAGCATTGAAGAACGGGAAGGAAATGGGAGGACTTGAGTTTTGAGACCTCATTGCTTTAAATAAAGCTATGTTAGGCAAACAAGCCTGGCAACTAATACAGCAACAACTTCTTTGTGGAGCAATCTCTTTAAAGGTCTTTATTTCCATTCACAGGATTTCTTAAATGCCTCCAAAGGTACTTGACCTTCCTGGGGTTGGCAGAGCATACTAGTTGGACGGGATTCCATTTTATCAAAGATTCAATGGCCGGTCAGAGATGGAACTAGCATAAAAATTCATGAGGATCGATGGCTTCCTAGAGGTAAAATAGGCAGAATAGCTGCTGCAGAAGAACCTGAAAGAGTTGCTGAACTGATTGATACAAAAACCAACCTATGGAATGTGCCTTTACTACATCATCTCTTTTATGCTGAGACTATAGCAGAAATCCTCAAGATCCCCATTAGACCTCATTATGTGGCAGATAAGATCATTTGGTTGTGTACAATTCGAGGTGAGTTTACTGTGAAAAGTGCTTATCGTGCTATTCAGCAGGCAGCATCTACTACTAATTTAAACAAAGCGTGTTCTTCATATCAACCTCCAAAGCACCTCTGGAAAAACATATGGAAACTCAAAATCACTCCTAAAATTAGATTTTTCCTTTGGTCTTTATGCCAGAATGCTTTGCCTACTAAGGACAACCTATTCCGCAAAAAATTAGTGTTGATGCTATCTATTCTCTATGCTCAACTCAACAACCAGAAACTTTGGAACACTTATTTTTATTATGTCCATGGACCTCACAAGTTTGGTCTCACCCCCAAATCGGCATTCCTATATTACCCTCAAATATTCATCGCATAGAGGTTTGGATTGCCAACCTATTTGAACATAGGAACATCTTACCTGGTATGGAGCTTCTCACCACACTATTATGGCAAATCTGGAAATCATGCAACAGATCCATCTTCTACCAACAGAGTCCAGATCCCTCATACGTTGTTGCTGTCGCACTTGCCCAAGCTCGCACGACTCAAATTGTCTCTGTTCTTGTCCATGGGGTCAGATCAACTCGAAGAAATCCAAATCCAGGCACATCGTGGAGGCCCCCCGATTTAGGAGTCCTGAAGATCAATATAGATGAGGCTTTTTAGCCAGGAAGCACCAAAGGATCAGTCGCCTGCCTCTGTCGCGATCATAACGGTACATTGATTGAAGGATTCACAAATGCCCTACCTGCTTCATCAGCGTTGCAAGTGGAGATCCAGGCACTGAGTGTAACCCTACATCACTTGATGAATGCCAACAAAACTAAGGATCCTCTTATAATCGAGTCAGACTGTCTCATGATGGTTGAAACGGTGCAAGATTTTCAAGCATCACCATGGGAGGTCAGTCCACTGGTCGCTATGCTCCCGTTTTTCCATCGTATGCTTGTTAGGTTTTGCAGAAGAGAAGCAAACTTTGCTGCAGATTGGGCTGCTAAGGTCCATAGCAATGGCTCCTTGCCTTCAACTTGGGCTCTTTTACCCCCCACTCCCTTGTTAGACCTTCTTGCTTTCGACGCTATTGAAGCAGGATGCACTTTTCGTTTCAACTAATGCAAAGTTTATTTTCGACCAAAAAAAAAAGACTTGAAATAAATAAATCTTATATTCTAGATATTTAAGATAACCCTAAAACGAGGAATATTCTAAAGAGAACCTAATCCTAATTCAATTTTTTTTGGATTTTTTTCTTTTTATGAAAACAAAATCGACTCAAATGACATAACAACACATCCAACAAGATAAGATTGATATCCAAAATTGACGAATCATATCCCGCGCATGGGATCAGATTGGTCAATTTTAAATAAAACCACGAATCAAACCTCGAGCGTGAGATTGGATTGGCGATTTTCCATGCAATTGCAAGTCAGATTTCGGGCACGAAAATCGGACTGTCAATCATATGCACGTTGTGAAATTATGGAGTAATCCCTAATTTAAAATGCTACTCAAGTTGCGAATATCATGTCGGGGATTTCAACCGGGTGCATCAAGGAATATTTTGGAAATCAAATTAGACAAGATTTTTACCTAATCCGAATACTTCTCATGTTGGTGTGGATTTCTCGGATCGAGCTCGTCGGTGGCCGTGCGGTGGCTTGGCTTGATGGAGTGCTTCTTGGCAAGGAGAGACAATCACGGTCGAGTGTGTCACAGTTATTGGGCACGCGAGAAGACGAGTTGCCGCAGGAGTTTATTGACGTCGTCGGTCTTGGACAGCGATGAACGGTAGAAACATTCTGAATTCCGAGGACTGCACCTGCACCCACAGAATACACTTAAACCTAATCAGACTTTTTACCACTTGTAGTCTCTTTGTTCGCATATGGTCCTTGTGCACTCCTCTAGGAAATTTTTACCACTTCTTTCATGAATTACCCCTGCAGGCCAAAAGAAATTTCTTATTTCTTTCTTCTATTTTAACAATAACCTCCAGTGGACATAACGTGCGAGAATTTCTGCCACAGCTACACAAAATCGGAACTTGTCCTAGCGATTGATCGGGTGAACGAGGAGGACCTCAGTCACCAACGGCATGAAGGAACTGCTGGGTCAAGCGAGACATTGACGTGGATGGTGTTGATGGGGCTCGCCAAGGCAGAGCCGCAACAAGTTTGGAGTTAGTCGTGACTTGGTGATGCTCTCCAACGGGCACCACCCAAGGGGTGCCCAACGGTTCACGGCCAAGGATAATCCACGGGCTGCTGGCTTGCTGTGGATGGAGTCCCAAGCGGTGTCTCATGGACTCAAGGATGAACGGCAAAGGGGCTGTTTGCCAATATGGCTCGGCTCAAGAGTCTGCTAGTGAATCTCACTTGACAACCTGCAAAACAGAAACTCGATGTTTCTAGTTCGATGGCTGCTGCTAGTGGCACTTGTGGCGAGGATCGTTGTTTGAAGGTTCACGGCTTGGCTGTATAGGGACTCCTCGGCAGCAGTTGGTCATTGGCTAGAAGCAATGGCGCTAGGATTGCGGAGTTGGAGGAACCCGTGGACTGGGAATCGTGGTGATGGACTCGGCTATGCACCTCTTAATTCTCTCACCTGTTGCCAAGAAGAGAGTTCCTTCTCCTGTTCTTGTATTTCATGGCCGTATATTATCCATTGCGTGGCCCCCTTTGAAGCC
Organism: Eucalyptus lansdowneana; assembly: GCA_017140395.1. Taxonomy (NCBI): domain Eukaryota; kingdom Viridiplantae; phylum Streptophyta; class Magnoliopsida; order Myrtales; family Myrtaceae; genus Eucalyptus; species Eucalyptus lansdowneana. Next base: position 4,259,822 of record CM029484.1, on the reverse strand, counting down.
TGGTGTTGAATACGATGGTGGGTGGTTGCCTTGACTGAGTTGCCTCCTTCCTCTCGGTTCTGTCTCTTTTCACGAGTTATGGCCGTGTGTTTCTCTAATTTGTTCTCTGCGATTCTCCCCTAATGACCAAAAGGGTCCTCTCCTTTTATGGAGAACGGCTAGGGCTGGTAAAAGGAAAGCCCAAAATCCACTTTCCTTCTTCTGATCCTTGCATATCATGCATATATAAGCCGATCCTTCTTTATTTCCTGTTTTTTTTTTTTTTTGACTGAATATTGCTCCAACTTCGAATTGTGAGAATCAAGCTTCGTCTTTATTTTATTTCATGATGCGCACACCTCCTGTTCTTTGCCAATCTACTCTTTTTTTTTTTCTTGTGACTCACCAAATCAACAATACTTTATTATTTTCTTTCTCACTTTGTTATTTCCTTATACTTTCCAGACGACCCACTTCCTCTAATTGACCTTTTCTTTCCTTTTTTCATTCAACCACGTGAATATATCCGAATTCTCAAGATCATCATAATATTGCTAGTTATATTTCCTAATTTGAAGTATTGCACGTGGAGAGCATATATCGATTTCAACCTCATTAAAGGAATAATAGGCTTACATGAACATCAAGTTCAGCCGAATTTTCATTACCGTGGGCTTTGAACTCATAACCATCAAATCGAACCCATTCGTCGCTGGTCCAATGCAAACGGAATAAAAAAAAAAATTGCTCCTAAAACTATATGCTATGCAATTTAATTCTAATATTTTTGTTTAGGCGTTAAAAATTAATCCCTAATTTTTTACGTAATAAATAAATGACCGAGTCATTAGAATTTAGGTGTCAACATTATCAACTAATGTGAACTTTCTTGTCATAAGGAATAAAAAAAAAAAGAAGAAAGAAGAAGGATGGTGATAGAAAGAAGAAGGATGGTGATACTTGTTACCAGGGGCATCAGGAACATGTTGAGCAGAAGGCCAAGAGGCACTCGTTGGTGAGGGCAAAGATCCATCATGATGACCAGATATGCCGCAACTGCCACTGCCGCCCACTTTCTCCCGGTGCTGCTCTTCTTCATCATCGCTCTCAGACCATGTAAAGTCACAATGCAATGGCTTTGTGGAATTCATGGTGTGAGATTTTCAACCTCATTAAGAGAAAATGGCTTTGTGGAATTCATGGTGCGATCCATCTCCCTCGGGATGACCACGCAAGCTGACTGGATTGCTTGTAGAATGCGTTAAGATTGTTTGTAAGGTTAAAGTTGACGATTCATGTGCGGATGATACTTATGAAATGAATATCAATGTTTCAATGGACCGGTGCGCTTTATTATAATGTGTTTAGAGCATCAAACGTTCCATCCAATTGAAGTTTGTTGATAATCCGAGCAATTAACCCATTGAATAATGGGCCATCAACTTTCATATTACCAAACTAAGCACAAATATTATCCATTTGATCAAAATGCATTCCACAGTCACCTGAAACCAACTCTTTTTCCAACTAAATGAGCAGAAAGACAAGTGTGCAAAAAATCACTTTGACTTTTGATGACCGAACTCCGCGAATGATCTGTGCTAGTGGCCATCGACTTGGATGACGACGAGCTTCCCCGACCAATGAATCGTGTGGGTCGGACATTTTTTGAGTCATTTCTATAGTATGCGTATGCATGTATGTGTGTATACACACAGCGTCTATCTACCAACTACATAAATGGGTTCGACGTTGGATTCATGTTTAAAGAATTTGAAATTAGTATTTGCATGAGCAAATAGCGAGGTTTTCATAGTTGTCGCAACCTACCCTCCAATGGCCCCTAAAGAGAAATAGGTTCCAGGGGTATGTGCTCATAAGGCAGTCTGAATGATCCATTGAATTGAATAATTCTAAGGATCCAAACGGTCCATCAATTAGAAACCCTATGTCTCGCGTGGCATTGGATGTTTCATTTTCTTAATAGCTTAAGAATTTTCTAGGAGCAATCACTAGCCATTTGGGACCAACTAGAAACCAAACGAGATGTAGGAAATTCATCTCATTTTCTACACAACTAAGTATTTTAAGCACGGGGACTTGACTATGCTAGTTAACTAGTGCCATTTCGATACTTAAGCTTGATTATTTGTCAACCGAAGTGTCCAAACAGTTTTTTTTGTCTAATTATGAATCCTAAAGTTCTGAAACGCGAATCCCTGGAGTATCATAACTTTGCAGAAAATGATACATAAGTGGCATAACTTACGAAAGGTACACTTAAATACCAAAATCGGAGCAAAATGGCTTACTTGAGTGCCAATCTGGCCAAAATCCAGCTAAATTCCATACGTGGCATTTTTCCAGCGAAGCGAGTGCAAAACGATGCCATTTTGCACGCTGATGTGGCCAAATAATGCAAAAACGACATCGTTTTGGGCTAACGTGATAAAAAATAATATAAAAATTAATTAAATTAAATTTAAAATTAATTTTAGTTAAAATATAAAAATAATAATTTTAAAATAAAAAAAATTAAAAAGAAAAAATTGGGGGAGGCGGCTAAGGGCTACCTCCCCGCCGTTGCCGGGAAGGGCCGGCGATGGAGGGGAGGATTGGCTGGGCCGCCGAGCCCGGCCCAAGGCGGTGACCACGACCGACCGGTAGAAAGGGCTCACGAGCCCTCGCCTAGATCGGGGCGAGGGTTGCAACTCTCGCCCAAATCCGGTGAGGGCTCGCGGCCCTTGCCTAGATCCCCGGGGGGAAGGAGGAGGGGAAGCAATCGACGGCTAAGGAGGAGAAAGAAAAAAAGGGGGGGGGGGGAAGGAGGAGGAGGGAGGTAGCCGGCGGTGAGGGCCGGGGCTGCCGAGCCTAGCCGAGGGCGGCAACCCCAAGCGACCAAGGGCCAACCCCCCCCCCCACCTTCGGCGACAGCGGGACGCGCGGGCCGTGGCAAGGGCTTAGCCCTTAACCGCCCATTTGCCTTCCTCCTCCTCCGTTTCCGTTTTTTTTTAAGAAATATAAATTATATAATTATTTTATTTTAAATTAAATTAAATTAAATTGTATATTATATTAAAATTCAAACTATGCCAAAACAACATTGTTTTGGCCGATTTAAGGGTTCTACTTTTGGCCAACACTCGAAACGACGTCGTTTTTGTGAATTAGAGCGACTCGGCTCTCGAGCCACCTCAGCGAGAAATATTAATATTTAAATGTCATGTATGATTTCCGGCTGGTTTCACTCGAGGTGGCACTCGGGTGTCCCACTTATCTTCAAATGTGACACTTAAGTGTACCTTTCGTAAGTTATGACATCCCTTTAGGTAAAGTTATGGCACTTGTAGTGTACTTTTCTCCTAAAGTTCTTGTCTGCTAAGTATTCATATGATGTTCAGTGTTTATTATAATCCCTAAAAAGATAACCTAACTATTCAAATAAAGCAGACAAATCACAACATGTGAAAAATAATAGAAAAGAATCACAATCAATTTGGTCTAAGAAAGCAATGAGGAGCGAGTAAAAAGTGTCAACTAAGTCGTATAGATACGGCTATCGTGCAATTAAATTAGTTTTCTTTAACTATGAGAGGATGAAATTACGGATGTGGGCAATCGTGAATTTAATTATTTCTGTTGGAGATGAATGAGCTTAGAACTTGGAGTAATGTTAATATGCAGTACCAAAAAGGATGATCTTTTGAGAAAGACAAGACATAACTCGACATGGATACTGCTTAATACCTCTACTTACTGAACTTGGCACAACTAGCTTGGCACTTGATGTACAAGTTTGAGTAAAACCGATAACAAACCACTAACCTAATGGGACATTTTCAGATCAATTTGCTGCATTAAACGGGGTTCAAAATTCGTTCTTCTTTCAATAATTAAATTAGTGGGACCATACTCGACATTCAGCAAAAGTCTTGTATATTGGTTCGTTAACCAATTTCAGCAACGAGTCTTTATATAACGATTTAGTATACTTTCATGTTGCGGTTATTTTCTTCACGATCTTGCGGGGTGGGTCCTATGTTTTCTTTTTGGGCTTGTGAATGTTTGGTTTTGCATATACTTTGGAGAGACCATAAATTAGACGGGTCTCTTTTAAAGTCCTTAAATCAATATCACTTAAAGTAAGATTGGCCTATAGGCCCAACTATTATGTATAACAATGGGTCACCGGCTATTGAAAGGCTAGCTTTTATTTTGTTTTAAGAAAAAATACATCATGAGTATTATAACTCTCGCATAGTGCTCACTTCATTGACAATAACATTTTCTCTATCATCTAAAAATCAATCACCTCACTGCATTTGCCAACTATTGTGATGATGCATCCTACATAACTTTTCTAATGAAATTTATGTCCAACATGGCACTTTTTTAAAAAGATTGAAGTCCAACGTGGACAAAGGACATGAAGACGTGGCACTTGTGGCTAAAAGGACACTGTTTCATCCGAAGAAAAGCTGATTCTCTCCACCAACCAAGGATTAGAATCAGGATCGATGAAGTTCACCACCAAGGCTTAAAGGACAAAACACCCACCGAGGATAAAGGACTTCAGGATTGAGAAACTCACCACCAGGATCTAAAGGAAATCCATCGGTCGAGGATAGAGCGCTTCTTGACTCACCACCAAGGAGTAATCCACTTTTTGAGGATAAAAAGACTGAAATAGGAGATATCCGCCCTCTGAAGATATTCACTCATACAGAGAAAATATCAAATATTATTCATCAATCATCTAATCTCCCATGTGAGAGTGCTAGTATGAACAAAATAAAGGAGTTAGGGAAGAGAATAAGAACACAAGATTTATAGTGGTTCGGCTTAATCCAAGCCTACGTCCACTATCCCACGATAGTAGCCTTCTTAGCTGGATTCCACTATGCAATCAACAAGAGATTACAACTTCAAGTGCAAACACTTAGTAGTAGATCACACTATCTCACTAAGTCACTCTTTTGGTATTTCTCTCACGATTACAAACGTTTAAGCTCTCAAGAGACAAGTATATGATCGAAAGTCGCTCAGACTTTGGAATTATAAATTCTACGCTCCGTCTCTTACTTGCTCATCGGTCCATGATCTCCTTAAATAATCCTCCACTTCCAAACTACCCGTTGGACAGTATCCCGGAGAATCGTCTTCCAATATACCCATTGGACAGCTCTGTATCTAGAAGATTTGGTAGTCGTTGAGTGACAAAGGTAAAATCCCAAATTGATTCCGATCGCCCATACAAACGAAATCTTGGTTTCCATAAGTAAAGCTTCTTCGTATAGAAAGTTTTTGTCTTCAAGATCCAATCGTCAATCAATTAGATTGAATCAATCAAAACAATCTTGATGTGGAATCCAAACCAGATTACTAGCCGTTGTATGATTGGGCTTGAGTTACGATTCATCCAATCTGGATGTAAAGTCTGAGTTTGTAGACTTTACAATGCGGGTCTCGTAGACTTTACAATATGAGTCTGTAGACTTTACAATCTGGTCGAACATATCGCTTACGAGCATTTAGCTTTAAGGTCGTACTCGGTTCGGCTTCAAGCATAGAGTCTGTCTTTCGGTTCAGCTTGACATAGAGTCTCGATCTTACGGTTCATCATTCACGTTCGATCTGGAATTTCTCGAGTGAGCGGACTTGATGTAGAGCAGAGACTTTAACACTAAAGTACGCGGTCTTCAGACTTTGACACGAAGTCTGGAAATCTTCAAAATATACTATGAACATATGTTACGTTCAGTCTTCTGGCCGTCTTCTGACTTTGATAAAATCCTTTACATGTTCTATCATCTACATGGTCTATTACTCAACCATCAAACATGTTAGTAGCCTTTGATTTATTTTGTCATATTCAAAACATCATAAGGGATTTCCCTAACACCATGCAATGGAGAGGTCTTCCTCTAAGTATAAGAGAGATGATATCTAGGGAACTACTGAAACATTAAAGGACTTGGGAACTAGAAAGCAAAATAAAGAGCCTAGGGACTTAGAACTTTGACTTTTGAAACTTACATACCATTAAAGATACCTAGGAACTTAGGAATGCAATAAATGTTATGGAAACTTGCACTCTTGATTCTTCAATCTTCCAGAATTCGTGCTTCCACCTTGGCTAGAAGATAATCATCTTAAAAACTCATCGAATATCCCTAGAAATTACCCAAAATAGCCTCCCATCAATAGGTTATTGTTCGGCCTTGAAACCGGCATATAATATGATGATTCGACAACTCCATAATCATTTTTATGATCAATAGCTTTCTCCATTAATAATTTCATTTATGGACCCATCAAATCACGTTGTGCCCATATTCTTTCTTGGCTTGGATCACCATCGATAGTGTTGAGTTCGCCGATGAAGCTAAGTCGGATGCTCCCGCATCATCCTCCCTAAGTTGTTTAAGATTCATCCCCAAATTTGAGAAATCTTCACCCTCCAACTAAGGAGAAAGGTCTCCCACATTAAAAGTTGTTGAAACTCCAAACTCTCTGGGAAGATCAATTTTATAAGCATTGTCACCAATTCGCTCGATAAATTTGAATGGGCCATCAGCTCTAGGCATGAGCTTGTCCTTTCGAAGAGATAGAAATCTCTCCTTCCTCAAATGAAACCATACAAGATCACCTAGTTGAAATTGAGCCTTCTTCCGATGTTGATTAGCTTTCTTCTTGTAAGACTTATTGGCTTTCTCAATCTTTGATGGAATTTGCTCATGAAGCTTCTTCATCGATTCGGCTCTTTCTTTACCATCGAAGTTCACTTACGAGTTGGATGGAATTGGAATCAAATCGATTGGTATGAAAAGGTTAATTCCATACACAACTTCAAAAGGTGATTGACCTGCAGTATAACTTAGTGATCAAACATAGGTAAATTCAACATGCACAACCTTCAAATCGCAATCTTTTAAATATTTACTCGCCATGCTTCAAAGAAGAGTGGTGAGAGTACAATTGATTACCTTTGTTTGGCCATCAGTTTGGGGATGACAATTGTGCTAAATAAGAGTCTAGTTCCAACCATCCTACATAGTGTCTTCCAGAAGTAGCTCAAGAACTTAGAATCACGATCCAACACGATGGTCTTCGGTACTCCATGAAGGTGAATAATCTTTTTGAAATATAATTCAGCAACATGAGAAGCATCATCTGTCTTATGACAAGGTACGAAATGGGCCATTTTAGAGAACCGATCGATGACCACCATAATGGCATCTTTTTTCCTTTGAGTTCTTAGAAGAGTCACAATAAAATTCATACTAACATCTTCCCAGGGCTGCAATGGAAATAGAAGTGGGGTATAAAACCCTTCATGAAAATGGTTTTTTTTCTTGTTGACAAGTTGCACACCTCGATATGATAACAGGCACATCTCCATTCATCTTTGGCCAATAAAAGTGCTCTTAAAGAACTTCAAGAATTTTGTTAACACAAAGTGACCGGCCAATCCACCACCTTGTGCCTCACAAATCAATAACTCTCAAAAGGAACTCTTAGGCGCACATAATCGATTTCCTTTAAAAATAAACCCATCTTGTACAAAATAAGTACCTTGAACTCCTTGCTTACAGTTGTCGATGATAGATGAGAACTCTGGACCTTTAGAATATAATTCCTTTATCGATTGGAAACCAAGAATCCTAGAGTCTGAAACAGCAAACATAGAATATCTTCTTGATAAAGCATCCACTACAACATTAGTGTAGCCTGGTTTATATTTTGAGACAAATGAAAGGGATTGAAGAAATTCTACCTATTTGGCATGTCTCGAATTGAGTTTGCATTGGCCCTAATAAATTTAGGGGCTTCATGATCAAAGTGAAGAATAAATTGTTTTGGCCTCAAACAATGACTGCAATGATCAAGATCTCCAACAATGACATAGAATTCATTATCATAAGTTGAATAATTCTTCTTCGAATCCGTCAACTTCTCATTAAAACATGCCAAAGGTTTTTGGGCTTATACAAGAACAACACCAATGCCAAGTTTGCTTGCATCACATTCAACTTCAAATACTTTATCGAAATTAGGGAGGGCAAGAATAGGGGACTCACAAAGTTTTTGCTTGATTATCTCAAAGGCATTTTGAGTAGCCCTTTTTTCTATTCAAAAGAACCCTTCTTCATGCATTTGGTAATTGGAGCCATGATGGTATTGAAATCCTTAAAGAACCCTCGATAGAAAGAAATAAGTCCATGAAAACTCACCACATCAGAAATGGACTGCGGAATCAGCCAAGTCTTCATAGCTTCCACCTTGGATTGATTGATGGAGATCCCATTTTTTGAAACCACATGGCCAAGTAATATGATGCTTGCAGAGAAGAACCCACATTTCTCCATTTTGGCATAGAGTTTTTATTTTCTCAAGACTTTGAAAACTTGCTTCAAGTGGGATATCCTCGTTCTTGCTATAAACAAGAATATCATCGAAGTATAGAACAACAAATTGACCAATAAAGGAACCAAAAATCTCATTCATAAGTCTCATGAAGGTACTCGGAGCATTTGATAATCCAAATGCCATAACCAGCCATTCATAGAGGCCTTCTCTAGTTTTGAAAGTCGTCTTCCATTCATCTCCTTCTCGCATTTTGACTTGGTCATAGTCACTTCGCAAATCTATTTTTGAGAACATTATAGAATCATATAATTCATCAAACATATCATCAAGTCTAGGTATAGGATACCTATACTTATAGGTGATGTTGTTGGTAGCTCAACTATCGACACACATATAGAATGAACCATCTTTCTTAGGCACGAGTAGAACTAGAACGGAACATGAGCTCATGCTTTCTCGAACATACCCTTCGTCGATAAGTCTATCGACTTGTCATTGCAACTCCTATATTTCTTTCGGATTGGATCAATAAGCTGGTTTGTTTGGTAGAGGAGCACTAGGTAGTAAATCAATGTGATGCTCAATACCTCTTATTGGGGGTGATCTAGGTGGCAACTCCTCTAGGAACACATCTGCAAATTCTTTTAACAAGGAATGCATTTTTTGGTGCATGGGTCGCTCTCTCTCACTCTTTTTCTCTACCATAAGCAAAGAATACATTATTTTATTTGCTAATGGCTCTCTCAACCCATGTTTCACTCAAGACCAGATTTTCTTTACTTGCATTTCCCTCCCTAGGTTGATTAGTACATATCATGGAAGGAATCAATGGCACAAGGATAATGCACTTTTGTTCCTTCTTAAATGAGTATATGTTCTTACGTCCATCATGCGTAGCATTTCTATCATATTGCCAAGGTCTTCCCAATAACAAGTGGCATGCGTCCATGGGAATTACATCACACAGAACTTGATATCAATAATTCTTTCCAATAGAAAATGATATGAGAGCTCTTTTGGTTACCTTGAGATCATTTCCTTAACTGAGCCATTGGAGCTTGTACAATTGAGGATGTTTAGTTGTTGGAAACTTCAATTTATTGACCAAGGTTGTCGATGCGACGTTGGTGCAACTCCCACCATCAATGATTACTGAACATACCTTCCTGTTAATAGTGCAACGGTTGTGAAAGGTGTTCTCCCTTTGCTCATTCTTATCAAGAGAAACTTCATCATGTAATGTTCTTCAAATAATCAATAACTCGCCATCATAAGCTTTCTCCATAATCTCCTCTTCTTTTTCAAATTCGGAACAATTTTGGTCCAGATTGTTCTCAGCCTCTTGAAGTGCCAAATTGATCTCCTTGATTTTTTGAAGAGTCATAACTCTTTGAGTAGGACAATTAGTTTACTAATGCCCATACCATGGCACTTGAAGCATTTCCTTGTGTCACCATCAAGTGTCTTTTGAACTTCTTTAGAAGGCTCGGCAAACTTCTTCTTGCCTTTGTCTTTTTGGTCGACACACTCTCGGCCTTGCTAGAAGAAGCACCTTTAAAGTAGGATGTCCCCTTTATTGAGGTTCTAGAAGAAACCTCTTGCCGTTCTTCAATTGCTTTTCCACCTTTACTGCTAACTTACATACATCTTCAAAGGACCAATAAGGTTGAAGTTCAACCAAAATCAATAATTTCCCAATTCCTATCACCAAGGAAACAAGCAATGGTTTGCTCCGGAACTTCTGGAACTTTGCACCTTACCTTGAGTTGTTTAAATTCCTTGACATATTCTTCAATACTCATCCCTTGTTGTCTTAGGAAATTAAGCTTGAGGAACAAGTCTTGCTTGTGGTTTTTGGGCAAGAACCTCTTCTTCATTAACTTCTTGAGTTTTTCCCAAGACTTGATTTGGCCTTTTTCTTCTCTGACTCATTGATGCTTTAGATTCTCCCACCAAAGATAGGCATGCTTTGTCAATTTAAGGACAACAACCTTGCATCTCTTCTTGTCCGAGTAGGACTTGAATTCAAACACACATCCAGTTGTGTGCAGCCAATCAACAAAGTTGTCGAGATTGAGGCTTCCTTCAAATTCAGGCACCTCCACTTTGATATCACATTTAGTCTCCTTATGCCTCCCTCTTCTTCTCTCAATTCGATAATCAAAATCACTAGAGTTACCTCTAGTGGAATCAAAACCACCATTAGAACTTTGACGAGAATCCGAGTCGTCGTGTCAATGTTAATAATTAGGACACCTTGCTAGTTGTCCTTGTGTCATTGGATCCTCTAGAAGATTGAGGACTCACTCCATTTGTTGATGGAGATTATGTGTTGCACAATCATGCCTTTCGTTGTGTGCTTGCTTCAAAGTTAGACCTCTTGGAACTGGATCCTTCAGGTTGAATATGAATTGATTAACAAAAAGAAATCACTCAAAACGAATTCAACCTTAAGCTTTAATACCAACTTGGTGTGTGCATGGGCGAGTGATTCCAGGATGTAGGGATTTTTGTAGTTAAATATATGGGATGGTGTGTATACGGGGATGGATATCGAATGATGAAATGCAAAAGCATGGATAGAAAACAATCGCCACCAAGGTATAAAGGACACACCACTAACCGAGGATTAGAATCAAGATCGATGAAGCTCACCACCAAAGTTTAAAAGACGAACCACCTACCAAGGATAAAGGACTTCGAGATGGAGAAGCTCACCACTGGGGCCTAAAAGAAATCCATCAGTCAAGGATAAAATGCTTCTTGGCTCACCACTAAGGAGTAATCCATTCTTTAAGGATAAAGAGATTGAAATAGGAGATATCCACTCTCCGAATATATTCACTCATACAGACAAAATCTTGAATATTTTCATTCATCAATCTAGTCTCCTATACAATGGAGAGGTCTTCCTCTAACTATAAGAGAGACGATATCTAGGGAACTACTAAAACATTAAAGAACTTGGGAACTAGAAAGCAAAATAAAGAGCCTAGGGACTTACAACTTTAACTCTGGAAACTTACATAGCATTAAAGATGCCTAGGAATGCAATAATTGATATGGAAACTTGCACTATTGATTCTTCTATCTTCCAAAATTCGTGCTCCCACCTTGACCAAAAGATAACCATCTTGAAAGCTCATTGAACATCCCTAGAAATTACCCAAAGTAGCCTCCCATTGATAGGTTATTGTTTGGCCTTGAATCCGGCATATAATATGATGATTCAACAATCCCATTGATCATTTTTATGATCGATAGTTTTCTCCATTGATAATTTCATTTATGAACCCATGGAATCACATTATGCCCAAATTCTTTCTTGACTTGGATCGCCATTGATAGTGTTGAGTTCGTTGATGGAGCTAAGTTAGATGCTATGGCATCAATTTTACCCCAATGGGGCAAATATGTGTAGGAATAATTTTGCTGAGTTCAATTTGATGGCAAGTCACGTCGGGCAATTTATATTTAAATATTATCACTTTAGATTTTACCACCATGAAAATTGCCAATTGAAGTGATAGATTTTCTCACCAAAGTGGCACTTAGGTAATTGAAAAAAAAAAATATGGCTCTCTCACAAAGTCCTTAGATCAATATCACTTAGAGTAAGATTGACCTATAGGCCCAACTATTATGCATCTATTATGGGCCAACTGGTCATCGGCTTCTCAAGGCCGGCCTTTTACTTTTGGAAACAGTGTAATATAATATACCTAAGAGATTCTTACCCAAAAAATATATATAAGTTAGTAGATAAGGATTGATAATGACCTCGCACACATATTTCATGGGCAAAGAAAGAAAATGATACGGTCGATATGGATGTCTAAGTTAGTAGATAAGGAGAAGCCGCAGTGTAACATTAAAATTCAATTTTTGGGGCAAAACAACGCGGTTTTGCATCTTCGTTATTGAGCCAGCTTTCTAGCATGCCATGTGGACCAGTTATATTATTGAAAAAAAATGACATATTAGATTTCGCGCCACCTTCATTGGATTTGGCAACATTAAAATTCAATTTTTGGGCCAAAACAACGCTGTACTTTAGCCCCAAAATATATTTTAATTTCACTTTATTATAAGCATAAAAAGATGCCATTATGTATAAAGAACCTAGTGAATCCAAACATTGGGTTATTTCCCATTTTAAAAAAAAAAAATGATGTCGTCTCTCCATAATATGATATCATATTCTTCTATAATTTCATTGGTTTGCCTTAGATTCAGATAAATCCATTGTACTATCAAATTAGTTCTAATGAAATGGGGATTATATTATGAAAGTGGGAAGTCGCTAATCTAATTAGTTCTCTTGGAGATGAATGGCCTTTGAACTTCAAGTGATGTTCATATATGGTACCCAAAAAGAGGAACTTCTGGTAATAAAAAATAAAAATAAAAATTCTGTTCATATCAACTTATGAAGGATCTGGATTTACTTCTTTATGCTGGTTCTTCATTTAGCCTTGGAGGGAGCAGACATCTTTTTTAAGAGAATTCCTTTCCATTTCCTGAACTCATCTTCCTTTTCTTCTTCACCATCGAACCATCTTCAGTATCTGGGCTCCTTCACCTTCATCTTCCAATCCTGGATTCTCGGTTCTCCTTTTCTGTTGATGCTCAGCAACTATATCCAGATTCTTTCTCCATCATTCAAGTTCATCTCCTCCATTTTTACATCCTGACCTCTATCTGCGGCTGCTAAACTTTCTAAGCAGCCCATTTTCATTTAGTTGGCTCATTTTCATCCGCCTTGTTGGCACAAACTTGAGCCGCTTGTGCTGATTCTGCTCTCCATTACAAGATTTAGCTCTTAATTTTGGCCCAAAATCATTGGTATGATTAGGGTTTGAAGAAGAGAGCAAAATTGAGCCAATCTGTCCACGGTTTTCTTAAATATGGGGCTTTTCATGGTAACGACATCATTTTAGGGTTTTTTTCCACTAAATTTCACCATGTAAAATTTCAAGCAAGCCAAGTCAATTGAATATAATGTTAAAAAATTGCCTTGTTAGATTTCCGGTATCTGCAATCGGAGTTGACATTTAAGTGATCATTTTTTTACAATGGCGGCACTAAACTTTTGATATTAAAGTAAGCGTTGCACAAAACTTTTGGCATTTATAATGTCCTTATATTTACAATTAATGCATGGACTTTCATTGCATTCAATGACTAAGATGTAGTATCTGAGGACGGAAAGGAATTCAGCTTGAAGTGGGGGAACACAATATACCTCAAACGAATCAACAAGCATTGATAATGACTTGGCTTTGAGATTTCATGGGCGAGACAGGAAAATTACATAGTCGATACGGATGTCTAAGTTGTTAGATGAGGCGTGGAGAAGGGTGGTGTCGGGGAATATCGGCACGCGGCGAGGGCAGAGACACGATGGGACTCTCCCTCAAGCTCCGTGACTCCACTGCTTTCCTGTTCTTCTTCTTCCCAAAATCAACGTAGAAATCAAGATTAATTGCCCCCTTAAGTTTGAATCCACCACCTAATGCTTTTCTTGGGGATCCCGTCTTGCCTTCTTTGCTTCCGCCTTGATTACACAATTTAGAGAAAACCTAGAGTGAGTCTATCAAGCAAGAGAAAGAATCATACGCTCATTATCTATTAAGGTGAACTTTCCCGCCATAAGAAGAAGAAGAAGAAGAATGGTGATACGTATTACCAAGGGCATCAAGAACATGTTGAGCAGGAAGAAAAGAGGCACTTGTTAGTGAAGGCAATAGATCCACCATGAAGAGCAGATATGTCACCATTGCTATCGCTGCCCACTTTCTCTTGATGCTCTTCTTTTTCATCATCCCCCTCGGACCGTGCAAAATCGCAATGCAATCACACTATGAAGGTGGCAATGATAAGCTATAGATCATAGGCAAAGTCCAAAAGTTAAAGGACTGGGCGGCTTGAATAAATAATGTAGAAAGATTTTTTAGCCCCACCAAGCAAGATGGCTTTGTAGAATTCATGGTTTGACCACAGTCGTTCATCTCTTGACTCTGAGTCTACAACGGAGCCATAATTACAATGTATCGTGGCCCATCTGAACTTCTAGGAGGCTTCCTCGTCCTTGCCCTCAAAATTATAGTCAGTCTCTCAAATTCAAGCTACCATTTGCAGTGTATTCAAGCTACCATTTGCAGTGTATTCCATCACTGACTTCATCTCCCTCGTGATGACCACGCAAGTAGCAGTCAAGAATTTGTAGAAAATCTTTTCTGGAGATCATTGAAAGCATAATGATAAATCAATAAATCAAAAGACATCTATTTTTGTAAAATTTCAGGTTTAGATGGCTGATTACTTAAATTGTCTGAAGGGATATGCACTTGAAACAAGAACAAGAGCTAGAGAAAGAACGTTCAGAAGTGCCCCCAAGCCCCAATCTCTCCACCAATCGGTTTAGCCAAAGCCCGACCAATCGACAACCCCTGCCAAGGTCATTTTTCTCTCTTTAGCTCATATAAAAAACGGTAACACGCGAAATGGGTATAGAACAATCGGTCTTGTTTGTTTTTGCGAACGTTACAAATGAGAGAGCTGTTGGGGTTTTTATATATAAATGTATATTCATGTTGAGAAAATGTTCCGGATGAAATCGAATTATAATGGTTGAGAATTTGAAAGATTTGCTGTTTCTTTTGATTTCGTTGTTCAAAGAAGTCCATGTCATGAACAAAAGAAGAAGGAAGAGAAGGCCAGAGAGAAGGAGCTAAATGATCTACTTAAGATCACCGTCAGCCAGCCAAAAGAACTAGTCGGTACGTAATTTGTACTTGTATTGTGATTACTCCGTACTTTTAGCCTCTTTTAGCCTTTTATTTAGCTGCCCTGCGTTGTATGTCGAGATAAATTTCTAAGATAAGATAGGATTTAGATTAATTTATTTCCTAACTTAAAATAAATAATATCTCACTTTAGTTAGATTTTTATTATTAGTAAATTTTAATTACGATTTTTTATAAAAATACAAAAATATCATGCGCATGTCATGTAGAATTAGGTTCATGCCATTTAGTAATTGTTGCTAGGTCCATTTAATTAGAAATTGCCCATTATTAGAATTAGGTCATTTAGCTAAATTGCATGACATATAGCTTAGATTTCATTAAACAAAAGAAAATCCTAAAAAATTGAGTTCCCGCGAATTAATTAAAAATCATATATACAACTTTTAATATGAATTCCGAACTAACATTACGAGATCTTTCGTTGTTCTGAAATAAATCTCGTAATTTATTCATTATTTTATTTATTTTTTGTTAAATTGATACTTTGTTTATCTGCATGGTCATCTCACATGTTAAGAAAAAAATCAATTCAAGTTGCCTGCAAAACATTTTTTTTTCGAAATAAAAGAGAATGTACCAAAAGGACGTTAGAGAAATCTAGCGTAATCAAGTTCCTCGAACTCACAATCTCTAGTTCGCGGGAGTAAAGTAAATCTATCGTTACTTTACTTAGATTTCTAATCAATCCGCTAAAAAAATAAATTAGTGGCGATTCCTAATTAATAAATTATTTGCATATTAAGAACTTTGATGGTGTACCCGAAATTAGGTCGCAACAATAATTATGATATATTAATTGTTCACATCACATCAAATCTTCCGAATTTGCATGGCATCTCAACAAAAGAAAAAAAATCTTTTTCTATAAATTTGGTCAATCCTAAGGAACACATGCAAATCGCGCTATACATATGCATAGAGCGCGACAGTGCCAACCAGATTGCAAGTATGGCTTTTACCTTTGAGTGGGAGAACGCTGTTACTAGAACACCAAATTTGTCGACATCTCTCCGCCTCTTCAACTTTCCTTTTTGTCTCACAAGCAAGAAGCATTTCAAAGTCCGGCTCAAAACAAATCATAGATGCGCACACATCTTCTCATCCATTATATGTCGATCAGACTCCTTGTCCAAAAGTGATACAAACAGTTCTCGAACAACTTCGTTCGAATGCGAAATTAAGACATGCCGGGGAGCAAATTAAAACTTCACTAAAAATGGTACCGGTGTTTTCATAAAGCCGTGAATTCGGGACACGTCGGGGAGCAAACTCTCTCACGGGGGCGTCCACCATCTCACGGGAGCGACTTCCTAGTTCCCAACACGTTGTCGGGCCTGGTCCCATCCGAATTGACGGTCTTCAAATCGGAATAAATAGTTAGAAATTTTAGGTGGGTTAGCTACTCCAGTCAAGTCATTGCTCATCTTTCTCCGCTAATTTTCCAAAAAACAATAAAAGTCAATTGCGGCGGGTCGTCGTCAACTCTCACTTCCGTCCAATCATCATTCACTATAAGATCGCCTTTGAAAGCTCCTTGATACCTCGAGATGCTCGAACCGAGAGAAAAATTGAGGCGGTAATCCGGTTCTCCGGCGGATTTCGCTTCGGAACGGAGGTCGGAGCTGTGAAATGCGGCCTTCGATCCTCAACCTCGCTTGCGTTTTCCTGGTTCTCTTCAGCTCCTCGTTTACGCCCTCGCTCGGCGATCCTCGAATCTCGGAGGCGGGCATTCTATGCCTCAAATCCAACGTCACGTCCGTCTCGAACTTCCTCGATGTCATGCTGAAAGTTCTCGCGAAGGTTACTGAAGATCGCTGGGCTAATGATTCCGTAACCTCTCCGTTGCCAGAAATCTATGCACTGGCTCAGTGCCACGGCGACCTGAGCCGCGACGATTGCCTCCTCTGTTTCGCGCAGAGCAGGGCTTCACTTTCCCGATGCACTATCTTGGATACTAAGGGGCGGTTGAATTTCGACGGTTGCTTCATAAGGTCCGATTACTATAATTTCTTTAATGAGACCGTCGATCCGCAGCACGACTTGGTCAAGTGTGCCAATCAGTCCAGCGTTTCGGCCGACCAGCAGGCGAGGCAGCAGTTTGCCGCTAAGGTCGATCGGGTGCTGACGAATGTGTCGGCAGTCGCGCCGGAGAACAAGGGGTTCGCCGTTTTTGGAGAGGCGAGGAGGGGAGGAGTCGCTGGCGTTTATGCGCTGGCGCAGTGCTGGAACACTCTCGATGAGAAGGGGTGTAGAGAGTGCTTGGCGAATGCGATGATCAGGGCGAGGAACTGCACTCCTGGGGATGAAGGGAGGGCTATGAATGCCGGATGTTTCATGCGATATTCGACTCAGAGGTTTTATACTGTCCCTACAGATGGTGGTAAGAATTGAGTGATCTTGCAAGTTAGTCTGCACGATGTTCTAGTTTTCTTGTTCTGTATTGTCAACTGAATTGGGATAGCTGTAGTCTGTAGTAGGTTATTTTTTGCCTCTTAATCGCTATAGCTTCCGGTTTCTTGTCAGCAAAGGATGATCTGTGTTTTTTAATAGACTCGTTGAAGCTTGGGATCATCATTGCTATTCCTTTATCCGTTGCTGCTGCAACTTCACTTCTTTTCATCGGTGCTTATGTTGGATACAGAAAATTATCCAAGAAAAGAGAAGGTGAATGTGAAACTAAAGAGGATATTTCTGTTTTAACTTTCTCTTTAAACATTCTCTAATGCCATCCATCTTCTTTGCCTATTCTCAGTCCAGAAGAAACTCTTTGGCATTCCCGCAATTGTAAGGAAGTTGAATCTGAATTTTAATTACGAATCGCTTGAGAAGGCTACCGACTTCTTTGATGAGTCGAGGAAATTAGGCCAAGGAGGAGCTGGTTCTCTATACAAGGGGATCCTCCCTGATGGAAGAGTTGTTGCAGTAAAAGTACTGGTGTTCAACACTCGTGACTGGGTGGATGACCTCTTCACTGAGGTAAATCTGATCAGTGGAATCCAACACAAGAACCTGGTCCGCCTTCTGGGTTGCAGCATTGAAGGCCCAGAAAGCCTCCTAGTTTATGAATATGTTCCCAACAGAAGCCTTGATGAAATCCTCTTCGGTAAGTTACCCCCCACTTGCTGCTCCATTCTGCATCCGAGATTAGTGTAGTTTGTTCTATAAATTAGGCCTCTTACCATTATAAAACCCTTGAATTCTAGCTTCTCATAATTTGTTCCACGGTGTTAATCTAGTTGCTAGCTTCATCTTGTTCCAGAATAGTACATTTTCTTGCTAATCTTCTCCGGGCAACTTTTTTAAACTCAATCCTGAGTAAGTACATAATTGCAATAATGTGACTGATAACAAGATCCGGTTGCTGTTGCAGTTAAGAATGCGACCCGTATCCTGAGTTGGCAGGAGCGGCTTAATATCATCTCCGGAACAGCTGAGGGGCTGGCATTTCTTCATGGACCTTGTGGAGTGAAAATAATACACAGAGACATCAAAAGCAGCAATGTCCTTCTTGACGAGGATCTCACAGCGAAGATTGCTGACTTTGGACTTGCTCGATGTCTTGATCCAGAAAAATCTCATCTTAGCACCGGTATCGCAGGGACACTGTAAGATTCTGGTCTTTAATTTTTTTTCTCTTTTTGTTTCAATCAAACCAGTTTAGATAACATCTACACGTAGAGAAGACTGGATTGGCTATTTGAACTGCCACGTATTTTGAGTACAGAAGATAAGCATGTGATATAGGGCTTAAAGTGAGAGCGGCGTTGTATCAAATAAGAATTGCTCTCTTTTTCCCTAACTTTCTCAGGTCTGGTTTGGGGAATTTGTTGTCTGCATGACCCCTTCTCTTCACTCTTTAGCAATTTCATCTTCGACTTCAGATTCTGCAGAACACATTTCTCTCCTTCTGAAAGAATAATTTTGCAGGGGTTATATGGCTCCAGAGTATCTTGTTAAGGGACAACTAACAGAGAAAGCAGATGTTTACGCTTTCGGCGTGCTGGTCCTAGAAATTCTAAGTGGTAGGAAGAACAGTATCTTTGGGCAGGCCTCAGGTTCAGTTCTGCAATCAGTAAGATTCATATACCTATCCTCCTGATTTCAACCTCTAGAATATGCATGCCACATTTGCAAATTTCTTCTTGTCTATGATATAGAGTTGGAATAAATCCTAACAAGTAACATCTTCTCGAACTTCAAATTGAGAGTTTTCCAGCTACTCTTTTCTCTGTACTGGAAATCTTGTGACCCACACAAACCCCTTCGTGGCTTTACATATCATGATTCAGCTGCACAAGGGGTTTATTTAATTCATCCCTTCACAATCTGGAGATAATCTGTCTTTTCTGCTGAACACTAGCAAAGTTTCTAATGACTTGCTTCGACTTTTCTGTACTTCTCAGGTTTGGAAGCAATATAAATCAAATAGTGTTGCTGAATGCATCGATCCTGTGTTGAAAGGCAAGTTTCCCGTCTCAGCGGCGTTGAATGTGATTCAAATCGCGCTTCTTTGTACCCAAGCTTCCCCAGATTTACGACCATCCATGTCTGAAGTAGTTGAGATGCTCAACGACCAGGAGTGTAAAGTTCCCATGCCAACGCAACCCCCATTTCTCAACAATAATCCAATTCCAGATTACTCCAGCGGAAGCTCGAACATGAATACTGGGATCACAAACCAACTGACAAATTCTGAAATTTCCTTCGCTTCCACCATAAGCCTCCGGTAAGATATCCTTTTTGGCGGAATCAACTGAGCCAGCGGAGGCGACGTAACTTTCGGACATTTGAACAGGACCACTATTTATTCTTCAGCCGCATGTGATGAGATGGGCATATGGTCCTGTGAGAAGGATTGCAAGGAGTCCAATGGCCAGTAATGCTCGAGCGTTTCTTGAACCCTGATCGGGAAATCGGGATGAGAAGATCTGCGCAGCGAGACAGGGTAAAGATGCGGCTGCTGTGCAAGAGATTGCAGAAGCTCCATGGTGCATCGATCATGTCTTATGCTGGCCGTTTCCCACTTAATGGAGTCGGAGGAACCCATGTACATATTCTTATTTTATTTATTTCCTTTATCCTCCATTTTCTCTTAGTATTGCCAATTCCACTCAATTTACACAGGAAGTACAGTGACTCATGGAAACAGAATCACAATTGTGTAGGAGTTCATGCTAGCTTCTTTCATGTCCTGTAATCTCATAAATGAAAAGCAAAACCCCGAGATTCTGCCTCTTTTGTCGGAAATTTTCTAATTAGCACCTAGGTAGCACGGACACGTTGTCCGTGCTTCCGTGTGTCAGAGCGTGTCCGACACCTCGACACGCTCGGACACAGCCGAACACGCGGTCAACGCGTGTCGAAAATCCGACACGTGGTCAACATTTGCCCGACACGTTTCGACACGCGTGTCCGGGAGGGAGCAGACCGCGAGCGACGGAGAGAGAGACGGCCGAGCATAAACTGAGGCGAGGACCGCCACTGTGATGCTGCGATGGATCCGACGAGGCTACAGCTGCGAGGGAGAAAGGATCAAAGGCGAGAGGAAGAAGAGAGGAAGGCGGTCGAGCGGCGAAGAAGGGGGGTCGTGCGTGCGGCGAGGAGCGGCGAGGAAGGGGGTCGGGCGAGGAGCGGCGAGCGGCGAGGAAGGGGGTTGGGCGAGGAGCGGCGAGCGGCGAGCGGCGAGGATGGTGGTCGTGTGTGCGGCGAGGAGGGAGGAGGAGAAGAGGAAAGGTCGCGAGCGGCAAGGAGAATTAAAGAAGCTAGGGTTTCTGAGAAACTCAAAAATAATAAAAAAATGGGAGTCTGATGGGTATGTATTTTGGGGGAGGGAAAGTGACGGACAGGTGGGGGGAAATGGACGATGGTGGGAGGGAAAGAATAAAAAATTAATTTGGGAGTGGGGGGAATCGACCCATTGGGCTGTCAGGTGGTCGGGAGGGAAAAAGATAGTGAAAAAAAAATTGGGGGTAAAAAGGACGACGGTTGGGGGAAAAAGGACGAGGAAGCTTGGGCGCAGGTGGTGGGGAGGGAAAAGATAGTGAAAAAAAATTGGGGGGAAAAAGGACGAGGGAAGCTTGGGCGCAGATTGGGGGTGGGAGGTTTCGAAAAATAAAAGTAAAGTTGGGGGAGGGGAGATTTCGAAAAATAAATATAAATTTAGGATAATGAAATAAAAAAAAAAAGTGTAAGATTTATATAAATTCATTGTAAACTATTTATTTATTTATTTATGAATTTGAATTAAATTAATTAAAAATAAAAATATTTATTTAATATTTAACGTGTCGAACATATCGAAATTATCTACTTTTTTGAGAAATGATGTATCGCGTGTCGTGTCATGTCGTGTCGCCGTGTCCGTGCTACCTAAATTAGCACTTCTACTTCAGTTTTTCTCAGAACGATGGTCTCTTTTGCCATGATGAGGATGGATGAAATCTTGAAATGATCATCTAGACAGCTTGATGTACTTCTCAACTTTTTCCTATATATTTCTTGGTTTGAAGCTGGCATTTGCGGTGATTTGACTAGCAATTTTTATCGGTCTACCAGTACTGCACAGCACGACCCCAGGCCGAAGAAACAGTGTGAAAGTTACTCTGCAGTCACTTATTCTTTGCAATTCGCTTCGGATGGTCCTAAAGTGGAGGATTAGTTCATTATTTGCGTAGATCCAAGTAGACAAAATAGTCAACTATTACAGCATTGATTTTTGCGGAGAACGTGTGACCGTACCTAAAAACAAGAGATAAGTTTAAATCCTTCCAATGATTACAATTCTTGAAAGTTTAAAGAGATAAGTTTTAGGACTTGATTACACTTTTTAAATGTTTTAAGACTCAATTTAGAGTTTCGTGACAAATTTTAAGATTTCTGATACATTTATCCCTAAATTCAAGCCAGAAAACAAGAGGGTGCTCAATCGTTCGTTCGTTCAAGTAGGCGGGCCAGATAGAGACTAGCTCGGACACCTTGTGGCCGCAACCATGGGACTAGAAAAGTCAAATGTACATGTATGAAAAATGCATGGGGGGAATCTCATCTGAAACACTTGATACCAAATTTGATCATCTAAAGTCAAATTAAAGGTCTTTGCATAATTATGAACATGGATTGGCCACAAAAGAGGACCTTCCAATGATGGACCTTACCTACCAAACCTAATCATGACCATGCGAATATAAGATTCATGATACTTAGGGACGAGTGATTTCAGATTTCGTACAGATTTTATATAGAACCTACTCGTTGAAACAAATTTCTCATTCTTTGGAACCTGGAACCTACATTGCATACTCTAGAACCTATCCCGTCACAGATTTCAAGATGAATTCCAGATTCCACTTATATTATTAATTAAACAGATGTAGTGAACCATTACCTTTAATTACCACCATATATAGTTACAATTCATCGATCATAATTTATATTTAAATATATGAAAAATATGAATTATTAACAAAGTAAAACTTACAGTCATAAAATGAAAATTTAGACAAATAATTTCAGATTACACAACCATCATTGAATACCTTGAAATACCGCATAGTCACATGAAGGTAAAACCAAAAAAAAAAACTTATTATAGGTCCTAAGTTTCCTATTCATTCAAACAGGTTCCCACTAGTTTAGTTTTTTTTTTTTTTTTTATAATAACTTGTTGTGAGTTACAAATTTTTAAAGGAGTACACTTCAAAACAATTTATAATAATTTATTATTTGATTTATTATAATGATTATTATCTTCATAATAGATTAAAAATTATTATCTAATCGTTAAAAAAAAAAATACCGACATGGACGTCAACATCCGTCGCCCTCGTCGCTTCGGTCGTCGCAGGTCTCTCTTTTTCGTCTAGACCACCCTCAATCCAAAATATTCTCGGACTCGAAAGGTCTCAGAACCCCATCATTCTCGCCGCGTCAAACACTGTATTCCACCGACCCAAAAAAAAAACAAACACACTGCATTCCACCCACTCATCAGTCTGTCTCTCCGATTCCGCGTTGTGTAGCTGTGTTGAAGCTTTTTATGAGATCATCAGGTTGAATCGGAGCTCCCATCGCGCTCTTGCTCAAATCTTTCCCTCTTCTTCTTCTTCTTCTTCTCTCTTTGAAGATAACTGAGAGAAAAGGAAAATTTGATAACAGAGCATATCTCAAGCAGAGCCCATGAAGTCGAACGGAGCGAGCCCATCAATCGCCCTTCCTCTGCTCGCGCTCTCCTCGTTCTTCTTCTCTCTCGCCATCTCCGATCCTCGAATCACCGAAGCGGGCCTCATCTGCGAGAAATCCACTTGGATTGTCGCTGGAGACGTCGTCTCCGACCTCATCGCCACCATGAACGAGCTCTCCGACAGCGTCGCCGCCCAGCGCTGGTGGAAGTACTCCCTCGCCTCGCCGCCGCCAGCAGTGTACGGCCTCATCCAGTGCCATGGTGACTTGACTGAAACCGAGTGCCGCCTCTGCTTTACCGAGAGCTGGATCCGGATCGCCCGCTGCCTCCCCAACTTTGGTCGGCTCTACCTCGACGGCTGCTTTGTCCGTTACGGCAGTTACGACTTCTACAACGAGACCGTCGATCCGACGCACGACATGCTCAAGTGTAGTTCCAATTTGACAGTCCCGGCAGAGAGAGTGGCCGAGTTCTCAGATAGGGTGGACCGGGTCCTGAGGAATGTCTCGACCAGCGCAGTGCGTAACAAGGGCTTCGCGGTGGCTGAGGAGGACGGAGTTGGAGGAGTCGCCGGGGTATATGCTTTGGCACAGTGTTGGAGCACGCTTGATGCCGGCGGTTGCAGAGTCTGTTTGGAGAATGCAACTTCGATGGCGAGAAGCTGTGCACCTGGAGAAGAAGCGCGGGCCATGAACGCGGGATGCTTCCTCCGTTACTCGACCACAAAGTTCTACGACGTCCCTGATAGCGGAGGTAACAACTAGTGTCCTGATCTCTGGTTTACCGACTTAAAAGATGGCTTCCTCGCCGTTAAAGAAAAACCGACGCTCTTCCATGTCTACTGTCAGATTTCGATTTTTCCAATTGTGGTTTCCTCATGTTGGTCGATTAAGGCACTTCTTTTAATGGTATTTTAAAAAAATTTCTCTTTTCTTTTTTAAATATCAAATTATTTTATTATTTTATTATTTTATTTTCTTTTCTTTTTCTTTTTCCACTAATCGCTACGATGACAATAAGTGATTTAGATCGGCTAGTCTCAAGCCTTGTCAAAGGTCAACAAGACCTTGGCATTGCTAGAACAACGAGTTCATCCCTTGCCTATGGTTAATCGTTGGCCGTCACTGAGGCCGGTGATTAGTCGAGGTAGAAGCAAAATATAAAAGAAAGAAAAAAATCAATTTTTTAAAGTAATTTAAAATTTGATTTTTTTAAAAATTGATTTTTTTAGAAAGAAAAATAATTGAAATTCTAATTTTTTTTTTTATTTTCTTATAAGAACGGAGTTTCATTAATTTAGGACCTAAGCCTAAGTGCTAGGGACTAAAGTTGGAGTTTAAAGGCCTAAGCCTATCCTTTAATGATGCTGGCTCAAGTACTGAGGCATAGGGCACAAGCACTAAGGGTTCGAGCTTGGCCTCGATGGACCCGGGTATAGGCACCGAGAGCCCGACCTCAATTGACCCAAGTTTGGTTTCAATGGACTCGTGCACAAGAGACCTAGTCCCAGCCTCAATGGATCTGGGGCCAACCTTGATGGATCCAGCTCGAGCGTTAGAGACTCAAGAACTAGCGTTGGGATTCTCGTGTTTAATTGTAGAGTTTTAGATCCAAGCGCCATTACCTAATAATATTTTGGAAAATGTTTTCCAACTTTTTCAAAGATGAAATCATAGTTTTACGTTGACTAGAAAAATATTTTTCATTAACTCATTTTCCTAAGGGAATCAAATGACAGGGAAAATGTTTTTTAGAAATATATTATCCACGAAACGAACATAACCTAAGAGTGCATTTGTTTGACGAAAAGTGTTTTCTCAAAATTAATTTCTGAACTTTCATCCATTTTGTTCGCCAAAAATGATTGATCAATCGAAAACACTTTCCGATCAAGGAAAATATACACGCATAAAATTAGAAAAGTGAATTCCTCAATCTAAGAAGGTGAATACACTTTCAAAAATTGCTCATGTGGAATTTTTAAATATTTTATTTTAAAAATTGATTTTAAAAATTTTCTTTTCTTTTCCTTATCTTTTTTCTTTTCATTTTTCCTCCTCCGTTGATCACCAGTGCAAGCCCACCTCGGGCAAGCTCAAGCCTTGCCAACCTCGTTGCAACAAACCCTAGGATCTAGCAAGTGCAAACTTGCCCGCGGCTACTCAAGTTGGCCCTTGTTGGGCCTTGATGACAATGCTAGTGGCTTGTCAAGGCCTAACGACTAGTGGAGGAGGATGAAAGAAAGATAAAGAAAATCAAATAAAAAATATTTAAAAAATGACTTCTTCTTTTTGCATGAGATTGAAATAATTTTCCAAATGAGAAAAACATTAGAAAACATTTTTAGTCATATATCACCAAATAAAGGAAAATTAATCATTTTCTTAAAAAATGATTTTCCAGAAAACACTTTCCTTTTTCTTGAAATTTTCCCCCAAATGAACACACCCTAAGTTTAATTTGATTGATCTTATGATTCGATGCTTGCCAGATATTTGGAATTATTAATGAACTTGCTCATCTCAACCTAATGTTGTCTTTATCATTTCGTAGGTTCATCTAGGGTCCGCATCACCATAGCAATAACCTCATCGCACTCTTGCCAAGCCGACTTCGCTTGTTCTCATCGGTGCATACATTGGATACAAAAAGTACTCCAAGAAGAAACAAAGTAAGCAATTCGGTTCAAATGCATAAAATGATCTCTTGGTAATTCTTGATCACAAGCTTGATGATACGAATTTCGCATTCATCCTTATTTAGTGCAAAATAACCTCATACGATTACGAGCAAGCAAGAGCAAGTTTAGCTTATATTTCAAGTACAAGACATTGGAAAAGGCCACCGACTTCTTTGATGACTCGAGGAAGCTGGGCCAAGGGGGCAGCGGTTCCGTGTACAAGGGGATTTTACCCGACGGGGAGGTCGTGGCGGTTAAGCGGTTGGTGTTCAACACATGCCAATGGGCGGATGACTTCTTCAATGAGGTGAACTTGATTAGTGGGATCCGACACAAGAACCTCATGAGGATTTTGGGATGCAGCATCGAAGGCCCAGAGAGCCTCCTCGTCTACGAATATCTTCCTAAAAGAAGTCTTGATCTAGTTCTTTTTGGTAAGTAGCTGCTTGTTGCATAACCGCATAACACAGTTACACAGCCATCGTTTGATGCCAAGAAGAGATCCACCCTTCACGACGAGCATCGGTTCAGTTTGCATTCTTAGTAACTGGCTTCTTGTATTGCAAGCAATGCTTCCATCTTATGATTTTTGAGTCAAAGGTTTCAAATATATGCTCCATTAGTGTCTTGCCTTCTTCGATTATGTCTGTCCCACTCCGCTCTGCTTGTCTTTCTAAATAAGCGAATAGAATCTATTGTTGCAGTCAACGATGCGACCCCCGTCCTAACTTGGGAGGAGAGGCTACACATCATCATAGGAACAGCTGAGGGCCTCGCATATCTTCATGGTGGTTGTGGAGTGAAAATCATCCATCGGGACATAAAAACCAGCAACATCCTCCTCGACGAAAATCTCACAGCGAAAATCTCAGATTTTGGGCTTGCCCGATCCATTACTCTGGATAAGTCTCATCTTAGCACAGGAATCGCTGGCACACTGTAAGAATGCCTTTTCATTACCAGCCTGCTCGAAACCATAGTTGGCACTTTCTATGTCCTTAATTTGATAAGTTTGGCCCCTCAAAGGGGTTTCATGTATCATCCTTTCCTTGCACTTCATATCTTCTTTGAGCTAAGTATGGTCTATATCTAAAAGACAATTGACTATGCAGTGGTTACATGGCGCCTGAATATTTAATGAGGGGACAACTAACGGAGAAAGCCGATGTTTATGCTTTTGGGGTGCTAGTTCTTGAAATCTTGAGTGGTAGGAAGAATAGTGTGTACACACGTGGGTCAAGCTCGGTATTACAGTCGGTAAGGTTTCTTGTCCCTACGATCATGAGAACTTAGACTGACATTACTTTCCTGGCCACACTTCACTAGGATTATCTAATTTTTCTTTTGATTTTCCCCACAAACTCTATCGTTGGTTTCTACGTTAGTGCTAGTAGATTTATCTTCAGATATAAGGGAGCCATGGAAATTCATGATTGCTTTGCAGGTATGGAAGCATTACAAGTCAAATAATTTGGCTGCGTGCATTGATCCAGCCTTACAAGGTAAATTCCCCATCCTGGAGGCGTCGAATGTGCTCCAAATCAGCCTTCTGTGCACTCAAGCCTACATGGAATTGCGACCGCCCATGTCTGGAGTCGTCGAGATGCTCCACAACAAAAACCGTGTAGTCCCCCAACCGAGCCAACCCCCGTTCGTCAACGCTAGCGTGCTGTTCGACAAATCCAGCAATAGAAGCTCTACATGAACACGCATCCGAGGTCTCTTCCAGCTTGACAAGAAGCCCTCTTCCAGCTTTGTTGCATTGACCCTTTAGGATTGGGACCTTTCTTCTTCTCCTCCTTCCAACGAATACAAACACTTTGCAAACAACTAGGAATGCAGATTTTAGTGACATAAGGGCAAGAGTCGAATTATCCTTACTTGGTTAGCAGCATGTTCAGATGATGATGAGTCCAATCTTAAATCAATAAATCATGAATATCCCACGAATATATGAATCTAAGTGGGATGCGATTGCTCTGTTTTTCGTAGTTTTACGTCTTGATTGGAGAATCATACCATGTTGGGATGTTTCGATTCCAAAGTCAGTCATAGGGTATGTAATAAAAGGAAAGAAAAAGAAAAAAAGAAACCAACGTTGTTTACTACGTTAGACTTCAGGGCCGAGCGTGGAGGAGGATGATTATAAAACGAATATCAGTGTTTTACCGGGCAACTGCCCTATAGCATTATGTGGATAGGATGTTAGGTGTCCCGTCAAATCAAAAGTCGGTTGATAATACGGACCAGAAAAAAAAAAAAAAAAAAAAAAAAACTGTGTAACGAATTAAGTAGTCTCATTGAAAAAGACAAGCATGCAAAACATTATCTTGACTTTCGATGACCAAACTCGGTGTATGATTTGTGATCATAGCCGTATTGACTGGGATAACAACAATCTTCACCTACCAATGGATTATAAATTGGACTTTCTTTGGCCCATTCGAAAATAAAGAAATGAGTCATTTCTATGGGGTATGTGTGTAATACATATCATGTCAATTTGGATTGCCATGTGATTTCTAACCGATTTCATATGCTTTGTAAGGAATTGCAACCTAAATGGAGGAAAATTACCAAAAAAATCATAAACCTATTGCAACTATGCCGATTCAATTCGAAACTTTTTTTATACAAATTCAATTCTAAACCTTTTACATTTGTGTCGGTTGAGTTCATTCAATCAATTTTGGCTGATCAACACTAAAATAGCACTGCCGATATTGACATGGCATTTTTAAAATAATATTTTGATAATTTTTGTCTTTTTCCTTTTTTATTTTTTTTATTTTATTTTTCCCCCTTCCCCTTCTTTTAAAGCCAGCGAGGGTCACTAGCATTGGGCGAGGGTGTCCCAACCCTCTGGCCAGAAACCCTCGCTGGCTCAAAGTGAAGGGGAAGGGGAAGGGGGAAAATTTAAAGAAAATAAAAGAAAAAAATTATAGAACATTCAAATTTTATTAAAATATTATTTTAAAAATGCCACGTCAGCACCCGTAGTGCCACGTCAATGCTAGCTAGCCAAAATTAGTGAATAGACTCAATTAACACAAATACAAAAAGTTTAAGACTAAATTGGCCCAAAAAAAAAGTTTAAGATTAAATTGACACAATTATAATTTAGGACTTTTCTGGTAATTCTCTCACCTAGAGGAGTGGAACCTATGACTTCAAAAATGAGATATTTTAACCGGGCCATTCGACTCAAAAGAGTTTGCTTAAACGTGAGGTATAAATAATAATAATAATATATAATAGCTCCAACCTAGAAAAAGAAAAACTTGGCTTTGTGCAGAATTGTGAACCAACCAAAAACCGACTGAGTTGGTTTCATGCTGGTTCCAAGAGCAGCTTCTTCAGTACATGGTTCCAATTTTTCAAAATCGAGACTTATAGGGTTGGATCTAAATTCTGGCCTTGCTCCAAATGGACCAAGGTAAGCAAAACAGGAGGTTTCAAATTGCAAATTGAATGTGGAAGCTGGACTCCTGTACGCACACCATAATTATATGTGATCAAATTTGGGCCCACTATGTTTGATTTGAGCTTAACCTAGCAACAGCAATTGAACTATTGCTCAAGCTTTAAAACATAATAATCGACAAAGCACCATAACCCATGTGTAATACGTGTCATACATGTCCCTTTTGATTGACTTGTTCCACCACATGTCACTGCTTGGTGTGATCGTCACATTAATTATTTCCTCTGAAGGTAGGGAGATCAACCTATGTGGTCTAATTAAAATGTGATTTCCTCAACAAAAAAAAAAAAAAAAAAAATGACGCTATATGCCATTGCTATATCCCTCGGAAACTTATTAGCATGACTAATTTCTTGAATTTACTTTTTTGTGTCTTAATTTATGTATACATCCAATCAAACACACCTCATTATTGGGTGAAACCCACTTGAAAACACACAGTGATAGGTTACGTAATCGAGTCTCGCACAATACCCAATATATATCTTAATTTTACTTTATTAGAAGTATAAAAAGATACCATTATGTATAGAGAATACCATTATGTATAGAGAACCTCAGTTTTGGTGCATGGCTGTGAATCCAAACATTAGGCTATTTCTTTTTCAAATATAGTGATGTCATCTCTCCATAACATGATCTCACATTCTTCTAGATGGTTTGCCTTGGATGTCAGTTAAATCCGACAATCGTACTATCAAATCATTTCTAATGAAGTGAGGATGACACTGTGAAAGTAGGAAGTCATAAATCTAATTAGTTCTTTTGGAGATGAAAGAACTTTGAACTTCAGGTGATGTTCATATATAGTATCAAAAAAGATGAGCTTTTGAGACGAGTTATGTCTTGTCTAAATGGACATGGATATAGCTAATGTCTCTACCTCTTGAACTTCATAGCAGCTAGCTTGGCACTTGATGTACACTTTTGATCAAATCGAAAACAAGCAGCTAACCTAACGGAACACTTTCAGATCGATTTGCTGCATTAAACGAGATTCAAAATTCTTCCTTTTTCTTTTATCAAACTAAAAGATTCATTTTGACCAAAAAAAAAAAAATAGTAGATTCATACTCTACATTCAATAATATCAGTTCACAAACCGATCACTGTGATGTGCTTTTATATATTGATTCAATAGTCTTATAGATAGTAGTTATTTTCTTCACGATCTTGTGGGTGGAGTCTTATGTTTTCCTTTTGGGCCAGTGAATGTTTGCTTTTGGAGATATTTTGGCGAGCCTGTGGATTGGACGCGCCTCTCTCAAAGTACTTAGAGTAATATCATTCAGAGTAAAATTGTCCTATAGGCCCAACCGTTACACATCTATTATGGGTCAATGGGTCAGCAGCTTCTCAAAGGCCAACTTTTACTTCATTTTGGAGAAAATGATATTATAAGTATCATAACTTTCATACGATACTCACTTCAATACCATAACTTTATTTTCAATCACTTGAGCATCACATTAGTGAAAAATCGATTACTTCAATGCATCCACTAACATAATTGTCTTATGTTACATTTTGAATAAAATTTAAGCCCAACATGCCAACCGAAATAATAATAATAATAATAATAATAATAATAATAATAAATAAGAGAAGAAGAAGTCCAACGTGAATAAAGGACGAGAAGACATGGCACTTGTGGCTAAAAGGACGTTGTTTCATCCTAAGAAAACTCTCTCTCTCTCCTATGTCTTTTCCTTTACTCTCAATGCTCTTCTTTTTCATCATGGCTCTCGGTGCAGTGCATGACATCATCTTATGCAAATCATTGTCAAAATACAACCGCCATGTCTTTTCGATGCATCACTTCCAAAAGTAGTACGAATACACTTACCTCTTTTCATTTTTCAATTCTCGTGCAAGAAGTATGATAACATTCTCAAAAAGCTAGCTCCGTCAATATGGACAACCCAAATAATCAATGACACGGTTAATCGACAAGATCTACCTAGTAAATTAGTGACTTAGTTGGAATTACAAAAATACCACTTTCTAGTTTAATTTCATTATTTCTACTTTTATACTATCGAATCTTACGGAAGTCAATTAATCACAACCTCATCATGTGAAGACTCATTGGTTCAAGCCAAACAAACATAATGATTCAATAAGTAATCATTAGAACTTTCTCACACTTAATATCAAAGTTCAAACCAAATTAACAATCAAGTCAAAGGTACTAAGTAGATCGATCTAATTAGTTCCTAGAGTTTTCACTTACCTTAAACAAAAGGCTTGAATAGCTCAAAGCTTTAGACACCTTTAAAGCAAAATAATAAAGAATAAGGAATAGCAATTCTCGACCTTATAACAAATTGAAGCGGAAGCCCAAAAATTTACCTTGTAAATACTTGAAATGTTGAACTGGAAGCTTTAGAAATACAATCATGGAACCTTCGACTTTGCTTTAAAAGAGTAGGAAAGGAAAGAGAAGGGAAAGTGACAATGAACTCTCTTTCATTGCAAGAGTGGGTAGAAGCTCTCTCTATTTGGACCTTGCATACTTGAAGTGGCTTCATACGATCAAGAGGGGATATTCTCAAAAGACTTACTTGAGTTACAAAGGGATAAAAATGTTTAACTAAGGTTAAAAGGAATGAAAACTTTGGGATAAAAAAACTTGGTTGAGATTCAATGAGATGTATTCAAATTGGAAAGTGACAAATAGCTCAACTATATGGTTCCAAGGTAGGTTTTTTGATAGATTGTTGAGATATCAAGCAAATCAGCATGTAAAAAAGAAAATCAATATCCGTTTTAAACATTTAGGGCGCGCATGACAAAATTTTTGTTTCAGAAATTGATTTACGGCCAGAAATTGATTTCTCAATTTCTATTAAGACAAGTTTCGAACAAAAAAACTGTTTGATAACGACTTAAAATTTCTATTTTGAAATAGAAATCCGTTTGATAACATAATCAAATTTCTATTTCTAGGAATAGAAATTGATTAGATAACAACATAGGAAATCCTCAAATACAAAATAATAGTCGAAATAATACTAAAACAACATAGGATATCATCAAATACAAAATAATAGTCGAAATAATACTAATACATTACAAAAATTGAAAATACAATTTCATAGAATTTCCTATTACATGTACTTATGTTTCCTATTACATAATATTTTCTCTCGAAAAATAAACAACGTGGCAAAATGAAAATCAATTGAAATTTAATTGTAGTGAATATGTCGTTATGTTTTTGCGAAATTGATTTCACATTAATCAAATTAGTCTAATGATAGCCATGATTATAATAGTCTAATCTCCTAAAAAAATCATAACTTCAAGTCTAATTCCAATTTCTTTCCAAATTTTGTTAAAAAAATCCTCACCATGTTCAAAAATCGTCACCAATTTTTTTTAAAATTAGTAACACTGGGATTATTTAAAATTTATTATCAAAATCTATATTTTCATCAACACTCTTACAAGAACAACGGACTCCTTATTAGATCTATTTTCCTTATAAAAGAAAAATCGGATGAAACCCTAATGATTTGACCCCTTTTTACCACCTCAATATGAAGTTTATGATTAAAAAAATAAGTAGCCGAGATAGAGCCGTTAATCGCGTACTACCGAAAAAGTAGGTGAAGAAAGACTCGTTAGATATAAATATAGCAAGTTGACTATTACCATGTGTGAAATCTCTTGTGTGCAACAAATGAAGCCTTGTTCATTCAATTCCCACCATTTGGCTCAATGGTTAAGATTTTCAATCAATATTGATTGAAATGATTATATTAAAAAATCATTAAAATATTTTGGACTAAATTAACTATTTTTATTTCTATTTCAATATTAGTGATCTAAAATATTTTGGACTAAATTGAAAAGTTGAGAAAAAAAAATTTCTATTTCTATTTCTATTTCGTAAACCGAGAAGTTAAAAATTTCAAACCGAGAAGTTAAAAATTTCAGTTTTGATTTCTTCGATTTCTCTATTTCGGAATAGAAATCTGTTTCAGAAATAGAGAAATCAAATTGCGTTACCAAACGGATTTACATTTCCAAACTGTTTAGAACAGAGAAACGAAGAAATCGAAAAACAAAAATTTTATCATGCGCGCCCTTATAAGTCAGAAAAATATTTTGATCCCCTTAGAACGTTCAACAAAATTATCGAACGCTAGAAAAGACTTAACTTAGTAAATCTCCAACCTACCACACGTGATATATAAACTCGGAGCATATTGGTCTCTGTTAACAACTAATGTGGCGATACATATTTCATTGCCACCCTAAATAATCGATCCAATAGTAATTATTTAGTAATTTAATCCTAATGGAATCACTTATGGAAAACTACAAGTGCAAAAAATACAATTGGGGCCTTCTGCTACTACCATGTTAAAATCCGACTAAAATTTCCACTAGCGAAATTTATCAAATATCAATTGATATAGGAATTTTCGGATGTCATAGATATGGGAGGCGATGCCAACAAAAGGGGAGAAAGAAAGAAAGAAAGAAAGAAAGAAACCTATTCAAGTTTTATTGGCATTGTAATCAAGAATGCATAGGATGAAGTTTGTTTGCTTTACCATGAAAACAAGAAATAGTAAGGCTGCATTTGTTTTTGTTTCTTTTTTCTGTTTTTAAACAACTTTTTTGTTTTTTTGTTCCTCAGAACAAAAAAGGAACAGAAACGCTTTTGTTTGCGTTTTTGTTTCAAAACTATTTTTTGTTAAACACATTTGGAACATAAACAAGAAAAAAAAAAGTTATTTCTTGTTTTTGGAACAAAATTTAGAAACACTTCTCTCTTTTTTCTTTTTCTTTTCTTCTTCTTTTTTCTTTCTTTTTTCTTTGGTCGGTCGCCGGCCTCGGCCATGGCCGGCGACCGACCGTCGAGGGTCGGCGACACTGTCGAGGCCCGGCAAGCTCATCGAAGCATCGCCGGCCCCCAGCAATGCCGAGCCTCACCAACCGCTGGGTGAGGTCGGCCTCGCCAGATCTAGGCAAGCTCGAGCTCGCCCAGCCAAGGCAAGGCCGACCTCCCCCTGGGCTGGGTGAGCTCAATCTCACCCAGATCCGGCGAGGCCGAGCCACACCGGCCGCTAAGCGAGCTCGGCCTCGCCAGGGGCCGGCTAGCCTCGCTGTGGCTGGGCGAGGCCGCCGGCCCTTATCAGCCGATCGCTGGCCATGGCCGAGCGCCGACGGCCAAAAGAAGAAAAATGAAAAAATGAAAAATAAATAAGAAAGAAAATAGAAAAAATAAAATAAAAGTATTTAAAAATTAAAAGAAATAAAAAATTATATAAATTTACCAAACGTGTTTCTTTTCATTTTTTTATTTCTGGAACAAGTTTACCAAATGCGTTTTTTTGTTCAAAAATTGTTCCCCGGAACAGAAACACTTTTTTTCTATTTCTATTTCCATGAACAATTTTTAAATAGAAATGTTACCAAACGCATCCTAAGTTCTATAAAAAAAATTTAGACTCCTAGTTTTCTTATGCCTACATTCAATTCATGGATTTTCATTGTGTTCAACGACTAACATGCAATATCCAAGGAAGGAAAAGAGTTCAGCTCAAAGTGGGGGAACCCAATATATCTCAGAGAGATCAACAAGCATTGATAATGACTTGGCATTGAGATTTCATGGGCGATAAAGGAAAATTACATGGTTGATATGGATGTCTAAGTTATTAGACGAGGCGAGGAGGAGGCTGGCAGTGGTGAATGTTAGGGCTATAACTATCATATAGAGGGGTAAATAGGTGATTAAACAGAATTTAAAAACGATAGAATTCAATATACGCACGAACAATGTCTAAAGATGAACTACGTGTTGGTAATTTGTTTATAAAACAAATGAGGAGATGCCTTGTCCCACATCGAAAAGATGTGAGTGCGCACATGGACGAGATTTAGCACTAACCGACAATTGTTAATTTTATTTATTGAAAATTCGGATTTTTTTTTATGTCTTTTCAACGTAACATTTGAGACATACTTGTTCACGAAAGGTTGTATTTGTTCTTTTGCAACCTTTTAAAGGGTTGCCTCTATTCAAATGACAAAGATAAGTATGTTTGTTTTGAGATCAAAAACATATATCTTCTTTCATTTTTTTGTTTTCTTTCAAAAGAAATTACAGCCATTGTTTCTAATTGTTTCTCACGAGAGATTATGGAGAAATATTAAAATTGCTAACAAGTATTCTCACTTGAGACTTTGTTGTATCCTGGAGGAAATTTGCCGGTGACCATTAGCAACGTAATGGGGCAAATAAACCCTTAAAGAAAGTGATATCACACCTCAAAGTCCGACTTAATTACTCGATCCGATTTCATTGTTCAACCCAATTCGAAACATATTTTGCCAACAATTTTAAGAATTTATTTCGCAACAATGGAGTCAACTGGATGAAGCACACAGAACGAGTTAGAGGTGTTCATATTCAACAAAGCAAGGCTGCATAATAATTCTTTACGTCCTCCACCGGAGCACGTGGATATCATTGAAATCATAGACCCTATAGTGCTGTCTTTCTCGGATGACCACCATCCTCTGGACGATGCTTCTGATCCTACTCTGAATGCTCTTCCTTCGTACGAGCGGTGATTTAGATATCATTATAATGTGGGAACACCATATATAGACAAATGCAGTCAAAAAAAAAAAAAAAGAGATCTGTTGGAGGCTCTTGAGGGAGCAGAAGCGAGGGATTGAGCCTGGCGGTGGGCAACCCATTGGCGATAACGAGGGCTGCAATGGTGGCCATCACTCTGTGGGAGAGCCTATACACCTCCATTCCGCTTGTAAAATGAAAAACAAAGAAACGCAAAATGTTGGGCGAGAATGGAGATCTCACCTCGATCTCTCTCTGCGATGCCTCTCGCAAAATAGGCACCCACGCGAGCGCGGCACAGAGAGAAACGGAGGAGGGAAAGATTTTGCGAGGGTTCTTTCTGTAACGTGAGAGAGAAGTCAAAAGGGACACACACAGAGAACGAGACGAAGAGAAGCCGGAAGTAGGCTGCGGGGCCAGTGGCGAATCAAATCTGTGCAATGGCAAAGGGAGAGTAAAGCGCATCTCAGACCGCCTCTTCTGCACAATTAGTCCCGCTTGCCCAATCCCATGAATTGGTGTTGGTTGGCATCTCTCATTTTCCAACCATCGTGTAGTTCCAATTCGTGCAGTAGTTTTGTCCCAGCGAAGAGGCATGTTTGAAAAGACATGGTTCTAACTTTGTGCTTTTTTGCTCCTTACATATATGCATGTCCCAGACAGCAACAAACAAGTGCATAAAACTTTATGCTGTTTGAAAAAAAAAAAAATCGCCAAGTTCTGTGTTTGATCATGCGCTGATGGTGTTTGCCATTTGCTAATAATTTTTGTCACAATATCTCTAATGCTAGTTGGTTTTGTTTTTGACTTGAATTAAGTCATGTTAGTTATTTTCTCAGTCATTTCAATGATCAAATGCATTTTCTAATTCATCATTTTCTTTGTCTTATGTTTTATGCCCCGTGGTTACTAATGGTGGTTATGGGTGATATGATGCTGCTGGATCCAAGGCATAAATGATGATTGTTACACGCATCGGCATAGGCCAATGAAGTAGACACGAAAATTTGTTGGTGGTGCGTGTCTAGCAAAATTGCCATGTGACGTGTACACTTACCGAGGGAAAGATACTGTTTAGCATATGGACCGGAGGCACCCTTTGAGTCTTTGGCTTGATTAAGCGAAGGGGACTTTGATTCTTTTTGCTCGAATTTCATTGAATCGAGGGAATCTATTTTTGATTTGTTTGGCAAAACAACAAGAGAGATGTCCGAGGGGTGGGGATGCGCATCCAAAAGAATCGATGGCCGAAAAATGAGAGAAATTGATAGGCGACGCCGCCAAGAACCAGGTCGCATGAATCCCACCAACTCCGTCTCCGATGCAAAATGGTTGTTCGGGAGGAGATTCAGCGATCTTTCGGTCCAGAGTAATATGAGGCACTGCTCGACGTCGGACACCTGGTTCTGGTGAGGAAAGTCGCAGTCACGCAAGCCGGTGGCGTGGAAAGTTGGATCTTGACTTTCTATTGCGATCTGGGAAGGTTCCGGCAGTTCCAAGTTCGCATTTTTCAAGCATTGAAAATGCTCGTAATTTCCCCGTGGCTGTGCCATCACTCGCACTGCCACGAATGCCCGGTCTGCAAGGCCCTTATACAAGAGGAGAAATTAGTCCCTTTTTATGGGAGGGAAGACCCAGACGGACCCGATATCCAAATCTTATCCACGAATTGATATCCCCAATCACCCATCCGGACAAAGGCCTAAAACTGCTCCGCCTCCAAACGCGAACCAGTTCGTGAATTATGGGTTTGGTTTCATGGGAGGGTTCATGCCGATGGCCTATGCTAGGATCGGGAACTTCACGCTATCTACTGCATTTGGTGGTCTAATCCCTGCTCTGTTCAATGTGCAATTCCATGGATTTCAAGATGCCACCGTGTATGGGACGACTTCGGCTTATCCATACGGCTTCAACATGTTCCACAAGGGTCATGCCCACGGTTTTCCGCAGACGGTTGTGCGTGGACAACGGGCTGATACCGTGTTGAAGAACCTTCTTCTACTCATCAGAGTCTTTGTGGTTCTCCCGCTGCTTTGTTGGTGATCTTACTTTGGATTCTCTTGGTGATGATTTCTCTTAACTCTCTTTATAGTTGTCGTCATGCTCCACGAGGCTTAGGCTAGTAAAGACATGTTCGTGTATGTCTGCCTGTGGTTTCCTATTCATATTTGCATGTGACCGTTAATTTATTTCAAAAAAAAAAAAGGGATTGGAGGGAACAAAAAGGTGTTATTGGAGGGACTGGTTTCATGGCTTCTGTGCTGATCAAGCTTTTGCTTGAGAAGGGCCATGCTGTGTATACCACTGTTAGGGACCCAGGTCTATTGGGTTTGTGTCCGATGCCATCGGTCTTGATGCTGGCCAGTGCAAGATTCTTGTCAACATTATGTAGCATAGCCCTAATATTGCCCGAGCAGTCCACGACCTTCATGCTCGACGTTGAGGAAGCCGAGACTCCGATCCACAAGATCAAGCGCAAGGTATGGATCTTATTATATATTTCGGAAGGTTTCGGCTTATATGATATTGTTGATTCCGTTCCAAGAATTGTTTTTTCCCTTTTCAATCCTAGTTTATGTGCTTTTGATACCTCCATACTTGATTTGCTCGCATTTATTGGATTGTTAGAGAATGTCATTACATGCATGGGCTAATATGCAGTACTCTATTTATGGAGGCGATATAGAGATATTAAATGGGTTTTTAGGTGTCCCTTGTTTGGTTCTAATGTGTTCTATTTGCTGTACTTGCCCCTCATGGAATAGCATAAATGAGCCAAGAGAGTAGAATTGCATTGATTTACTATTTTGATGTATATATTTCATCGAGGATGAAAATTTGATGATGCATAATTTCGATTAATTACCTCTTGGAATATTCTTGAAGTGGGGCTATGTCCGAAGGGGACTTTGGAACTAATATGATTGGAATCATTGAGATTAAGAAGTATCTGACTTTCATTTTCAAAATGAAAGATTTGGGTGAAACAGATACTATCTTAAGTGTTAAAATTAAAAAATAGTGGGGGTTATCCTTTGAGCCAAAGTGATTACATGGAGAAGATGTTGTATAGATTTAAACATCTTGTTTTCAAATATATAAGTACTCCATTTGATTCTTGGTGGAGAGTTTTTAATGTGAGTGCTATGGGTCTTTAATGTATGCGATACATTATACTAGACCTGATATTACTTTTTGTATATGCAAATTGAGTAAATAATAATAATCCAAATATAGAATATGTGAGAGTTATCTTATTGTTCTATAATAATCCGGCTATATTAGAAGGATACGCCGATGCTACTTGGATTACAAGTGTGGGAAATGAAACTTCTTAATGGATTAGGAATTTGTTGTTGGATATCAAATTATGGCCTAATCCCTCCTATTTCTATCCACTGTGATAGTTAGGCTACTTTGGCAAGAGCCTATAATAGCACCTATAATGGTATGTCTTAGATATATTAGTCTAAGACATGAGTATATGAGACAATTGATTAAAGATGGTACCATAACAATTGTTTACGTGAGGTCAAGTAATAATTTTGCCGATCCTTTGACGAAGGTTTTATCGAGACATATGGTAATAATGACCTCATAAGAAACGGGGCTGAAACCCTTTAATTGAAATCACCAATAATGGTAACCCGACATTTTTCTAGAACATCACTAGTTACAAGGTTTAATGGGTAAGAACAAGTTATTGAATGTGATTGTTTGATACTGACGTAGCCCCGATATGAGAAGTCAATATCGTCTATTATGTTTTGTAGATTGAATTGAATTCTTAATGAAGTATAGTACAAACTTGTAATGTGTTGATAGTAACAGAAACACATGGTAGATACTTCACCTATATGAGCTTAGAAATGGTGCCGCTTCTTACGAAAGTTAGGGTTGCTTTCTAGAGAGCTCATGAAACAGGATCAAGCACAAGGCCATAATAGTGCGGAGTAATATAGAAATTTTCGCTGAAACAAGAGGTTAGTGTATGTGCGGTATATCCGGTTCTATTATATAAAAGTACAAGTTTAAAGCCGAACTACTTGTCACTTTGATAGAGCTTTGAAATGCTTGCACTAAGTAAAGGTTTAACTCGAAAGAGATCTTTATGTACTTATATTAATCTTACGGAAATTTTGGCTGTATATTTCTTAACATTTTAATTTTTGTTTTTGTTTTATAAACAAAAGTGGGGGATTGTTGGTAATTTGTTTATAAAACAAATGAAGAGGTGTCTTGTCCCATATCGAAAAGATGTGAGTGCACACGTAGACGAGATTTGGCACTAATTGGCGATCGTTAATTTTATTCATTGAAAATTCGGATTTATTTTTTATATCTTTTCAACGTAACATTTGAGAGTACTTGTTCACGAAATGTTGTTTTTGTTTTTTTCTTTGCAACCTTTCGAGGGGTTGCTTTTGTTCAAAAGACAAAGATAAGTATGTTTGTTTTGAGATCAAAAATATATCTTCTTCCATTTTTTCGTTTTCTTTCAAGAGAAACTACAGCCATTGTTTCTAATTGTTTCTCACGATGAATTGTTTTTCACGAGAGACCATGTAGAAATACTAGAATTGCTATCCAGTATTCTCGCTTGAGACTTTGTTGTATCC
This sequence comes from Eucalyptus lansdowneana, assembly GCA_017140395.1. Classification (NCBI taxonomy): domain Eukaryota; kingdom Viridiplantae; phylum Streptophyta; class Magnoliopsida; order Myrtales; family Myrtaceae; genus Eucalyptus; species Eucalyptus lansdowneana. The sequence goes on along the minus strand of CM029484.1, from coordinate 4,219,095 downwards.
TAGAGGAAATTTGCCAATGACCATTAGCAACGTAGTGGGGCAAATAAATCTTTAAAGAAAGTGATATCACGCCTCAAAGTCCGACTTGATTACTCGATCCTACTTCATTGTTCAACCCAATTCAAAGCATATATTCCCAACACTATGCACTGATCAGGCTTTATTGTGTGTAATAAATAAAATAAATGAGAGATTAAAGGATGGAGAAAATTGCAGGCACACAACAATTATAGTGGTCCGCTTATGATAAGCATACATCCACTCTTCCATGCTAACAACCTATTATCTAGATGAGAGATTAAAGGATGGAGAAAATTGCAGGCACACAATAATTATAGTGGTCCGGCTTATGATAAGCATACATCTACTCTTCCACGCTAACAACCTATTATCTGGATTTCCTAAAAAATCAATCAAATGTTACAAAGTACAAATACTTCTTTGCTTAAGTACGTGTGATCTTATCTTCTGAACTCACACAGTCACTCTTAAACAACAACCCCAAAGATTTATAGTTACGGTTCATCAAGACAAGTGTATGAAGGTCGAGGCTCTCTTTGAACTTTGGAATTGTAAACTTCAAATCTTGTTGTTCCTTCACCACCATGATCTCTTTTTATATTCCTCAATTTCCAAACTGACCATTGGACTTGAATGAGATGAGAAGATATTATTGCAGCTTAGATTGCAAGATTAGAGTCTCTCTTAATTTTTCTACCCACACAAGAAAGGTTGAGTTTCCATAAGTAGTGGTTTTCGTTAGGAAAGAACATCTCGTCTCAAGATGATTGTCAAATGAGTCATGAATCCTTACAAACAAGAGGATTACATTGATATTTATCCTTCATGGATAGATAGAAAATCAATACATGTAAGGATAGAAATCCAAGCCTATTACTAGCCGTTGCGCTCCATAAAAACCAGACTAATTCTGAAGATCTTCATCATCTAGGAATACTTCGCATAACATCTGAAGATTTACATCGCCTTAACAACACTCATGCAAGTTTTACTGTTGTCCTTATAATTTAATTAACACCAATGTCTTTGACATAGACACAACCAGAACAGCTTGATAAGTTTCTAAGTTTAATGATATTCAAAACAAAGTCTAAACATCGTTTCTTCAAGAATTTCACCTGAAAGTATTTTTGTCAAATTCAATTGAAATGTATGGAAGGTTTTGTCAATTTTCAAAATATATTGAGAAGGTTTTTCAATGATCTCCCATTTTTATGATGACAAAACTTTCCATGCAACCAAGAGGATTGGAAGCTTTGACCTCAAACATGAGGCATGCAACAAGACCACACAACTCATAAGAGTTTACTTAACATGAGGTATAAGTATTAGAGTATAATAGGTCCCGCCTAGTTCTTGCGCAGAAGAGGGAATGGGCTTAGAATTGACCGAGTCGCTTTTGTGCTGGTTCCAAAGGCCACCCCGTTCAGTACATGATTCCATTTTGGGGTTGGTTATAGGTTCTGGCGTTGGAATCGATCACCTACAATAGAAGATTACATTATTACATGAGGAAATGTTGCTCCAAACGGGCCAAGATAAGCAGAATGGGCCCACCGACACAAAAGGAGTTTAGCTTTCTAAGTGAAAATTGAACGTGGAAGTCGAACTCTCGTATGCAAACCAGTATCTGGGCCCAAATTTGGGCCTATTATGTTCAATATAACCCACCAACAACAGACCGAAGGAAAAAAAAAAAAAAACCACCAGCAACAATTAAACTATTGCTCTAGGTAGATCACACCACATGGCTTGGGGGAGAAGTACACTATCAATGCCATAACTTGTGTACGGCACTCATTTTGGTGCCAAAAGTTTCCGTTGAATCACTTAAGTGCCAAATCGGAGGAAAAACGATCACTTTGGTGCCATCGGCGACAGATTCAAACCAAAATGATTACATGGCTTTTATATTTAAAAAAAAAATCGAGAAGCCTTTTAAACGACTTTGTTTTCCGTCTTCCTTAAGAAAACAACATCGTTTTGCCATCCTACGTGAATGGCCTCACAAAAACGACGCCACACAACTCATTTGGGGATTTTTTTTTTATTTGGGGATTAAAATTAGGATTTTTTTGTCCGCCGTTGCTTGATCACCATTGCTCAGCCGCCGTCCCTTGGCCACTGTCGCTCGGCCACCATCCCTCGACCTCAATTGTGGTTGCTTGCCACAACAAGACAAAAGAAAAAAAAAACGAACAAAAAATCTCGAGGGAGGGGTAGATGTCGACGGCGAGGGCGTAGGAGGGGATGGTAGGGCCACAGCCGCCACTGCCGTCACAGCTAGCTTTGTCAACGACCTCCATGGCATCCCGGATCTTCGCGGCTACCATTGGCTAGATCACTTGTGCTTCTGGAGATTCTTCGAGCTCATGCTTCCTCTGCAGCCGGCGATATTCCTTGGGAAAAGGCGATGGTGGGGCTAAGATTCGAGGATTTGAAAGGTCGACAAGTTGATTGAAAATGGGGGAAAACTACTGGGGGAGGGTGGAGGCGAGTGCATGGTTTCTTTTCTGGAAAACTACTGGTGTTGTGCTGGTGCGCTGCTGGTGTTGCTGGTGCTGTTCTTCGAAGAAGAAAACAACACTTTCTCTATCTCAATTTGGGCATTTAGGGTTTTGAATTTGAGGAAAAGACACAAAACAACGTCGTTTTGTTGTTTAAATGCTAACTATACTCTCTGGCGAGCCACATTAATTTAAAAAATTAATTTAAAAAAGTGTCACGTCGGGTTTCCGGCCAACCAAATCAAAGTTAACACCAAAGTGAGCGTTTTTCAAACTTTTTGGCATTTAAATGATCCGACGAAACTTTTGACAGAGTGAGCGCCATACACAAGTTATGGCACTGATAGAGTACTTCTCCCCATGGCTTGGTGCTATATGTGCCGTGCATCTTACTTTTGATTGACTTGTCACACTATAGTCACTACCTTTTGGTGTGATTATCACAATAATTACTTCGGAGGTAAGGAGATTAGCCATGCGGTCTCATTCACATGTGTTTATCTCAAAAGCTAACCCTTAATACCGTTGCTACATCCCTCACAAACTTATTAACAGGATGAATTTCTTGAACTTAATTCTTTTTTTTCCTTAGTTTACGAGTACAACCAATCGGACACACCTTGTTATTGGGTGAAACCCACTCATAGCCGTATTGCAAGGTTATGAATTTAAGTCCTACACAAAACTCAATGATATTTTGATTTATCATAAAACGGGATTCAAAACTCTTCTTTTGTCATTAATTAAACGGGATTATTTCGTCAACCAATCAAACCACCTTGCTGCATTAAAAGGGATTCAAAATTCGTTCGTTTTCATTTATTAAATTATAGATTCATACTCAACGTTCAATAAGAGTCTATTTACTTTTCTTTTTTTTATGATCTTGTGTTTTCTTTTGGGCTGAAGAATGTTTGCTTTTGAAGACGTTCTATTGAGCCTATAAATTGGATGGCCGTCTCTCAAAGTCCTCACATTAGTATAATTAGGAGTAAAAATAATGTGGTGGAACACAATATACCTCAGAGGATCAACAAGCATTGACAGTGACTCGGCATTGACAATTATTTCATTGGCAAAGGAAGGAGAATTACATGGTCGACATGGACATCAAGTCATTAGATGAGGAGAGGAGGAGGGGCATGAGACCCCCAGGAGGTGCGCTGATGGAGAAGTGGTGAGGGCGGAGACATGACGGGAATCTCCCTCAGGCTTCGCGACTTCACCACTTTCCTCTTCTTGTTCTTCCCAAAATCATTGTAGGAATCAAGACTGATTGCCCCCATGTGTTTGAACCCACAACCTAGGGCCTGTTTGTTTGTGTTCCCGGCCCGTGTTTATGAACACAATTCCCATTTTTTTGTTCCCGAGAACAAAAAAAGAACAGAAACACGTTTGTTTGGGTTTTTGTTCAAAATATATTTTTTGTTCCCGGGAACAAATTTGGAACAGAAACAAGAAACAAAAAAAAAAACTTGTTTCTTGTTTTTAGAACACTTCCAAGAAACAATTTTTATCTCTCCTATTTTTTCTTCTCTTTCTTTTCTTCTTCTTTTCTTCTTTCTTTTTCTTTGGCCGGTCATCGCCTCGGTCATGGTCGGCGACCAGCCATCGAGGGCCGGCGACCTCACCAGAGGGTCGCCGGCCCTTGGCAAGGCCGAGCGTCGCTTGCCCCTGGCGAGGCTCGGTCTTGCCTTGGCTAGGTGAGCTCAAGCTCGCCCAGATCCAGCGAGGCTAAGCCTCGCCGTGGCTGGGCAAGGCCGCCGGCCCTCGTTGGCTGGTCGCCGGCCATGGCCGAGGCCGATGATCGGCCAAAAGGAAGGGAAAAAAAAGAAAAATATTAAAAAATTAAAATAAACAAAAAAAATTATACAAGTTTACCAAACGTGTTTCGTTTTTTTCTATTTTAGGAACAAGTTTACCAAACACTTTCTTCTGTTCAAAAATTGTTCCTTGGAACAAAAATAGTCTTTGAAACAATTTTTGAACAAAAACGTTACCAAATGCACCTCTAATGTTTTTCTTGGGATCCAATCTTGCCTTCTTCCCTTCCACCTTGATTACACAATTTGGAGAAAGCCTAGAGTGAGTCGATCAAGCTGGAGAAACAATCCTATCTTTCATTATCTATATAGGGAAAACAAGATAGAGAGAGGAAGAAGAATCAGGGTTAGATGTATCAGCAGGGGCATCAGGAAGCTGTTGAGCAGGAAGTAAAGAGGCAATAGTCGGTGCAGGCACTCTATCCAACATGATGAGCAGTTATGCCTTCGCTGCTGTCACCGCCCACTTTCTCTCAAACCTCTTCTTCGTTATCATCGCTCCCGGACCAATCACACAAGGACAGCGCCGACGATGAGCAGAGCTCGTAAGCGAAAGGACTGGACGACTTTGAATAGTCTTTATAGGGAGATTCTGCAGCCCCACTAAGAGATATGGTCTTGGGGAATGCATGGCATGATCACAGTCGTTTACCTCTCGACTTTGCGTCTGCACGCAGAGACAATCACGATGTGTTGAGGCCCCATGTGAAAACTTCGGGAGGCTTCCTCGTACTTGCCCTCGAAATTACAGTCTGTCCCTGAAGTCGACCAACCATTAATGGACTTTGACTTTCTCCATCCCATCATCAAATTCATCTCCCTCGTGATGACCACCCAAGCTGAATGCAAGCGTAATTGTGAAGTCTTCACTTTCTTGCCGAGACTGACACGACCCCGATCATGATCACGAAAAAACGAAAAAACGAAAAAAAAAAAAAAAAAAGCCTACAGGTCACCATCTGCAATGCGTGTGAGGAGATTTACGAGGAATAACTTCTTGATTGGACTGCCTGCTATTCCGAGTCTACTCCAAGAGAGATTCACTGAAACTCCTTAATAAACAATGGGCAAAGAAGTTTGTGGTTCACAGCCAGGCTGTGTCCCTCTGAAGTCAACTCTTTGTCCAAGATGACGTTCAAAAGTTTGCAGTGAATGATGACTCCCAGACAAGCGTGCAAAGGATGACGTTGACTTTTAAGGATGGAATTCGGTGTATGATCAGTGATCATGGGCCATGGCGACTTGGAGAACCACGAGCTTCGCCTACTGATGAATTATGGAGTTGAACATCTTTTCGCCCATGCAAAAATAAAGAAACGAGTCATTTCTATGGTATTAAATGAGCATGGTTTTAGGATAAAACTTGAAACCTGAGAATTGGATCAATGAGAATATATTTGGTTCCAAATTTCAAAATATACAAAGTAGATTGCAGATTCTAAAAACTAGAGAACTTATTTTGACAAATTGGTTCCATATTTCACCAACCTAAAATCTAGAACAAGTTTTTGTATTTTTCATTGTATATATTTGTGTGCGATTCTGCGATATTTCGATGACATTAAACTACTAATTTGAACTTCCATTTTATAATTGAGAGTTTTACTTTATTAATATTTTATATTTTTGTAGGTCTAAATATAAGTCATTATCAATGAATTGTAATAAAAAGTGATAGTCATTAATGTGATAATTTATTGCAATCATTTCATTAATAATACATGTGAAACCTAGGTAGACTTTAAAATCGACCTTGAAACCTGTAAAAAGGTAAGTTCTAGGTTTCTGGATACGTAGAATAGGTTTTAATTTCCAAAAAATGAGGAACTTATTTCGACGGATAGATTTCAAGTTCCACGTAAAATCTGTATAGAACCTAAAACCGTTCACCCCTACTAAACATATGTAAAGTGAGACATTCGCTAATGTTGGATTCATGTTTGTCTCAATACATATCCTGTCAATTTGTGGAACAATTTGTTGCAACCAAAAGGATTGAAGCATGTGAACTCAAACACGAGGTATGCAACACGATGATTTGACTATTAAGAGTAGTAAACATGAGCTATAAATGATAGTGAATAGTAGTTGTAACTTGATTTTCATTTGAAAAAAAAAAATGTTTACCCAGTAGAACCGTGAACCAGCCTAGAACTGACACATTGGGCTCCATGTATTTCAAAGGCACTCAATTCAGTTCGTGGTACTGATTTTTCACAATCGAGACCTTCAGGGTAAATTTCAGGCTCCAACAATGGAACCGATCGCCAATCACTATCAAGAAATTGCTTCAAAAATGGGCGGAGATAAGTAGAATGGGCCCCATTTATTAGGTTTCCAATTGAAATTTGAATGTGGAAGCATGACTCCACCCTGTGTAAGACAAGATATAGGCCCAACGTTGGGCCTATTATTTTTGCTATGGGCTTAACCACTAACGGCAATTGAATTATTGCTCTAGCTATAAAACGGTCTAAGCCTCAAATAGAAAAAAGCATAATGTTTATGCCGCTTTGCAATAAGAGATACTATAACCGACCAATAACCGTTACTCACTTGGCACCACCTGCGTTATTCATCTTACTATGATTGGCTTGTCAAATCCCATATTGGTGTCACATGGTGTAATCATCATATGAATTACTTGCTTCGGAGATAGAGAAATTAACTGATGGTGATCTCACTATCATATAATTTTCTCAAGAAGCTTACCCATTACTTTGTCTCAAAAATTTATTAATGCAATGAATTTCTTGGATTTATTTTGATATATGAATACAACCAATCGAACATACATCGTTATTGGGTGAAACCCATTCAAAAGACGTAGTCCTACGTTATGTAATTAAGTCGCACATAAAACCCAATGATATCTTGATTTTATATTTAACAAGATGCCATCATGTATAGAGAAATCACCCATAGTTTTGGGGACACATGGCAGTAAATCCAAACATTTGGCTATTATCTATACCAAAAGTAGTGATTTTATGTCTCCATAACATGATACCACATCTCCCAGAATTTCATTTGATTTGCCTTGGATGTCAGGCAGTCGTACAGATATGGATATCTTGCTATCAAATTAGGTCTCTTTAATGATGTGATGATGAAATTATGAAAGTGGGCAATCGTTGATCCAATCAGTTCCCTTGAAGATCAATAAGCTTTGAACTTCAAGTGATGCTCATGTGTAGTACCAAAAGAAGAAGAGCTTTTTAGATTATGTTCGTCTAAAAATATCTTGCGCTGCTTGTCAAATAAAGTCGGCAATTCAATAAGTTTTGTCGTTTAGATAGCAGAGGTCGAATATTGATTTGAAATCGAAACGCCAATTTCTAGCCCTCGTAGGGGGACCCCATGTAATCAAGTTTGCTGAAAATAAAGAATTAGCTTGGCAAGGGCTAAAGTTAAGTTCATTAATATTGGATTATGCACCTATCCTCTTTTCACTCAATAATATTTTTGTCAAAGAAATTACCCAAAAAATCCTAAACTTATTATATGTGTGCCAATTCAATCTTGAACCTTTCAATTTAGCCAATTTTATGCTAAATTTTTTGATGATTTACCAAATTAATCCTTCCAGTAATCTAGTTAGAAATTGTTGGGAGGGCAGTCTAGTCACAAGCTTGTAGTTGGGAAAAAATGAAAATAAGAAAATAAATATTTTAAAATTTTAAAAATTATCCACACCAGTACTTGTCATGCACTTAGGATGACCTGCACTAACTAAATCGCCACGTCGTGCCGATTTTAAATCAAAATTAGTTGGAATGTTAAATTGACAAATCGTCAAAAGGTTTAAAATTGAATTGACATAAATACAATATAAATATAATAATTTGAGGATATTTTTATTATTTTCTCATATTTTATCTCATTCATGAAATTAATAGAATATCCGATTAATTCGGGACCTAAGTATGACCATTTGATCTACCGAATATGCTTAACTATGGCTGCAAATTTATTAGAAACAACAGAGATGATGGCGTGCATAAAGTACTCGCATTAAATCACTGTCGGCATGTACTATTGACATCGATCTTGCTCGATTCGTGCAACACTATCACTGGTCCTGTCGTCCACTTTGATATTACCATGTTATTTCCCACCTTTCCTCCTTACTTTTGCTTTTAGCACAAGTCAAATTGTACGGCACATACAATAATTCCCTTAAAAATGTGAAGAGAAATGGATCGAAAAGAGAGCAAGATGTGGACCTTTATTTACCTAGGTCTTGGGCTATAAAAGGGCTTTTTTTACTCTCGTTGATGTCGAATGAAATATGAGCAGACATCAATTCAAGACATGAGATTTTAATCAAAGGAAGTGGCCAACTGAGGGTTTGTGATTAGACATCTGAGGGGGGGTTTGTGTTCTCCAGGCACTCTAATTGCAACTTTTGACTTGGAAAAAGATGAGTGGCTTTGGTGCATGGATTAATTCATGGGGACCATGGGGAATCTTGAAACTGAATTGCCCCCATCTTAATAATGGTGTTGAAACTGGTTAATAGCCTAGTTTTCAAGTTAACCGTGTAATCATTTGATTAGATGTGAATTCATTGACTCAATTTTGCCCAAGGAGTTTATGATTAAAGTAACCCAATCTTAACAATAATGAATCGAGAATTTTAAGTTATTAGAAAGAGAGTAGGACAAACAATCATATTCACGATTTAAAAAGTCTTTTTTTATAATTTTTTAACTTATGATTTGTAGAAGTATGATGATAATCGATCTGTGAGTTCACTAATCGCGCTTCTCATTAGTTCTACTTTATCAGTGCTTCAATTACTAATTGTGTTTCATCATCTGTTGCCCAAGAGTTCGTAATCTGGATTGAAACATGACCCAAATAAGCATCTCCTAACCGTTATCCGAGCAATTCTTTCCATTGCTTTTTTTTCTCTCTCTCTTTTTTGGAGATAGGTCGAGGTGGCATGGAAGAGAAATTGCACGTTCTCAAAGGCCGAGTTAGTAATTACCCCCTCGACAAGAAATATTCTTTTTTTTCTCTTTCTTCTTCCCCTCTGAAGACCCAACTAGGGCAAAGGACCTAATCATTCGGGAGGGAAGCACGAAGCAAGAAGAATTCCCCAATGTCTAGCGTTTGCTATCATTTTGCGATCATCATCTCTTGAAAAAGACGCTTTATTTGTTGGTTGAGGGGGACTTGTATCAACAAAAGGACAGCGACTTTATAGTACACACACGGAAAGATAAAGACACGAGTTATTCTTCCACCTGACTTTAAGGTACTGTAATCTGTCCAACGAAACAGTCCCAAAAATCGACTTGTCCACTTAACATTAACATTAAGAATTGTAGTCCATATCATAGGAGCTAGAGAAGATTAGCTGTCCTCCTGGGGTAGTTGAGAGACTGCCTCGATGCATTGAAGCAGACAGTGGGAATGAATCGAAAAGGCATCTCCTGGCTCGAAAATGAATATTTCGAAAGCGATATTCATTATACTATGGACCGACAAGAGTGGGTGGTGGCTGCCGGGCATGAGGGTTTAGATAATAAGCTGCTCATAGCAAGCTTCCATGATGGCGAAGAGAGTAGGAATGAACCAAATTGCGCATCGAAGGGCATTTTCAGAATATATATGTGAGAATTAAAATCAACTCGCAAAGGTGTATTTTAATGTTACAGCGATACTTAGTTTCGGAATTCCAAAGATAAGCATGCTCAAATGAGAGCACTATCAAGTTGGATGAACTCCTAGGAAAATGCCAACCTATAGATAAGCTAAGGGACAAAACGGTGAGGCTCGGTATAAAACAGATCAAAGCGGATAATACCTTGAGTGAATTAATCCAAGAATGTCACATTTGTGATGCTCGCTTTGCACATGGAGGTTTGGAATTAGAAGATTGGTATGATTTCATATGACTATGCTGGTGAGTAAATTAAATCTCACAAAAAAAAAAGGAAAAAAAAGGGAAAAATAATAATAGAGTCAAAGAGATAGCATTGCTCAATAGAGATAACTAAGGATGCGTATGATAACCATTCAATTTTTGTTTCAATACTATTTTTCTATCCTAGAAACAAATTTGGAATATAAATTCATTTGATAATGTAATTTTGTTTTTCAATTGCTAAAATAAATTTTTAATCTCAAAATAGGTTTAGAATAGAAATGAGAAGTAAAAGTTTTCTACTTCTTTATTTCTGAAACTGAAACAAGAAATAAAAACTCTTCTTATTACTCGTCCTCTCTACTAGCCAACAGCCCGCATGCCACAACCCACCACTGTCATCCATTGTCGGCACCAGTCACCAATGCCTTGGAATGAGAAATTTTATTTCTATTCTAAGAAGAGAAATTTTGTCGTTATTAAATGTATATGTTTATTCGAAACTCATTCAAGAACAAAAGTAGAAAAATCTATTCCAAGAATCAATTTTTTGTCATAATGATTATCGTTCGTGTTTTAAAAGTTCAAAAACTATATATGTGTAGTTACATACATATGATAATGATACGACAATTTATTAAATAATGATCATTTACAATCTGCCATATCGCTAATGTACCGAGTTTATAAACTAGTCTTAGGTCATCTAGCATTTTGCGTGGGATAATTACCAAATCAATCATAGAACCTATTATACATGTCAATTCAATTCTAAATTTTTTAATTTTGTCAATATATTTCAAAACATTTGTGCAAAATTCCAACGTAGTACCATTAGCCAATTGGCATCAAAAATCACAAACGTCAAGTCTAGTCATTGTCAACCGTCCCCATGGCACGTTGATGTGGACAAAAATGATATCCTAAACCTATTGCAATCGTATTAATTCGTTTTAAACCTTTTTTTTTCTCAATGGAATTCATTTGTGTCGGTTTAATACATCCTGTCAATTTTGGTAGGTCAGCGCTAACATGGCTATCGCTAAGTGTGGACACATTTTCATTTCTTAATATTTTTACAAATGTTTAATTGATTTTTTTTTCCTTCCTTCTTTTCTGTTTTTTATTTTCCTTCCTTCATCCACAGGAAAAGGCGGCCTCACCGTGAGTCCCATCTCGATCAATGCCCTCCTAGTTTTATAGCCTTTTTATTTGTCGTCCCATGCCCTAGTATGTGTTTTCCTTTCTGTTATCTTCTTCATCTTGCTTTGTACTTTCCCTGGGTTTTGCTCCGGTCGTAGAATGGACTTGGGGTTTGTTATGGTTTTTACGGCAACGCAACGACAAAGGGTTCTTGTGTCAGGATTTTGGGTTATTGAAGATATGCATGAGTTGTGTAGGCTGTGCTCGCGGAGTGGCGGCCGGCGAGGTCGCCTTGCCTAAGATCTAGGCAAGGCCCATGGCAAGGCTGCCCTCACCCATGGCTGCAATGGCCTCACCCACATCCAAGCAGGGGCTTCACAGCCCTCGCCCAGTGGCTGGCAAGATTTGGCAACCCTCATCAGTCGCAATGGGTGAAGGAAGGAAAAGAAAAAAAGAAAATGAAGAATTTTAAAAATTTATATAAAAAATTTTAAAAAAAAAAAAAAAATGTGTCAACATCAAAGATTGACCACACTACATAGGACAGCTGACATACATGTTAGCATTGGTCTACTAACATTGGATTGATTGATTAAATTAGCACAAATGTAAAAGGTTTACGCTTCAATTGATTAAAGTAAAAAAAAAAATGGTATAGGCTTAGGACTTTTTTAATAATTTTCTGTGATTTTTTATGGCAATTGGGTAGAAGGGCTATGTTGAAATTTCGCAAGGCAGTTTAAGATTACATTGGTAAAATTTTTAAAAAAATTATGATTAAAGATATCCGTACAATAAATTTAAGACTGATTTCATAATTTTTTTTTTTCGATTGCACGCTATCCATGTGTGTGTGTATATAAGGAAAAAAAGTCCCTAGTTATGAGATGTAAACTCATCAAGTTGTGAGACACATGAATTCTCTCTTTTGCGTTGGTCCATATGTAAAGATGCATGAACTCTCTCCATATATAGCCAGACAAATTCACTCGCTTTGAAGGTCGATGATGATGAACGATGCTCTTTCCAAGCGATACAGCCGTGACTTTACCCGCCCTCAATTCTCACGTGGAATTTACATTGGCCAGAACGTACCGAAGATAATTGACTCACGACATCACTTCGTGGAAAGGCATAACTTCATGACAATTTCGACTCCAACCATACGTTGAACAGCCGTCCTTTTGACGGAAAATTATTCAATCAATCTGTACTTATTGTATGGATGCCAATTTGATTAAAAAAATTTCAATTTTACTAATTTAGTCCTAAACGTTGTCCCAGTCAATTTTCGTAGAAAATTACTAACATAATAATTCAATCATCGTTGGCGTCTTACACAACACATCACCACATTAGCCATTTCTAGCAAAAATTGACCAAAATGATGAATTTTGCATAGAAAGTTTAAGACTAAATTGCCAAAATTAGAAAGTTTATGATTAATTGAACAATTTTTTTTTCCATCTTTGAGCTCACCAGAGTGTTCTGAACTTCTGTATATGTGTAGTTAGAGACGTGGAGGTTTAATTAGGGAAGGTAACAAAAATAATCCAATGATCAAAGACATACCTCCATTTTTAAAACTACAAGTTTGCTACTTTATGTATCTATTTTACAAGATTACCGTCCTATTTTCCAAAACGCCCTCTTGCTAAGGCAACACAACACAAAAATAATACACCAAACCCTAGCACCCTTGCACAGCCACCGTGCCGCCGACGAACCCTAGCCCCCGATGCCCGTCCCAGCACTAGACACATCTAGTACGACGGATGTGCCGCTGTGCCCGAAGCCTTGATCTGAGGTCATCAAGGCAGCAGAGACCATGATTGACCTCATGGTCTTAGCACGGGTTGCCCTGTTCTAAAACGTGAAGCAATCAAAGAAGGACATAGGGCATACTTCATACCTTATCAAAACTTTCACAAATTCAACAATATCTCACCAACAATTTCAAATCACAAGTTTACACGTTCTTCTAAATGACAAAATTGACCATGATTGACCTCATGGTCTTAGCATGGGTAGCCATGTTCTAAAATGTGAAGCTGTCAAAGAAGGACATAGGTCATACTTCATACCTCATCAAAACTTTCACAAATTCAACAATATCTCACCAACAATTTCAAATCTCCAGTTTACACATTCTTCAAAATGACAAGATTGACCATGATTGACCTCATGGTCCTAGCATGGGCAGCCCTGTTCTAAAACGTGAAGCAGTTAGAAAAGGACATAGGGCATACTTCATACCTTTTCAAAACTTTCACAAATTCAACAATGTCTCACCAACAATTTCAAATCACGAGTTTACGCGTTCTTCAAAATGACAAGATTTTCAGCCACTTGATACGACAGGACATGACATAGTAACAACCGAGGTATCGAAGCCATAACTATAGCACCCATAATTTATTTCGACTAATCAACAACCCGTTCGCATTCAAAACAACAAAATCCCTACTCTTCGGGCGAATCTCGCGATCTTGACTATAATGTCTTGACGGGCATGCCCGATTATAGTTATACGTCATGGTGACCTTAGTGACTGCTCTCAAATTCATAGCAATGGAGAAGTCCTAATTGAGATGTTGAAAATCGCCCGCTGATCCAGCTGGATGCGTCGAGGCGATTGGCCCCCGACCACTTTTTTTTTTTTAGATATTATCTCTCGGGTTTCCCTTGAGAAGAATGCAATGATTCAGTTAGGTGAGCTTCGCGATCGAATTTGAACGACCGTTTTTTAATTACTTTTAAGGAACCATTAATCTCCCCTTTGAAAATCCTCTCGTTGGGATGTGCCCACATCCAATGATTGAAGGCCAGGAAGGCTTTCCTCCCTTTCCATTCTCTCTCTCTCTCTCTAGGAATTACTTTAATTTGTCGGACCACGAGGGGGATATTTCGGAAAAGAATAATAATTAAAAACCATTTAAAGTCGTTGTCAAGGTGATCAAAGAATGCATATCTTTCAGTTAGTTAAGCGCAATCGTTGTACTTATTTATTTACCGTGTGGTGTCTACATAATATATTTAATGTGATTTGCTCTAAATCATCAAGACTTGGTGATGTCATAAATCAATAGTCAAATTGATCCCTAAAATTTAACCTAATATTGTTTACGAACTTTTAATTTATTTAATATGATTCTTAAATTTTGTTCCGTATTCAATAATCTCCTTAAGTCTTTAAACCTTTTCATATAATTTTTGGATTATGTGAACATTTTATCAATACTTTGAAAATCACATTTAATAAATTAAAAGCTTATGGACGATTTTGTAGCACTTGAAGCGAAATTGATACTCATGCACCTGAATTGCCAAGAAACGAAAATTTGCGAAGTGAGAAAGTAATGTGAAAAGAGGGATTTGAAGCACTGACACATACTTGATTAGGGCACTATAAACAAGAATCTCTTCTTGAACATATGTGTTTTTCTACTCATTGAGATTATCAAGCTATTCATAAGCGCAATTTTTGCTTTTCACACGATAACACGACTTCTTTTTCAACAACATTCATAGTCCATGAGATAAATAAGGGAATCAATCCAAGAGCGACGGTATAACTCCTATGGAAAATAAGGGATCAAACAATGATATCTAACCCGACAAAAGATATTGATTCGATTACATTTCATGATCACCATGAGCGGAGGAAAAAGAGGTAAGGAAGGAAGAAAAAAGCCGGGCAATAAGGGAGAAAATTGGCGATTGACGTAGAAAATCGAATTTACGGAAAAGCAACTTGGTCTTCATTCTGAAGCCGACAAAATGATGTGATGTGTTTCTTCCACGTCCCGACAAGTCATTTTTCACGTGCGATCCAAGGTACTGTCCGACGACGTAAGGATCGCATGCTCCACGTTTTTCCACTACAAATCATCCCAACCGTCGACGCTTGCCTTCCAAGCCAGATCAGGCACCGCATCCCGGAGTCAAAGTCAAAAGAATCCGAGGGTCTGTGCTCGGGCGCGTCGCACCCGATCGCGACCGCCGGTGCGTTGCGGTCGCTTTCGAAATGGAGGACGACAGGAAAAAAAAAAAATTCAGAGTGTGTTTGTTTTGAATAAAAATTTCTCAATAAAAAAAAATTCATGAATATTATTTTAAAAGGAAATGATTGGTTTTCATTTATTTAAAGGAATAGTGGTTTCCTTCTTATTAAGAAAAGAAGTCATTTTCTCCCAATTTAAACTTATTACTTTTTAGTCCATGAAAAACATTTTCCTTCTACCAATTAATTTTTCATTATTCAAACACCCGAAAAGTTAGAAATTCCGAAAAACAGATTTCCTTCGAATAAATGGATCCTTAGTTTTTTTGCAAAAAGTACTATTATTTTCCGGTGAAACTTAGTATATGATTCAAATTTCAAACTATTAATATAGTTATATTAAATTTAGGATCAATACCACAAAAAATCTAAATTAATATACTCATAATAAATTTATACTAAAATAATTTTTAAACTGTAAAAAATTATAAACCGATATACATATGACAAATGTACTCTCCCATCAAATTGCTGAGTTGATGAGGTAGTTGACTGATATATTAGTGTGGAATTTTACCCTCCATTTATCACGGATATATTAGTTTGTGTTTTTTGTGATATTTTTTCATTAATATAATTTTATTTTTAAAAAAATACTTAGCTTGCATTTATGTGAAAGTTTGGTGCTCTCACTCCCGTAAGGTTTTCTCCCCTCTCTTTAATTTTTGCACAGCTTTCTTGTTTAACCTTCATGGGAAAGATTTAAGCTAGATCTCCTCCACCCTTTCCCTTTTCTTTGGCTGATTTGGTTTTTTATTCTCCTTTTCTTGCTTTCAGCCCATTCTGTGGAGCTTTCATCTTCTAATCCAGTTTAAATCTAGAAGCTTCTCTCTCCCATTTCGAGAAGATTTTCTATCTCAATCTAATTTAGATTTGGGGATTTTGTATGTATGATTTCAGGTTTTCTCTTCCCTCGAGTTTACTTCGAGTATAAGTTCAATTTCAAATGAGATCCAAAGAGTTTCACGAAGGTTTCGCTCTCTCAAGTATCAAATATGTATTTATGTACTTTTGTTTATCTAAACAATGATAGTGTTGGGGCCAAACTTAGGTGCGCACTATCAAAAGGCAAAACCATAGCTATAGATGGAGACCTCAATATGTGCTCATTACTAAAGACGAATTTAATGATTGGTCACCGATTTTAGTTGGAGAAATCTCATATTTGCTCTTTGAGCGAGTGACTCCTAATCTTGTTCTGACGACAAAACGAAATCGTCCAAAGATTGTTTTGTTTTGAAGTTTGTGGGATTTGTCTTGGTTTGCATATATAGTGCGATGTTTCTCTCTTGTATTTCCGTGGAAATGAATAAAATGTTACTTTGACCCAAAAAAAAAATATTATAGAAAAAGTGATTTCCTTCTTACTAAAGGGGAGGTCATCTTCTCCCAATTTAAGCTTATTATTTTCACTCCATTTAAAACGTTTTCGTAAACTGATTAATTTTTTGTCATTCAAAAACTGGAAAGTAGGAAAATAATTTTCAGAAAATAGCTCTTTTTTAAATAAACGGATCCTTAGTTTATGCAAAGCTTACTATTTTTTTCTGAAAAATTTTAATACATTATTCCAATTTCAAACAATTAAAATGGCTATATTAGATTTATATGTCACCATGACCATATTGCGAAAGTTGCTAACGTCTCCAAGTGGAAAAAAGTTAAAATATGTATCCAGATACACCATAAATCCTTGATCTTCTCATTTTTTTTTTTCAATTTAGTCCATAGATTTTGCATTAATATGCTCGTGTAGTCCTTGTTAAATGCAATGCCAAATCACGTCATGGACTAAATTGAAGAAAAAAATAAGAAGATCAAAGTTTATTGATTGTCCACGACATCATCACTTCAACAAATGAAACTCGTTACAAAAAATCTATACCGAGTAACTTTCAAGAAACATGGACCGGATACGGAATTTCAACCGGGGACCTCGACTACTTGCTCGGTTGTGTAGGCCGTAGGTGGTAGTCAATGGGTGTCTCCACCAAGTGAGGGCCATCTCAGGTAATCCTCTGGTGGTTTTTATTTTTATTTGTCGGTGCCCGAGAGCTTAACTCCTCTTTGTTGGTAGTGAATACCAATGATTTTTGCACCAAAAAGTGTGTTTGTTTTGCGAAAACAATTTCCAAGAAAATGTTTTCCTCATTTTCCAGCGTTTGGTTCACTTAGGAAAATGAATCAACGAAAATATTTTCCTTCCAAAGTTTAAATTCAAGAAAACGATTTCCCTTTTGAAAAAACCGAAAAACGTTTTCCGAAATATTTTAAGGTCCTTGCTTGATGAAAAATTTATTATTAAAAGGAATTTCTAATTAAAAATTTAGAATTTGTTATTATTATATCTTTTCTTTTCTTTTTTTCTTATTTTCTCTTTTCTTTTTTTGCCTGTGAACATAAACCCTAACTCCTCCTCCCCTCTCTCCTTCTCCTTCGCCCCCTCCTTTTTGTCACCGCCGCCTCCTCCAACCCTAGCCCATCATGTGCTCCTGTTGGCTTCGCTCCCTCCTCTTCCTCTTCGTTGGCGTCTTCTACACCTTCAATCATTTTTTTAAATGCAATCCAAACACCATAAAATATTTTTAGTCTAAACGTTTTCCTGAAAATGTCTTCTTGAAAAACATTTTCCAAAAACGTTACGTTTTCCGTGAAACAAACACACCCTAAAAATGTGCTAAACATTGGCAACACCTCACTTTAGGTCATCCCTACATCAGATTCTCCCTTAAGAGTCATTAAGTCGATTTATTTGGGAGAATCGGTAAAACGCAGGTGACCGGTCACGCGGTATTACCTAAAACTTAGGACTCAGTAAAAAGGAGTTCATTTGTATCATGACTCGAGTAAACAAAGTCAAACCTCGGTTCATTCTCAAATGGTCCTGGAGACCACGTAAGCACACAGGCACGCAGAGAGACCGCATGACGTCACCCTATCCCATGGACCGAATCAGCAGCTCGGATCGAAACAGGATCCACCGACAGCCGGCTGCACCGCCCCGCCCCGCCCCGCCTGCCGTCAGATCCGACCCGGGTCCGGGGCTCCGGAGAAAGTCCTATTCGGAGCCTCTTTCCGGGCGACCCGACTCGTGTTTTCTCCGCGCTGACTTCATCAGGAATTGCGCGGGGGTAATGATTGTCGGAAATTCGGAACCTTCTGCGTTTCCGACCGGCAATTATTCATTCGTTCAGCTTTCCAACCCTCCTTTTCTTTTTAATTTTATTTCCGATTATCTTTAACATTTCCATCGAATCTCGATCGCCGGAGTCAAATCTATACATGGGCCCCACGCTCGTCCTCGACAAAAACATGGTGTCGGCCAAAATATTTTATACTAGCTATTAATCAGAAGAAGCAACGTAATCATCGAAATACATTGCACCCCTCTCTTGCATAATTCACTAATTTTTAATAGCAGAAAATTGGGGAAGGAAAAAGATTAATCTTCTTTTTTTTGCTCCGTCCTTTGAGTTTCCCGAAAAGATGACTTAATTTTTCTCTTTCTATCATCCTATATTTTACTAGATTCGGCTTCGAAAGGCCATAAAAAGGAGGAATTTCGGTATATAAAAGAATTATTTATATGGCACGAACGGGTAAAGCCACGTTCTTGCTCGAATTTGCTGTTAATTTTGGCATCGCTCCTCGTTGATTTTCGTGGCGGCAGGGAGATGTCTTAAAAACCAATCCAGTTGCTGTGCCAAAAGCAGCACCAGATTTGCGTAAAACCCACTTGATTGCTTCACCTTCCTCTCTCTCTCTCTCTCTCTCTCTCTCTGAGCTTAACTTGGATCCTAAGTATGATTCTTGTCCCTCGTCTCGGCTTTTGAACTCTGTCTTAAACCGGGTTCTTGATCTTTCCTTGTGTTCGCAGTTCGTCGGACCCCCGAGAACAGCGCATAAATCCCCATCGAAACCTCTCCTATTCACTGGCTTACAGGGCCTGCTTGGTGGGTTAATTCTTTTTCAGCTGATATCGTTGTCCTTACGGTTATCCTCTTCTCTCCAACTCCTCTGGCTCTCAGTTCCGCCAAAGAAATGGGGAGACATTCTTGCTGTGTGAAGCAGAAGCTGAGAAAAGGGCTGTGGTCGCCCGAGGAAGACGAGAAGCTCTTCAACTACATCACCCGATTCGGCGTCGGCTGCTGGAGCTCTGTACCGAAGCTCGCCGGTAAGACACGATGGCAGACGAGAAAGGAGAAGCTCATTCACAGTCGTTTTCTGGGGAATAAGTTCTGTTCTTGGGGAGAGTTTGATTCGAAAACCATTTGAATGATCGAATTCTCTCGTCGAATGCAGGACTCCAGAGATGTGGAAAGAGTTGCAGGTTGAGGTGGATAAACTACCTGAGGCCTGACCTCAAGAGAGGGATGTTCTCTCAAGAAGAGGAGGATCTCATTGTCAGTCTCCACAAAGTCCTTGGGAACAGGTACAGATACTGCGCCATCTGATCTCAAGAAACGCCCACCAAGAACATTCCCCTCTTTCTTGTTTATCAATTTCCCTCTTGAATGAATTCTTCTGGAAAATTCGCGTAATGATATACAGGTGGGCTCAGATTGCTGCGCAATTGCCCGGAAGAACTGATAACGAGATAAAGAACTTCTGGAACTCCTGCTTGAAGAAGAAGCTGATGAAGCAAGGCATCGACCCAGCGACACACCAACCGATCAGCGAGGTCCAGCTGATCAAAGAAGAGAAATGCGCCGAGAACGAGTCCTCGCAAGTACCGCAACTCAAGGGACTCACCCCAGCCATATCGAGTTCGAGAGCGCACGAGCCAGCATTCTTAATCAACGACACTTGCTATGAGGGCGGAGCACTAATAGAACCATCCAGAGAGTCCGCCGATAATAATAACTACATGAGCAGGCCGGTTTTCGATTCTTTGCCTTACTTTGAATTCCAGTCCGGGGTCGACATGGTCGGCTTTAATTCCAATCTGCTGAGCCAGTACCATGATCCTCCTAGAACCATCGATCAAAGCCATCTCGAGATGAGTTCTAACTTTGAGTTTTCCTCGATGCCGAGCCTGACTAATTTTGACCACCCTGGCGGGACGATGAGCGGGTCAGAGTTCTCGAACAATTCCACTTCGAGAATGAGTCCATTCTTCTTCCATGAGGCGAAAGATCAATGCTCAACTAATAATAGCTCGAGCATTGGCAACTACACGGGGTTTCAGGTGAACAGCTCGGTCGAAAATGCTGCTTTCTCTTGGTGTTCTAGTGAGAACAAGTTGGACTGCTTGTTCCAGTACCAGGCCAATGGGACAAGCAAGAGTGAAGAATTGAAACCACAAGGTTCATGGCAAGAGGACCAGCTACACATCTGTCCTGTTAATTCATCGTCGGAAGATTTCGGTAGCTTTCAGCTGACATCGCTTTCGGACGATCTAACTGCAGCGAATTTCGACATCTTTCAGCAGATGTAAACTTGTACATCCGGTTCATCTTATTTGTCTTTTCCCGGTTTTGCGCTAATCACAAAAGATACACACAGATGTCGATATATACAGGAGATCATATTCCCATTGAGAGAGTGGAAAGGAGTTTAATTTTTTTTCTTTTTTTTGTTTGGACTAAGTTTCCCTTTTTCGTCCGATGTTTCGGTACACGGCAATACATGGCAACACGAATGTTTTAGGAATGCAGATCTTGAATGATCTTGATCTCATTTTCTTTGCTATTGAAAGAAATAAGTAAAACATTTCAATTCTTCTTTCACGTTTCTCTTTCCTGTAAGCCTCCATGATTGTAATTCGGTTTCGTGGTCCTGATCTAATGAAATTTACTTCCGCAACAGTGTGCAGTTTTGATGCTACTCTTCCATGGCTGCATTCTCGGACTCGCTCGGGGGTCAATCATTGTGTATGTCTGCATGTTATTGGTGATGTGCGAGGCTTTCCATCCACATGATAAGTGGGACAGGAGTCGTCGGACTGTTGTGGACATCAAATATATGAAATAGTCTTGGCGTTTACATACAGGTGCGCAGTTGGGATACGTTCCGAGCATAGTGCATGGTCCAGGCTGCGGCCACACTGCTTTGGCTTTCATGCATCGACACGAAAAGATTGATTTGGCCATCTAGTTGAGTCCCACCTATAGGCTCAAACTGGCTGGCATGTCCATTATTGAGAGAGAGAGAGAGAGTCACAAGTGTTTTATCTGTATATGGGACATTGAACCCGTGGAAACTACTGGTGCAATAATCTTCCAATCCATGGAAAAACTTTAGATAAGGCCCTACTAGGAAGACTAAAGAAGTATAAAGAAGAAGAATGAAGAAGAAAGAAAGAGAATGTTGTATTGCTTTTTCAGATTTTTAATCCTTTCTTAAGCGCGGTGCACCGGCTATATAGAACTCAATGCTCAATGGCATACTAGTTCGAGATATTAAAGGATGGCACGAGATTAAATACAAGGCAAGTTTAGTCAAAGTGCAAACACTATACAATATGAAACCCCTAGCTTACTCATAATGTATCAATGACGACATCTTTTTCGTTGTGAATTTCATTATGCACATTATAATTTCACAAAAGAATTTCCATTTCCAATGAGGGTATAGATAAGATTTGTAGATGCTTATGTTTATGATCTCATGTAAATCAATAATCTTTCGCTCTATGTACGTTGATATCACGTAGAAACTAATTGGATCATCATGACCTTGTTTAATTAAGGAAAGGAGAAACACTATCCATTTCCAAAGAAGCTGTAGGAAAGATCTGTAGATGCTCGTGTTTATAATCTCAAGTTAATCAATAATTTTTCGCTCTATGTATGTTGATATAGCTTCGAAACTAATCTTCTTCTTTTTTTCATGGGATCATCATGGCCTGTTTAATTAGGAAAGGACCACCACGTTGTTGATATTATATGGTTTTGTTTAAATATTTTCCACATGCTCAAAAGCGTGATAATGAGGAGGATGAGCAAAGAATGGCGCCCATGTTAAGCATGATTTACCTTCTTTGGAAAGTTCTTACGGCAAGCATCTATTCTGGAGCCCCCAAAATAAGATTGTAAGGGATGAGGTCAGCTAAAAGTGATTAACGGGACCACTTTAGCCCATCAATCACTGTTCATTGATCTGGATTGACTTGGTGAGCATTGCCCCTCTATTAAATTGTGAGCTAAGCACCTTTGGAATATCTAAGGGAAAATAATAAATAAATAAAAACATTTTGAACTTATTATATTAATACTAATTCAGTCATTAACTGTTTAATTGTGTCATTTTAATCTTATACTCTTTAGTGATTTGTTAATTTAGTCGTAAACCTTTTATTGTGTCAATTTGGTCACACAATTTTTGATAATTTGTCAATTTAGTTATAAATATTTTGACGATCTGTCAATGTAGTCCTTTTAGCTAATTTTGATTAGAAATTGATGAAACAACAATCTAATAAACGCTAAAATGGACAACTTTTGCAAATTTTAATTTTCTACTTTTTTTAATTTTTTTCTTTTCATTTTCTTCTTATCTTTGCCTTTCTTTCTTCTTTTTGTTTTTTTCCCAACTCTACGCCAACAGCACTTGCTTGGCTTAAGCAAGGGCCTCTGTACCCTCGTCAGCCACAAGGAAGGGTTATGAGGGTCAGTTGGCAACCTCACCGACCCGAAGTTGAAAAAAAATTCTAAAGTTCCAAAATCTATTCATATTAATGTCGATGATCTGTACCAATTAGATTGTCATCTCGGCCATTTTCAACAAAATTAGCTAGAATTACTGTATTAGCAATTTATCAAAAGGTATATATAATTAAATTGGTATGATTGAAAAATTTAAAATTACTTTTACCGCCGCATGATAATAGGTATGGACTTTTGGGACAACTTTTCCCAACACGATACTAGCATTGTCGGAGGGAGTGGGTAAAAGCTTATTGATGCGGACGGTCAGAGCAGGGTGTCGATTGAAAGGGAGAAAAGCCATTCAAACAAGAACGGCGGTAAAGTAAAACCGAGGGAAAAGAAAGTTGCGGTGATTCCCACTTATATACTTGGTCAAACTGAGGTACGCAACGTGTTATGCTTTTCGCATGTTCGTGTCGCGCTCCAGAACAAAAGAATGATTGTCGGTCTCGCCATTCTTGACCGGCACATACGCACCGACGCGGCGGCAAGACAAGAGACAACAAGAAATCACCCATGTCGCGGCCTGTCGACACGGTCCAAGGAGGATATCCAAGAAAAGCTTTCTAAGGATGAGGATGTTTCCTGATGAACTTCGATACAAGTTTTGTCCTACCAAACTTGGACTCCTTCCTCTTCCGGGTCAGGATTAGAGCATAGAAAAACCAGAACTTGGAACCAGGCGAGTTGCTGTCGCTTCATCCGAAAGCTCTCTCCCCCATGGCTTCATTGTGAAGCTAGGGCGCGAGCCGGGTTGCTCCGGGGGGACACGTTGTTTTCATGTCTCTGTTGATTGCTCTTTTAGCAAATTAGGCCCGGGGGATTAACCTTCTTAATGATTGTTTTCTTCTGAGATTAGGGATTGGTTTTCACTCCACTTGGAGACCCGGTTACATTGCTTGACTTAAATATGATGTTAGGTGAGCCGGAGACTTCCATCTCATATTCTTTTTCAACTCCCAATTCCCATCACATCCTCAGATGGAATCATCAGAGTGGTTACTAATGTAAGAGTTAGTTAACAAGATTGAGATTTTGTTACTCAAGGACCTGACACAGCAGACATTAATACTACTTATGACAGCTTACAAAGAAGTCAAGCCATGCCCCAATCAGCCGTTACAGGGTAGGAAAAATAAACTGAAAACGCAACAAAGAGTGAAGAACAACCAACCCAGCAAAGCACACAGGAAGAGTAATTGTAGAAATGCAAACTAGACCTGATCAGATGTGAGCTAGGGCCTAATTTTATTGCCCAAGCCCACCAGCTTCCCCTCCACCCCCAACCCAAAAAAGAAAATCAATATGGACTTCTGATCAGACCAAGCCGGGCCTAGTCGTAAAAGTATAAATGTTTTTTATTTCCCTTTCTTTTTTTTTTTTCTAGAAGATGCTCCAAAACCAGTTAGAACTGGTTCAACTCAGGAACTGACATGGTTGAACCAGCTACCGGGTACAGACAGATCAGTGCAGACCGGTTTGGTCAGGATCCTGGATTGAACTGAATCCCGTGCCCATCCCCAGTCAAAAACGGGCAGGCAATGATCAATGCACACCCCTACTCAAGATTAGTATTTCACCAGCCAAAATGGGGACAGATAGTCGCTAAAATTGTACTTGTACTAGCCAGTCACATTACCATCTACATCAATTGAGAAAGAAAGTCCACCGGAGAACTCATCTCCGATCTCTTAGCCTGGGACTCGGTGAAAGGGTTCTCGAGGAAAACAGCATAGAATAAGACACAACTGAAGCAGGAGAGAATTTCAATAACCACATATCCAACAAATACAGCAGTTATACGAACTTGCATGAGAAAGACAACCCACCATAGAAATGCAAATCAATTTCAAGTCATATATGATTTGTTAAACTAGCTTGAGACCGTCTAGGTAGCTCAGAAAGAAGTACCAAATCACATGTCATAAGAAACCACTAACAAGATTTGACAAAGACCCGTTGAATTATTGACCAAAAACTTCATCAACCACGAGTTTTTTTAGAAAACAGAGAGAAATTCTAAAGAATAACAAGACAAACTAGTCATTTTCCCATGTTCAAGTCACTAGAGGCACAGCCAGCATCTCAATTGAAAGGTATCCTTTCTATGGCACTCAGAAATGGTTTCTGTTAAGGCAAAACTTGCAGTACAGTGCACACGAAGGCTCAAGACTACCGAAAGCGGCATAAGGAGACTCGAGAGATAGGCAATGTTATGACATCACCAATGGAAATCAAGTCAACCTATGTGCAGCCAATCATTGTACACCTGTCCAGGTGTCAACTGAGTACAACCGTTCTGTACAATGAAAAGCTCTCCTCACAAGCATCACTCTCGTATCCCTGATATCATACATAAGTAATCAGACAGACCTGCATGGATGATTTGTCACGAACTCTAAAGAAACACTAATCACGGTGCACGTGATTGCCAGTGTGAGTGAGCTCCAGCGTGATAAATAGTTAGATGGTGAACTGTCTTGGCAAACAAGTCTTTTAGCTCAGGATGCTGAGAAGCGACGGAACGAGCCATAGACTCAACAGCATTCAGTACTGGTGCTTGTTCAAGCACCTTACTGTTGCCGACATGAAGTGAAATGTAACATAGCAGCACGAGTGCATGTAGTTGAGCCTGATCATTAGTCTTCAACAGTTTAAGCAGAGGAGGAAGGCCATTGAATTCAATAATCGCCTTGGAGTGCTCCATGCGATTGAAATTCTCTGG
Source organism: Eucalyptus lansdowneana (assembly GCA_017140395.1). Classification (NCBI taxonomy): domain Eukaryota; kingdom Viridiplantae; phylum Streptophyta; class Magnoliopsida; order Myrtales; family Myrtaceae; genus Eucalyptus; species Eucalyptus lansdowneana. Next base: position 4,193,289 of record CM029484.1, on the reverse strand, counting down.
ACAAGCAAACTTTCCCAGGGCAATAGCAGCTTCAATTGCCACGTCCATGTCTCCATGAGCGAGGTGGCAAACTAAAGGTTTGATAATTCGGGATTCTTTAGCTGGGAAAGTCCTAGCAAGCGATCCAATGGACTTAATAGCAGGAATCAGTAAATCCACATTGTTTTCTTCTTGAAGAATTCTTAGTAATTGGTCCACAACTGCCTTTGCAAAGGGAATGTTGGGCCTGAAAGCCACTCGTCTAAAATCAGTATCGGATTCTGCCACCATGGCTATCTCAGTCACGGTCATCAAGCAGTTATACTGCAACTCCCCCTCTCCACCTCGATAATCTTCACCAAACAAAGCAATTCTTTAATCTCCGTAATCTTCTTGCTATTAACCAAACTTCCCTTAGACAACATCCACAAAGCCCTAGCACAACTAACCTTAAGCCTAAGCTTTGTTTCGGGAGTTTCAACCTCTTTCTCCTTCCTATGATGCCCACCCCTGCTACTACCATCTGAATGCGAAGAATTCGACCCAATACGACTATATAAGTGCTTCTTTGATGCTAACTCCCTGTTAATCTGAACAAGCGAATGAATGCTAGCTCTACCTGTTTGAATTTTAGGGTCATCTAAAACAGTATCCATGGACAATAAGTTCATCAATGGCTTAATCACGTTTTCTCTGGAGAACTCCTCCTGCACCCCCTTATCCAGCTCCACCATTTTTGCAACTAAATTTGCCACCTCGACCTGAACTCTCATGGGGGAGTCATTAAGAACCTGCACGATGGTACGAACTCCAAACTCTCCGACAATCATTCTAACTCTTTGCGGATTAGTCGCAAGATTAATAAGGGCATTGGCAGCCACAGTCTGAGCCTCAGGAGATCCCCCCTCCTTCAACATCTTCAAAAGTGGATGAATTCCACCTTCATCTACAATCATCTGTTTGGTGCGTTCGCTGTCGCGGGCCAGGGAAGCCAGCTCATTAGCAGCATCAACGCGGTCTTTTAGCTGACCCATCTGAACAGTAGCTAGATACGACCAAACCCAAGCAAGAATGGGGTCATTGCTTGCAATTGGAGGCAGAGCAATGTTAGTACCATCAGATTCATAGATTGAAAGGACCCACGTCATGTCGCCGATAGAATTCTCAAGAAGCGCCGATACCTTGCGAAAATCCGCGGTGGTGGTGATGGCAAAGACCTGCCTGAGAACACCGGCGCCATGTTTCTTGCACTTCCGGACGAGGGTAAGCGCCTTGTCGAGGTTCTTGGAGACATCGGCGACTATGCGGCGAATGGGTCGTTCGTAGAGGGACTGGGTCGAAGAAGCGAGACGAACGGCGGATCGGAGAAGTTGGGACAAGCGGTCGGTCTGCCTGGCGAGGTCGGAGCACTCGTTCTTGGAGGACTCTGCTTCTTGAGCCAATTTGATGACGCGCTCAGCTAAAATGATGAGCAGAGACAGTTCTTGTTCGACGGTGCTCTCCACCTGAAAACCAGCAGCAGCTTCCATTGTCTTGCAGAGAACAGCCAACAAACAAAAATCCAAGTACTGCAACACTCCTCTGCTAGTCGGAATGTGCAGAGGAGAGAGAAAGCAGACGGCAGAGTAGAAAAATAAACACTTGATAAGCAGAAGTCTCTGCTCTGGTTTATTTTAAGCTCGTGTGATCGTTCAGTCCGGGGGTTGTTCGTTGTTTGGTTTGGGTAAGGATAGGAAAGATGCTTTTGGCCACTATCAGGAACTTTAAAGAATTCAAAGTCTGTTAAAAATCTGTCTGCCAAGTCGTGCTTCCACCGAGGACTGTGATGTCCGGAGTGCTTCCCAAGTGGGAAAAATCATTTGTCCGAAAAGTAAAATGACAACTGTTCAAAAAAAAAAAGAAAAGTAAAATGACAAGAATAAGAAGGGTGGGTAGGTAGGCCATCTTCGTTGCAATTACTGCGAAAAGCCCATCACCGGTATGGACTGTGGAGACCCCACCCAAGTAAAAGAAATCAGCTTGAAATTTTGGCCCTGGGCGTTGTCCGTGGACCGCAGACTTGACACGGCAAAGAAGGGTGAGGCATTGACTGTCCAACAAATTCAAAGCTCATCATCCACTCCCAACGCTTCCATAATTCTCACCCGTTTACCAGTGTCCCGGCCGATAAGAATGAAGCAAAGGCAAAGGATCACTGAAATGTCTGAAACGTTTCTCAATCCAAAACATTAGGTGAAAAGGGATTAAATGGATCCCCGGGCACGATCCGATGGCTGCAGAGGATCTGAGGAGGACTTCATCCCCGTATGCGCTCAGGATCTGCCTCGGCTCCAGGCAAAGCCGGGAAAACTAACGACAGTACAGACTGGTCAAATTATAGAAAACGCTATAAATACTCAGCTCCTAAGATAGGAGAACCCGTTCAGCAAAAGCATCACGAAAATCACACAAGCCAGAAATTAGTTTCCAGAACTGCAGAGTCCCAATATTGTTCATTCATCAGAACCAACCGACCAAAAGATGTCTGAAAGGGAAGAAACATCCTAACACATGAAAGAGTTATTTAGGACATTGGGGTTATTAATGATATCTACAGTCTTGTCTCATGTCATTGAAAAGCAAAAACTACAAGACTCAGTCATGGGCAACACTTTAGCCTGCTTTGACAAAACCAGGAATGCTGCTGGATGAGGAGTGACAACAAAAGTAGGCGCAGCCTAAGGGAGAAGACCACTCTGCTGAATTTTCTTCAAAGCTTTGCAGGAATTACACCAGGGACTTGTTTATTTTCACCATTGTCTTTGACCTCATTGTCCTTGGCGTCCATATCACAGGCACTGGGAGGGACATCAACTGCAGGCGAGCAATTGAAGAATCCGTGTGGCTTCAAGCATGAATGTCAACAAAAAGAACAATCAGAAATCAGGTGGGTGGATACAAAGGTAACCCCGCTTTGGAGAATGAGGACATGGATTATGCCAAGAGAAAGATTGACCAAGAATGTACCATAAGCATGAAACCAATGCGCTCCACCGGCATAACAGGCCAGTCTTCCAAGCGGGAACATGGGTGATTCCAAATACATACCTATAAATGACACAATCAGTGACATATAAACAACAATAGCATCTCATTGTGGTCAACATGGATGGAACTCTAAAATCTCTTGGGCCCAAACCACATCCCACGTTTCAGAGATAACAGTAAGCTTACATAATCATTACCAAGTACCTTCAAAATCTATAAGATAGCAATCCATGAATGGACACATGTAGGCTTTCTTTAGAGAGAGAGAGAGAGAGAGAGAAGACCTACCAAAGAACCACATCAGTCTCTTCCAGAGGTCGATTTCGCTTAACCCATGTAGACAGCCCTTCACCAACACGTGGATTCTGATTAGGGAACTCTCCCCCTGGAAACATCTCATCTGGTGCATAAGCCGTAACCCAAAGGTTATGCTTCAAAAAAGCAGCTCGTCTCAAAAACTTGGCCTCAGAACCTGCTAGTGGCAGACAGTTTGAACCAGGCACTAACTTGTAGCCCGTTAGCTGTCCAGTTCTATTTACGGTCCTAGTATTCCTTACCTGAATTAAGGAATAGCACATGTTCCATTAGAATTCAAGAATGGTGTAAAAATGTGTGTTAATGAATCAGTTGTCAATGAAATAGTTCGTGGTGTTCACAACTCTGGCCCGAGAAGGGTATCCACAAAAAACAAATTTCAAGAAAGAAGAAGCGGGCAGATCCAATTCATGCAATATAAGCTCCTCAGACTTCATCAATTATGAGAACACGGGCAACAGCAGCAGATTTTAAAATATTAGCATGCAGATGCAAGACCATGCCATAGCAAACCTAAAAATAACTGGCAGATTAATTTTGAGCAACACTTTAAAGCATTGACATTTTAAACAGGTTTAATAAGTACATAGCACCAGTTTGCAAATCGAAAATACTTCAAACCATAGATAATTAATGTCCAAGCAAGTCCAAGAAATCAAAGAAATGCCTTACAATCCAATGGCGTGCGGTCAAAGGATTGCAATCACGCATTGCCTGCAACTCGGATCTAAGTAGTGTCTCCTCAGCATAGAATGCATTGTTATGAACATTTTTCTCCCCAGGTTCTTCAACCTTAACATCAACCTCAACAACCTGCAAAGAACAGGAGGGATATTGAGAAACTGGAATTAAAATCAAACAATGTAAAGGTGTTACTGCCACTGATAAGATCTTCTTATCATCAGGAGGTAATCAAACAAGAAAATTTAAAATGCTGAATGCAACCACGAAATATTGACGTTATTCCCTTTATCTATCATCTTAACACACTGAAAGATAGTCAAGAAGTATTGTGACTGTGACAGCATGATAGGACTTCCCACAACTTGGGGTATGGTAGTGCTCAAGCCCTAGGATATATAGTCATTAATTGTGCTCAATCTGAACAGGGTTGAAGGCAGTCTAAGGTCCTCAACCAATCGTTTGGGGAACCAGCAAATGGCTTCAATTGCAACCTCAAACGATTAGTGTACCTTAAATCAGGAGAAATCTCAAGCTTTTACCAATACCTTGTCTTAGGGGTTTTAGACCACCTTTATTGACACTCTTTCCAATCTGAAAAAACCAAGCGTCAGGAAATATATTGTTCCTAATAGCCAAATACAACAAAAGTATGGTTACAGGACAAGGCTATTTACAACAGTAATCGATGCCTGCCTTACCAACCATACTGCAAAGTGTGTATCCATTACAGTCCATCAATATAAGAAAAACAAGCCTCCAGCTTTAATAATCATTTTTCTCATAATATCCTATAACAAAAAAGAAATAGATACACATGTAGTCGAGTACTACAATATCAATAAGCCATTCTCCACTATGCGAGTTTGGTGACAAGTGACATGGATCATTTTAAGTTATTTAAGTTCTATTTAGTGAACATGAAAAGTTTCAGGAAATCCAAGGCAATCTACCTGATTGAATGATTCTCCAGGTTTGCAGTCAACAGCCATATCCATACGTGCAACAAAGAAATGCTGATGAACTGGTGCATAAAGACCAGGTGCAATCATTGTACCATATTTTCGGGACTCCCCAGGTAGCAAAGCTCCCAAGCTGAGGATTCCTGTAAGTTTAACTTCAGCTTCAATTTTTCCGTCCTGTACACAATATCCAATTTACGTGTCATCCTAACTTCCGATAACAGTGACATTTCACCAACATTAGTTACGACAATCCCAGCTTGGATTCCAATATTTCCATCATATCAAAGACATAAATTCAGACATAACAGACAGGACTGGACAAGAGATTTTTTTGTCCCGGAGATAATGCATCTCAAAGCTCCGAGATACCAATAACGTGAATGAGAAATCAAATATTGCATCACCAAATGTGTAGAGAGGCAATTCAGAATATTTCTTAAAATAGGTACTTACCCTTTTTAACATCTGAAAAATATCAGAGGAGATGCATACAGTTACATAAACAACCACACCAACTAAATACGTCAACCACAAGTTATAGGGTAAAGTTATGTTAGTTTTGGACTTACTTGGTAAAAGTGCCAGAAGAATCCATACTCATAATTCGCCACAGTACATATGAAAGATACACTTAACCTTCTTGACCTCCTAACTTCTGCCAATCCTGTTCTCCAGTCTTGATGCTTCCATAGGATCCCGTGATCCTCTTCATGTAGACATATACAATTTTCAATAGTGTCGACCCCTCCAGTGAAATTCGGCAAATAAGCATTAAAGTACTTAATGTAGCCTAAACAATCACATCCCTGCAGGATGATTTATGTTCCAGGAAAAATGTAAAGTCAATTAAAGAGATGACAAAGCTAACATGAAGGGACTCATATTCATTTCACTACTGAATTAGTTCCAGACCTTCTTAAGAGAATGTGCATTCTTCCCAAGGCCATCTTCGCCTGCATCGAAAGCGTTTTTTCTGTAGTGTGGGTCATTTGGATCTCCATAAGGCACAACCATCTCCACAAAGCTCAGCCTATTAGCTACAGGTCTTCTACCACGACTACCATCTACATAAGCAACAGAATGGATAACAAGGCCCTCCCTTGGTGTGAAGCCAATGCGGAAATTCCACTGCAAAAGAACCAATACAAAGATGAGATTCAATGGAAATTCACTGAATACAACTGCATAACCAAAGCCGGAAATAAAGAACTAAGATTCACCTTCTGCCATGCTACATAATGCCCATTAACACGAAAACTTGGACCTTCAGGCTGAACTATTAGTAAGGGCTTCACATCACTCCGGTCAACACCACCTCTAGTTTCGCCAGCAGTATAGTTCCTTAATGGATCGGCTGGAGGTAGGGGAACAAGTTTACGATCCTCAAACTCAATCACCACCATGTTCTGCATATCAACTAGTATGTGAATGCCCTCAACTGGACGTGCATAACCATTTTCCATAGGGCAGTCACTCTCAGTTCTACAGAAAATAAGAGGCTTGGCGAGCCTTCGACTTGGAGCATCGGCATCACTATGATAACCAACACACCTGAAGAGATAAATGCAACAGCTAGGATAAATAAAAAGGCAAGACAAATGCAACATGAAAAAAGACACAGGTCAAGTCAACAAACCACGCATCAACCATAACAAGATCCATGTCCTCGATACCCCTTTTCTTCATAGCCTCTCTAAATTGTGGAAATTCCTTCACAGCAGCTTCACATTCAGCATACTCACTTGCGTCCTAATGTTAAGACAAGATCATATCCATGAGGAAGCTATCACAAGAGTCGAAAATGCTAAATAAAGTCAAACAGTGAGAAAAAGGAGCCCAGAGGTCAAATTTGATCTCTGTATTGGTTGGATGAACATCTACCACTCTCTGGAAGCTGCATATTCTAGCATCAAGAAGCCAAAGGAAGATTTTCCCAAAATTCAGAATTCAGAACCAGACTGATTTGTGCCATTGATTGACTTAGTATCAAAGTCCATAAAACAACTTAATTGATGACATGTAAACCCAGCGCCCTCCTTGAAAAGAAGCTTAGTTACAATTACACATCTTGAATAACAGTCATCGTCAGAGAAACTCATTCAAATATTTCCTAACTCTAGTAGACATACCGGCGAAAAGAGTACAAAATAGCTCAGCATTAATAAAATAATTCCCATTTTCAAAGGAGCGACTTAGAAATAACTTTCATGATAGTATAAGCAGCCGCATATCCAGGGATTAATGAGCGAAAGTCTCAAACAATCTTTCATGGTATTATCACTACAGCTTGAAAGCCATACATGCAAACATGATCAAACGAATACTGCTCACCATTGGAGGCTGAACATTAGGAATAATCTTTGATGAGATCACTTTTCCTCGGTGATGTCCACCTCTAGTTGCTGCATGCACTTCTGATAGCTCCACAATCCATACACTCGTTTCATTTGACTTCTTATTGTAAACGATAAGCCTAGCTCGCCTTGGAGGGAGCTTGGTGGGAAGTACAGGTCCGCTCTTGGTTCTGGGAAGTAAGGAAGGTTGGAATGGGGGGAAAAAGTAGGCATCCGCCAATGCAACAACATGTTTATCTGGTTCCAACAAAACCACTTCGACAAACCGCATGCCATCCCGGATCTAAAAATCAAAAATAGAGATGAGCAGCTCAATCAAACGATGATACAATCATAGAGCTCCTGAAAATGAGACCAGTTAGATTTGGGAATATGATGTATGTAGACGACTTTGTGTAAAGAAAACAATCTCATTAAAAGTAAGACCTCAGGAGTGGATCCTGCAGCTCTAACTGTTGCCACTGCAACAGAAATTTCAGCGGCAGACAAAGGATCCAAAGGGTGACAAGTCTGAGCCCTTTGCATGACTGCAACACCTGCAGAAACGAACAAACATCAACAGATATCAACCGAGCAAAACAGTGACGGTGTGGACACTTTAAGGAATGACGAAAAGAGAAAAAAAAGGGTTGATCCAAGCTTTATCAGAGTAAATGTAGACAGCTAGCTTCTACCGACTCTTCATAATGTTGACATGAAAATGGTCCAACCAAGAACATGCCATAAGAATCCAAAATCACACAATGCAATTCCAAGAAAAGACTAAACCAGCGAAAGCAACCAGGCCATGCACCCATCCGCGCATTAAAGAAATGGGACCGACCATTTTTTCCTTTCGGATCCGCCAGGACTTAGAACGTAATCAATCGTCAGAAAAGCCACCAAAATGCTCGATATTTAATCAGACAAACCAATCATGTAGCAACCACCAAAACGCATCTTCACAGAAAACTTACACCCATCAAGAAAAACGGTCACAAACAACAACCCAAGTTTGAATCAAGATCGCACCGAAAACCAGGCCAAAGAAGCACCGGCCAACGCCAAGAAATAGAAAGAACGAACAAAACGCAAGACATGTCCGAGAACCTTTTGTCAGAGCAGTAGCGGAAGGCTCGGGAAGCGAATCTACCGGCCGGATCACCGAAGCCTTCCTCGGGAGCTGACCGTCGCGGGGATCGGCACCCGGCGGCGCGGCCCAACCGGAGACGGCCGGGGGAACGTCTTGGAGGAAACGAGAGGAAGGCGTCGCTTTTTGCGGAGCTGAGGCCATTGTAGGGGGTTGGTAATCGCTCCTAAACCACCGTTGGACAGAGTCTCCACGCAATCTACTGACATACAGCAAGAACTCTCCGCCACCCTCTCTCGCTGGCTCGCCCGCCCGCCCGCCTACCCACCACCCGAAGCTCGAATCTTTCGCCCGGAAACTTCAAGAACTCGAGGGTGGGAAGGGCGTAAAGGAGAGAGCTTTATTCAGGGAAACAAGGGATACCCGTGACCCGAGATGCGCTGATGTCCATGAACCAGGGACAACGGCAGGAATGTGGAAATACAGATCATGCCACGCATGGAAAGAGCCACGGTGGGGGATGATTTCTACCTGTGAGAGGGAGAGGGACGAGGAGAGAGAGAGAGAGAGAGAGAGATGGTGGACTTATATACATGAAAAGAGCAAGAACCCCACGTGCATAGTTCTCACTTGAGAGCTTATTTTCTTGCCTAAGCTTTACTGATTTTTTGTTTTGTGGGTTTCTTTTTTTTTTTTTTTTTTTTTTTTTTTTTTTGGGGGGGGTGGTGGATTTGGGATAAGGCTGGTTTTAGAGAGAGAGGGAGAGAGGGAGAGATTCAATTTTTTTCTTGATTTTATTGGTCTTCACTTTATATACATGAAGGGTCTTATCAAAGGGGCCAATTAGATAAGCAAAGTGGAGGTTGGGTTGGGTTTCATGATAGGGGCATCTGCTTGTGGAGGTAATGGACATGCACCAACAGCCAAATTGTACTTTGTACACTTCCAATGGCATTTAGCATGATAAGACCATCTGGATTTGCTTATCTTTGTATAAGGACTTTGAGGGATTTTCAAAATCCCCTCAGCCGCCCTTGTTTTGTACCGATCTATAGGGGTGATCGATTCCCTAATCAGTCCTGCTCCCCTCGAAATCAAAAACCGGCCTAGCCTGACTAGTCCTGGGCAATTTAATAGGTAGGTTGCCAATTTAATTTCGATACTTGGAAGGAAAGCGACAAATATCTTCTCAATAACTAATTTAGTAGTCGCGCAACTTGGGAAATAAATATTCGAATATCTAACGTAACAAAATTCGACCTAATCTCATTTCTATTTATAGCAAATCAAAAGAGCAATCGATTTCAACCTCAAATTCTCCCAATAAGTTTACTAAAAAAAACCCATGGTGGTTGTGATGATGTGAAATAAAATCGCACTTCACAAGTTAATTGATTTCACCCCTACTGATTTGTACCAAAGGATGTGATCGAATTACACACCACTAAATGTAAACTAATTTCATAAATATAGGCTATCAACTCTTATAATTGATACACCGTCAATCTAGGTATATACTCGAAAATGGCTGTAAAAAGGATGGTATGAAATGTGAGAAATAAAAATCTCTTGAAAAAGGAATTGATTTCCTCTTATGGTATGATACCGACATTGTACTATTATATGGATTACCAAAATTTTCTAAATTATTCGACCATAGAGAATGTCAAAATTGACTACCTAAGAATTACCAAAAGTCGAAAGATGCAGATTTGTCAAACCATGTGTATTTCCTTCTAGTCATCATCTCCGTTTATCCTAAATGATTGCCGTGTTTGTCATGTGGTGCCCAATTGACGAGACTTGGGTTCACATTAGTAGAAAGATGCTAAAGAATGATAAGTGATGTCTGTCGTAATTATGCGTAATTTTCCACAATACCTTTCTTGCGATTTGAACGGGCGGACCCCTTCAGAAGGCCGTTTTAATATAGCCGATTTACCCTCTTTTGTAATCAGTTTATATCTCGCATCCGCTGCCCTGCAGAATTGTCCGCCCTCTTTTACGCGTGATTTTCCTTTGCAAGATATTTTAAGTTTGAAATTAAAGCATGCAAATACAAAGCTCCATTTGTTTACAAAAAAAAAAAAAAAAAGAATGATTTGAATAATATTTTCCTAAAAATGATCATTTGTATCAATTCAAATAATTAGTTAATAAAAAATATTTTCATCATCGATACAAAAAATCATATTTAAAAAAATATTTTTAAAATTATTTGTTTACTCAAACAAATGCAACTATACCGATTGAGGAACTCATTTGAGGGTGAAAGAATTGAATTGCCAAAATCAAAAAGGTGAAACAATCCGAAATAGTACGATTTAATGTGAAATCATGCCATGGACCCCACTCCTTGTCCTAGCTATGCTAGGTCCTTTTTTTTTTTTTTTTTTTTTTTTTTTTTTTTTTTTTTTTTTTTTTTTTTTGGTGTTTGGGGTTTTTTGTGGGGGGCTAGGAGTGGATTAAGGTGCTAAAAGCATTTTAATTTACATAATATTTTCACCAAATTTCATAAGAAAACTCAAATTGTTCGTGATGATCATTTTTAGATACTTATCCATTCAAGAAAATCACCTTCTTGTATCAAATTACTTTAAATGTCCAATTTGCGAAGAGATAGCTAATAAATTTCGCGTGGATTCTTCGTATTATACAGGATCCCTACTTTGGATTAAAGCCATTCGCTTGACCTCATTGAGACGTGATTTATCCCAAAGATGTCAAGCGCATCTATTATGTCTCGACAACATTTCTTTCGTTTTGACTTGCATGGTCAGACGTGCTTTATCAAAGCTTGGATGCCGAGAGTGGTACGGCATTTTTAACCACCAAAAATTAATAATAAAAAATAAAAAAAAACAAAAAGTCTTCACCTACTTAAGAAAAGTCAGGATTTCATGATTCCTAGGATCACCAATGAAGAAAACTAAGGTAATCATATAAAAGAAAAACGTTCAAAAGAAAAGAGAAAATGATATATAATATCTAAATTTTGATCAAATATATAATATTATTTTTAAATTATTAATTTATTTATTGTGATATCTGAATTTTGATTTAATGTTTAATGCAATTCCGAACATTTAAATATTTTCATCTAGTTTAGAGATTACATAGAATATTTACGGATAATTAAAAGATCACATTATATAAATTAAAAGTTTGAGGAAGTCATTGCATAGTAATAAAAAAATTTAGAGGGTAGATTGAATAAATTAAAATTTTAGAGGTGATATTACACATTGAATCATAATTTAGACATCACCTGTGCTATTTCTAAATAGAAATATATGAATAGGAGCATTATAGTCCACAACATTATTATTGCTTCCTAGTCACTTTTTTTGTTTTTTTTCACTTCCCCATCAGTGTCAATGGTCATGAGGGAGGCCCTCTGTTGATGGTGGAACCAAATAGATACCCACTTCAATAATATTTTAATCGACTTTACATATCATAAAATGACAAAAGCTGAGTCATCATCTGTCCCACCTACCACCACCAAGATTATTTTGAATATTTTCACCCTGCTTATATAAAAATTTTAAAGTTATTACCACACCTTCCGCATTGCTCCGTACTGTTCTAATTGCTCAAGTACAAAACTTTTTGAGTGCTAACGTGAATGTGACGTGAGAAACTTGGACATATTTGTGCCAAAACCATGTCTCAATCCGTCATTTCTTTATGGGAAAAAATGTGAATCGATGAAGTTTGGTGCGTTATGAAGGACGAGAGAATCACCCGATCTAACCACGAATGATGTCTCCTCGAATCCAGTGCACTTGGACAGAAGCGCAATACAACTGTTTCAAAGTTTGATTTGAGCTAATAAAGTAAGCGATACTTTTCAATTTTAATAAAAGAAAACTTTGCTCATCTTAAGAAGGAAGAAAATGATGGAGTTATGCCAAGACATTATGTCTTTATCTCATGAGGGAGGGAGATAAAATAAACCCGAATTACCTTTAAAAAAATGATGATGATGATGATGATGAAGTGGGAAACCCTAGTGATCTTATGGGATTGCTCATGTTTAGTCAATTGAAATTCTGGTTAATGGATCATCAAAACGTACCTGGGGGAGGTGATGGGGTTGACTCTTTTCGTGGAGCAATGGAGTACAGGACGTTCATTCTTATGTTGCTCCAATCCGATACCAACTTTATCTTAATGATGCAGAGGACACGTTGATCGTAGCATTAATGATGGGTCCTTGAATGACACAATACAATACCACTATACCAGCACATCAGGAGTTGTCCCCATCGCCTTTAAAAGAAATTTCCATGATTTCAGCTAATCCACTCAATTTGGAAGCTAGAATTCTTGTTGAATTCTTCATCCTCACATGAATCCACCCATCATCACACCATCACTTTCCATGTCATCACTTTTCATATTAAGTATAAATTAATGTTGAAGTTAGAATATATAGAAATTAGCTACATATATAAAAAAAAAAAAAACGCCAGCAACGTTTGATATGGACTTGAACTAAAAATGAGAAATGTCATTATTGATTGCAATGGAATCAATCTTAAAGAGAGTGTCCATAAGATTACACATTGGACCTGAGCAGATCCTTAAAAGGCTTATGGAAGAAACGGGCGAGAGAATCATTCTAAGGTGAGAGGTCTTGCGCTGTCCTCATATACTATTTCTGTTAGGAAAACAAATATAGATAGAAAATTAGGGGGCCTCACAGTAGTGAAGGTAGACATCATGTTAGGACATCAATTCTGACTACTACCGAGTAGGCAGGTATAGTAGCCTCCTACCCTTAAAGTGAGTGAGGGTAGGTTAAATACTCACAGCTGGGTTGATATGCCTTACGGCACTGTACTCAATCACATATTATTCCAATTCTCCCGATTGAACTAAAAATGAGAAATGTCATTATTGATTGCAATGGAATCAATCTTAAAGAGAGTGTCCATAAGATTACACACTAGACCTGAGCAAATCCTTAAAAGGCTCATTAAAGAAACATGCGAGAGAATCACTCTAAGGTGAGAGGTCTTGCGCTGTCCTCATATACTCTTTCTGTTAGGAAGACAAATATAGATAGAAAATTAGGAGACCTCATAGTAGTGAAGGTAGACACCATGTCAGGACATCAGTTCTAACTACTACCGAGTAAGCAGGTATAGTAGGCTCCCGCCCTTAAAGTAAGTGAGGGTAGGTTAAATACCCACAGCTGGGTTGATATGCCTTACGGCACTGTACTTAATCACATATTAATCCAATTCTCCCGATAGAACTAAAAATGAGAAATGTCATTATTGATTGCAATGAAATCAATCTTAAAGAGAGTGTCCATAAGATTACACACACTCGCGAATATAGGAATCATCAATCAATAGTGACGTATGATGTGACATTTTAATAAGATTTTAGTGGGGAAGTGACATTTTAATAAGATTTTAGTGGGGAAGGTAAGAAAAGTAATTAAATTTTTGTTGGAGAGTAATATCAAGACACTTCAACAAATATCGATGGTTCGAGATCAAAAGTACAACTTAGTTTTGGAAGCTCATACACAAAGGCGCTCACGTGTCAATGACCGATGCTTACTCAATAATTCCTGTCGGATTTCGAATCGAAATTTTGCCAGGAGGATTCACACCCCGAGGAGACTTGTAGAATGCTCCTCTGTTCTTTATCCATTGAAGAGGAAATAAAAATTTGGGGGAGGGAAAAGGCTATTCTTTTCTCTTCTTTTGGCCAAGGAGGCAGGGAAAGAAAAACTTGGAAGACCAATTTTATTTTTTTATTTTTTTTGTCTTACAAATATAGGAACCATCAATTATTAGTGCCGTTCAATGTGACACCTTACTAAAATATTAGATGGGAATGTAACAAAAGTAATTAAATTTCTGATCGAAAGTAATATCCAAACACATCAATAAATATCGATCGTCCCTAAAAGTGCGGAAATCAAAAGTATAACTTAGTTTCAGAATCTCATTCACCAAGGCGCTCGCCTATCAACCGATACTCAATAATTCTCATCGGATTTCTAAATCGAAATTTTGCTAGGATGACTATATTTTCACAAAACCCCGGGAAGACTCGTACAGTGCTGCTTTGTTCTTCAATCCATTGAAAAGAGAGAGAGAGAGAGAGAGAGAGAGAGAGAATTGGGTGGGGGGAAAGCGATACTTTTCTCTTTCTTTTGGCCTAGGGAGAAAGGAAAAGAAAAAGTTGGAAGACCAATTTCTTTCTTTTCTGTGGTCTTGCAACGAATGGCCTTAAATCTAATAGCGCCAAGGAGGAAGGAGCCGATTCCAAAAGAAGGTGCGGTCCGATGTCATTATTATTCGAGCCGAAAAGTGGGGGAAACCGTGGGGCGGTGGCGCCACCACCTTTCGTTGACCCTCTTTTGGCCTTTGCGTCACCAGGAAAAAAAAGCAAAAAAGTAAAGTTGGGACCATCCCCCTCCACGGTCGATTGAAACTGAAGCGAAGAAAGCCAAGGATCGATCGCCACTCCCATCTTCGCCATGCAGCTTTCGGACACGAACGGCCCACATCCGGTTCTGTCGCTGACGAGGCGATGGCGATCGCTGTGGCCCATGTCAATAAGTTGTAGCTTGTATCAGCTTTTCTCTTGTCTTTGACATCCCACCATCCTGAGGTGACTTCTACAAGATGTTTGTGTTTCCATTTGTGCAAGTCGCCAATCGGGCTAATTGAGACTGGTTTTCTTTTCTGCTGAAGGGTATTAGTTTTGTCGAGCTCTTATGCACCTACATCGCTCGGCTCGCATGGATCCTGGCAAGCCCAGGTCCTAGAAGAATTGAATTTCTTACTGGGCTGTTTTATTCATCTCATCGCGGGCGATTGTTGCAGCGTTTCGCCTCTTATTTGTATGGCTATTACCGCCACGTTTCATTACGATCCCTTAGTTTGAGAACTCCTCATCTTAGTTAAAACCCAGAAATCATCACTTTGCTCCTTGCGGTGTGGTTGCTTACAAGCTAAACTCAATTCCAAGTCCAACGCACAAACTTTTTCTCCGGCTACAGAAGCAATAAAGAGATTGAAACAATTCTCCTGACCTCCATTGCCGCAACGGTCGTAACAGTGCATCGGCCAAGGGAGAGAAACAGAGATCAAGAAGCGTTAAGACAATTTTTGTGTTTTATAATTATTCCTCTGTTGCTCTTACAGTTTAAATGAAGGTTTCAAAAGATCCCGACAATTCACTACATCGAACAAAAGTAAATCTATCCACCCCCTGTTCTTTTACAAACGAACCATCGATACAACCCTTAATTCTATCACATCTGAACCGCAAATGCAACCCAACGCGCATTTGAGATACATTTGGGACACCTATACGCCAGCCAAAATACCATCTTACATTTCCACTAGGGAAGAAGGGTCATGCAACTCAATTTCTCTAAGGTATTGAAATGACAACAAATCTGACGTCGATTACAAGGTGGTCTTTGTTCCCAGCCAAAAGAGAGTTCTGGTCAGGGACCATTTGAAAAGCCACATCAAGGTCAATTTGGTGCACAAGCACATGAAACAACTGTTGCTGCTACATTGCCATGATTTACTAAGTATGATACACAGAAACATGAAAGAAATTCATCAACTATAATCTCCTAAAATAATAGAGTAGGATCCAGACAGTTTGAGCAGCACACTAATTCTAACACCTTCATGAAAACAAACACGGCCATTGGGTGGCTGGAGAGACAAGAAATCGCACATATTGGCTATCACAGAGCTAAGGAGTGTGGCCAACAAACACCAAGCAGGCCACCACCTATATTACCACCTCCTTCCACCACCAAGAGGAATTGTATTAGATCCAGAGATACGGCCCCTGTTTCCAAACCCTCTATGTCCTCTTGAGCGAACACTGTTGCCTGAACCTATAATGTCAAAAAGGAACAACCAATCACAACCTAACAAAAACCAGAGAGAGAGAGAGAGAGAGAGAGAGAGAGAGAGAGAGCAGTTACCAGCTCCATAAAAGGATACTGAACGAGCCAAGTCAGATAAAGCTGGAGGGACAACCTGCCCTGCATCTTGCAAGATTTTTAGAAGTTGCCCAGCAAACCTCGAATTAGAATCAGTGAAGAAGGTAAAGGCAGTGCCCTTTGCACCAGCTCGTCAGTTCGACCAATTCTATGCACATAATCCTCAAGTGTCATCGGGAAATCATAGTTTATCACACATTTTATATCCTTGACATCTGCATTATTAAGTAAAAAAAGGTCAGAAAAGAATCTATCTTTTAGCTTCAAAAGGGGAAAATGGAAGAAAAAGGCAAGCACCCCTTATCCCTGCGCACCTAAAACTCACAGATCAAACTCATGATGACATATATGCATCACTTAAATGTGCCCACCAACCTGGCAGGGATAAGGAGCATCTCCACCATCACCAATCCATTTCCAACCCCAAAATAAGCATGAGCGAGTCAACCGGGCTGCCACAAAAACCAGCTTCCTAATTGTGAAGGGGGCAACTATTATTCAAATTAATCAACTTGAAAAAGACAGGAGCCATGCAATTTTAGGCAACTCTAGCAGTTGACAAATTTGCATGACCAAAGTTTCTGCCTCTATACCCCCTATACATATAGTAAAGCACAAAGCACTATACCAACATATTAGGAATATAAACCATGATGATCCCTATATCCTCAGAAAATCAGCTATAAGCATCACTCAATAACTTCGTGGACTTTCTATGTGTAATACACTAGTGAATGCCAGATGAGACCCATCCCACTTTACTTCAATGGCAAAAGGTATCAGGCTCTTGTAATCTAAGGAAACTGGAAAGCAGCCGGCCAACTCGCCTACCTTGGAATTTCCAAGCCTATATGAAGAGACCTATGAACCTAACACACAGTGATCCTACCAAGACCCCTTGCAGCAACATCAGTGGCAGTCATTATGAGACTTCTGCCACTCTTAAATTCAGCCAACACCCATTCCCTCTCAGACTGGCTTTTGTCTCCATGTATAGATAGAGCTGGCCATCCATCCATCCTCAGCTGTTTTGTCACTTGATCGCATCCCTTTTTTGTTTCTACAAATATCAGAATACGACTCCCATCCATCACTGCTTTCAGTAGTTTAATCAGCCTGCAGCAGCAATAGATACTCAGATAATCGACCGAGAGCCAACTGTTATATAAGTAGAAATAGGCACCAAAGACAAACCTGCTGTACTTTTCACTCTCTCTTATTACTTCAACAATTTGACTTATAGATTGGTTTGCTTTCAGATCAGTGGATCCGATGATAACCTAAAGAAGACAATATCGAGAAGGTACTATAATTAATGAACATTCACTTCCCTCAAAATGTTACCCCGCAATAGATAACACCTCAAACCTTATATGGATTGCTCAAAAACTGTCTTGCCAGAGCTTCAACTTCTTTCGGCCATGTTGCACTCCACAATAGTGTCTGCCTATCTGGTCGTATCTGCAAAGTTCCCAAAATTCCTCACTCAAAGCAATGACAAAAATTCATGGTAACATTTGAGCATGGGCATGTCATAACCTAAATCTAGTGTCTCAGATTCGGGCAAAAGAAAACAAAAATGGAGACATAAAGAAATCATATAGAAGACTTACTTGAGTTAAAATCTTCCTTATCTGAGGTTCAAATCCCATGTCTAGCATTCGATCCGCTTCATCCAACACGAGATAAGTCACTCTCCGTAAGTTTGTCTTATATGCTTCCAACATATCTAAGAGACGACCAGGTGTAGCAATGACGATCTCAACACCTAGAACATGCAGACAATTAAATCACCAGTTTCCCCCACATAAGATCTGGAGTGAATAGTAATATGAATACTAAGGAGGACAAGTCCTGTACCCTTATTAAGATCACTAATTTGTGGTCCCTTAGGGGCACCACCATAAACGCATGTACTTCTGATACTGATCTTTGCTCTTGATCCAATTGAGCCAAATTTCAAAGCTTCCTGTTGAATCTGCACCGCCAATTCTCTAGTAGGTGCAAGCACCAGCACAATAGGACCGTCCCCTCTAACTGAAGTAGATGTACCAACAATATTCAGTGAGAGCAAAAACAATGCAACCAAGTAACCCACCAGGAGAGAGGTTACCAATCCCAACCTAAGGGTGGCTGTGCACCGACATGCACCAAAGCTGGTAGCAGATAAGCCAGAGTCTTGCCAGAACCTGTCTCGGCAATACCAATTAAATCTCTACCCTTTAAAGCCATTGGCCATCCCTGCGATTGGATGGGCGTTGGCTCGACAAACCCCAACTTCACAATCACATCAAGGCAGTATCCTATCACGGTAACAACAACGAATCGAGCAACATTAACCTCAACCATTAGCAGGAAAGAAAATACAACCAAAAAAGAAAAATCACTAACAGACCAAGATAGCAATACCAGGAAAGCTAGCCTCTTGGAAAGTCCGAATAGGCTTGGGAACATCATTCCCCTCGACAGTAATATCCCTTCTCGCACGATACGTCCTGACCTCATGCTCAGACATTGCAGCCACCATAGGACTTTCCACATACAAATTCTTCTCAAACGGCCCCAGCTGGTCGAAATTCGGTTTCGGGAAATCAAATTTCTCATGGTCCCTCTGCGACGACCAGCCGCCCTGCCTTCCGCCTCTCCCACCGCCGGAACGGCCAGCACCAAAACCCCTATTCCCACCGTGCCCTCCATAGCCCCCGCCACCCCCGCCGCCGCCCCCTCCACCTCCTCCTCCTCGGCCCGGTCGACCTCTGTGGCCGCCCATATGCCCGTCAGCCATCCCTCCGCCGCGACCGATCTCGAACCCTCCGGTCGGAGACTGGAAGGGCGGGTACACGGAGGCCCCCATGCCTGGCGGCGGACCTTCATACGGCCCCTGTCCGCCGCCGCCGCCGCCGTAGCTCGGGGCTGCATAGACCGGCGGTGCCCTCGGAGGCACGAAATCGCTGCAATTAGAAATGGACAAAACCGCGTAATCCCCGAATCATTCCCAAAAAAAAAAAAAAAAACCAACAACAACAACAAAGGCGACGACTTTCTTCGCGCTGGTAGTTCCAGGTGATTATCCTACCACGAGGATTTCAATTCGGAGCAATATCGGAAAAAGCGTACCTTCTGCGGTGGCGGAAGGAAGTCGGGTCCGAGTATCTCGGGTCGACCGGGTTCATCCTGGCGATCGCCGCCGCAACGTTAACGGCCGGTGGTGGTGGTGGTGGTGGGCGGTGGCGAATTGGGGCAAAGCTCGATCACCTTCTGCTGCCCCTCTCTCTCTCTCTCTCTCTCTCTCGCTCTGTGTGGCTCTGCCTGATTCGATGCCTGCGTGCGAATTAGGGTTTCGTTTGGAAGAAGAAAGGGCCATCGTTTTTAAGGAAACGTGGAGATATTTTCGACCTTGAAATGTGACGTCAGCTGATGCGCCGATTTTTTTTTGTTTTTTTGGCCCCCGGGGGAATGCAACTTAGGTAGATATTTTATTTCTGACGTCATGTATGATGAGTTCTCTTGCACGTCGGGGAAATTCTTGTTTGCTCCTGGATCACCAAGGCTGAAGTCGGCCGTGAGAAAAACGTTGGGATGTAATAACTTGGGGCTGGTTAAAACCTTTTGTCGGATCACTTTTACGCCGCATCGAAAGAAAAATGATTTATTTAATTGTCTCCTATGATAATTTCCGATGAGTCACCCTCGTTAAAAATTTAATTCTTAATTGACTTTTCTTATGGAGCAAAGATGATCAACGTGGAGATGACCTAACCCTTGTGTTAGAGTATAATTTCTCTCTCTATCTTTCTCTCCTCGGACTCTCCCTCTCCCTCTCTCTTAGCTAGGATGATTCATCCAAACGCAATGGACCGTCAATAGCGAAACTCAAAACATAAAATTTCCTCGCCAAATTTAGTAAAGGATTTTTCAGAGGCAAATGATAATGACCTATGGACCTGAGCAGGTCCTTAAACTGCTCCCTCCTGAATCGACTATTCTAGGAAAACTTTTCCTCACAACCCATTTACAGGAGGGGAGAGTAGTATGAGATAATAGTTCTATTGGGTAACCTGGCCAGACCCGAAAGGGTAAGGGACTCACCTTAGATCCCCGTGAAACCTTTTTCCTAGCGTACTAGGCTGGATTCAGGGAAATGATAAGGCTTGGGCAGTGGACCGTCAATAGCGAAACTCAAAGCATAAAATTTCCTCGCCAAATTTAGTAAAGGATTTTTCAAAGGCAAATGATAATGACCTAGCTAAAAAAGGCACTCATTTTGGAATTCGAAATGACTTGATGAGGAATTGACCTGTTCGGCAGAAGCGAAGAATCTGATCAAAAGCTTAAAAATTCAAAAAGGCAAAGTGCCAATTTGTATGAAGGACAAAAGCCATGACAATCAACGAAGAGGGAAAAGAAGAGGGCAAAGAGGAGGGACAACAGCAGAGCTTAGCACTTGAGTAAAGCATTGGCAATATGAAAGAGTTCGTGATCTTTTCGTATTTGGGTTTCCATCTAAAATGACATCCACACACTCTAGCAAATCGAATCAATCACACGTAATCTTCAAAGGCCTTGCTTAGTTCAATATTCCAAATGGACTTTGGGACTTCAAAGTCCCTTGGATAAATGAAAATAGCATTTGGTTCGTTTATTGCTCAATTTAGGGAAAATGCAATTGCATTTCCAAATAGCTCTAAGAATTGTTTGTTTACGGAAAACATAACTTTTCTAGAAAATGTTTTCCTAGAAACCATTTTCGGGAGAATGATTAGTTTTTCTTTATTTTGCGATACATGACTTAAAGTATTTTCTAGTGTTTGGATCATATTTGAAAAATGATTGAATAACATTTGAACTAACAATTGACACTAGTGTGCTTCTTACTATCAAATTAATTTATTGAATCCATGTTACTTAATAAGCGGATTTTTCTCGATCGGTCTAGTAAATCTAGAATGCATAATGAAAAGGAAACCCCAATTCATACATGCATCCTTCGAAAATGGACATGATTTCCAATTACAAGAGCAACTCAAAACAATCTCATCGATTGCTTCAATACATTTGGCACTCTTCTAATGGATGCGCCTTCCGTACAGCTCTCCACAAGTTGTCCAGAATTGCCCATGGACACCATGGAGGATGCTTCCAGTTTCACCAAGCAACTCAAGCTCTTACTCTTGTTAAAGCTACCAAGCAGATTCATGTTTCTCAAGCCACTATAGCAAGTATAGTTTTAAAAAGTAGTCACATAGAAAACAATAGGTCTTTATTACATTTTTTTCCTCACAATATTCCATGTAGTGTATGAGCTAAACATTTCACAGTTGAGTTTAGTACTAATGTCTCTATCTTCCCATGACACATTAGGATAAATTGTGCCACAAAAAACTACTTGGATAGCTACTACAACAAGTAATCAAAGAACATTGTGCCACAAAAGGTTGCTTGGATAGCTACTACAAATAACCAAAGAACAAGTCTAATGTTTAGATAGTATCAAGAATAAACATTCAAAATCTGATGCTTTGTTGCTTGGATAGCTACTACAAATAACCAAAGAACAAGTTTAATGTTCATATAGTATCAAGAACAAACATTCAAAGTCTGATGCTTGTTAATATCTACTTTCTCTTCTATTTAAGAAATCTTCGAGTCATAATTTATTTAGCTTACCACTATTGACAATGAATGCTTTTGCAACTCTCTCCTTGTCCAGTAGATAATCGAAGGCATATGTAAGGGTAGTTTCATCAAAACCTTCAACCCTCATCACTTCTTTGTAGAGCTTAGCAATATCCAATTGATTTTGACCCAACTTTTTCATTGCATTAGCAACCTCTCCAATTTGCTCCAAGAGCATTGCAAACCTATCGTCCTTGTTAGTGGCACAACTTCACTTTCTATTAAATCTTGAAGGATATTCTATTCCTTTCATAGTATTGTCATTACTATCATCTAACTCAGTTGACAAGTCCACATCGCTAAAAGGAGGCAAGTTGATGTCTATTTTGCAATGTATCCTGTGGCCATGTCTTTTCCAACCACCAAAGTGAGCTTATCATACATCTCAATTTTCTTGCTCAAATACTTCTCATGGGTAGGATGTGCCTATAAAAAATCACAAAAACACAAGTATGTAAATAAGTGGATTCGCCAGTTATGATTATGGTAATTCTTACAATCTATTCATCATCTATCTATGTCTTGGTTTTTTTATATGTAAAGAGCATATGATGCATAAGCAAGCAAAATTACTATAGTCTCAAATTCCTACATATTTCAACATGTTGCATGCATAATAAACCTCTTGAATTAATGAACTTCTAATTGCTTGAATATAACAACCTGTAGCATACTAAGGTATATAAAGCGGCAAAAGAACGCTTCAAGTGCCATAATTTGGCACAACAGACACTTAAGTGCCATAACTTTCGAAAGGTACACTTAAATGCCACATTCGAAGAAAATTTGATCACTTAAGTGTCACTCCAGCCAAAACGCTAACGTGGCATTTTCCGATGAAGCGAGCCTAAAACGCGCCGTTTTGCATGTTGATGTGGCCAAAATAATGCAAAAACGACGTCGTTTTGGGCTGACATGATAAAAAAATAATATAAAAATTAATTTAAAATTATATTTAGTTAAAATATTAAAAAATAATAATTTTAAAATTAAAAAAATAGAAAAATTAAAAAAATTAAAGGGGGAGCGATGGCTTAGGGCTCGGCCTTACCCCGCCGTTGCCTCCACGTCATTGCTAGGAAGGGCCGGCGATTGAGGGGGGAGGGTCGGCCGAGGTTGTCGAGCCCTGGCTAGGGGTTGGCGACCCCGACCGACCGGCGGCGACCGACCGACGGCGAGGGCTGCAGCCCTCGCCCAATTTTAGGGGAGGGGCGGCCCTTGGCCCGGTCGAACGAGGGCCCTAGAAATGTGGAGAGTGGCAAGGGGTCACAGCCCTCGCTAGATCGGGCGAGGGCGCAGCCCTCGCCCCAATTTGGGGGGAGGCTCACGAGCCTTCACCGCGGGTCGATCGGCGACCCCAACCGACCCTCCTCTCGTCGCCGGCCCTTCCGGCAACGGCGGTGGCTAAGCCCTCAGCCATCACCCCCCTTTTCTTTTCTTTTTTTTTAATTTTTTTAATTTTAAAATTATTTTTTAAATATTTTAACTAAATTTAAATTTAATTTAATTTAATTAATTTTTATATTATTATTTTATCACGTCAACTCAAAACAACGTCGCTTTTACATTATTTGGCCACGTCGGCATGCAAAATAAGCGTCGTTTTTTGGCTCACTTCGCTGGAAAAATGTAACGTATGTAATTTGGCTAGATTTTGGCCAAATTGACACTCAAGTGATTCATTTTACTCCGATTTTGGCACTTAAGTGTACATTTTGTAAGTTATGGCACTTAAGTGTCCATTTCTGCTAAGTTATGGCACTCCGGGGTCCGCATGTCTACATAAACTTAACCCACAATTTTTGGATGTCAAGTGCTAAGAGTATTAAATTATATTAAAATCTAAAAAACATATTATCGTTATTTCTTCATCATACCTTGATCATCTTCAAGTTATGGTCCCACTGAAATCCACTCTTAACTCGCAATTTTTGAATGGTAGCCCAATTGTTTTTAATAGTTCTAAGATAATTGTCCACATGATCACACTCACATTCAGTCCCAAATTTCTCATTTATAGCTTGAGCAACTCGAACAAAGAAAGGTGGTTTAAAGTTGGCTAAAGGTTTGTTCCCTTTGGAAGCCTTATCAACTAGTATCTCTAAAAACATGCACTTCATAGATCTTGACCATCTAAAATGCTTAGTCTTCCCTTCTCTTGTCTTGCCCATTGTTACATTATTGGACACATCCCACACAAGAAATTATGAAAATCAAAGAATAACACAAAAATGGATGTCATTTGATTATTGAGACAAGGAAACATCACAATAATATAGCGTAGTAAATCAAGTTCACATTCACAAGAACTCCAATCACAAGATATTCACTTCACATCAAAAGAATCGAGACAACTTCGAGAAGATACAAATACTAAA
This sequence comes from Eucalyptus lansdowneana, assembly GCA_017140395.1. Classification (NCBI taxonomy): domain Eukaryota; kingdom Viridiplantae; phylum Streptophyta; class Magnoliopsida; order Myrtales; family Myrtaceae; genus Eucalyptus; species Eucalyptus lansdowneana. The sequence goes on along the minus strand of CM029484.1, from coordinate 4,168,843 downwards.
CATTTATTATATACCTACTATAGTCATCCCACATTAAATGTACGATACTATCTCTTTTTGCTGCCCATGTGTTTTCCTCCCTCTCCTCTCTTTGTGTTTGTTGATGTCTTCTTTCTTGACTTTGAGATTCGACCTCTACATTTAGTTATTGCATAAAGAGATTATAAGAGTCAACACCCATAATAAAGTTATGTACAATACAACATGCTAAGACCTCATCAACTTAAGTATCAAAAGACCAAAAGGGTTCGGCTTCCAATACATGAAAACACCTTTTTAGGACCTCGAATGCCCTTTCCACTATAGTTCGTAAAGATGAATGACGATAATTGACCAACTCTTTCTCGTTCTCAAGTGAGCAGTCACTAAACTCTCTCTTGTGATATCGAACTCCACAATATGAAGAAATTATTCTCGGTTGGATACCGTATATGGCATCGCAAGATAGTACTTACTTACTAATTTTATGTAAAGTTTCAACAACACGTTTTAGGATAATGGGGTATAAATTTTATAGAAAATATGGAATAGTCTATACCTTTAAGAATTTTCATTCCTCAAGGCCTTGAAAGTGCATTTGTAAGAATACAAGAGTCATATGCCGTGCCTTTCCAACCGGCCAACACATAAATGAATTTTAAATCAAAAGTAACAGCTAGAAGAACATTTTGCATTGTTTTTGTTTTTCGACCACGAGATTTTCCTTAAATTTCAGGGGGAACCGATGCACAAACATTAGTACCTTCAAGAGCTCCAATAAAATCCTAATATACTCAGTAAGAAAGTAAATGTAACAACATACTGTTAAAATGAAGTTTGTGACATTCGTCATATTACATACCTTAAAGTACGGATAAAATATTCTATTTTTGGATATTGTCGAGGGCGTAATGCCATCCGGTGGTCTTATAACATGCTTGTATAATTTTAGAATTGCTTGTAAGACAATTCTAAAGTATCGATGAATGGTTTCAATAGACCTATTGAACCTCGACCCTATTACTCTCAACCTCACATTATACCCTAAAATAAGGCAAAAGACTAGCAATTGCTCTTTGATTGACATATTTACCATTTCGTGCAACAAATTATTTGACCCAAGAACTCTACATAATTCAAAGAAAACTTGTGATCTCATGTGTATTTGATTGACACAATTAGTATCTCCCTAATGTAAAATGCGATTGATGAATAACTCCCTCTCAAAATCTCTTTTCCCCCATGGAACTCTAGTTATCTTACTATTAAAAACTTCATCTTCCATTACTAACATACCAACTGCCATTATTGACCCATTTGTACCCATTATTGCTCCATTAACATCATTATTTTCCATCTACAAGCAATAATAAGAATATTCACTTGAGCCAGTCAAGACAGATGTTTTATCTCAAAGGCAAACCCAATAGCAAACATTCAAAAACGAAGAAGAAGAAGAAGAAGAAGAAGAAGAAGAAGAAGAAGAAGAAATCGCTAAAAGGATCGAGAAGGCTAGTGCAGCAACATCACATGTGCACGATGATGGATTTTAGACAACAAGGCTTATAAATGATTTCGACGAGGTATTGCAATAAGTTATAATCAATTATTTTCTTTACCTCTTGACATTTTAACAAACAAAAGAAAATTAAACAACTTCGCAAAAGAGATTTAGCTTTAAGGAAGGTAAAAACAGAATTGCAATTTCAGCAAGACCATAATCAACTCTTGAAGGAACGTGTAAACCAATCACTCTATCTAACAAGTTACAATATGTTACACATAAAAGCACGTATCTCAAGATAAGAACCCTAACTAGTGATAAAATTGACTCGTCAAACCAGGAAACACCAACTGAGTTTACTCATCTCAATAGATTGCCTTTGATATGTGTTTTCATAAAAGAACATCACTAACAATTTCAAGCAAATCAACAAAAAATCAGATAAAAAGGTCAAACGCCTAAACATATTACCTTATATCCCTCACGGTAAGGTAAAAATCTCCAATTGACCTTGTGATAAATGGAATCTCTAGGATCTGATTTCCAAAATTTTGCTTGATGAAGATGAATGGTGTTAAGAAATATTGTGAGTAATAAGGGTAAAATAGTAACTTAGTTATGAGTGGGGTTAAGGACATATGAGCGTATATATATTTGTAACCCTATTTTATTTTGATTATTAGAAAACAATTATCTCTTCACATGGTATCAAAGCCGCACTTTAAAAAAATAAAAACCCTAGTAGCCAGATTACCGGAGACCACTACTTCATCATCGGAAAAAGCCGTGCCTCTTGCCGGCGACACTGATCCATCACCGGAAAAGGCCGCATCTCCAACCAACGAACCACGAACTCCTTGATTAACGCTTCTTGATCCATGTTCTGGTGATCATCCTCTCTCCTTCTGGTTCTATGCTTTAGAGACGGTACCCTCAATTATAACCGTTCGAATCCCACGTGCAGCGACCCATGACGTCGACCCCAGCTGTCATCATTTGAGTCCCACCTTGGGAACGCATTGACCAGCAGCCTAAGCCACACTAGACTTCATCGAGCACACTTCCTCGACCCTCTAGAACCTCTGTTGACAGTCCCAACATTATAGATCAATCGTGCTCAACCCCATCGTAATCATCAAGATTTCCTAGCTAGCCTTGTGACACTAGTGAAATTTCCAACCTTGACGTCCCAGATCTGGCGTGAACTCTCTTTCTTTTTGAGAAGGAATCCCAATTAAATGGTGGGGAAGATCCAAGGCAACCATCTGGCGTCGACAGTAGGGTGAAGTTTTGCATATGTTGGATTCCTTTGTCTTCATTGTGATTTCATTCTGGCATGACTTCTGAAATTGAGGAACTTGAACAGTGGTGAGTTACTTTGTCACTTAATTATTAATGTTAAAGTGGTTCTTTCAACTTTGGTGACCCAAACATGAATATGGACATTCTAAATGCACTAACCTAAAGGTTACACATTGAGCTTGGAATTTTTGTCGTTCTCTACGGGTGGGGCTTGTGCATGGTGATCATTATAGTTATGCATCTTAGCAGACCTCAAATGGTAGGCTTCTAAATTTGGAGTTTTTAGCACCTTTTAGTTTTTTGCGGATTGGTATTTCATTTGATCGCGAGTTGTCACATCTGAAGTACTAGGCCACCTTATAAAGGAAGCTGGAAAGGCTTACATTCATATTGTGATCATACCAAAATCTCAACTTTGGTGTCGACTGTGGGGTGTTGGAAAGGCTTCTAGAAATAGCAAATGATGGGATATTTTTTTGTGGTGGACAGTAACCTACTTTATTATTTGTACTACACAAAATTTTAGAAGTGGCTATTACAAAGGATAGAGTTGTTGTTTCGCACTTGAAAGTGATGTTGCATTGAATCAATGGAGATATTGAGAATAAGGCTGCATTTGTTTTTATTTCTTTTTTCTGTTTCTAAACACTTTTTCTATTTATATGTTCCTAGGAACAAAAAGGCGAGAAACAAGAAACAAAAAAAAGTTGTTTCTTGTTTCTGGAACAAAATTTAGAAACACTTTCCATTTTATTCTCTCTTTTTTCTTCTTATTTTTTCTTTCTTTTTTCTTTGGCCGGTCACCGGCCTCGACTAGGGCCGCGGCCCGGCCATCGAGGCCGCCGACCTCACCGAGCGCCGCGCCGGCCCCGAGGCCGAGCGGCGTCGCCGTCCCCTAGCGAAGCTCGGCCTTGCCTTGGCTAGGCAAGCTCGAGCTTCCCTAGCCAAGGCGAGGCTGACCTCGTGCCGAGCTGGGCAAGCTTGATCTCACCCGGATCCGGCGAGGCCGAGCTCGCCCAACGGCTAGCGACGCCGAGCCTCGCCGATCGCCGGGCGAGCTCGGCCTCGCCGGGGCCGTGAGCCTCGCCAGGTTGGGCGAGGCCGTCGGCCAAAAGAAGAAAAAAAGGAAAAATAAATAAGAAAATAAAAAATAAAAATAAAAGAAATAAAAAAATTATATAAATTTACCAAACGTGTTTTGTTTTATTTTTATTCTCGGATGAAGTTTACTAAATGCGTTTTTGTTCAAAAATTGTTCTCAGGAATAGAAACACTTTTTTCTATTTCTGTTTCCTAAAACAATTTTTAAACATAAATGTTACCAAATGCACCTTGAGTATACTTGATGCTTTGGTGATTCGTATGGTGATTCGAGTGAGGCCTGTATGTTCTTTTTTTTTTTTTTTTTTTTTTTTTGTGTATTTGACTAAATTATTGGAATTAAGTATTGGCAACTGTGAAGTTCATTTATTGGGCTCAATCACTATTCATTAATGGAGACTAATGGATCGACTTATGGATCTCCTTTTGGTCATTTTCAATTAACATCTGTCAAGTTAGATGGAACTAATTATCCATCCTGGTCTAAAGTGGTCGAGGTCTATTTTACTGCCACTAGACAATTGGACTATCTCACATCTACAATACCGTCTGACAAGAGTAAAGCTACTGATTGGATTGCAGGAGATGCGATGATTCGAATCCTCTTGTGGAATAGCATGGACACTAAGGTCAGTCCTCACTTTATTCAATGTGACTCCGCTAAAGCAGTTTGGGATAAGTGCGCATTACTCTATTCGGGGCAAAATAATATGATGCAAGTATGTGACACATGGGAAAAGTTATTTGATATTTAGCATGGAGATCAATCTTTGTCTGATCATTATGCTTGATTTACCACTCTCTGCCAATGATTGGATAGTTATCTTTCTGCCTCGAATGATCCAAATGTTTTGGCTAAACACCAAGAGGATTTGAGGGTAATATTATATCTCAAGTCATTGGGGCTTGAGTATTCATCTCTTTGTCGGCATATTACATCCCAGAGTTCTCTTCCTACAGTAGATGAAGTCTTCTCCCAAGCTCTCCATTCTACAAGTCCTGAGAAGAGTTCTCCCATGCCGGCAGTAGAGATTAGTGCTATGCTTTCCCATGGTTCTAGTGGGCGTGGAGGTCAAGGTCACGGTTATCGAGGTCATGGACGCAGTGGAAGTCGTGGAGGCCGTGAAGGGGGATTGAGACTTATGGTACCATTAATTCTGGAAATAGTCGTGGTTCCCTCTATTACCATCATTGTCAAAGAGCTGGACATACAAAAGCTTATTGCTATACACTTCACCCAAAACTCAAACCACCTCTTGCTGCATATGCAAAGGTTGAGGATTCTCTTGGTCCTCCCTCAATGGCTTCACCAAGTTCAACTCAAGTTCTGAAGACAGGTGATTTAGTTACATTAACTTCTGAAGACAGGTGATTTAGTTACATTAGGTTCACTCCCGACAAGTGATAGGATCTTCAGCTCCTACTGCAACTCTGGCACAAACCTCTAAAGGTAGTTCATCGTGTTTGTTGTCTACATCGTCTGATTCTTGGGTTATAGACTTTGGAGCTACCAATCACATGACTGGTAACTCTAACCTATTGTCTTCTTTTCACTCTACATCTCCTTCATTATCGAATTCAGTTACATTAGCAAATGGTTTACGGTCTCAAGTTACTGGTATGGGAGTTGCTCCTTTGACCCCCTTTCTTTCTTTGTCATCTGTCCTTCACCTATCAAAATCTCCTTATAATTTGATTTTTGTTAGCTCGTTAACCGAAGAACTAAATTGTTCTGTGACCTTTTCCTCTTCCCATTGTGTTTTTCAATATCTAAGGATTGGACAAATGATTGGTGGGGGACATGAATCAAATGGCTTGTACTACCTTGATAAGAAGGTGTTAGCTGCCGCAGCTGTGAAACAGACATCCACTGATGTATATCGGATACATTGTTGTGCTAGTCATCCACCATCAAATCTATTTCGACGTCTATTTCTTGAGTCTAAGTCTGTGAGTTCCTTTTAGTGTGAAGCTTGTCAGTTTGGTAAATATTATAGAGCTTCTTGTCCTTCATGTATTCAGAATCATGTGTCTAGTCCATTTGAGTTGGTTCACTCAGATGTAAGGGGTCCATATCGTGTGTCTAATGTCTCTGGATTCAGATATTGTGTTACATTCATGGATGATTTTTCCCGAATGACTTGGTTACTTTTAATAAAAGATCGTACATAGATTTTTTGTTATTTTCAATTGTTCTATTTCGAAGTGTTGAATCAATATAATATCTCTGTTAAACATTTATGGTCGATAATGCTAGAGAGTACCTTGCTACAACTTCTCGGATTTCCAACCCTTTCTGAAATCTCATGGTATTATTCATCAAATGTCCTGCTCATATACTCCACAACAAAATGGCATAGCTGAACGTAAAAATCACCATCTTCTTGATGTCGCCCACTGCCTCATGTTTCATATGCATCTACCTAAACATTTTTGGGGCCATGTTGTTCTTACGGCATGTTATTTAATCAATAGGCTTCCAACTTCTATTCTTCAAAGGAAGACACCATTTTCAATTTTACATCTAAATTGTCCTCTCTTTTCCTTACCTCTTCGAGTTTTTGGGTGTGTTTGTTTTGTTCATAGTCTTACTCCAGGTCTTGATAAATTGGATTCTCATGCTAAAAATGTGTTTTTTGTGGGACACTCTCGAACTCAGAAGGGATACAAATGTTATAGTCCAACTTGTTGTCGTATGTTCATGTCTACAGATGTGTAGTTCTTTGAAGATCAGTCATATTTTTCTTCTCAAAATGTTCCACATACACATGGTGATAGTGATGATTGTGTACTACCAATGCTTCCACTGCCTTCCATCACTCTAGCTACCTTTAGAAAATTTCAGTTTGCTAACCGCACCTATCATTGACAAAGTATAGTTCCAACTATGACAGTATAGCCTTCATCAGCACCTGATTCATCTATTCCCCTATCAGTTGCAGTGCCAGCCTCTAATCCCGATCCGCCCATTGCTTCTCGAAAAGGTACACGTTCTTGTGTTGGTCATCCTGTTGATAGTTATTCTAATCTTTCTGATTGTGTTAGTACGCATCATCCTATTTCAAATGTCTTGTTCTATGATCGTTTATCTCCTACCTTCTCTGCCTTTGTCTCGTCATTGTCTTCTATTTCTGTGCATAACAGTGTTGCTGAAGTTCTTGCTCATTCGGGTTGGCGTCATGCCATGGAAGATGAAATGCAGGCACTAATTCAGAACAAAACCTTGGCAGCTTACTTCATTATCTACTGATAAGCAACCTTTTTGGTTGTCGTTGGGTTTTCACTGTTAAAGTTCACTCGGATGGTACTCTTGATCGATTGAAGGCACGATTAATTGTGAAGGGGTATACTCAAACTTATGGTGTTGACTATAATGACACCTTCTCTCCCGTGGCCAAAATCCCCCCTATATATGTCTTCATTTCATTAGCTATGCAATTTGGCTGGATCCTTCATCAATTGGATGTAAACAAAATCCTTTTTACATGGTGATCTAGTTAGGAGGTCTACATGGAGCAACCACTTGGGTTTATTGCTCAAGGGGAGAATGTGGTATGTCATTTATAAAAAGCCTTGTATGGACTTAAACAATCTCATCATGCTTGATTTGGTAGATTTAGTGATGTGGTCATCAAATTTGGATTAAAATGGTGTCAAGTAGATCATTTAGTTTTTAGCTCTATGTCTTCGACTGGTTGTATCCTTCTAGTTGTATATGTGGATGATATCATTATTACCGACAGTGATTCAGGTGGTATTCGAAAACTTAAGCAATTTATGCATAAAGAATTCAGCACTAAAGATTTAGGACATCTTCGATACTTTCTTGGTATTAAAGTATCATATTTACATGTTGGTATCAATTTATCGCAACAAAAGTATGTACTAGACATCCTTGGCGAGGTTGGATTTCTTGGAGTAAAGCCAGTCGATACCCCTATGGATCCCAATATGAAACTTGATGCAGATCATGGAGAATTACTATATGATCCAGCAAAGCATCGAAGATTAGTTGGTAAGTTAAAATATCTTACTATTACAAGACCTGATATATCCTTCGCGGTTAGTGTAGTAAGTTAGTTCATGAGTTCTCCTCGTACCACTCATTAGGATGTTGTACTTCGGATTGTCAAATATTCGAAGGGAGCGCCAGGTAAAGGACTATAGTTCAAGAATTATGGCCATCTAAACATTGCAGGCTTTTTTGATGCCAACTAGGCTAGATGTCCTGTGTATAGGAGATATACTTCAGGTTATTGTGTGTTTCTTAGGGGTAATTTAGTTGCATGGAAAAGCGAGAAACGACATGTAGTTTCCCGATCAAGTTGCTGAAGCTGAATATCGTGCTATGGCACATGTGACAAGTGAATTACTGTGGTTAAGAATGTTACTATCAGAGATTGGAATGTCACCGTCAAATCCATCAGTGTTGTATGTGATAATCAATCCACTATTCATATTGCATCTAATCCAGTCTTCCACGAGTGAACTAAGCACATTAAGGTTGATTGTCATTTTGTGCGAGAAAAAGTTCGGAAATGTGACATTATTCTTCAACACACAAAGTCGGAGAATCAACTTGCAAACATTTTTACGAAATCTCTATGGGGGAATAAAGTGAGCATCTTATATAACAAGTTGGGATTATTTGATATCTATATCCCAACTTGAGGGGGGGTGTTGATAAATGAGGTTGGGACACCTGGAGTACCATAACTTGGCATAGATTGACACTTAAGTGCCATAACTTTAAAATGGTACACTTAAGTGCAAATATCGGAGTAAAATGGGACACTTGAGTGCCACTCCTGCGAAAATCCGGCCAAATGGCTGACGTGGCCATTTTCTGGCGAGTTTGGTCCAAAACGGCGTTGTTTTACACACCGACATGGCGGAGAATATGCAAAAATGACACCGTTTCGTGTCTACGTGTAAATAATAATATAAAAATTAATTAAATTATATTTATAATTAATTTTATTTAAAATATTCAAAAAATTAAAAAATTAAGAAAATTTTAAAAAATTAAGAAATTTAAAAAAAAAAGGGGGGTCGACGGGGCGGCTGAGGGCTGAGCCCTCGCCGCGCCGCCCCCCGCCGTCGCCGGAAAGGCTGGTGACGGAGGGGGGAGGGTCAGCCGGGGTCCTCAGCCGCCCTTAGGTTTGTAACCCTATTTTATTTTTACTATTAGAAAACAATTATCTCTTGGAAACAAAAATTAAACAACTATAACACAGAGAATCAACATCAACTCAATGATGTAAAGCATTAATCAATTTTTTTGAGATTATTCTCAAACCGAAGAGGAGAGAGAACTTGGAACTATGTTGAGCATCATTGAAATAGAGCTAGACTTTCAAGAATGAAGAAGAAGAGCTAGACCTTCAATGGCGAAGAAGATGAGTGTTGATGAAGAAGAATTGAAGAAGAAGGGTGAGTGAAAGAGCAAGGGAAGAGCAAAGGCGTACCTCAAAAAAGCGAGAGAACCCGGAACTCGTTGAGCATCGTTAGAGAAGAGCCAAACCTTCAAGGATGAAGAAGAAGATTTGGACTTTCAATGGCAAAGAAGATGAGCGTCCGTGAAGAAGAACAAAAAAAATAAAAATAAAAACAAGCGAAAGAGTGAAGGGAGAGCAAACGGCATACCTTAGAAAAAGCAAGAGAGTTTGAAGAGGAAAAGTGAAAGGTTAAAGAGAATAAGATAAAAAGGGAAAGTGTTTTCACCTTCTCACGCAAAGGAATTCACTTTCCTCAAATAATACATAATATTTGTGTTGATTGGAAAGTATTTTCCGTTGACCAAATCTTTTTTGGAGAACCAAACTGTTGAAAATTTGGAAAACAGTTTTTGGTAAAATGCTTTTAGTAAAACAAACACACCCTAAGTGTATATTTGGCTCAACTTTCCCAATGAGCTTTCAACCCTTAAAGCCCCTTGCATAAATGTTGGATCTTTAGCAAGCATTTAAAAGTAGTTTTTCGGCCAAATACTGGACTTGGAAATGTTGAAAATCTAATGTTATTTCTACTTAGCCTTATGAAGTAGCATTTGTGGAATACCAAAACTAAAATTAAAATAATTTCTTCCTTCTAAAATTACTCTCACCAATTCTTTAATTTTTCACTTTTGCCATTTTGTGTAACTATTCATCTTTTTCATGTGACGGCGGCTAGCGAAATGTCGACAAGGCCAGATCTAGCTAGCAAGGGTCACCCAACCCAGGTGACCTCTATTGGAGGTTGCATGACCTCGAGTGACCGTTGCCTAATTCTCATGACCTCTAGCAACCTTTGCCTGAGGTCACATGACACTCAAGCAAGGGCAGCCTGAGGTGGCGAGACTTATGCAGTGGTCACCTAGGTCGTATGACCTCAAGCAGTCTTCATCTGGGGTCTCTCATGGCCTTAGCAACCATTGCTTGGGTTGTGCGACACCTACGTCACCCCAGTTCATGCAACCTCAAGCAATCCTCATTTGGGTCACGCGACCTTTGTCGAGTAACCTCAGTCGATGGCCACCAGCACTAGATTTGGCTCGCTAATGGCCGTAGCCCTTCGGCAACTCCAAGGAAAGGCTTATGTTCTTTTTTAATAAAAAATATGAAAATAAAAACCAAAGTCAATTACAAAAGTTTTTTTGCCCAACACCATTTTAACTCAAAGCCCATTTGCAAAGAGTTTGTACCAAATACAATTTGCACTCCCCCAAAGGGCTTTGGCTTTTCAATATTTGCATTCTCTTAAAGCCTATTTGCAAAGCTGAACCAAATGCACCTTAAGGGCTTTTAGCCCAAAGCAGATTTGAAGGTCCTTTGGGAAATAACATTTTTGAAGTGCAAGTCTTTACCCCCATCAAAATTGTTCATTCACTGTTCATATTCTTCATGGTTTGCATGAAGAAATCGAACGGAGGCCGATAGTGGTCGTGCGTGTCGGCGACCGCCGTCGAAGGAGTTGCTTGACGCCATGACCACTGCTTAAGGTCACGCGACCTCATGCATTGCATGGGTTCCCGCAACCTAATTGTCGACCTTGGCATCGCTCACTTGAGTCACACGACTTAGGCAACACCTAAGATCACGTGATCTCTAACGAGGCTGTTTGGTGGCCAACCGATGGCTGTTTTGGCCGTCAATGGCTAATGTGACATCCTCACTTCCAGGTTATTGTTGCGACGTCTCAAGCTTGTAGTCGCCCCATTTCTTTGATCTTGTTATTATGCACATGCAGATTCACATACTTAAAAACTTTTCCCCTAGATAAACAACATCTGGAAGACAGGATATTCTCATACAAACACACTACTTTTGTATATATATTCTAGCAATACATTACATGTGCTTCTTTGGCTACTTTATTTTTTACATAATAGCAAAAGGTCGGGGTGTCCTAGTAGTCTCCAAAATTAGGAATCCCTCCACTACTAGCCCATATTAGGGACTAGTTTCTCATCTTATTGAACGATGCTTTGTCATTTGATCCAGTTGGCCCATTGAACCCATGAAAGGGGCTGACAAGAACCATACATACCAAGCTATATAATGGTAAGGGACCAACTCATGTAGCCCTTCCTTGACCCATACAGTAGTAGTGCATCTACGATAAGTGTATGTAGTTTCCTCCTTTGCGTCCACTATTTCGGTGACTGACATCTCCAAGTTCACGAGCATACGAAAATGTTCGGGTAATGGGTTAGTCATACTTCCAAACTTGAAAAAGTATAAGAAGTGAGTTTTGGGAACTCAGTAAGTAAAATTCTTAATTCTCTATTAGGAAAGTATCTCGTCATCAAAGCCTAGCAAATACAACACTTGTAAATAAGATCAATGGCGGATCACGAGCAAATTACTTGCCATACCTTAACTAAGTACATGATGTCAATGTAAAACTACCCTCGGCTTAATAATGAACACATCAACATATCATACTTATGCATAACTGGCATTTATGCAAATTCATTTACCACTGTCCTGGCTCAACCATGCCCTCCGGCTCAATCAAGGCATCTAGTTTCTTGCTAGGCATCTTAACTCAATTAACGCATCCTAGGGCTAGCTTACCGAAGGCATCGGGGCTCAAACCCAAGCATCTTGGCTCAATCAAGACATTCCGTTCAATGAATGAGACATCGCTGCTCATTCTATATGGTGACAAGCATGATTCTCTTTAAGTGCACACGAGTGCATCATACAAACAGGTCTTATCTTTTCCTTTCGTTGACTCATACATAGCCTGAAGGTGCGTTCATTCATACATGTATGTCATGAAATGTTATATTGTATTATACAACATGTCGGGAATGATCCTTGATCTGTGACTTGAATCGAACACTTAACATCGATTCCCACACTAAACAAGGCTTGAAACCAACACACCTCGATGCCGATCCAAAACCTTGAGGCTTGGGCAAACCCTTCCTTGTGAAGATTCTAAGCTCGATGGACCTTGACTTTGACCTGGCGTGAACATACTTCAAGCACCTTAAGACACTATTCCATATCATGCCATGAATTACCCTTGGTTTGTGACTTGATTCAATTGCCTAGCATAGAGTCCCTACACTAATCAAGACATAGAATCGGCACGCTTCAATGTTGATCTAGGGCTTTATGGCTTGGGCAACCTTGCCTCGCATTGAAATCAACCCGAGCAAACCTCGATCTTATTTCGAGCATGAACAAGTTAAGCACACATTCAAGGACAAACATGCACAAACCATAAAAAAGATTTTACATCCTACCCATAGCTTGAATGGATGAGCACCTAACTAGACTCACCGAAGTCTACCGCCTTGGAGGATAATTATGGATCTTACTTACTTGGATGGATCTCAAGAAAGCTAGAGCGAGCGACTTGATGAGGGGCGATGGTACAAGGTTGAGAGAAAGGGAAGAGTAGCATGCAAAGGGCAAGAAAACTCAAAAGGTGGGAATGAATGAAGGGCTCTTCTTATTTATAGGCATCATCCTCATCATTACTTATCTAAATGGGCCTAATCACCTTTCTTGGAGTGGCATAGCTACAAAGTCGATGTGGCAAGTTTGAGTTGCAAGGTGGCACACATATTTGGAAAGGTGACACACCTAAGCTTATGAAGTGGCAATCTAATAGCCTAATGAAATGATTGGAGGCATGGTTTGTCTCCCTTTTATTGGTCCACATAAGCTCTTGATTTGTTCTTGGAGAACAAATCTGTCACGCCCCGATCCTCCGAGCGCGCGCACATCCCACTCTGGTCGATACAAATGCGACTTCCCAGGACACGTCGCCGACCCATTAAATTTTATTATGCATGCGGAAGCGAAACAAATCCCCTGACAACATTTAACTTGGGATAGAAAAGCAGGCAATCAATCACAACCAAACAAGCTTTCTTATAAACACATAGGTTTATATATAACACTGGATTGACTATAAAATAGACCGGCTCAACAAAAAGGGAACTGTCCTATGACCAACTTGTCAGACACGTTCACCAATTCTTCAGCCTCCACCTTCCGAACTCCAGGACTTCCGGTCCTCCACGACCGTCATCTAGGGACCTGAAATATTATCCCACAACCGGGATGAGACTACGTCTCAGCGAGTCCTACCCTCTAAAACTCAATTAGGAAGAAAATACGCCTCAGGGCGCTCTAGCCACACAAATAGGATAGAGGACTTACCTCTCCTCAGTCCCTTTCCTGCACGTCAGTACAATTCATATTCAAGCAATGCTCGTACAAGCTGAAACTACCGACACTTATATCGGTCTATCAATTCAATCAATCCAATAATAACCAACGGTTCAATTCAATCATATTATCTATCTTTCCATACCGTCTACCAAACCAGTCATTAATACGACATATGCTTTCCAAAGCTGTAGCTGATAGATAATATAATAGCTCACCAGAAGCTGCCGCAATATTAATATAGTATACTATAGCTCACCAGAAGCTGCCGCAATATTCAATATAGTATACTATAGCTCACCAGAAGCTGCCGCAATATTCATATAGTATACTATAGCTCACCAGAAGCTGCCGCAATATTCATATAGTATACTATAGCTCACCAGAAGCTGCCGCAATATTCATATAGTATACTATAGCTCACATGGAAAATTAAGCGCAATATTCATATAGTATACTATAGCTCACGAAAGGCCTGTAATATATATGTATATCATAATTGCTCGCCTAAGCGGATACATATATATAAACCAATGCTTGCCAAAGCTGATATTTCAATAATAAACCAACTCATATCTCAATTCAATCAATCAATCAATTCAATCGATTCAAACTGGTCATACAAACCAATTACGGTGCTAAAAGCCAACACCGGGTATTTTCAAGTTAAATACCAAAACTTCTCCAATTTCACTTAATTCCACATTTTTGGAATTATTAACCACAATCATCATTTTCACTCAATTTCGCAATTTAACATATAATTAGCACAAACCGATCACGACTTTGCGATCAGCGCGAAATTCTAACAACCTAGGCCATCCCTAAGCATAATTTTCGAAATTATTAAATAATTAAATTTAATTCCGAAAATTAAATAATTAAATATTATATTATAATAATATAATTTAATAAAATAATATTTATAAATTCGAAATAATTAATTAATTAAAAATAATTAATTAGGGCTTAAACAAGATTACACTAATTTAATCATACAATTAGCCCTAATTAAACATCCATTAAGCTAATCATACAACTAATCTAATTTACATTAAAATAATCTAATCTAATCACCAAAACCTAATTAGACTAATCTAAACACCCCTTAAGCGTCATTAACTCACTAAGCAAGAATTAGAGGATAAACTCACGGTTTTGCGCGCCGGTGAGTTCACGGCGACCACGACACCAAGGCGGTCGATAAACCCCAAAGCGGCGACACCAACGGAGGCCGGGAAGACACTGAAAACGGGCCTCGAAGACCTCACAGCTTTCTGGTTTTCTGCTTCTGATCTGGGCTGAACTGCAGAGAAGAAACCAGCAACTTCAACGGCGAAAACGGGCCGATCGGAGCTCCGGCAAGCGGGTGGTTGGCAACCAGCGGCTCCCGGGGGTCAAGGGAATCTTTCTGGTGGTTGGGACGGGCAAAGGAATGGTCGGAATGGGGCGAAACAGCAAGAAAACCCGAAACAGGCGGAACCAGGCGAGTCCAGACGGTCCGGCGAGCGTCAGCTTCTCTCAGGATTTCGGGACGACCGGAGAATCGTTCCGGCAAGCGGCGAGGTGCTCCGGTACGGGCTGGATGTCCTCGTCACGGAAGTGGGTGGAGCGTTCGCTGATTCATCCGGGAAGTCTACTTTTAACTCGAATCTTTGGCGAAAGATCAGCTGGAGCAGAAACTGGAACGAGGAGAAAACAGGGGAGGAAAACGGCCGACGATGGCCTTCCGGGCGTGCGACGATGGAGGGGCTGGTGCTGCTCGGTTCCTCTGGTTTTTGCTGAGCTTCTCTCCTTCAACAATAATGGAGAAAACCTTAGAGAAGAAGTTGCTTAAGAGTGGGGGTCTCCTTGGGCTCTCTAGAGCTCAACACTTGCCATTCTCTCATTGGCTTTGCCCCCACCATGACATCACATGACCTCAGCCACTCTCTCTCCTCAAGCTTCCTCCACAACCTTGCCAATAGGTGCAAAATAGATCTCCCCCATGGCATACGAATTTGTTACATTTCCCTCTCAATCTCAATCAATTTCATCCAATTCTCAACCAAACACATCCAATTGAAGCCCAATTAAATCCATCAAGGTATCCTCGTCCGTCTCATGACTTTTTCCCATCAAATGATCCAACTTGCATCCCGAAAATTCAATCAAAAACGACCCTCTGACAATTCCGAACAAAAACGGCCTTACTTTGCTTTTCTCGCCAAAAATCTCGGTTTGTAGAAAAATCTTTCGAGGATGAGTCGACATTCCTAAAATGAATTGTGACTTGACAGAACTTCCAATTTCGTAATCGGGTTCAATTTCACGGTTAAATTCAACTGGCGCGACTTTAGCGCGTCCTAATCTACCGGGTAGCTTTTAGGAATTTTTCTGTGCAATTGACCTGTGGTTGATTATTCTCAAGCCACAAAGTGCATCTTCGACACCTTGGCGACTCTCGATTGTCGTAGAAATCTCGAGGTTTCGATTACGGACACAGGGTACCCAAAACGACAGAAGAATCGGTCTAGTGCCGATCGATGAGGATATTGCGATCAGGTGGAATCACCCACACTCTAATCACATATCTCGTCGAATCGACCTATTATTGATCTCTCGGTTCGATTCTGACAGTGTCGTAATGATCCTTGTAGATTAATACGGTCGAGTAGCCGATTCATGGTCGAATTCTCAAGTCTATTGCGTTTAGATTCCTTAACGGCTTCACCTGATAGACTAGTTATCTCGTGAGTGGCCAACTCAGAGAAGAGAGCTATAGACGCAAAGATGAAATGCCCGACTTATTCAATTGAAACCAGAATTGGAAAATCGGGATGTCACAACTCTTCCCCTCTTATAAAAATTTCGTCCTCGAAATTTAAACCATTAAAATTCTTCTTCAAAATGGTGGGGTATTGTCGTCTCATCAATTCCGCTACTTCATTCTGCTTCGCACTGCTATCCAAGATCCTCGGTGCCGACGAAACATTTCCAAATTGACCAGACCAATTCTTGATTCCCAAAAAAGGCTAAGCACTTGTCCATCTTTACAAAAATGAAAGCTGCAAAAATTTTGGTTCCTTTTTTTTTTTTTTTTTTTTTTTCTTTTTATTTTTCCACAAAGCGGCTAAGCGCCGCGTCGGGATTCGAACTCCCGACTTCGGACCTGCGGCTTCATCCCGGATACCACTCGGCTAGAGGCGCCGACGGTGTCCCAAACCGCTTTCTTTTTCCATTTAAAGCCAAAATCCTTCTTTGAACCCAAATTTCGATGGATTCCGATTTAAATGCTGCTTCATCTTCATTTCCTTAACCAAACACGATGTCCCTTTCATAGGCGACATTTAAGGAAAAATATATTTCCCTTACTTGAAATTCCAAGGTCTGCGATACTAATCTGCGAAGCTAAACTGGCGATTCTGAGCGGTCTCAAATCTGTCACTGATAACTGCAACTGAATCACTGATTTCTGAACCAACTCTAGACCTGCGATTTTCTGATCTCTGACCTCAACTCAACCAACTGGAGTTCTGTACACTCTGATCTGCACTGCCTCAAAGGAACCATCTGACTGATCTACTAAAACTGAGAACCTCTGGTCAAGATCTGATATAACTCTGACACTGACACTTTATGCAAACGAATTATCTGATGCACAAACACCTCTGCATGCCTAATCTAATCAAGATCCTTCCGTACAGCCACAAGGTGGGCTAATTTCATCAGTTTGTCAATTATTTCCCAAAATGAAATTATTACCACACTGACTCCTCAATAGACCTGTCACAAAAATCTATTGTGACGCGATCCCACTTCCACACGGGGATCTCGAGAGATTACAAAGGTCCTCTCGAATTGCAAAACCGTGCTTTCTCTTGCTAGCACGTCTGACACTTGCAACCTGTCAGTGACATCTGTCTTTATACCGGTCTACCAATCCTGTTAATGCAAATTCTGGCCCAACTTCGTACTGTCTGGACAACGCTGAAGCTGCTACGACGGGTTTCCAATAAGACCTCTTCTTTAATCTCTGTATCATCAGGTACACTCAATCGTCCTCAGAAATTTGAAAATTAGTTCTCCTCTTCTCGGTATCCTCTTGCAGGATCTTTTGAATCTCTAAATCTGTCCACTGAAGCGTCTGATTCTAACCCGAATATCCGGTTCAATTCTGAGGGTGGCCATAAGATTCGAAGGTGGCCTACCTCAGATTTGAAAGCCGAATTTTGAACTTTCTCAAGTAAGGTCCATACTTTAACCAACATATGCACAAATGAAGACTCTCGACTCAACGCATCAGTGACCTCTTTCATCCTTCCAAGGTAATACCAGATACCACCGTCCTAGTCCTTCAAAAGATTTGATTCACAGCGCTATCTCATATTCAATTTCTTCTGAGAGAATTAATACTTTGAGACTTTAACAATCAGCGAAGATCTGGAGTCTTTCTTCACACCAACAATATCTCTAAATCTTCAGAACGAACATTATTATTGCAAGTTCTAAGTCATGCGTCGGGTAATTCAGTTCATGAGGTCCCAACTGACAGGACGAGTATGCAACAACCTTGCCATGCTGCATTAGCATGCAACCCAATCCTCTAAACGACGCACCACTGTAGATCTCGTAACCTCCAGGACTAGACAGTATGGTTAGTACAAGTGCGGTAGTAAGCTTCTGCTTAAGCTCTTGGAAACTACGCCCACACTTGTCTGTCCACATGAACTTCTCTTCCTTCTTCAGTAGTCGAGTTAACGGCTAAGCTAAGGATGAAAACCCTTCCACAAATCTTCTGTAATACTCTGCTAAACCCAGAAAAATTCAGATCTCTGTCACTGCAGTCAATCTTGGCCAACTGATCACTACTTCAATCTTGGACGGGTCCACTGATATTCCTTCACCTGAAATCACGTGACTTAGGAACGCGACACGAATCATCCAAAACTCGCATCTGCTAAGCTCATCATAAAATTCAAGAGTCCTCAAGGTCTGAAGTATCATCCTCAAATGTCTCTCGTGCTCTTTAGCACTCTTTGAACACACCAGGATAACTTCAATGAACACGATCACAAACTGATCCAAGTATCCATTGAACACTCTGTACATCAAATCCATACAAACAGCTGAAGGGTTCGTCAAACCGAACGATAATACTATGAACTCACAATTGCCGTACCAAGTACGCAATGCTAACTTCGGTATGTCTTCCTTTCAAATCCTCAATTGATGATACCATGTCCTCAAGTCGATCTTAGAGAATATCAATACACAAACACAACAAACCATCTTTCTTCTTCACAAACAAGCTCGATGCTCCCCAAGGTGATGCACTAGAACGTAAGAATCCCTTATCTAACAATTCATGCATCTCCACCTTCAGTTCTTTCAACTCAGATAAAGCCATCCGGTAAGGAGTCTTAGAGACTGGCTCTAATTCGGTTGCTAATTCAATCACAAACTCTATTTCTCTTTCTGACAGCAACTTGGAAGTTCTTCAGGAAACACCTCAGAAAACTTCTGTACCATGGTTATGTTCTCCATACTCGGTTCCTCAACTGTCGCATCCATTATAGTTGCCATATAGATTTGGCAACCTACATCCAGAAACCAGGTCGTCTTCAGTGACGAATAACAGGGATCGAAGGTCCTTTCTGACTTTCAGTAATTCAAAACTTTCGTACACTAACTGAACCAACTGAATCATATCACTGCCACGATTCATAACAGCAGAAAGCTCATCTAGCCAAACCTTTTTATAAATGACTTCCAAGTCATATATAAGCAAACCCATCAAGTACAACTATAGTCAGAGACTCATCTTCATTTTACTTTATTACATCAACGGAAACTCCACAACTTTCACTCAAAATCCTGCTGCACTACTCTGATAATAACTCCTCAAAACATTCTTTCTTGGATCAATGCATGGTCAATCCATTCCTATTCCTTTCGCCATCCTAGTGGCGTCATGTCGACAATAGCGATGCTCGAGTCCTCTTGGACTTACACGAACGGTTCCTAGCCCAATGGCTATGCTGGCCACATTCAAAGCATGTTCCCGTTGTACTTGGTCACTGGGCTGACTCACACTTCTTTTCTCAAACTTGGCACACAATCAATGAGTCCCCTTCCTACTGTCAGGTGACAGCATGCACTCTTTCTTGCACTGAAGGCCTGCTCTACAAACCCCACGATGCGTTCTATGGCGCATTCCTTTCGATCTGTCCCATCGGCTTTCTAAGACCGTTTCTGGCCAGGTAACCCTGTTGGTTACACACAAAACAAGCACCCGTCTTACCAGGACACGGGGCTAATCCATGCCGGCTTCCGTCAGCACGACACACTCCATTCTGATCCATTGCTGACCTGACCATCCCACATTTCCAGTTAGACAGAAATGGGATGCTTTTCTCCAATCTTAGACTCCTTCCCAAACTGGTTTCCATCTCTACTGAATCTGAACCTCGACTCAGATGCAACGGCTTGCTCTCAGATCACAACTCTAGCTTGGGCCTCAACAGGCGCAGCAACAATAATAGTGACAGCACTGGCAGCATTAGTAACAGCGGTAACATCGACGGCTCGGTCCTGAGCTTACTGACCCAACAAGATTCCAAGGAACACTAGCGCCAAAACGATCACATCGAACCTCGGATCGCTCGGTGCTGCTACACTAGTACCGACCTACAGCGGTACTCTCACACACGCGCTGGTCTAAGCCAGTGCTCCACCACGACCACCTCGAGTACCGATCCCTGTCGGCATACCACCCCGAGTAATTGGTCTAAAGGTTCTCTCTAGGAGTCCTCTGCTCCTGATCACTCATCTACAGGATCTTTACAGAAACCTGTTTCTCAATTCTAATCCCAGATTAGAATTTGAGTGATCCACGCCAAACAATCTACCAAACAACTATCAGCCACATGCACCAGCATGAATTAAAAGTCATTCCTACTAACTATCCCATAAACAATCGCACCTTATCACTCCATTCACAGACCCGCTCTGATACCACTTAAACGGGGATGTCACGCCCCGATCCTCCGAGCGCGCGAACATCCCACTCTGGTCGATATAAATGCGACTTCCCAGGACACGTCGCCGACCCATTCAATTTATTTATGCATGCGGAAGCGAAACAAATCCCCTGACAACATTTAACTTGGGATAGAAAAGCAGGCAATCAATCACAACCAAACAAGCTTTCTTATAAACACATAGGTTTATATACAACATTGGATTGACTACAAAATAGACCGGCTTAACAAAAAGGGAACTGTCCTATGACCAACTTGTCAGACACGTTCGCCGGTTCTTTAGCCTCCACCTTCCGAACTCCAGGACTTCCGGTCCTCCACGACCATCATCTAGGGACCTGAAATATTATCCCACAACCGGGATGAGACTACGTCTCAGCGAGTCCTACCCTCTAAAACTCAATTAGGGAGAAAATACGCCTCAGGGCGCTCTAGCCACGCAAATAGGATAGAAGACTTACCTCTCCTCAGTCCCTTTCCTGCACGTCAGTACAATTCATATTCAAGCAATGCTCGTACAAGCTGAAACTACCGACACTTATATCGGTCTATTAATTCAATCAATCCAATAATAACCAACGGTTCAATTCAATCATATTATCTATCTTTCCATACCGTCTACCAAACCAGTCATTAATACGACATATGCTTTCCAAAAGTAGGCGATAGATAATATAATAGCTCACCGAAAGTTGCCATAATATTAATATAGTATACTATAGCTCACATATAGTTAAGCCGCAATATTCAATATAGTATACTATAGCTCACCGTAAGTTGCGCCGCAATATTCATATAGTATACTATAGCTCACCGGAAAAGCTGCCGCAATATTCATATAGTATACTATAGCTCACCGTAATATTCGCTTAATATATTCATATAGTATACTATAGCTCACCAGAAGCTGCCGCAATATTCATATAGTATACTATAGCTCACCAGAAGCTGCCGCAATATATATGTATATCATAATTGCTCGCCTAAGCGGATACATATATATAAACCAATGCTTGCCAAAGCTGATATTTCAATAATAAACCAACTCATATCTCAATTCAATCAATCAATCAATTCAATCGATTCAAACTGGTCATACAAACCAATTACGGTGCTAAAAGCCAACACCGGGTATTTTCAAGTTAAATACCAAAACTTCTCCAATTTCACTTAATTCCACATTTTTGGAATTATTAACCACAATCATCATTTTCACTCAATTTCGCAATTTAACATATAATTAGCACAAACCGATCAGATCTTTTCAAGCGATCATAAAATTCTAACAACCGGCCATCCCTAAGATAATTTTCGAAATTATTAAATAATTAAATTTAATTCCGAAAATTAAATAATTAAATATTATATTATAATAATATAATTTAATAAAATAATATTTATAAATTCGAAATAATTAATTAATTAAAAATAATTAATTAGGGCTTAAACAAGATTACACTAATTTAATCATACAATTAGCCCTAATTAAACATCCATTAAGCTAATCATACAACTAATCTAATTTACATTAAAATAATCTAATCTAATCACCAAAACCTAATTAGACTAATCTAAACACCCCTTAAGCGTCATTAACTCACTAAGCAAGAATTAGAGGATAAACTCACCGGTTTTGCGCGCCGGTGAGTTCACGGCGACCACGACACCAAGGCGGTCGATAAACCCCAAAGCGGCGACACCAACGGAGGCCGGGAAGACACTGAAAACGGGCCTCGAAGACCTCACAGCTTTCTGGTTTTCTGCTTCTGATCTGGGCTGAACTGCAGAGAAGAAACCAGCAACTTCAACGGCGAAAACGGGCCGATCGGAGCTCCGGCAAGCGGGTGGTTGGCAACCAGCGGCTCCCGGGGGTCAAGGGAATCTTTCTGGTGGTTGGGACGGGCAAAGGAATGGTCGGAATGGGGCGAAACAGCAAGAAAACCCGAAACAGGCGGAACCAGGCGAGTCCAGACGGTCCGGCGAGCGTCAGCTTCTCTCAGGATTTCGGGACGACCGGAGAATCGTTCCGGCAAGCGGCGAGGTGCTCCGGTACGGGCTGGATGTCCTCGTCACGGAAGTGGGTGGAGCGTTCGCTGATTCATCCGGGAAGTCTACTTTTAACTCGAATCTTTGGCGAAAGATCAGCTGGAGCAGAAACTGGAACGAGGAGAAAACAGGGGAGGAAAACGGCCGACGATGGCCTTCCGGGCGTGCGACGATGGAGGGGCTGGTGCTGCTCGGTTCCTCTGGTTTTTGCTGAGCTTCTCTCCTTCAACAATAATGGAGAAAACCTTAGAGAAGAAGTTGCTTAAGAGTGGGGGTCTCCTTGGGCTCTCTAGAGCTCAACACTTGCCATTCTCTCATTGGCTTTGCCCCCACCATGACATCACATGACCTCAGCCACTCTCTCTCCTCAAGCTTCCTCCACAACCTTGCCAATAGGTGCAAAATAGATCTCCCCCCATGGCATACGAATTTGTTACATTTCCCTCTCAATCTCAATCAATTTCATCCAATTCTCAACCAAACACATCCAATTGAAGCCCAATTAAATCCATCAAGGTATCCTCGTCCGTCTCATGACTTTTTCCCATCAAATGATCCAACTTGCATCCCGAAAATTCAATCAAAAACGACCCTCTGACAATTCCGAACAAAAACGGCCTTACTTTGCTTTTCTGCCAAAAATCTCGGTTTGTAGAAAAATCTTCTGAGGATGAGTCGACATTCCTAAAATGAATTGTGACTTGACAGAACTTCCAATTTCTGTAATCGGGTTCAATTTCACGGTTAAATTCAATCTGGCGCGACTTTAGCGCGTCCTAATCTACCGGGTAGCTTTTAGGAATTTTCTGTGCAATTGACCTGTGGTTGATTATTCTCAAGCCACAAAGTGCATCTTCGACACCTTGGCGACTCTCGATTGTCGTAGAAATCTCGAGGTTTCGATTACGGACACAGGGTACCCAAAACGACAGAAGAATCGGTCTAGTGCCGATCGATGAGGATATTGCGATCAGGTGGAATCACCCACACTCTAATCACATATCTCAGTCGAATCGACCTATTATTGATCTCTCGTTCGATTTCTCGATGATGTCGTAATGATCCTTGTAGATTAATACGGTCGAGTAGCCGATTCATGGTCGAATTCTCAAGTCTATTGCGTTTAGATTCCTTAACGGCTTCACCGATAGACTAGTTAGTTATCTCGTGAGTGGCCAACTCGTGGCACTCTAAAGAGGGTAATGTCGCACTCAAGCCTTAGGATAGTAATAATTGCCCATTGTGTCACATTTTTATTGGTATATGTCGCAACCTAACTTCTGGTGAACCACCTAGGGTTTGGCTAGTTGATTATTAAGTCTAAACTTAACTTAGACTCTCCCAAACCCATACCAATTCGTGACTTAGGTTCATGTATTTAGCATGCAAAAGATTATTAGCTAAAAGTCACCACTAATCTATTCTTTGGTGAGTCGATTAGAAACCAAAGTAACGGGAGATTTACTTTACTCATGCGAATTATAGATTATGAGTTCAGGGATTTGGTTACATTAAATTTCTCTAATTCCCTTTCGGTACCATTCTTTTTTAATTTACTTTCCTAACATATGAAGTGATCGTATGGATGTACAAATCACCAATTTAACACCCAAGAAAACAATAAATAAATTACAGGACTTACCTCATAACAACAAAAACATCTGCGATGTTATGTCAAAATTCACATCAACAACCTTACATATGATTTTTAATTAACACGCTATTACTCAATTTTTTTTAGGATTTTCTCTTATTTAATGAAATTTAAGCTACATGTTATGCAATTTAACTAAATGGCCTAATTCTAATGACGGGCATTTTCTAATTAAATGGGACTTAATAACAATTACTAAATGACATGTATTTCATGAACCTAATTTTATTTGACATGTGCATGATATTTTTGTATTTTTATATAAAAAATTGCAATTAAAAATTACTAATAATAAAAACTAATTAAAGTGAGATATTATCTATTTTAAGTTAGGATATAGACTAATATGAATCCTATCTTAACTTAGAAATTTATCTCAACATGCAATTTAATTCCAAGATATTATCCAACCTAAATATCATCTAAACATGCATTATAATATAATTAGAAAGAAATCGAACTATTCTATCATGCAATTCTATCCAGGAAATCAATTCTAATATACACAATATGCAATTTTTTTTGTATTTTCAGCAAAATAAAGCAAGATAAGCACCAAATAACTCGAGATCATATATCATCCAATCAATGTGAATAAGAAAATAATATCCAACTAACTTGAAATTTTACAAATAAAATCGATGAATTGATCATAAGCCTTGAAGATCAAAACATCAATTTTAAAGATTCCGTGGAATCAATAATTCCATTTAAAGCCTTATAGATGAAATCAAAGATTATATGTGGTTGCAAGTTAGGAAATAAATCTTAATTGGGGATGCACTTATCACTCAAATTCAGAAACAATATAATATTTCCAATCAAATTGAATCGCAGAATATTCAAATCAAGAGCAAACGAGATAATTACCTAATTCAAATTATCGTACAGATAAGCTTCCCAAATTGGAACCAACAAACAAGGAGCTTCGACGATGGATCGTGAACCGTGGTCAGTGATGGTTCGTGGTGCTCGACGGGGGAATGGTCAGTGACACGTATTCAGTAATCCGGAGAACAACGGTGGTCGAATGTCTTCTCACTTGGTCTTCTTTTGTTCCTTTCTCTATATGAACGTATTGGAAGCTACTGGAGGACCACCTTTAAAAATTAGCTAGCCACTTGGACGCCTGCGAAGACAAATTTATAAATTGCCGAGATAGCCCAAGCAAGAAGAGAGCTAGTCAGTGTTGAATCTTTTGTCGAGTGTTGCGATTAGGAATAATGAAACTCGGACAGCGACTTCGTCAAGAACTGCAACAGGACGTGGCGCAAGTGCAGGCGATGGAGAGGCGACGGTCAGTGAAGAAAATCAGCAGGAGAGCCCTGTCGTCGGTCAGAAGAGTCTGGTAAAGCAGCAGCAGCAGATGGTCAGCGTCACCACAAGGAACGATAACGTAGTCGCGGTCAGGACCGGAGAGCAGCAACTTCTTCGTGGGTGCAGAAAACCTCGCAACCGGTGACGTAAAAGGTTCATCAACACGAGCTAGCGGCGTGGGTCTCGGGCAACGTGCGACGCGTAACCAGGGATGGCAGCTAGGGCTATCGCAGCGAGACCAAAGCAGCAGCGTCGTCGGGAGAATGACCCACGTCAAAGCTTGAGCGGTGTGCGGCGAGGTCTCGACCAAGGTTACACCGAGATCTCTCTCTCTCTCTCTATTCCTCAATTCTCACGTGTTTCTCTGTTGTGAAGCCCCCCACGATTTCTCCTTTCTATTCTCTCTCACGTGTGCTCTCTCTGTGTATTCAACGTGGCCAGGATATCAAACTTTGGACAAGGAAAAGAAATATATTCTTTCATTCCCTCTCATCAAGGGAGATTCACTTTTCGCTTCTTTCCATTCTTTATTACTTTCCCAATATTGCGTGAATATGACGAGAGAATCTTGCATAATTTTTTTCCTCTTAAAATAATGTCGGTCAATTTCTTGCCCCCCGTGTTGACCGAATTATGGCCGAGTGCATAATTTTCCTTCACGTGGATGGGCTTCTCCATGTACAAATCGGTGGCCGGTTACATGTTGTCCTTTCTTTGCATTTGTTCCCTCTAATAGTTGAGCATGCACGAATATATCAATGCCAATGTGCTGGAAATTTTCTAATCGACTTTTAACAATTTAGGACACCCATGTAAATGTAATATCAACCACCATGGAAGAATTATCGACTTATCCAAAGTTTAATGCTCTTGTGGGCTTCAATATTCAAAGCCATTCACCTAAATCCATTCACTGCCGGTTCAACAAATATGCAATTAAATGAAATATGCTCCTAATGACCATATGTTATGTAATTTAATTCTAATATTTTTGTTTATAGGTTAAAAATTAATCCTTAATTTTTAATACAATAAAAAACTAATCGAGTTGCCAAAATTTAGATGTCAACGGTATATTTGTCCAAGAGTCCCTTACTTAATCCCCAAGACAAATCTTGAATAATGATTACCAAATTCTCCTTATGTCACTTAAGGTGGTGAATCACCCCTTTCATTAAATGATTCAAGGGGTTCTAGAATATTTTATTTTGTCCATCTTCAAAGAATAAGGCAAACATGGGAAATAGACCATTAGAAGTGCATCGACCCGAGCAAGGGCTTTTTGTGTACCTTCCCTATTGACCATTTCAACACATCTGAAGTTCGTGGCAAAGTCACCTTTAGTGTGATCGCCGTAGGCAAAAATTGTATTTTCAGCTAAGTTAGTGGCCTAGGGCATGGGCTTAGTGGTCAACCCTTGAGTCAACACTGGCTGATTAGATTGGCTCTGGCCCGGCCTCAAGCTTTGTCCAAGCCGACTCCTGATTGTCATGTGTTTGTGTGAGATCGGTCAATCCACAACTGACACACGGTCACGCCAGGTCAACTTGTGATTGTCTATGGTTGGTACATGACCGAGCGGAATAACTCGTGACCAAAACATGACCACTTGAGATCAATTCACGATTGCCCATTGATCCATGATAATATGTGACCATCCCTTGATCAACTCTTATGGTCAGGCAATCGTCCATTAACCAAACGGCTTGGGTGCACTTACATGGTCATTAGATTGTTCTGTGGCTGATCCTTTATAAATCCATGGCCAATTCTTTGATTGGAACATGATTAATCCCTTAGTTATCTTTTCGATCGAGCCGATCCGTCCATGGCCGATCCTTACCACTGGTACACCAAACTCATAACTATTTCTCACATGGTCGAAAATCACGAATGTTATAGTTAAGCTCCATCAAAAAGTATTTAAAACCTTTTTTTTTAAAAAAAAATTAGCA
Organism: Eucalyptus lansdowneana; assembly: GCA_017140395.1. Lineage (NCBI taxonomy): Eukaryota > Viridiplantae > Streptophyta > Magnoliopsida > Myrtales > Myrtaceae > Eucalyptus > Eucalyptus lansdowneana. The sequence continues at coordinate 4,141,289 of CM029484.1, read as the reverse complement.
AAGTCATTTACAAAATGTAATTTTTGCGAAATGATATTTAAGCCAAAATTGTTTCCTAATACACTTTAAAATTATAATTTACCAGATGTTTTTACATTCGGAAAACCTTTTTGGCCCAAAAATATTTGTATTTTTTCAAGGACATTTCCCCAAAGCCAAATCAAATGCACCCAAAGTCCCTTCATCGAAGCATTGCCTCCACTTTGATGGAGCCAAATCTGCAGTCATTTCGAACCCTAACTTGGCCCTCAAAGAAACCCCGAGTCGAGAGCACTTGATTGAAGTCGACGGCCTAACCCACGACTACTTGAATCACGAAGACAAATCTATTTCGTCTTGCAGATTGACCTGGCCAAGCAATCCCCCAGCGTTCAGGTACTGCGACCTCAACCTTAATGGGGTCACTCTGTTTAGGAAGCAAGATCTCGTGGAGTCAAGGATCAACCAGTTATAGGCCGGCAGTGACTGAAGACGGACGAGAGAGAGAGAGAGAGAGAGAGAGAGAGAGAGAGGGATCAGGGTTTAAAAAACAAAACGAATTTACCCTCGATTTGTTGATATAAGGCAAATAAATGTCGGCAAACATTTACCTTTTAAAAATTCATCTTCATCTTCATCTTCTTCTTCGACATCAACTTATGCATCCATGTCTTCATTGCCTTCCTCGTCTTCATCATCACATCATCCCCTGAGCCACGTCGGACTATTTATTTTGAAATAATGACATAGACAGATTTTTTTACTACTCAAATCAGAAATGGCACAGAAGTAATTGATTTTTTTTTACAAAAAGTAATAATTTAATGACCACGTGAAAAATTTTGACACTAAAGTGAGCGTCTTCCAATCAATCAATGAAGAATTGACATATGTGGACCGGTCAAATTAATCTTAGCAAAAGGCTCCCAAAATCAAGTGGCTTTGAATGAAGCCAGACCAGCGATTCTCCTGAGCTCTCTGTCGCCTTCATAGAACAGATATTTCCATGAGCCATCCGCTTCTACCAAATTACCAAAGAAGGGCGTGCGTATGAATTGACCGCTTACTCCCTACTTTAGTTTTTCTTCTTCTTTTTTTTAATTAATTCGGATTGCTTGAAAATTTCATAATAAGTAAGCTAGGTACAACATAATTTGCTCATATTCTCTTTATACTTGAATAAAATTTTGAACTTTCACAAAAAGTAAAAAAAAAATCACGAGCCCAATATGTTGTTGAGTAAGTGACATCCAAATCGTTTAAAATCTATGGGTGATTGATCTTTCAAAGAATTGTAATGGGATAAGATAAAACGGGATTACCCTCTAGATAGTAAATATAGACATATTTAATCCTATCGATTATAGACATATTTAATCCTATCGATCGTTCGACACACTTCCAAATAAGATTGAAAAATAAATAAATAAATTAAAACCAATTAGATTAAATAGAAGAAAAGGAAAAACCCTAGGTGTTATGATTGTAGCCGATGGCTGCCATCAAAGATGGCTACCACCTACCACCAACATTGCCTCTACACGGTGACACGAATCTATAGATTTGAGACTGCGACAGAGAGGAGGTGAGAGAATTTCAAGGCAACCGCCAGCGTCGAGTCCACAATTATTGATGTACGGGTTGTTGACTATGTCGAAGATCTCCGGCCTCTCTCCATCACCAAATTCACCTTCCCCCTTGAGAGGTCTGCAATCCATCGCATGTCGTCGTCGCTATAGACAGGGTAGCAAAATTAGGAAGCCTTGCAAGATGATTGCTGATTTTAAGACCTCGGTTTCTAACATCAAATTCCAACAAATCGGGAGTTTGCTACCCTTACTCGTGGTGTGGGAACTTGAATAATGGTTACAATTTGTTCAAGATCACTAAAAAATGCAAATTTGAACAAGAAATAGCTTGATTTTAAGTTATTTATAAATTAAAAAAAAGTCATTTATTAAATGCTGATTATTTCATCTCTTCTCTCGAATTTCATATTCATCATTTTATCTAGGTGTTTTTAGTTTAAAGAACGTTTCAAATTCGAACTATCAAAAATTGAGTGATTTATTATTATGGCTTGTATCAAATCTTGTGGGTGTGGTGAGGCCGCCGAAGCCCCTTCTTATTTTATTGTTTTTTCTTATGATTAGTTAAGAAGAAATAGTTTTTATCTCCTCAATGTGATTTATTTTCAAATAAAGTAATTTTCTTTGGGATGTTGCCATTCTCCCCGGGAAGAAGACGACAAGGAACGAAATCCTCGTCGTGGTTTCCCAAGGGACAATGCCGAGTGGTGGGATGACGTCAGCCCGATCCCTCCTCCTCCCTTGTCCTTTGGCCATAAAACAGAAAACATTTTCAACTGAAAGCTCAGAAGATTCCTCACCAGGAATCTGAAATCGACGTAACGGCGAAGTGTCCATTCCGAGCATGCTCCGCGTGTCGCCTTTGCTGATTCACGCGCCTCCGCGTGTCCACCTCCACGTCCTCTCCCGCCACCGGAAGCGACCCCCCTGGACAAGGCTGCACTTAACTTTTTTGCCATAGGCTTTCTTTTTTTCTTTTTCTTTTTTGAGGTTCTGGGGAAGTAAACCAATGAATTATAGCATCTTTGACGTTAATTACAAAAATAAATCAATAGCTAATGCGTTGATACAATTTCTTGTATTTCTATTAGAGCACTGAGGACTTGGACACAGCCTTTATTGACCTAGGCACGACTTTTATGGACCCGAACTAGAGTCATAGGCATATGCCGATGACCTGAGCATAGTACTGGGATCGACCCTGGTCTCAATAAATTTGTAATCAGGTGCTTGACTAGGTTTTGGACACCAAGGATAATGGCAATGATAATTAGGGTTGTTGACTAGGAAAATATTTTTGATTAACTTATTTTAAACGGTCCAAACACCTTCAAATGATGAAATTTTTGCAAAATAAATGAGGCAAGAACTCCAATTTTTTCTTTTTTTTTTCTTCAAATCCTCTCACTTTTGAGAATTGCAATGCGAGAACAGAGTCGTTGCTTTGGATCAAGGTACTTGTCTGTCGGCAATTCAAAAGGTTTAAAACTAGCTGCATACTTACAAACGTGACGCAACAATCATTGAGTGCGAATTTGCCATTTTTCACTTTGTTACCAAGAGCCGTGCCCATGTTATCAACTAGCCTAAGAGAAATTTAGACATTTCGCTTTATCCGTCCCTCTCTCTGGTCCTTATTATCCTTCATTTTCGGATGTCAAATAAAATTCAAAACCTTGAAAATTCCAAATTAGAAAATCAACCAGAATTTGACTAATCCCAACATGAAGACAATTAAGAGTGGCCTCTCGTCAGAAGATAAAGTGACGTGACGAAAGGGACAATGATTGGAGTAATATCCTCTATTTATTTGGCAAAAAGTTATTAATGTAGAAATTATTTCAATAATTATATCGCTTGTAAAAAAAATGAAAGAAATTTTTTTGTCATCTACAAAAGTATTTAGAATTATCAATAATGAAAATATTTTACATGGGCTAATATTTTTAAAAACATAAATAATCATGACCTATAATTTGGCAGCAGGAGATTCTGGTCAGCAGGAGATTTTTAGGAACTTGCAGGGGAAGGCGGGTGACGTGTCATGGCTCCACGTGGCGTTTTAAGATCAAAAGCATAGCATGCACCAGAACTTTTCTCTTTTTGTTTTCTTCTTCTTCCCTTTTTTTTTGGTAAAAGAGGCAGGAATTAGTAGTAGGACTCAGACTTGTTGCCCGATTAAAGTTACCGATAGTTGTAACTTGTAAAAGAAGGATTTTGTTTCTTCTATAGATAAAGATAAAATTCTCGCATTGATGGTAATCTCCACGTCACATGCCACTTAGATTGAAGTAAAATGCTAATATGTAAATATATATATGTCCAAGCTCTATCTATTAAAAGAAACTAACGGTTGTGATACTTTCCAACGAGAATTTGTAAAGATATTTGGTGACGTTATGTGTAAAAATCTATTATGGGAAATGTTATTTAAAAGCGAGTGATCTTTATATCAAGTGACGAATTGAAATTATAAGAGAAAAATTATCCGATTAATCCAATACACATTACACAAATACCAATTTGATTTTAAACTTTTTAATTTGTCAAATTTAGCTTCAAATAGAATGATCATTCTGGTCATTTTTCATCAAAAAATTACTAGTCATCTTTTATGGGCCAAATCCGTGCAGAGGCTCGGGATTGTAATTTTGCAAATCCCAAAAAGAGAATTCCACAAAAACGCAAGGAAATTAGTTGGATGGCTAGTGAAAAAAGCCAGGCTTGTACACAGAGAGAGAGAGAGAGAGAGAGAGAGAGAGAAAATTTGGACCCCACTTTGCCACGCGTCACATCTTCAAGGCTCTTTATATTTGTTGTGCTGGCCCCTACTGTGTAACCAATATTTTCTCGGCTTCGTCAAAGATGCTCGCTCAAAAACGGAAACTTCCAAAATCCCTCTCCTCCCCTCCTCCCCTCCTCCCTATAAATAACCGCCTCTCTCTCGCCCCCGGACGAACGCCACTCGCCCACGCACCGCCACCGCCACCGCCACCGCCAGCAGCGAGCGAGCTTCCTCCCCGCGAAGGAAAAGATGGTGGCGGCGACGGCGGCGAATCAGGACACCGCGCTGCACCGGAGCTCCGCCGCCGCGCTGAAGTTCCTCTGCAGCTACGGCGGCAAGATCCTCCCTCGCCGGCCCGACGGCAAGCTCCGCTACGTCGGCGGCGTCACCCGAATCCTCGCCGTCGACCGCTCCGTCTCTTACGCCGGTGCGTTACCCTTCTTCCCCCTCTCGCTTTCGGTTCCGTTTCCGTTTCGATCGATGGTTTGGTTTAGTGAGACGCTGAGAGATATGTGCGGTTGCAGAGCTGATGGCGAAGCTCGCGGAGTTCTGCGGCTCCCCCGTCGCGGCGCTCAAGTGCGAGCTGCCCGGCGGCGACCTGGAGACCCTGGTCTCCGTCAGGTCCGACGAGGATCTGGCCAACCTGATCGAGGAATACGACGAGGCTTCGCGGAGATCGAGATCTTCTGCTTCTTCTTCCCCTCCCGGCGCGCGCCTCCAGATCAGAGCCGTCCTCTTCGAGCCGAGGCCGCGCGAGCGGGCGTCCCCGCCGCCGCTCTCCCTGTCGCCGTCGGCCGCGTCGAGCTCCGACTCTTCCCCTCGCGAGTCGCCGAGGCTCGGGGCCGGCGGCTGGAGCCCCCGCCGGAGCTTCTCGCCGAGGATCGCCGCCGGCGTCGGGTGCGGCGGCGGCGGCGTCGGATCTCCGACGATCGGCCGCTACGGCAAGTTCTACGGTCCCGGACAGCCCGGAGTCGCGTGCGCCGCTGCTCACTGCTGCCGCAATTACTGCCAATAGCAAAGGCCAGGTCAGATCTCGTAGCAGTAGTAGGGCCATGAGAATCGAGAAAACTATACAGTTTCAGTTCAAATAGCAGCAGTAGGAAATTAGAATGTTACAGTATAGGTACAGAAAAAGGATAACGACGATGGACTCTCGAGCTTTGGTTTTTTTTTTTTTTTTAAAGCCTTCGTGCTTTATAGAGACTGGTCTTTCTTCCTGGACTTCCGATTCGCGAGGGAGGGAAAATTTCTGTTGTCTTTTCACTTCATCTTCCTCAAATTTCGAGCGACCGTACTAAGTCGCGTCGGTTCGATCTCTCTCGATCGTCGCTCGTTCCCCTTCCCTCGCGGGAGCGCTTTCTTTCGCGCCGAATCGCCGGTGCACGATCCTCGAAAGCTCCGGTGCGCGTTCCGATGCCGTGTGGAAGGGGCTCGTGGCTTTCGGCCCCTCGCCGAACGAAACGCGCGTAAGTGACTGCCACCTTGCTCGGTTTTGTCCACCTTCTGCAATACGCTATCTTTCTTCTGTTTTTTTTTTTTTTTTTGGGAGCGGGATTGGGTTCTCGTATTGACTAGGCATGGGCCTCGTACTGATACGGATACGGTGACTGTACTCGTATAGATCGAATGATCCGTAGACCTAGATAATCTTTCTTACATTGCTGGTGGGGAAAAGAAGAAAGGGGAAAACGGAAACTAGCTCTATCCATTCCGCTGCGTATGGTTTGATTTGCCTATTCTAAAGTACATTCTTAAGTGCATGCTAAATGAGAATCTATATATAAATTGAGAGAATACTAGCAAAAAAATCATAAACTTATGATTGATATCAATTCGTTTTGTAAACGATTTAATTGCACCAATTTAATCCTAAATTTTTCACATTTATTAATTGGTCCATCTAACAATTTAGATTGAAAATCGGTCACGCGACACTGGTAATCTTTACATTAAGCTGCTGTCGTTGATGTGGATATTTTAAAATAATTTTTTACTAAATTTTCAATTTTTTAAACTACCCTTTTTTTTGTCTTTTTCTTTGGACTGTGGCTAGTACTGGCCATAGGTAGGGGCCAGTAAGGGTGAGACCCTCACGGCCTAGGCGAGGGCCCTCATTGTCCCCCGCCCATGGCCGATACCAACCATAATCCAAAGAAAAGGGGAGAAAAAGAAAAAGAAATTGAAAAATTAGTAAAGAATTATCATAAGATGTCTACATTAGCGTTGATGATCCTGCGTTGGTGATCCTGACTGACGATGCCATATAAGATCGCCGACTTCCACATCACTGATTTACGCCTAATTGGCTGAATTGACCGAATCGGTACAAATATAAAAATATCTTGGATTAAATTGATCAAATTGAAAAGTTTATGATTGAATTGATACTAATACTGATATGTTTAGGGTTTTTTTTGGTACTTTTCCCCGTAAACTGAATGTTAATTATAAATTGAAATGAAAAACAAACTGGCGTGGAACTCCTACAGCGACAGTCGAGAGGAATTGCGGACGTTCAATCGCCATTTCCCGCCGTTTCCATTGATTGAACAAAAAGAAGTACGAAAGCAACTCGCAAAGATTAAAAAATAGCAGGTTCAAAGATAAAGGAATTTAGCCAAGGTGTTACTATATTTCACCCAAAAATAAGAAAGATTTTTATACTCCTTCTGAACGAGAGGGCCACTATATTTCGCCTGGTAAAAGGACAATTTGATCTGCAAGTCCTTATCCAATTCAATTCCGAAAAGAAAATGTATGATATAAGAGGTAATAAAACTTTTATACACCTTTTTTTTTCCTCCCTAGATCATAGTAAGGAAGCATTGGACAAAAAACAATACTATACGCAGTCACGTTGGTAGAAGGATGTCCATAGACTAGAGCATGGGCGTAATAACAACCTTGGCTCGACGGGCATAAAAGTTATATGCGGGCATTGGCTAGAGAGCATGGGCATAATAACAACCTTGGCCATGAAACAGTCCAACGCGTATATTTGAGCATCATTTAGTGACTTTTCATTACGAATGAGTAAGGATAACGATAAGATCGCCGACTTAATAGAGTCGGATGCCCATGAACGTACCATGTCGCAATGCATCCCTCCTCACCTTTCTCATCAACCAAAAATCAACATACGGCGTTGACTTCGAACGTTAATTTAATGTTGGCGTCGACTTTCCTCATCTCATCCAGACGAAGGGAAAAACGCCACCCCCTCGTGGAAATTCGTGTCATTTCCAAAACATGGCGTAACACCGCAGAACACAAAGAGCCACTCTACTCTACTTTGAATAATTACAGCAATTTAGGACTGCCCCATCAAATCAAATCAAAGCCACTCTAGTCTATACATTCTATTACAAAGGCTGCGTTCAACCACCGAACCTCGTTTTTCTCTGACAATTGTGAAAGTAAAATCTCCTAGAAATGTATAGGAAACAGCGAAAGCACCGGCTGGTCTAAACCTCTTCTTTTCCATGCCCAGAAATCACCTTTACTTTCACACTTTTCCTAGAAGGGGACGTGAAGAATTCTCAGAAACCGAAACATTAAAAGCTTCGAGATAAAAAAACCGTCTTCGAGAAGTTGTCGTCCTCACCTCGACGTCTCCGAAACGCCAGAACCGAACCGCCTCTGCTCTCCCCTCCATTGCACTCTTCGACGTTTTCTCTCTCCATCTCCTACGTGTCCCCCTCTCTCGCCTCCACGTTCCTTCCCCCCGTGGCTCCACTTCGACTTCTCTCCTTCTCTCTCATCCACCGCCACCAGGAACGCACGCCCGCATTCCGTATCCGAAACCGATAGCAGACCCACTTGAGATCTCTAGGACTCGTCCGAGGTCGTTTGATTCAGCCATGAGGGTGTACGTGTACGTGCTGGAGGCGAAGGGGTTGCCCGTCAGGGACTCGTACGTGAAGGTCCAGGTCGGGAAGCTCAAGTCCAAGACTAGGGTCGTGGAGCGCGCCGAGAACCCGCGGTGGAACGAGGAGTTCGTGTTCAGGGTGCACGACTGCGAGGAGGAGGTGGTCCTGTCCGTTTACCACCATGAGGATGGCCGCGGGGGGCTCTTCGGCTCGTCGGGGGAATTGCTGGGTCGGGTCAAGATTCCGGTTTGGTCCGTCGCCGACGAGGAGAACCGGATATTGCCGCCGACGTGGTTCGCCGTCGGGAAGCCTAAGGCGGGGAAGTTCATACGAAAGGATTGCGGTCAGTGTGTTCCATGTCCTGTCGTGTTTGATAAAAGTGTGGTGACGTGAATTGGGTAGTTAATTAGTAATGTGCACGCCATGACCATTTATCTTGCTTGCATATGTTGTGATCTGTCTATCCGGGATCAGGTCCTAGATGTGCAAATATTTCATATTGTTATTCGTCTTTGGGCAAGTTGTAGAGCTGTTCTTTAAGTAATTTGTGTTGATGCTGATGTTGAGGAGAGCAATGAGTCTGTCGTGATTAGAGGAAAATTACGGCGCATTACCGTTGTCCTGACTGAGAAAGATAATTTATTAAACTAGCAAATGACCGATCGTCAAGGAGTAGAACTAGTTTTTGTGATGATGCTTCTTCAAGAAGACAAATTTTTCAGACATTAGGGAACCAGGAACTTGATGACCTTGTTGGTCAGGTTATGTAAGGTTGAGCAACTGGGTCTGCGTCCCTCCATACAGCATTTGAACCTGCGGCAACTAATTTCTCTCTTCGTGAAAACTATGGGGAACCTTTCTGGAGATATCTAAATTTTACTGCTAAAATGTCCCCTCATGGATTTGTCCAACTTGGGTTGGTTTTTTTTGGATCCCATGGTGGGCCAGCAGTCCAGATTACCTATGTTGATCTTGCATATTTAATTCTACTGGGCATTTGGTTTTAGATCATACATGTGATGGCACAAGTCATTTTATCAATTTACCAAGCATCTGAAATCATTATATAACCCATGATGAGAATTTCCTTTCACACATCAACACTATCTTTATATGGTGCTAAATCTGGAAACCATGCTTTGTGGAATGCTGCCATTGGGATTCTTTTGTTTTTGTCTCCTGGCTTCCATTTTAAATGCGAGATTTATCTTCGATCCTTGGACATTTTCGTCACTTAAGATTTAGTGGCATTGTCCATTCGAACTTATAAAGTTGTCTGCCAGGGGAAAAGTAATTCTAGAATTTGATGCGCCACACAATGCAGGAAAGATACTTGTATCGATTTCCTTGCATGGAAGTCTCCAGGACACGTCTTCCGACAGTACGCTCTTTCCCAGTTCAAATATCAAATCCAATCAGGCTGAAGAAGAGATGGCTTTAGCTAAATCTGAAGCCCAGAAGATACAAGATGGGAAACATTGGATGAAGGCTATCACAAATCGTTTGGAGAAAATCTTTGCCAAACATGAGGATGGGTCGGAAACTTGTGCCTCATCAGAAGTATCTGGTACTCCATCAGATTATGAGGATTGTGTGGAAAAACAACAGTCTGATTACAGCTTTGAAGAAGCTCTTTCAATGATGCAGTCAAGGGATTGCCAAAGAGAAATGCCTGAAGACCTTCAAGGAGGCATTCTGTGTGATCAGATCTATGTTGTACGACCATATGATTTGAACATTTTTCTCTTTGCACCAGACTCTAAGTTCAGGAGAGACCTGGCTAACCTGGAGGGAACGACAGATTTAGAAGAGGAGCCATGGACGTTGAAACAAGAAGATCCACCACTTTTAACACGAACTGTTACCTCTACTAAGGCTGCCACAAAGTTAGTGAAGGCTGTGAAAGCGACTGAGCAACAGTCTTACCTCAAAGCAGATGGAAAACACTTTGCTGTCTTTGTAGAGGTAAGTACTCCCGAGGTTCCTTATGGGAATGCATTCAAAGTGGAGTTGCTTTACAAGATCATGCCTGGACCAGAAGAAGGATCAGGAGAAGAGTCTGCACGTCTAATAATCTCTTGGAGGGTGAATTTCCACCAGAAAACTGTGATGAGAGGTATGATCGAAGGAGGTGCTCGTCAAGGTCTAAAGGACAGTTTTTATCATTTTGAGAACTTACTGGCTCAAAGTTTTAGGACACTGGATTCTGCAGAGATGTCGGACAAAGGTCAGATCATTGCATCCCTGGAAAATGAACAGCAGTCAGATTGGCAATTGGCCATCAAATACTTCTGCAATTTCACCATGCTTTCCACCATTTGTATGGTTGTGTATGTCATTATACACATTCTACTTTGCAAGCCTAGTGAACCACGGGGTTTGGAATTCCTAGGTATTGATTTGCCAGATAGCCTTGGAGAGCTCGTTGCATGCGGAATAATAACCATTCAGGTGCAACGTGTTTTCTACATGGCCTCACATTTTGTGCAAGCCAGGTTGCAGAGAGGTATGTGCTTCATGATATTTCAAGCACACTTTAACCTCCGTTTTGACTCTGAGTGATTAAGCCATCTTAACTAGCATGGCCATGTGTTTTTGTTAGGCAGCGACCATGGCGTCAAAGCCCTAGGTGATGGATGGATTCTTACTATAGCTTTGATAGAAGGGACGAACCTGGTATCCTTGTCTTCAACCGGATATTCTGATCCATATGTGGTTTTCACATGCAATGGTAGAACAAAGACGAGTTCTGTTAAGCTCCAAACTTGTGATCCTCAATGGAATGGTGATACCCTATATTGTACAGGTCCGTTTGTGTTTCCATCATATCATGGGCTAACATTAAGTTTTTTGGATGCATATTTTGCAGAAATAGTGGAGTTTGATGCTATGGAAGAACCGCCTTCAATTTTAGATGTGGAGGTTTTTGATTTCGATGGTCCATTTGATCAGGCCACTTCTCTAGGGCATGCTGAGATCAATTTTTTGAAACATACATCCACTGATCTTGCGGATATGTGGATCTTCCTCGAGGGGAAGCTGGCTCAGTCTGCTCAGTCGAAGTTGCACCTGAGAATCTTTTTGGACAACAACAATGGAGTGGAAACAATTAAGGAGTATCTAACAAAGATGGAGAAGGAAGTGGGAAGAAGGTAGGCATTGTTGAGACTCTAGTTTTGACAATTGTTTTTCAGCTTGATGATAATGACATGTCATTAATTCGATTTGTGGCATGTGCAGTTGAGTATGAGGTCACCTCACAAAAATTCTACATTCCAGAAACTGTTCAAGTTGCCACCGGACGAGTTTCTCATCAGTGATTTTGCCTGTTCGCTCAGGGAGAAAATTGCCTTTACAGGTTTAATCACATCTCCCGTTCGTGGCTGTACCCTTTGCTACAATTGGTTCTTTTGTGCATAAGGGTTACTCTTGATGTGGCTTCTAACCCTTTTTAGGTTTGGATTCTTGAAGTTGCAATTGTATGGCAATATGCCAAAAGAGCAGAAAAGATTTGTAAAGCAACACAGATAATTAGAATCTCAAGGTGAATTTTTGCTTGACCAAGAAACTAGACATAAATGCTAGTGAAGAAAAGAGCTATAATTACCAAACATAAGGGACTTTTTGAACATTGCTTTGTGACTAATGTTAGGCCTGAATGAGGTGGGCTTATATGCATGATGTTGTTATGTGTTAGTTTATCTGATTTGGTGGCCAGTATGTTCTCTTTTAATTGGGTGCCAGTATGTTCAATTTGCTTATCATTTTCTTCTTGCATGACGTTTATCCTTCAAACAAGTATGGCTAGCTTAGATCTTGTACAACTGATTGATGTAGGGCCGCCTTTTCCTATCTTCAAGAATTGTCGGGTTTTATGCCAATTTGTTTGGTCATAAAACCAGGTTTTTCTTTCTTTGGGAAGACATTGAAGATATTCAAGAGCTTCCACCCTCGTTCATTTCTGTGGGTAGTCCATCCCTTGTCATCATTTTGCGTAAGGGTCGAGGTATGGATGCAATGCACGGTGCAAAGTCTCAAGATGAAGAAGGCAGGCTTAGGTTCCATTTTCAATCATTTGTTTCGTTTAATTCAGCAAGCAGGTATAGGTGTTACATTGTACTTCCGTAAATGAATGCGATTACTGGAAGTGGAAGGTGATCGATCATGATTTTTGGTGGATAGGACAATTGTGGCCCTGTGGAGGACCCGAGCTCTGATGCCTGAGCAGACAGAGCAGATTGCCAAAGAGCAGTATGATCAAGAAAACTCTACTGTGTTGGTTGATGAAGCAACCATTCTGAATAAAAAAGATGCAGACATGTCCAAAATCTACTCTGCCGAACTCCCTATTGAGGTAAGCAGACAAATCTTTCCCAATTCTGCTTGGTAATGTTGCCTTGCAACTTCTCCTTTTAGGAACCGAGAGATGTCAAATTGTTTGAACCTTGTATCTTGGGCTTGGGCAACAAAAAGTGAATTCCTATGAAATTCGTAAGGCTGTATATGATGTAGAATCGACTACTTAGGTGTTCTATCTGTACTGGTTGTTTCTCCTTTGTTGAATAGTTGACTGCGACTTGTTATTCTGGATGGAAATGCTGGCCATGCAGTGTGTTTCTAGTGCCTGTGACCAACATCTTTTTTCTTCTTTTCTTTTTATAATTTTCCCCATAAAGTACACATAATTCTGCAAAAGTGGAATCTGGAATAATCTGTTCCTGGTTCCCTGCCTCATTTCATGTCCTTTTCAAGTCAAACCAAACCAGTCAGTAAGTTCACTCGCCAACCAATGGAGAGGTCGAGAACATTTTTTTTCCTGATGCATTGCTGGCTGCTTGGATGACTGCATGGGATGACATTTCAAGCGACGTGCAGATGAGCTCCTTGATGGAACTCTTTGGTGGAGGGAAGAAGGAGCATCGAATCATGGAAAAATCCGGTTGCCTTAATTATTCAGCTACTGAATGGGAACCTGTGAAGCCTGGTACCTTCGAGCGCTCGGTGTCATACAAATTCAATCGCCACATTTCGATATTTGGAGGGGAAGTCACCATCACGCAGCAGAAAGTTTCTACTGATGATGGGTGGACAGTCGACGAGGTCATGGCCCTCCACAATATCCCATTTGAAGAGTATTATCGAGTACGTCTTAGGTTCTATTTTTTCCATTCTTCTGGACACTCAAAGCCTTTTTCATTCAATTTCTCTGTCAAAGTCTCCTGCCATTGCTTTTCCTTGAGCTGCCTGGCTTACCAAACATCTTGTCTCACAAGCCTGAAAAGTTTTTCTTCGTCGTATTTGCAGGTACAGTTAAAATATAAGATCGAGAAATCAGGCCAAAATCACAGCTCCTGCAAATGCGATGTCTATATTCACATCATCTGGCTCAAAAGCACCAAGTTCCAGCACAGGATTACTCGCAACATAACCAGTAAATTGTCCCAGAGATTAAAGGACATTTTTGAGCTAGTAGAGAGACTCTCTTAGCCACACGTCTTCTTAAGTCTCAGGTACTCTTAAAATTATAACTGTATCAACAAGTCAATGAAAATTATCACTGTATCAACAAGTCAATGAGAGATATCACACGTGTTGTCATAGTCCTGTTTCTTCTTTGTTGATTGAATAGGAAGACATTTTTTTTTTCCTCAGTGATTGGCTGTTAAGTGTGACAGAACGAACCGAAACTGCTGACTGCATCGTGCTCTAACTCGGCATGTTGGTATATGTCTGTTCTTCACCATTTACCATATCCGTTTATGGTGATTGTCGTTTCGCTCTGCAGTCCGATCCTATACTCACATTGAATGCATTCGAATGTCGCACTGGCCGGTTCAGTTTTGTCTCGACGAGTAGGACTATTTTCCTAAGCTGCAGTCCTCGTTGTACCGTCGACTTGCTAGCGTCTGTCTGGTTCGTTCGACAACGCGTCCATTTGATGAATTGAACAGTTCCATTCGATCCGAATCAAGAGGAGCGGAAAGATCCGAATCATTTTGTACCATGTTCCGGAAATTCCGTGTGCATGCCAGCCTTAAGAGCGTGGCGCACATAGGATAACAGCGACTAGGTACACAAGCTTCCAAAGATTACGAACGTTGCGTGATGAGATGTCCTCTGGGGTTTGACCGAGACAAGGTTGGTGTGATAAGATAAGCATGTCGTGCTCCTCGTATCCACTGGCGCCTTATCACTCATCTTATCTTGGTAGCAACTTGGCGGCCATGATCTCTACACAATAATAGAAAAAGCAAGGACGGGAATCTGTCAACTTCGGACAGGGAAGAGAGATCCCTCCATTGCCAAAGGGGTCCATCTTCTTCAAGATCAGAAACCATCATCAGCTGAGAGATTGGCTGAGAGAAAGGGGAAGGGAAGTGACGTTTTATGGTCTTATTCTCAGAGTGGGACCATGAGGAATCCCAGTCAGCCAATCCTTCACTTCACTTGACGATTGATGAACAGCGTTACATAAACGGTAAAACCATCGGCCATTATTGTCAGAAGTTCAACTACTTTCGTTTTTCCCAAAAGCAGAGTCCCACACGAGTTTATGACTGAGATTGTAAGAGAAAAAAGTTCAAAGCGCAAGAGATATTAACAAGGAATTGAAAGTGAAATCCATATACAGCAGTACACGGAGTCATATAAGAAGATAAAGAAATTTAGGAAGAACCCTAATTGGAATTCTACTCAGGGTTTTCGATTTTCATGATTGTAAATTCATTTTCTTATCCGGTTATAACTTTATGAAGATAAAGTGAAATTCATATATAATCATATATGGAGCCATATAAGAAGATAAAGAAATTTATGAAGAACCTTGATTAAAATTCTATTCAGGTTCCTGATTTCCATGATTTTAAATCTGTTTTCCTATCGAGTCGTAAATTCCAAACAAAATTGCCCCGCTTAATTTATCGAAATAAGTCAGCAAAATGTTGATCCAGCTAGTTTTGTTTGAGAAAGTTTACTCCCCTTTGGATTTTCATTTGAAATCGCTGCACAAAAAATATAGGGAAATTAAGGAAGTTTATAATGAGGAAGCAACAAAGATCAAAGAATCGCAATTTGGTCGTGGTTAATTGACCTCAACTTTTGGGACTCAAGGAGGAGGATAGCTCTCAAAATGCTGACGTGGCGCTGATGTGGCGCTGATGTGGCGCTTCGCATATGGTAAAGTCGTCGGTTTAGAAATCCGGTAACGCCCTTTTCGGCTATCCACGCCTTCTTCTAACTTCTCGTACTTTAAACCCTCTCTCTCTCTCTCTCTCTCTCTCTCTCTTCATCTTCCTCCATAGCCAGCCGCTCTCGCACCTCCGCCAGTTCGCCGCCCGCCGCCGCCGCCGCCGCCGCCGCCCGAAACCCTTATCCCGCCCGAGCTCGACCCACCTCCGGCGATGGACCCGAACCCGAAGACCCACCCGGTCCTCTCCTACGTCATGGCCCGCCTCCCCTCCATGGGCCCTCGCTTCACCCCTCCTTCCCCGCCGCCTCCGCCGGCCCCTCCGACGCCGCCTTCTCCGCCATCGACATCGAGCAGCCCCCTCCCGCTCCCCCCGCCGCCCCCCCGACCCCTCGTGGTCCGCGTCCTCCTCCTCTTCGCCATCGCGGCCGCCCCAGATCACCGACCAGATGCCCCACCTCGCCCACCCCAAGCTCCTGGCCTCCATGGCCAACGCCGTCACCGACGTCGCCCAGACCCGATCCGTGCTCCGGACCCTGGGCGAACGCCCCGACCACGAGGTCGTCGACAATGCCCGGGCCAAGCTGGCCGACGTCGAGGCCGCCCTGTCGAAGAAGCTCGAGGAGATCGTGCTCTCCCAGCGGCCGCCCGAGGTGGAGCGGCTCGAGTGGCGGGCGCTCCTCGCGGATAAGGAGAGGGAGTGCCGCGAGGCCGCGGAGAGGGAGAAGCGCGTGTGCCGGGCGGTGATCTCGCTCGACGAGATGCACGAGGCGTACGCGAGGATGCTGAGGGAGGCGGAGGAGAGGCTAGTGAGGATGTACGATTCCTCCTCCGTCGTCGCCGGGGAGGACGACGGGAAGTGCGACTTGAGCGTCGGGGAGGAGGTGAACGAAGAGGTAGTGGGGATATTGCAGGAGGGGACGGGGAACGGGGGCTTGGACCGGGTTGATTTGTCCGGGAGGAGGTTGCGGATCTTGCCGGAGGCGTTCGGGCAGATTGTTGGATTGGTCGTGCTCAATTTGTCAAATAATCAGCTCGAGGTTCGTACAGTGAACGGGTGATTCTGATTCATTGGCTTTGTACTTACCATGGTTGCTGTGTGCTAAATTAAAGATGTGGCCTTTACTCATCCTTACACCCTCTGCTGATTCCACTCGAAAGGACATCCCGCATGTTTCTCTAGTGGAAACTGTGGATTGAGTCTATTCTATGTCTTTGGGAAGTTACTATTCCTGTTTAGGCACCATTGTATGCAAATTTGAGATTGAATTCTGGCATACAAGTAGTATCGTTTCTCTCTCGAGAAAAGTTTCTTTAAAGATTGTTTGGGAGTTGGGAGTTTAGAGGGAAGTAATGTAGCCAGAATGAATTTGTTAAATGTTAATTTGTAAAATCTGTTGTCTGCATAGCAGGGTTTGCTTGCTGCTTTGTCCTATTGAATATCATTGGATATCTAATCTAATAATGAATCAATAGCCAACTGCTTGTGTTGATAGTGGAGTACTTCTTTGGTGGTTACTGTGGTTAAAGCCAATGTTGGGTTTTGTTTTTATGAATGTGTAGATTTTGTTTACCGGGGGTAAGATCCTTGTAGATTAGCAGATTGGTACTTTCTTACCTGAATCAGATATTATGTGAATTGTGTGCCAGAATTGCCTTGTTGAATGGATGGCTGACCAATGAAGACGTCCTATTTTGTTATGCCTCTTTGGTCTTTATCCTATGATATTCGGTGCATGTTGTTTTTATTCACTTGCAAAGATAAGGCCTAGTTATGTACTAAGAATTCGACATGCATTGAGTCATTGGCCCCTTAAATGCTTAAGGCAAGAGTGAGCTGCAGAAGATCGATCCATATTATTGAGGTTCTAGCAAGAATGTTCAATAGCAATTGATGACTTCATGTATTCTGTTGTAGCAATAAAATCCACCTTAATGCTCGTAATTTGCACTAGGCACATCTAGGTACATCTTTCTACCTTCCTCCTTTGTATGCTTGCTTTTGCCTTAATAAGTAGAGGAACCGTCTTTTTTTACCATATCATAATATTCCCAATTCTTTTGCTACTTAAAGAGGAATTTCCACGGTCTCCACACACAGAGACCATCAATTTGTGATTGCATAATGCATCCATGAGAACATGTTGGGTGTAACACGTCTCTTATGACCAAGCAATGCTAAGACATTAACTACAGCTCTGGAATTCCTGCTTGGAAGGAAGAAAATTCTAGAAAGATGAGCTTTTGAATATTGTGCATTTAGTGTGTTAGGTTTTTGTTTTTTCTAGATGATATTTCTGACTTCTCGATTGCCTGCAGACCATTCCTGACTCCATAGCTGGGTTAGCAAATCTGGAGGAGCTTAATGCTTCCTCAAATCTCTTGGAGTCTCTGCCAGACTCTATTGGACTGCTGCAGAAGCTTAAAATTCTCAACGTATCAAGCAACAAACTTACTTCCTTACCAGACAGTATCTGTCACTGCAGGTAATGTCAACTTTCAGCATGAAACTTGACATTGTTTGCGATTGTATCGGCCATAATATCTGATTTTTGTCTTGCCTGCCTTAGATCATTTGTTGAGCTGGATGTGAGTTTCAACAATCTCACTTTCTTGCCAACCAACATTGGTTATGAGTTGCCCAATCTACAGAGGCTTTCTATCCAATATAACAAGATCCGTTCATTACCAACTTCTGTCTGTGAAATGTACTCTTTGCGGCATTTGGATGCTCACTTCAATGAGCTTCGTGGACTGCCAGCTGCTATTGGGAAACTGACAAACCTTGAGTATCTTAATCTGAGCAGTAATTTTAGTGACCTGACAGAACTTCCTGACACGTTTGGGGACTTGATAAACCTCAAGGAGCTTGATCTAAGCAACAACCAGATTCATGCTCTTCCGGACACCTTTGGTCGGCTTGACAACTTGGCCAAGCTTAATCTGGAAGAGAATCCCCTAGTAATACCCCCGGTGGAAGTTGTCAAACAGGGGATCGAAGCTGTAAAGGTATTCATGGCTAAGAGATGGCTTGACATACTGATGGAGGAAGAGAGGAGGAGCATGCTTGAAGTGAAAGAACCTGCGCAAACTGGTTGGTTAACACGCAGCACCTCTTGGTTGAATAATTTTGTCTCGGGTGTTTCGGGGCGTTTCTGGATATCTGAGCTCCCCAGGGACTCCAAGGACCCCTATCTTGATCAGCAACTATGATTAGGGGGATTGAAAAAATTCCTCCAAGCTGTGCGCCTTCTTGTGATGGCATTGACATCTGTTGAAAGAGTGAAATGGTCAGATGTAAGCTGCAGATCATTCTAATATCTCTAAGCTTTAGAAATGGATAAAGGTCAGAAGTTTTGCTTTCCTTGGGTTATGCAGAAAACAAATGGTCGCAAACAGGCGCTGCATGATTTGATTTGCATGTTCTTGTTTCATTGATGTAAATCGAAGCCGCCAGGAAGTTTCAGGCTGCTTTAGTGCAGATACTTTTTCCTAGCGTTTTTTTGTTTTTTTTTTTTTTTTTCACATAAGAGTGAGTCTTTTGTAATGAAATTTTCTCTGATGGCTGATGACCTCTACTGTTTTTTCGGGTTTCTCGATTTTGTATTTCAGATTGTTCCTGATTTTCTCAAGGAACACAAGCGATGTGGTTGGTGAAACCGAACGATGTTTATATCAGAAAAAAAGTAATTCATACGAAATGTTATGACCTCATTTAAAAGCTTATCCCTAGCGGGAAATGCTGTGGAGTGATTCATAAGGTCTGGCCCTGTCGGTTGTTGAAAATATATTCCGAGTCGTGAAATGTCGGCGAGGTTCTAGGCTAAAACCCTCTTCTTCATACGATAATCTTGCGTACCCATTTCGCACTGCCGACCTTGCTGCTGAGGTTTAGAGTAAGTTTAGCACATGTCGAAGTTGACCTCCGGCCCGATCTCATCCCGTGCCTTATGCTTCTTGAGGTGAAGTAAAGCACGAGACCTAAGTCGCCCGCCTGACCGTCGCGAGCAGCGAAGGCCGTGACACGAGAGGGAAAGGGAGCGTTGAATATGGGCGAAAAAAGGAAACTTTACAGTGAAGGACTCACGCATCTGCCATGGAAGGATGGAAGGCGAGAGGCATTTTATAAAAGAGAAAAGAAGCTGGTCGCCAACCTCCCCATGTGCGCACATGTCTCCCCATTCCTTCCCACTCACCTCAATCATGTCTTAGACTTAATCAAAGCTCAATGGCAATCCTTAATCTCTTCCTTTACAAATCATAAACACCGCACAGAGCTCCTCCTCCTCCTCCACCACCGCTGCCACCGCCGCCATTTCAACATGAACTCGATGAACATCGACTTCCACGAGACAAGGATGACAAGGACAACGTTGCTCTTCTCGTTCTTCATATTCTTCCACGCTCTCTTGTACTCCATCTCCATCAACACCGGCTGGTTAGCCCTGTGCGCCTCCGTCCTCCCAGTCGCAGGGGTCTTGTTAACAGCCATGTTGCTGGTCGTTGCAGCTCGGGCCACGCTGATGATGTGGATCACCGTCCTAGTGCTGCTCGCCTTCTCAGGGAAGCGTCGCCGGTTCCTCGCTCTCCGAGGAAGGAAGATCACCACCGATGTCGCCATGTACGTTGTTGAGGTTGCTTTCCGGGGGAAGGGACTTGTTGCTTTGGTTTGTGCAACCTTCCTCAGCTGCCTACTCATCATAGCTCGGTGATAGTCAATTGGAGGCTTATGCTGAATTGCTGATCCTGAGGAAGCCCCTTAAGTTTTGCTTTTCTGATTGCAGCTTCAAGCCTTCAATACAAACTAGACACAATCAATATACTCATGATGTCCCCTTGCATTCTTTCCTTCCCCAACTGGAAAACGAAAAATCTCAAGAAACGTTCTTTGGCTCTTTGATGGGCTGTTGTAAGCTGAGATGATAAGTCATACGACTGTTGTAAAACTTCAAAATCAATCCGATCATGATTGAGCTCGTTTTAGATGTGTATCTTTCCACCGTATAATTTTATCTATGGGCAGATTTCATCTTTTCTGATACTAATTTCTCCAAGACTTCCAAGCCAGCCATTTTCATTCACATTGCAACAGATTCATGATAGAACATGTTCTGCATTGTCCAAAACCACACATTTGCAAAAGCTGACTAATACACAAAAGCCACGGTTCTCAAGGCGCATTCCTGTGGAAGAGTTATGGTTAGCATCCCGTTCTCGGCATTGTACCCGAGATCTTCTTCCTTCCCACCGATGCTACAAGACCTCGGTTTTGAATTGGAGTAGGCACCGAACCGTCCACACCCTCGCACCTGAATCTCGATCTTACGTCCAGAGGAGTCGAGGGAGCTGTTCATTACTTCAACTGCTCCTCCAGAGTTGTACATGTCCAGTAACCCGAGTGGAGCGAATTGATATTTCTCATCAAATACCTGTTTTGCAGAAAATGGATATCACATAACTCAGGCTGAATTATACCTACTCCTATGATTAAGATCTCATGTGAATATGCAAAAGATTTTGCTTTTAAGGGAAGCCCTGCAAGGATCACCGACCCTTATAGGAGACACCGTAAATACTTCAAATCCTAGAAATCCTAAAGTCACTTCAAGCCTCCTTTTCTTTGGCATTCTTGACAGTTCCCCTACAATACAATATAGCAGACTGTCAGAAAGCTAATTCATGGGAAAATAAACTTATCTAACAGTATCTGAAGCTCGACTTATAAGTGGTACCTGAAGTATATGAGTAGACTGCGCAGTCTCCAAGCCAGTCTTCTCCTGCAACCTCGCCAAGAAATTCGACATCTCTAGGACTAACAAAGCCTGATATGATGAAGGGTTCAGATTCTGAAGGTGGATTGTATGGAGCACCTCTTATAGGTGGCCAAATTCCACCTCTTTGGCAATTGAAAACACCCAGGACACCTGTTACTTTGTTCAAGTTCCATATCTTCATCAAACTGCAATCGCCCAATTCAAGGTATTCAATAGATGGCAAATAGTCAATTTCATAATGGAATAAATCAAAAAAATTGTTTATTTTTCTGGATGATTTTCACCTCATCCCATCTGTTATGGGGTCACTGAATAAGCAATC
Organism: Eucalyptus lansdowneana; assembly: GCA_017140395.1. Lineage (NCBI taxonomy): Eukaryota > Viridiplantae > Streptophyta > Magnoliopsida > Myrtales > Myrtaceae > Eucalyptus > Eucalyptus lansdowneana. The sequence continues at coordinate 4,119,785 of CM029484.1, read as the reverse complement.
TCGGGTAGGTCGACCAGCATATCTCGCTCTTAAGATAGATCCATCAGGCAGTACTAATCTCTTGATGACATCAAAGTCATGTTCACCTGGCTTGTCACTGTTTTACCAGTTTCAAGAAAGAAAGGTATGACCCTTCTTTTCAGGCGAAAATTTATTTATGAAGAATATCATTGACATGGATGTTCAATAGCCACCTGACATATACTGCGCATCCACCTATTGCTCTTGCCGCAGCATGGAATTTGGCTGTGTGGTGATTGCTCTGAGACAAATGCAGAAAGTTAGCTTAGATCCGCAATAGCAAAACTTATATATGTCAAATGCTGGGGATATTTCAATGTTACAAGCAGAAGCCATCTCACATGAAACATGTCCCAATCTGGCACAATTATTTCTCCTGCTAGAAGACATGTGTAGGCAACACCAGCAATGTGCATCGTCTGAAATGTTGGCTCTGTTGGCATGAAATCCTCGGATACTCTAGCAACAGCAACCTTCTTTGCACTGTACAAGATAGGAGTCATTTTAACTCATGTTGTCTGCTACATGTTGCTTCTCATAAAGAGAAGACAAACCTGTATAAGTAATCTGTACTCATGCACATAGAACTGATCAAGCTGATATCCTTGAAATTATTGATCACTGATTCCTCGAGAGCTCCTAAGAATTCTCTGGTCAAGGCAACACGACCTCCATAACCAGAACCAAGAAGTTCTAATAGATTCTGATCATCTACCTTCACTCCATTGACACCACAACCTGCGAGGTAGTGGTGGAAATCTTTCATAAAAGTCCACCCGAATTCTAGAGGGCTCAATGAATGCGACCCCTTCATCCTCTACACACAGGATGGTGCCACAAACAACATGGCTCAAGTTACCGGGTGACTGAACTGGATAAATTATCTTGGCCATGTATTTCTTCATCCCGTCTGACGTTGGACTTACCCCTCCCCAGTAACCTAGCGCCGTATGCCAGGCGTAGACATATCTGCATTTTCTTTTCACAATTATATTACCGATCTTGAAAACAACAAGGGGGTGTGTGGGTTCTCAATATATGGGTCATTATTATATCAACAGTGATCATAATCAAATGGAGAATCTCACTTCACCCCATATTTTTCCTTGATGCTTTTGCAAAACTCCTGGAGTTCGATTGGCTTTCCCTGTCCAGAACCCTTGAACTTTGGATTGGCATCGAAATTCACTTGTCTCGACACATATCTGCAAAGCAACAAGTGAGAGCCTGCTAGCTGATAAAACAAATTGATGCTACAAGATCCCTGCTATATCTGCAGATGACTAAATTCGATGAAGAGAAGACTCACTTTAATCCTTCCACATCAGCTAGTTTACGGTTGTCCGTAGTGTCATGTAAAATGTTTTGCCAACCATCATCTATGGTCAACCATTTAGGCGGGAATCCTCCTTTCAACAGACTACTCCAAAAGGAAAAATTAGACCGAATAAGCACCTGCTTTACAACCAATAAAAATACATTCATAAAATACCTTTTGAGACCCTCTTCAATTCCAATGCGGTCGACTGCGTCGTAGAAGGCATCCCAAGTGCTCCATCCAAACAAGTCTATTTGTGCGGGGAGCTATGGATGAAGATCCAACGAAATTCTTCACTAAATGTTTATAAGTTGTATACAAGATTATGAAAATGAAAAAAACTTGCAATCTTTTAGACAAAAGATGTCTTCTTTCGTACCTTCTTGTGTTCTATGCAGCTGAAGGTACCTTTATGCTTCTCCAATATCCTGGAGGAAAAAGCTCGTCACAAGACCCTTCAGAAATAGATCATTTTCAGAGGTTCCCAAATCAAGATCTACGCTGAAATTTGGTAACAAACCTGATAGATTTCTTGATTAGATCAAATGGGTTGGTATCCGTGTTAATCAATACAGCTTCTGAAAATTTGGAAGTCTGGACATTCGGATCCCCTAATACAGACATAATTATAATCGTGCTGCAGAACAGGATAACTTTGATGACAGTACAAAAAAAATCGTGGTTGCTTTAAACTCGAACAAACCACTCTCAGCACAAAACTGAAGTGTATCGACATCTGTTCCCTGCAGACTAGTCCTGAATGGTCCATCCAACACGGGCAAAATTAAAACATAGAAGATTTCGTCGGCATCCTCGTCCCCTGTGACGTTTGTCCCACTGGCTGGGGCAGAGGCTTCTCTCGCCTCCAAGAGAAGCATTTGAGTGTCCACAGGTACTTTGCTCGCAGCATCTCCAAAAGTTGGGATCATCCACCAGAGCTTGAACCTGAAGAGACCCAGGAACCTGTATCCCCTGCAATTAAGCTTAAAACTGTTACAGAGGCTTAAGTATCACCAACAATCATTTGGAGATTTCACTACTTATGGTAACACACAACACGATCAATGCTATGCAAAGTGAAGAAGTGAACTAACGAGAAGTAATTGACTCGCTTCTTTGCGTCCCAAGATATCCTTAATAATCTACTTTCATCATACAATGACCATAAAGAATAGTGGAAAAAGAAGATACCCCACCTGAGAACTCCAATGTTGAAGACGTGGCGGCTGCTTGAGCTCCTCGAAGTTGCTCCAACAAAAGCAGCCCCATCTTTCAACGTTGTGAGGGTGATATTGGGAGCGACTCTGCTCAAGACGACCTCATCTCCCACCTTGAGACACCCATCTCTGATCTGCCATGGACTACCAGCAGCAGCAGCAAAAGTAGCCATCGCTTTCCTGCAATTCCTTGAGACGATCGTTTTCAAACAAGAAACAGCACAAGAATTGAGCAGAGTGAACATGAAGAGGTGGAGGGTTTTATAGCAGCCGCTCCGTTACATGAAAGATAAAGATGGAAGAAATGAACTCACCTGGACATTCTAGCGGCTGGAACAAGACTCTGCTTTTACCCATCACAAAGGTACAAAAGATCACCGATCGGGTCTCCACAGTTACTGCTTTCTTGATTCCTCCTCTTTCGGGGAACTGCCAACACCCAGCAGGAACAGGCGATCGTGAGGCAAAGGAAAGGACTCGGGACTTGGTGCATGGCTACGTGTCGTGAGGACCTCAAAACCAAACAAAAATGCTGGTGATCAGGAGGTGGCTTTAAGTTCAGCAAAGAAAGACCGGCTGAAACCACGGTTCGAGGAAGCTGGTACTGCATCATACATGCATTCGACCCACGTGGACCCCTCCAGATGCTAGTCTTTAGATCAAAGTGAAGGTGGCATTCAAGGGTCCAACTCCATTTGTCATCTACACCAGTACAGAGAAAATTCCAACACTCATTTTATCCTGTCTGCATAATTATTTGGGGAAATATACGCAGTCAGGAAACACAAATTTTTAATCCATACTTTCCTTTTTATAAACTTTTCGTACTGATTAGAAATGTATCATGGTCCTTAAGTCAAGAGCTATAAAATTTTTCTCTTCAAACATTTATTTTGAGGTATACGCGAATATTTATTTTAACTTGCATGAACTTTTTGTAATTATTGAAAATTGTCACTTGAGAACTTATCTTAGCCCTTTATTTAGCAGTTATAAGGGATGTGAATTCAAGTATTTGATTTTAGTTGTGAAATTGATTGTAGTACTGTACAATGAGCTTTATTAATATTGAAAACAGTCACCGTGTAATTTTATAAATTTATATCATTAGGTCTTGTTTTCATGATAATAATTTCATTATCACATAAATGAGTCATATTGATAGTGACAAGAATTATCATGTCATAAAACCTCCACGCAAGACTTTGTTCTATTTTTAGTGATAACAAGTATCATATAATACATTTTAAATTCAGGAACAAAGATATGAGGATAAAATAGAATTTAACCTAGGTGGCAGACATCTAATCTACACATCTTAAGCTTTGATTTGATATATTAAGTGTCCTAAATGGATCTCATTTGCTAATATTTCCACCTTCATTTTGGCTAAGACACTACTCTTTTCTAGTTAACTTATCAAATCCTCCTCTCTCTCTCTCTTCAATCTATTGTTTCCTTTTCTTCAAGCTAACTCACGTTTACCTTTATTTCTATCATCTCTCTTATCTTAATAGCTTTCACAATATAAATGTCAAATTACACCTAACAATATCATGTATCCTATCATCACTTTGTATAGAGAAGGTTATTAAATTTAATTTATGATCTCATATTTTTAATCACAAAAGTTACACATAAGAATAGAAATTTTTAGTCATAATGGCTTATGAAAATATGATTAATTGTCTATTTTTATCAAATAGTTTGAGGAAAACTTTATTTTAAAGTTGAAAATTAAAATTCAGTCTAATTACCTAATGGATTTTGACATCACAGGTGTTCTTCTGGAATGAGTTTGTAGGTCTTTAAAGTTAAACATTGTTGTTTTGTGCATATATTAAAATGGGGGTAGAAAATTTATTTACAACTTCAAACTCGCATCAAATTTTCTTATAGGAAAGCTTTAAGCATATTTTAAATTTTTGATCTACTTGATATGATATTGAATCTACAATCAATGCTAATTACTTTCTTCATAGTAGGAGTGGAATAGCAAGACGTTTCTTCCTTTGTTTTTTTTTTCCTTTATGCGATTATATTTTGCTAATATTTAGATACGATCTATATATATTTACATTTGATCATGCTTATGACAATTTAACTTTTTTTTCATATTTTGGTCAATTTTTCTTTTCCTTTTTTGTTCAAGATCAGTTAGATAATTAAATTGAATTTTAATTTTGACTTTTAATTATACTTTCACTCATACTATTTGATAAATTGATAAAGAGATGCATGGTAAAGTGATATTTTATTATGTGTGATATAGCATTGATATTATCAAACTAATGAGAGAGATGATAAAAATAAGGGTTAATACCCTGAAAAACCCCAAACCGGTACACATGTGGCAAATTTACCCCAAACTATTTTTTTGATCATGAAAAGTCTCAAACCGGTACACTTGTGACAAATTTATCTCGACTGACCATAAAAAACCATAAATTGGTACATTTATGACAAATTTACCCAAAACTAATTTATTCGATCGCAAAAGATCCCAAACTAATAAATTTGTGACAAATATACCATCCACTAAATTGTATTAATACCACAAAAAAATTACAAAAATTATAAACTGTGATAAACATAGCATAAAATCTCAAATTGGTATATTAGTTAACTGTCACGTGTCATTTAACTTAATAATTTGATAGTAAAATTTAACGTAAATTAACAGAGGGTAAATTTGTCACAAGTGTACCAGTTGTAGGTAAATTTGTCAAAAGTATATAAGTTTGGGATTTTTGTGATCAAAAAAATATTTTGGGGTAAATTTGTCACAGGTGTACGGTTTGGGTTTTTAGGGTATTAACCCTAAAAATAAAGGCAATTTTGTGTATTAGCCTAATAAAAAAAAGAAACATTAAATTGAAATAAGAGAGGAGGGTATTTTAGTAAGTTAATTGGAAAAAAGAAAAAAGAAAAAGAGTCTTAGCTAAAATGGGGGTGGAAATAGTGCCACCCTTTAACCTGCCATAAATCTTCGATCATTCATCTAAATAGAATCTACATGCACACACATAATCATTGTTATTTATCACCATGCATAGCTCTATAGTTTCTTGTACATGGATCAGAGAATTATTACCAAAATTTGCGCAAAACTTAGAGATTTGTTAAGAGTAGAGATTTTAAAAGTACCCATGAAAATTATATTACAGAATAAAGCTCGCACGTGGACATACGATACGACCCGCCCCGCGTGAGATTTACTCTTTGTTTTTTTAATAGTCTCAGCAAATTTTGATGCTTGTGAGGAAAGAGAGATTCTTTTTCTTATTCATGCCGTCCCATGAAAGCAGAGGCAATCACGTGGACCGTTTTTATAATAATCAAAGCTGTGTCCCTCCCAAAATCAATATGTGGGGCAGCTCCATTTGTTAATTATTGGATGAGAAGGGAAAAAAAAAGTACCAAGTGCCATTTCAAATTATGATAAGACTTTTTGATCTTTTGGAGTCTGCGTGTGTACTTGGATGGTACTTTAGCCCATTCCATGAACCAAATGCCCGCAATTTCAGTTGCACTGGACAGTGGACACATACAACATCCCTTGTCTTCAACATTCATCATCCTCACCAGCAACATCATCATCATTGTCGTCGTTACTTTGCGGCCCATGTGTCGTGTTAGTAGGAACTCGAAAGGCAAAGTCTTTTTGGACAGATACAGTAGATCGTCATCTCTATGTACATGATTCCCCTCAGGCGTGTGTAATACAAGCCCGGAAACCTTTTCGTGACTACCATCTTGTGATCTTGGATTGCTGCATTAACCATCATCCTGGAATTTGTGACACAAAAGAACAGAGGAATGGTGGGATTAATGATGTAGGGATTAGTTCTGTCTCTGGCATCACCTCCCTGAGATGATGGTACTTAATTCTCTGGATTTTGTGTTTATTGACCGTCAATGCTTGAGATTGAAAGTGCTCAATTTGTCTTACACTGGACAAGAAATCAGGAGTGGGTAGAACTAAATGCAAGACAGGCAATGTGGAGTCACTCACTAGACAAACCTGTCTGCCTCATCTCTGCAGTCCTGCCCTCTCTTGCCACATCCGACTCTTTTACTGTTATCCATCGGTACCTCAACTTTTTTACGGAAGGTACCATCCTCTTTCTCCCGTTCATGCTTCGTGCCCCCCATGTTTGACGATCAGTCCCCATGTGCTCTTTCATTAGTTTATGTCTTCCAATCCATGTTACATTATTCACTCTCTCTCTCTCTCTCTCTCTCTCTCTCTCTCTGCTTTGTTTATTGAACACGCTCTCTTATCTTTTTTCCGTGATTCTGTCTGCAGATCAAGAGTGGAGCCCTGCACACACCACAAGGATTTATAATCAAATCAAGACTACCAAAAGGCTATCGACCCTTTTAGTAGCTTTCCATCTCCGTTGTGTTCGCTGATGAAAGATTGGATCTTTCCGCGAGAAATCATGTTGATTGCTTCTCTTCCCCTGTTGCACTTTTTGGGGATTCTTCTCTTTCCCCGATGAACTCGGAAGCATCTTTTTATTTTTTTGGGTCTCCGAGCTGTCTTGTTTTCTCTTGTTCTGTCCTTATCAAGAACTGCACTCTCTTCACCTCCTGCTTCAGTGCTCCATCTCTGTGTCTGAAACGTTTGGGGTACCCATTTCTTTTTGCCACGCCTTCAAGGTTTGAAGGTGGTCTGGTCTTTTCGAATATAAGAAAAAAAAAAGATTCTTGATTTTGGGGACAGTGCATTTATGAAAAATGCAGTGAATTGCAGGACATGTCTTATCCGTTGGTAATGCTGAACGAACCTTTTCCTGCTGTTTTTGAAGTGCGTTTTGCAAATTTAGTCCGAAATGGCATGGAGCTACTGGAATGACGTGCTTCAGATAGTTATCATGTTCTTTTTTGCTTAAGAGAGAGAGAGAGAGAGAGAGAGAGAGAGAGAGATGGAATCTGGGAGTAGAATTTACTCAAATGACGATTTCCGGATGGATGCTAAATGGCTTATTGACGCGAAGAATCTGTTTGTTGGGCCAAGAATTGGAGAAGGAGCGCACGCCAAAGTCTACGAGGGAAAGTAAGCCTTTTTTTTTAACCTCTTGTTGATTCAAGTTTCTTTCCTGGACTGTCAAGTCATTGAACTTGTGTTCTGCTTTCGCATTTTGTTCGTTTGCATGTGACGTTGCTTCAGATCTTGGTTCAGGCTGTGGAGCGTTGCTGATATGGGTCTGTTCTCTTTTGGACAATTCTGTTTAATTTGATTTTGCGCAGATGCGCCGCAACTTTGCTATTGTGATGGTTACGGGATCTGACATCACTCGATTTTCATTTTTTTTATTTTTTGGTTGTTGTTCGAAGACATCTCTTGATTGAGTGACCAGGAAAAAGTCCATTTTGGAACTCAGTTAGACTGTACTTCGTTTCAATGGCTATGTGCAGCAATCTTCTGAAATGTCAAGGATGTTACACTTTTTGGTTTTCATTCCGGCTGAAAATTGTCATCTGAAAATTTCAAGGATGTTCTTGTGTTTTTCCCGGCATTCTGATAAAGGGTGTTGAATTAATGAGAAATTCGCGTTGTTGGTGTTTTTCAGATATAAAAACCAGACGGTTGCCATTAAAATCATCCATAAAGGGGAGACTCAGAGGAAATTGCCAAGAGAGAAGCACGATTTGCAAGGGAGGTGGCCATGTTGTCTAGAGTTCAGCACAAAAATTTGGTCAAGGTAGGATTGAGAAGTTACTCTTGTTGTTTTCTTTTGTATCTTCATCATTATATGCTAATGGAAGAGATTGGTAGCTTGTGAATGTAAAGACCCTTTTGCTGACACTTTGCTAAACCTTTTGTATGGCCAGTTTATTGGAGCCTGCAAGGAACCAATAATGGTGATAGTCACTGAGCTTTTATCAGGAGGGACTTTACGTAAATATTTGCTAAATATCCGCCCAAGATGCTTAGAGACATGGGTTGCAATTGGTTTTGCCCTTGATATTGCACGTGGAATGGAATGCTTGCACTCTCATGGGATTATACATAGAGATCTCAAACCCGGTAATCTTCACGTTTCCAAGTCTTGGATGCTTGATTATGCTTGACAACATGCTCAAGTACCCCTTACTGGATTTCTCTGCAGAAAACTTGCTATTGACTGCTGACCAGAAAACAATAAAATTAGCAGATTTTGGTTTAGCCAGAGAGGAGTCATTAACGGAGATGATGACTGCTGAAACAGGGACTTATCGTTGGATGGCTCCAGAGGTATTCGATACATGGACACACACAATCACATGTGTTGGATAATGGATTCGCCATAGCGTGAGCACAAGCATGATTTTGATGTAAGCTCTTACTTTTTGTTTTTGTTACTGTTGGTGCAGCTATACAGCACTGTTACATTAAGGCAGGGAGAGAAGAAGCATTACAACCATAAAGTGGATGCTTATAGCTTTGCGATAGTGTTGTGGGAACTTCTACACAACAAATTGCCTTTTGAAGGCATGTCAAATCTTCAGGCAGCTTATGCAGCTGCATTCAAGGTAATAGACATTCTCAGGCTCTCATAAAATGATCCTGTTAACTGGTGGACAGGGCCACTTGTTAGACAACCTATTATAATGTTTTGACAATTTCAAAGCATTGCCATTGTGGTATGCAATGCTTTGAACTATTCCATACAAAGTATGCTTAACAAATGTCTCGAGGGTAACAAGAATCCTCATAAAGAAGTGGTATTTCCAGTTTGGCTTAGCTATGTCTAATGGTGTGCAGTGTTGTCCTGAAATTTCAGAATGTGAGGCCCAGTGCTGATAATCTTCCGGAGGAAATGGCTACTATTCTCACTTTGTGCTGGAAAGAGGATCTAATGATCGCCCCACTTCAGCGAAATAATCCAAATGCTCCTCAATTATCTATACACTGTATCTCCTCCCGAACCAGTCATTCCTTCGCGAATCTTCACTTCTGAGAACAGAGTCTTGCCACCGGAATCACCTGGTACAAGCTCCTTGATGGCAAGACGCGATGCCTCGGGAGAAACGCCTAAAGCAAGGGAAAACAAGCCAAAGGGCTGCTTCTTCTGCTTTGACCAATGTTACTAACTGCAATAGATAAAGATAGAATGGATAAGAGTCTGGTCCTTCATCGAGTCAAGACACCTGTAAAAGAAAGGTAAGTTTGGTCTTGCCCCATCTGTTCACTTTGTACCCAGAAAGGCTTATCTATGTCCGTTCATTGCACATTCCAAATGAAAAGGATAAAAATGCACACTTTTTCACACTATCCAAAATGTGCTACGAACCTTAAATGCTATAGTTCCTTTTCTCTATGTGTCCGAGAATGTATTTCAGTGAAGCTTAGCAAGTTTCAGGTCATTGTCCCTGCATCAAAATTCGTGTAGCTCATGCATTTTACTCCATCTGATACATTTTCTCAATTTACAGGATCCTAGTTGATTATCTAGCTATGTCATGGAAGAAACTCGAGTATTTAGTTTTGGGTATTGTATGATGCTTCAAGCTAAATGGGAAATTGTTCAACATTATCTGGAGAAGTTCTGCGAGATGGATAGGGAAAACCCTGCCTCTCCTTGAAATCTTTGCGTGTAAACAAGTCTATTACTACAAAGATGCATTTTGCGGTTTTCACATTTGGGAGAAAACCATTGTCCATGTTGATCTGTATGTCCCGTGTTTTTAATTTTTATTAGCTTCAATCTAGCAAATAAAGTTTAATATTTATTATTTTCCTGAAAAACTAGTGATTGACTAGACAGTTTGCCTAGACATAATTCTGTCAGCAAGTTCATCATCGAAACGGGGATATAAATTTCATTCCATCCATGATACGCTGAGTATACGGATAGTTGAAGTCTATGGAGAAGAGGGAAGTTTTATTAATTAAGTCTGTCAAAGTGAGTGACTATCTAGACATGCAACTGAACAGATCTTAACTAATGCTGAATAGGAAGAATAAAAGTAGCATCTGCAACATTCTGAAGCTGAGATATGCTTGTATTGACAAAACTATTGACCGAATGGCGAGTGGCACTATCTTTAATACTTCATGAGTTCTTCAGATAAATAAACTTCTCCTTTCAGTGCAATGCGTGCACAAACGTTAAAATGTCTGCATGATTCTGGTTTGGAGTTTCCCGACATGAAAGGGTTCTACATGTCCGATGCAACAATAATTTGCACTCACGATTTCAGATTTGTAATGACTGTGAATCTTGAGTTTTTAATCATTTGAGGGAATCATCCGAGTAGGTGGCTTTTCAGTGCTAAAAAATGTTCTTCGAAATCAGATGTTTAAGAAGATGCCGGACCAATTCATTCCAGGACTTTACATGATGAGAGCATGTATGATGGAAATGGTAATTGTACACGGAGGTTCTCAAATGTTTTCAGGAGATGGAGTTTGTACTGAACCATACACACCTTTTTTGCAAAGGAGGCTGCCCGAAGAAAGCTATGTTATTGCCCCCCCATTGCTAAAGAAATGAGTAAAAATTCGTATCGCCAACTGGGACACGGTCAGAGAATTTTATAGTTGAATTTGAGACCGAACATCATGCAGCTCGAACACTTAACCTACGCAAGTGTTCACCAGTAGTCGTTGCAGGAACACTGCCCATCTCTGAAATGGTGGAACCTGTTCCTGTCTCTGACAATGATCTCTCTATTAAATACCTTTGAAATCATCTTTGTGGCATTATGGCAGTCCAAGCATACTCTAAGGTTTTTCGTTATTCTGATAGCCGTTCCCGGAAGGGTCCTGATAAGAGCAAAAGCAATTGCCAGCTTCTCACTGTGGTGAGAAACCGAGACCTCCTTATCTTCTTCCTCTGCATCAAATCTAGCCTCCGCTGTGTTGGGCACATAGCCAGCAGATTTGATCTCCCGTAGCATGTCCTCAGTTGCCCTGTATATCTCCTTTGAGTGAGTATGCGCATCATCTTCAGAAAGAAATTCGTGAACGACTCCATCGACTTCAATCAGGCTGCAGCCAGGTGTCTTCCTAATTCCTCTCCTCTTCATCCGACTCCTCACTGTCATTGCATCTTCCAATCTCCCAACAGATGCATATAAGTTCGAGAGAAGTATGTAATCCCCACTATGCATGGGTTCCAATTTGACTAGATGCTTCAATGATTCTTCCCCGAGTTCCACATTCTTATGAACCCTGCATGAAGCTAGCAATGTTCTCCAAATAACGGCATTCGGTTTAATGGGCATGTTTTGTATTAACTGGTATGCCTCCTCGATCAACCCGGCTCGTCCAAGAATGTCAACCATGCAGCCGTAGTGTTCCATCCTGGGCTCGATGTCAAAGTCTCTACTCATACTGGCAAAGAGACACCGAGCCTCATCAACCAGACCCACATGACTACAAGCAGAGAGCACAGCGATAAAAGTCACATCATTCGGTGGAACTTTTTTGTCCTGCATCATGTTGAAGAACTCAAGGGCCCTCTCGCCTTGTCCATTGCTAGCGAGACCTTGAATGAGCACCGTCCAAGAGTACACATTCTGCACTGGCATCTTCATAAACACATCGATGGCGCTAACAATTGATCCACATTTCGCATAGAAATCAACTAATGCAGTTCCAAGAGAAACAGTGAGTTTCAACCCTCTCTTCTTTATGAAGAAGTGAACCCACTTGCCAGTTTCTAGGGCTCCAAGGACTGCACATGAAGAAAGAACACTAACTAATGTGATCTCATTGGGTTCTACATTTGCAGCCTGCATCTCATGGAAAAGATCGAGCGCCTCCTTGCATTCCCTTGCTTGGGTGTAACCAGATATCATGGCGCTCCAAGCAACAACATCTTTTGGTCCCATCCGATCAAACAATCTCCTTGCAACATCCAAACTACCACATTTTGCATACATATCAACAAGACAAGTGATCAAAGTAGCGTTTTTCTGCATCCCATTTACCTCTATATAGTCTGCAATCCACTTTCCTAGCTCCAAATCAGCTAACCTCCCACAAGCAGTCAATACACTGATCAGTGTAACTTCATCAAATCCAACACCTGATTCTCGCATCCTCATAAACAACTTCACGATCTGCTCCCAATGCCCACCCTTACTGTAACCTGCAAACATCGAATTCCAAGCCATAATGTTCCTTTCAGTCAATCCATCGAACACTTTACGGGCAATCTTGATTTTGCCACAGTTTGCATACATATGAATCAGAGTGTTGCCAACGAACCCAGTTAATCTAATCCCCCTTTTCAAAACCTGGGCATGGATCTGTTCACCTTGATCTACAGCTCCTAACCTAGAGCAAGCCTTCAAAGCACAAGGAAAAGTGAATTCATCCGGCGGCACCGAGTGTTCAATCATATCCCGGTACAAAAGCACGGCTTCAAGAGGGGACTGATTCATAGTGAAACCTCTGATCATTACGTTATAAGCCGACGTATCGGGTCTGTCAAGTTCATTAAAAATGGAGGCTGCATAGTCCATGGCGTTGGGGACGATGAGCGCTGCCGACTCGAGGAGGTTCTCGGCTACGGAGGGGCTGAAGAGGAGGCGGGTCTTGATGAGGTGGGCGTGAATTTGGTTCAGGTCTCTGACGTTCTTGCATTGTTGAAGGATGAGGGTTTTGGGGTTCTCTGGAAATTGAGGTATGGCAGTCAAGAAGTTGATGTTTTTGGCCGGTGTTGCTGGAGTTGCAGAAGCCATAGTTTCTTGCAACGGCTAGCATGAAAGTCTAGCTCTTATGTATGAACCAGTGTGTCCTATTTGTCATGAACGGGCATTACTTTTTCTGTCAAAATGAATGCTCATGCTCATTTAAGCTTTAGCATTTATGTAAGTAAATCTCGTCGAAGACCCGATTTTCTGGGAATTTCTTTGCCGGGAAACTCCCGATCGACTTCCCCCTAATGGACATTGGTCGCGTCGAGGAAAAGTAAAAGACCATCAATTGCTGATATAACAAGATGTAGAGTGGCAGAAACAGATATATGCCTGAATCAGATGAAATTTTCATCAGAAGCAAGTTTTTTGTATGCATTTTCACCTCTGATCTCATGTACTATATTTGATCGACATAGATCGCAAGAGGGCTAATCTAGACTTCTGGTTGGATTCGATATAGCGACGTATGCGGTGAAACTGCTATGAAGGCAAGATTGTCCTCACAGGATACTCTGATAAGATTCTTTGTACATTTTATGTATAACTTTAGGAATTTGTCCAGGTTTATTCGCCTTTGCAGGATACCCCCGTGAATTATTTTGCCACTTGCCAGGAATTTATCCAGGTTTATTCGCCTTTTGCAAGAAAATGAATCGAGGTACCGGGAATTAGATGCACACTTTATCACTTGGAATCCCTAGAAAAAGCAGCAATTCGCCTATAAATTCACTTCAGAAACTGAGCTTTGAAGTGTGAGAACAAAACGCCTGAAGAGATGTCGTGGCAGCAGAATGGCTGGGACACCTCATCCCAAGAATACCATGAGCACCTCACAAGAATAGCGAGGTCGCCCAGTATCCATCCGAACGTCCCTCAATACCCGAATGTGCACCCTGCGTTCCACCAAAAAGTCACTTATGAAGAGGAGTGTGAATCTCTCCACAACCAGCACCAGCACCAGCACCAGCATCACCCCCCTCAGTTCCAGGAGAAGGTCGAAGTGATGACGTTCGAGGAGGAGAGGTTCGGGCGTAACAGGGATGATGAGGTTGTAATGGTTGAAGAAGTCGTCGAAGTGAGGTCTGATGGCTACGTTCCACCGAAGCACCGAGGATTTGAACTGTGCAAGTGGGACACCTGAAAAGCGCATTAGGCTCGTCGAGCTATGAATGTCCACACTTAATTTGGCAGGCAAAATAACCTCCCTTCTCGTAAGGGTGTTACTAGCAACCTTGATATAAATAAAAGGCCTGTCTTTGCTGTCATCTCAGTTTCTTTTAATCATGCTTGCTCGATGCCTTCTTATGCTATGCTCGCCAACAAAATCACATTTCTAATCAGACTAAACCGGCAGATTCAAAGGGTTACAAAGATAAGCATTTGCAGAAATCAACATCGATAGAAGGAATAGTAGATCTCAGCAATGGAAATTTACAGAAGCCTGTACAAGAAATGCAATTGAATTGACAACAGCCAAAAGCTGTGGGACTAATGTAAGGTGAATCTGATCAAAATTGATTGTCTAGTAAACTCGGACTCGGAGCATCGGGCTCATTATATCTTCTCGATGACATCAGATTGAACAGATTCCTCAAGCTATTTCTACTCTCCCGCTTCCTCCTAATGACTTTACCGGCCCCGGGCAACTCCCCGAATGGGTCGTCCAAATTCAACTTTGCCTCGAGCTTCTTGGCAACCGTCACGATCTCGTACGAATCCCACAGGGATTCCCTGAAGTCCCAGGGACCACCGCCGAGACCGCCCTTGCCCTTGGAAGGCACCACCGACTTACCACTTATCGCCTCCATCTTGAACCGGGAAGGCCTGCTCTTGAAGTTAAGCCGGCGGGCATCGAACTCGCTGCTGGCGACCGCTCTGGAGCCACTGGAGTGGCTGTGCCAGGCTTGCGCCACCGCCTTGAGGATCTCAAGCTCGTGCTCGGGTTCATGCTTCTCTGGCTGCTGCTGCTTCTTCATCAGCATTCAGGGTTGGCATGAGGTTGGCTTCTGGTATGAGCCACGGTGGAAGAGAATCACAGCCTCACATTACTTTGTTGCTATCATGAGCTGGGAAAGGTTGGTTTGCACCCATATCTGTTTTTTTCTGAGGGAATAGCGGAATCCCAAGTACAGGATGAAAGATGGAGATGAATGATTTGTCTGATTGTCCTAATCCCAGTACATCTAATCTGATGGAGCAGGATGTTTTGGTTGTGTGGATGTGAGATGCTGCTGTTCCACAGGAACTCTGTGTAGGACCAGGCTTTTGTCTCTGTCTCTGCCTAGGAACTTCGGTTGCAAGTGTGGAATTTAAGGAATGAACTTAAACATAGAAAAAAAGAAAAAGAATAATGCTAGATGTACTGAGATTAATTTGCCACATAATATATACCGAGCCATGTGGGATTTTATGGAACAATGGATATATCTAATTTATTTAAAGGTCATTTGTAACTTACGGTGGAATTTTCTAATTTAGTAGATCGATTTGAATATTTTTGACATTAATAGGAATGAGTTAAGTACTGTTTTAAATGGTATATATCAGTTCTACATGAAAATACATTTTTATGGACCCCATGATGCAATCACAATAATAACCATGGCCCTCATTTTAACATTAGATTGGTGAATTTCAACCTTATTTTGGTCATTTTATTTTCTTTTGATTTAGCAATTAACACGATTTTTTTCGTAATTATGAAAAAGAGATAAAAAAAAAATGGAAACTCGATCAGGCCAACGAGCTAGTCGAGTCGAGTATTAACGAGTTCGAATTCGACTTGACCAAATACTCAAGTAGCTCGAGCTCAAGCTACGGATGTCAACGGGTGGTGTCAGGACGGGCTTTCATGACACCCGACCCGACCCGACCCGACCGAACAATCTTGTCGAGCCGGGCCCGAGCTACTCGCGAATAGCTTGACCGAGTTTCGGCCCAATTCTCTCTAACGGCCCATCAAGAAGGCCGGCCCAACCGTAATTACCATAATGCCACTCCTTCGGCAGCCACATATATATCCGCTTCAGAGCTTCGATTCATTTTCCCTCCCAAATTTCAAAAACAGACCGAAGACGAAGACGCTCTCCTCCTCTAGGGTTCGCGACGGAGACGACGATGAGCGTTCCGATGGACATCTCGGTCACCGATCTGGCCATCCGCGACCAGAACGGCGCCGCTCCTCCGCCTCCATCTCCGCCGCCGCCGCCGCCGCCGCCGCCGCCGGTCTCCGACGACAAGATCCTCGTCCCCGGTAAGCTCTCGCTCTGCTCCCCGATCTTTCCTCTTCGAGTCCCCGCCCCTGTAGCTTCGGTTTGCCGAGCTCGCGGTTCGAGGCGCGGCGATCCGTGTTGATTTTTCTCAAGCGGAGCCTTGCGTGTGTTGGATGATGCAGTCGAGGTCTGCTTGAAACCCTCCAGCACGGCTCGCCTAGACGATGTCAGATCTGCCGTCGAGAGGTAAATCCGAGAAACTCTCCGAATTACTTGTTTTTAATGTTGACGCGACGCATGCGATCGGTGGCCATGGTTCGTTCGACTATTAGCTCGTTGATGAACGAAGCATGAGATGCTCTGTTTGTTAAAAGGTTAGACTGATAAATGAGGAAGCCGAGGCGAAATTTTGGTTGTATATCCTCGTGTGTTTTTGTACCATTTCCAGCCCTGTGATTTGAGAGAGTAGGTTGCCTTGCAGGTGAGAGCTCAGAAATAATTTAAACCTTTTTAATGTTCAGGATGCTTGAAAAGCGCAGTTTGAGCTACAGCGATGGCCCCGTTCCTGTGCCGATTGATGACGTATTTCTTGTGGATAATGTTCAGAGAATTCGTATTTGCGAGACCGGTATGTTCTGACACTTGAGGGAAAAAATTTTCAGGTTTCTCATTGAGAAGATATAGCAGATTGAGAAACAAAACCTGATGACATCCCTGATGCTATGCTTTGCGGTTTTGTGGTTTAGGCTTGGTGGATTTGTGTAGTGGACAATGTTTAAGTTGATTATATAGGAATCTTTCTTCTTCTTTTCAGGAACTTTCTTTGTCAAATGGGAGAAAATTTTTTACACACGAGCTCTGTTTATTCAAATTTTTCCTTGTAGATGAGGGTGTCAAAGATCATGGTGTTCTTTTGTTCTGGCAAGTCAAGCCTGTCGTGCATGTTTTCCAGGTAACTTTTGCCCAAGCATATAGGATATACTTATTCTCCCTCTTCCCTTCCCCTTACTAATGTGCAGTTCTCCCAAATATACTCAGTCACTTCATTTTCCATCGGTATTAATGTCTTCATTTTCCATTGGTATTAATGTCTGCTTCTTCGCACTGCTTGGTGTGGGACTTAATTTGATACTCCAAAATACTGCATATCAGCAAACCCATTAAACTCACTGCTCAAATGGTTCTTGGCAGCTTAGCGAGGAAGGACCATGTGAAGAATCAAGTGCTGATGGCCAACTATCTAGTTTCCATGAGTGGATACTCCCTGCAAAGGAATTTGATGGGATGTGGGAAAGGTGTGTTTGTGACTTTTTTCCTGGAAACCACAAGAAGTTTGTTGGTCATAACTGTTGTATATCCAAATGCAGCTTAATTTATGAACCGGGTTTGAAGCAAAGGCTGTTGCGGTATGCTCAAAGTGCACTACTTTTCACTGAAAAGGGTGTGGATCCCTTTTTAGTGTCTTGGAACCGGTCAGTGGCATTTGCACATTTGTTTGTTTTTTGTTCAGTATTTATAGCATGGTTCCCAATGTATTGAACAGAAATGTTGCTTCAGATAGTCATGATCTTGTCAGCATTTGTCTAGGATCAGTGGATAGCTATGTAAATGTGCAGTCATTAACGCATTACATGGAAATAAGAAACCAGTAACGACATCTATTGTTAATAATCTCTAGTGCATTAATTTACACTGATACTGACACAAGGTAGTTAATCATTATATCTATAACATTAGTCACTTACTTCCCCCAATTGAGGTGTTGTGAGCATTTTGTGAATGATTTGTCCTATTTTTGCAGCATCATTCTTTTACATGGACCTCCAGGGACAGGAAAGACATCATTATGCAAAGCTCTAGCACAGAAGTTGTCTATACGTTTTAATTCGAGGTTGGCATGCGACTTTAAGATTTCTATGTCCTGTATGTTTTTGGTGGAATCTATGTAAAGTCTGGTATTGGTCTTTTGAATTTTCCACTTTCTCTTCCCTCAGATATCCACAGTGCCAACTAATTGAAGTTAATGCACACTCTTTGTTCAGTAAATGGTTCTCCGAAAGTGGCAAGTTGGTATGTGCCTAATTCATCTCAAGATAAATTATCTGATGCCTTCTCTTCTCTTTCATAAAGTCTACGTTTAGTTTTTTTATTAATTAATTAAATCTCAGAAGAAATATTAATATGAGGATAGTGATTTAAATCATCTAAGCATCTGATGACTTGAATTCTGCCTGTGAGAAATCGCCTCTTAATCAACATGCTGTGCTCATGGACAAAAGATTACCTCTTTTTCTTCTACTTTTCTTTTGAAAAGAACGGCCAAATTGTGACTGATGTTGCTTCTTGCTAGTCCAAAAAATAATGAGCCTTCCTTTGCCTTGAAATTTCTACTCTCTTCCTTAAAGAATTCATGAATTAGGTTCTATTTGTTTCATAGAAAATGATTGATTTGGAAAATATTTTTCTAAAAATGATTGCTTGTATTGCTTACAAAATGAATGAACAAAAAACATTTCATTGTCCAAGAAAATGTTTAGACATAAAGTAATGAAAAGATTCTTTGAGTATAATTTTAAGCTATATAAACGATCATTTTTTGGAAAATGTTTGTTAAACCATTCAATTTCCGTGAAACAAATGCGCCCTAAGTGTGCTCAATGTGCCGTTTTTTCTTCAGTGGAAATAGTTTGTTTGATACTCTTCACATGGGCAAGACACAATAATTAGTGCATGTAGCCATGCTGCAGTAGTAATTTTAACTTCACTATGGAGATCCCAAGCAGATATGCATCATCCTCATATCATGTATACATATGATTAAAATTTCCACCAATAAGAGTTTTTTCCATAAGTTGGGAGGTATGGAGCGTGTTGCTCATGATTTTTTATTTTAGGTTGCAAGGCTTTTTGAAAAAATTCAAGAGATGGTGGAGGAAGAAAACAATCTGGTATTTGTTTTGATTGGTGAGATTATAATTGCAGCGTTTTTGCAGTTTAGCTCTCTTTCCTCTTCCTTTAGACTAATATTACATGGTGATGATGCAGATGAAGTGGAAAGTCTTGCAGCGGCCCGAAAAGCTGCTTTGTCTGGTTCTGAACCTTCAGATTCAATTCGGGTACTAGTGCAATTCTCTGACTTTCCAAACAGCAGCAAATTTACATGTCTATTTTGCTCTTTCTTCAAGCACCTGCCTGAGACCTGAGAGAATAGAGTATCAAGGAATGAGAGACTAATCTAATATTCTCTGAATGCATTGTACAAGAATGAGTGTAAATTCACCATGAAATGTTTCCTCAGGTTGTGAATGCACTGCTGACTCAGATGGACAAGTTGAAGTCATCGCCAAATGTAATAATTATGACAACATCAAACATTACAGCTGCTATCGGTAAGAATGATTTATATCAACTTTATATCCTGTGATTTCCATCTGTACAGGATGCTGCATGCTATGTTGGACCTTTTTGTTGATTTTTTCTATGTAATACGTTCATATCTTTGATTGCACTTTTCTACATTCATAATATTATGTCCTTATTTAGCGTTTTCTGAATTCAGTCTTTGCAGCTTCTTTTTTCTGTGAATTACTCTGTCAATTTGAAGAGATTTTCTTGGAAATTAATCACCAAGTTCAGTGGAGTCCCTCATTTTAGTTCATTGTTAGTTGCGGGGTTTATTCTTGTTATTGCTTGTGTGATCTCATAGAGTTCTTATGTAAGAGTAGGGTTGAAAAGTATTAACTTAAAGATTATGTCTTGCTGTGTTGCAGATGTTGCGTTTGTTGATAGAGCTGACATCAAAGCATATATTGGTCCCCGACTCTTCATGCTCGATACGAAATCTTACGTTCTTGTGTGCAGGAACTTATGAGAGCAGGAATACTGTCAGATACACAGGTATAGATACAGCCACGATTATACTTTTCTGGAAGATTGTTTTGCCATGAAAGAATTGTGTTCATTTTTTCTGCTGCTGTCTATCAAGTCTTGGATTCATATGCTGCGATGCCTTATGCCATCACCTGTCTGGCTTGATACTTGGACTTTTCTTTGGCTATGGTACTGAGATTGGGTCAACTCTCACCAGCACTAAGTGCCAAGTGGAATTGTTTCAGGAGCTGGTGTCCACTCTTCCAAATTATGCAACTGCTCAAGAAAGGCAGGTTGCCCAGGGACCAGAGATGGAAGAACTTTGCAAAATGTTGCTTGAAGTTGCAGAGACATGTGAGGTCAGAGAGTTCCATTCTTCTTCATTGTGTTAGCTTTGCAAGTTTACAGCTGGAGGAGATCATGCAATATGTAAGATTTTATATATTGACCATGCTTGTATGTCCTTGTCTAGGGATTGAGCGGAAGATCATTAAGGAGGCTCCCGTTCTTGACACATGCATCTCTTGCAGATGCTTATTCTTGTGATCTAGCCAAATTCTTGTGTACTATGAGAGACACGCGAAAAAGGAGCAGACTGAGCTACCTGATTGAAGTAACCTTGGTGTACAAGAGATGTCATGCCTAAGTTTACTGGGTAAAGTGACAGTTTTCGCAATTCCTCATGCCTTCTGCTGTCACGAGAAGGTGCACCATGCGGTAGAGGGACAAGCTAATCCGCATGGATAAGCATTTACTGATCAAAGATGGCATAAGTATTATGTCCCCATGTAGCCTTTTCTAAAATCAAAGCTGCGGCCTCTTTCTGCAGAGTATTCAGTAGATTTCAGCAGATTTACTAAAAAATCAATCAAGTTTTATGGCAGGCGCTACAGCGTTGGGAGGATAAGGGAGCATGTAGCACGAGAAGCACCTATCCAATTATTCAATCGGCTAATCCGCAAGCCGCACGATGCTCCTCCACTTTTGTAGAGAAAATAGCAGCTTTTCCATTTCTTGGTTTCTCATGTATCCTATCGTTTTCCTATGTTGTACGTGCATTAATCCTTGAATTAGAATCTACATCAAGATGTATGCGCTATACCTCTGAGAAGACTAGAGGATGATTAGGCATTGTGATATAGCATTGGGAATCTAGTGATATAGTTTATTCGAGAAAGTTCTTATTGAGCAATGACCCCTTGCTTATGGCCAAAAGTTAAAGCGATAAATTTTAACCCTCGGTTAAACAAAACTGTTCATGAAGGTGAATAAGAAATGGTCATTGCCAAAATATGAAAGCAAAGCTTAGGACAAGACAAGCATGGGATGCTTTGGTTAAGTTCAAGAACATGGGCTTGGGGTGGGTCTAATGTGTATCTTAGCCTACTGACCCTGATTGGGTCTCGAGTGTAGGCTTAAATAATGGGCCTTAGCCCTAGAAATCCTAGTATTAGGTCTTATTTGGTTCATTAAACTGAGAATTGTAAAGCTTACGATTCCATTTCCCAAATTTGGCCAAAGAAAAATGGACCTTGCCTCGTCAAACCAGATGTGGGTACGTATATTGCCCACAATGAATGGGCTCAGTCCAAGAAAACCTATTGGGCCTTATTAGGTTGAGGCTTAGGAGACCAAGTTTAGGGTTATGCTATCTCTCTAAATTGAGTTTTTATGGGCTTAGCAATCACCATGTTAGCAGCCTATGTGCATGAGCCTAGGTGGCTCTACTAATAGGTCAACATGTGACAGTTGACGTGGATTAAAAAAGATTGAAAGCCACTTTTTTGTCTCTCTTGGTTGAATTTACTATTACATTTATTACAAATATTTACCACATTCTCTCTCCTTTTGTTACAAAACATGTTTCTTTTCCTTCTCACTTTTGCCTCTCTCTTCCCCAAGTGCTCCCTCGTCTCACTTTCACCTCTCTTCTTCTAATGCTCTCCTCCTTACCTTTGTTTCGAACCTATCCCTTTCACTCACCTCAAGTGCTCCCTTCCTTGCTTTTGTTTTTGTTGCCATTGTCAATTTTCTAGCCTTGGCTCTAGAAATTGCCAACCACTGACTCGCCTCTTGAACTCTTTTCTGTCTTCTACCCCTTATTTGATCCCAATTTCAAGCTCGAGTACGTCGCTAAGGATTTTGAAATGGAAGAGGTTTGCAAGGTTGGATGTATTGGTGGCGGCGTTGAGTTTGCGGTTCTAGCGACGCACATGACAGTCGTGAGGGATATTGTGATGGAGAAGAGAGTGGCATATGGGTACCATAAGACCTCTCTATCTCTCGTTCCTTTTTTTTTTTTTTTTCTCTTTTCCATCAATTATGTTTTGGAGGCTTAGTGATAGTGGTTGCTTTGACTTCTAGGTATAGTCGAAGTCAAAGAGCTTATCGAGAGATTGAGGGGGAGAGTTCTTTGCTAGCTATTGTGGCCTCCGGTGAAGCAACTTGCGTCATTTGCTGTTCTTGCTGGAGTATTTGTCATTGTGATTTTTGGTATGAAAGTTTTAACATTATTTTTGATTTGCTATGAGGACGAGAGTAAAAAGTGATTATTGTCTATGATGAGAAGTTTTTCTTAATAGGAATCGACTAGAACGTGGTTATTTAAGGTTTGGTGTCACACCTTCTACAATTAACGTTGCGGACGAGCAGTTGGAGCCATGGAAATAAACTCAAGTTCTTTGTCATGTTGTGCTCTAGCTACTACACATGCAGTGCATTGTGTGTGTGGACGGGGCCGCCATTGTAGAATAAATTAAAGTTTTCAGGTATGGAGGCTGGGTGATAGTAGCTGCTTCAGCTTCTAAGTTTAGTCGGAGTCGGAGAGCTTATCAAGAGGCTAAGGGGAAGATTTTTTCGGTAGCTGTTGTGACTCTTGTGAAGCAGGTTGTGTCCTTTGCCAGTATTTGTTGTCGTGACCTTTGGTATGAAAATTTTAACATTATTGTTGATTTGATGTGAGGAAGAGAGTGTGAATGATTATTGTTTATGATGAGAAGCTTTTCCTAATTGGAATCAATTAGAACATGGTAGCTTAAGGTTTTTTTCACCTTCTATAAAGAGCAATGTTTGGTGATGTTGTTAGTAGGCTTAAGACTATGCTACATTTTGATTTTCTATAGGTATCTAATTGTTTGGGTAGCCCCGGCTTCCGCTTGTTGCTAGGAAAGAGAGTTTTTTTTTTTTTTGCTTCATGAGAAAAGTATAGTTCTTTTCAATGATGTCATGCTTTACAATTCGTGAAGTTTAATGTACAATTACCTTTGATTCAAGTTCACATTCTTCTCGAATGTTGAATATTTGCATTTGGTACATCACTTTTAAAAGTCTAAGACAAGTTAGCAAACTCCCATCAAAGCGGTCGGATCATCTCTAATTCTAAACTTTTGTATTTTCATGCTTTGGCATCTATATTGGTCTTTAAGCTTGGAATTATTCTAGTTTGTGTCCACATTGACCAAAACAATGGATTTGCTTAATACTTTTGTATCAATGTCCATCTTAAGTTTTCATGTGACGATTATTGCTAACAGTTTCTTTCTTTTTCTCCTTATTTTGTAAGTTTTGTCTTTTCCTTCCGTTGGAAGCCTTTGATGGGTTTTGACAAAGTTGGGCTACTTGCTTAGATGTTTTTTTTTTTTTTTTTGTCGAATTGTTCAATGAGGGGTTCGAGCAATTGACAGTTCATGCATAAGCTATTCAATTGTGTGAAACTAATTCCAAATTTTTTTTTATCGTGGGTTGTCTTTGGAAACTCTTATACTCAATTTATTATGTAATTGCATATTTGTTTATGGTGGTATGTTGAGTTTGTAGTTGAAGGAAGTAAAGTTTATGTTGATTGCAAAACCACGAATGAGAACAAACTTGGAGTTCCTCGTAGATAAGTGGGTATGTCATTTTCTATTATGACTGAAATATGCACATTTCACGATCTTTTGAAGTCATTAACTTACGTTTGTACAAATTTTTGATAGATTATTTTGAGTACTACACTACTGGCTTGACTTATTCTCAAGATAATGGATATGACTAATATTTTTAGAATTAAAGTTAGTTTTCCCATTATCTACATTCTTTAAATAATTAGATTTTTTCTTTAAAATTTTCTAGAGGCTATAGATAATAATATCATCGCGCATAATATTGATAAAGAATTTCAATTTAGAATTGGCATGGCATTTGTTGATGAGGATGAAGCATATAAGATATATAATACATATGCAATTTCCAAGATGTTTGAAGTGAGAAAAGGATAAAAGGCTAATAGTAGTAAATATATATTGTGAACATGCATATATATATATATATATATATATATATATATATATATATATATATATATATATATATATATTTTAATTGTGAAGGACTCCACCATTCTCACCTTATGAACAAAAAAATATTTATAGACTTGAAGAGAACTCGATGTCAAATTTGTATAAAATTCAAAATCAAAAATGTAGTATGGATAGTGAACAAGCTTAATGATTTTTATAATCATTCTTTCATTTTTTTTTTTGGTGACCGGTCGTCGCTTAACGGCGTCATTCTTTCATTGATGATAAACATATTGACACATGATTGATACTAATAAAAGTATTTTGACTTCTATGGTTACAATTGGTATAAGGGTTACAAAAGCATGTTTCTGCCTTAGTGATGAAGACGGGAGATAGGAGAATATTAGCTTTACTTTAAGTGATTATCAAAAAAATTTACGATCAAAGAGAATGAACTTAATTAGTGCGGGTGATTGTCAAAGTTTCATTAACCATTTTAATTACTTACAATCAAATGGAAGTAAATTTTTTTTATATACGTTTCAATTGTATGAGGAACATAGACTAATCAACTTTTTTTGGTCTAATGGTGTATCCAAACTAGATTATAAAAGTATCGGAGATATATTGGTATTTGATATAACTTATCATACAAATAAGTATAATAAGATATGTGATTCTTTCTTTGGCTTAAATCATAATTGGAAGAATGTCCTCTTTGGGTGCATTTTTATTGAATGAAACAATTGCTTCTTTTATTTGAGCATTTCAATTTTTTTCAGAAGGAAAAGGTAATAAGGCACCCAAGATTATTTTTACTGATCAAGATCATGCCATGTCGAATGCCATTAAGATTGTTCTTCAAAATACTAATCATCGTTTATGTATATGACATATTGTGAAAAATGTTACGCATCATATTTCATATTTTATTGGAAAATAGGGTTTTTATGATAAATACTAGCATAGTATTTTATATCATTATGAATTTGAAATGGAAATGAAATTTTTTTTGAAATAATATGTGTCAAGAATTGAGCTTATGGGACCACAAGTGGTTGGATAACTTGTATCGGTTGCGTCATAAATGGTGTCCTGCATTTGACTGATATGTTTTTTTTTTCTTCTGTACGAATTAGATCTACACAAAGAAGTAAGAGTACAAATAATGTCTTTTAAGATACAACATGTAAGACCGTGAGTTTGTATAAATTTGTCAATTATTACCAAAAATAATCAGAAAAAATGCGCAACTCTGAAGTTGTTGATGATTTTGAGTGCATTGGAGGGAAGTCGTAGATAATGGTTGAAAATAGTGGAATATTGAAACATGTTGCAAATGTATATACTCATATCATTTATAGGAATTTTCAGGATGAGATCTTGCATGCTTTGCCTGTGTCTGTTTGTAGATCAGAAATTGGTGGGCTATTGCATAATCATATCATGGAAACTGAAAATAGTGAAAGGAGGCATTGTTTGTTTTACTTGGGTGATTTAACCATTACATGTAAGCTGTAAGTTGTTTGAAATGTGAGGATGGTAGTGTAGGCATATTTTATGCATCTTGACACATATTGTAAATGTCACAAATATTCATTCATAATACATTCTGAAGAGATGGACAAAAGCTGCAAAACAATGGACTTATTGTGATATTAGACAAAGTTTTCACGCTATAGTGAAGTAAAAAAATATTGCGTTCGAAGAGATTGATGTAATTATCTTTCAGTGTGATGAATAGTACAGATCATGAAGTTACAGAGAAGCTTGTTGGAGGTAATCCATTTTTTATTCTGCATTTGTTGCATAAATAATGAAAAATTATGTATTTTCCATTTTATTTATTATGGATTATAAGTGATCCATTTAAGTTCTGGATTCATTGTAGGAACTATGATGCGTTATGCACGGATACACCCAATCCGAGAACGGATGAAGGAAGAGCTAGACCGAAAAGGCGATGACAGAGTTAGCTAATTATCGGTGGCTTGATGGTGATTTAGTATCACACATGGTCGGGGTCAATCGGATGATACGGAAATCATCGGAATGGTTATCTTATCTGGGATTTTGAGAAGGTCACTGGCTTTGATGAACACTCTTTCACCTGAATGGTAGCGGTGTTAGATCGGCTATGGGAGGTCAATGTGGTCCCGGATTATAGGAGGCTAGTGGAAGCTTTTGTAAGAGAAGTACTATATGATTGAGTTGGCCAAAACTTCAACCCTTAGATTGAGCGCCACATGGCGTAGAGTAAATGCGCCTTGGTGGCGAGATGAAAGCTCTCCAAAAGTTTTTCCATAGTTGGCAAATGTGCCTTCAGTTTTTTCAGATATTTTGACTGATAGATTAGAATGGACATTCCCTACTTATTTCTTAGATTAGTTATGAGATGTTTTTCTGGTTGAATATCTCTTTCTATGTTGACATTTTTTTTCGTATACATTGCTTAGTGTAATGGATAGTTGTATTATGTGAAAGCATTGTTATTCTATTGAATGTTAGATACTATTTGCTTTGTTATTGTTGTTTTGTGGGTAGTTGATAGAAGTTTTTGTAACTTCATAGAATTAGTTTTGCATAAAACAATTATATTAATGATAGTTTTAAGTTAGGATTTTTGGAGGATGATTGGAAACATAGTGACCTTTTTGATTACGAAGCCTTACTTGAAATTATTCATTAATATGATGGGTCTATGTAAAAAGGGATGCATAAATGATAGGGATTAATAATGCGTGCATATGTACGATGTGTTCAGATCAATGGCTTCAGCCACAAAGAGCATAGTTGCCGAGTTGAACAAATGTGAAAAGCTCAATGGTGACAACTATGAAATTTGGCACATGAAAGTCCAATATGTGCTGGAAAAGCAAGAAGCACTAGAAGCTCTTGACCATATTATGGAAGATCTTGAGGATGCCGTGCGCCACATTGAGCTAGTAGAGGACCGCCTAACGGCATTTGAGTCGAAAATAGACATTTGCAATGTTGGTTCTAGCTCAGAAAGGGCTTTGAGCTCTAAGCGCAAGCATATTGATTCGTTCAATATGTGGAAATGCAAAGGATTAAGTCCTTATTGCAAGAAATCAATAGTTAACCAACACAAGAGAGGAAAACGTCCTCAAGTGAAGAAAATGTCAAGGGTGAGGTGTTACAATTGTGACAAGAAATGTCATTATGCTCGCAATTGTTGTGAGCCGAAAAATGTAAACACCTCTTGTAAATTTGAGAACTTTACTTATGTGTCAAGTTCTGTATTATTGGCTGAATCCAATCCTTTGTGGACTGTAGATTCAGGAGCAACAGACCATGTAGCGAAGGATAAAGAATCTTTCGTGAAATTCCGACGAATACCAACTGGAACTAAGTGGATCTATGTGGGTTATAACTCCTGAGATGAAATTAAAGGGATTGGCACCTGCCAATTGAACATGCGTGGTGGACGCACCTTGTTCCTACATGATATTCTATATGCTCCGGAGATTCGTCGAAATTTTGTGTCTGTTTTGGTGTTGATTAAGCTTGGTTTTTGTGTGAACTTCCGTAATAGCGATGTAGATTTGTATTTGGATACAAACTACTATGGTTGTGGTCACTTTCTAGATGGTTTTATTGTACTAAATGTTGACTGTGGTGATGTCAATGTTTGTTGTTCCCTTGTTTTACGTCTTCTACTTCATATGATAATGATGTGAATGTGTGGCATGCTAGACTTGGTCATATTGGTCAATAATGTATGAATAGACTAGCCAAAGAGGGCTTGTTGGGCAATATTGAAAAAGTCGATTTGCCCATATATGAGCATTGTCTAGTAGGGAAAACGACAAGGAAACCATTTGGAAAAGAAGGCATGAAATTTGTTTACTTCATCACTTTTATAGATGATTATACTCGATTCGAGATATATCTATTTGATTTCTCATAAATCTGAAGCATTGTGTTGTTTTAAAAGGTTTATGAACTTGGTTGAAAATCAATTAGACAAGAAAATAAAAGCATTGAGATCCGATCGAGGTCGGTAATATTTATCGATGAGTTCAGAAAATTATGTGATGAAAAAGGAATAGAAAGACAGTTGTCTATTCCATATACTCCTCAACAAAACAGTGTTGCAGAGAGAAGAAACAGAACCCCACTAGAAATGGTTAGGTCTATAATGGCGCATGCTAACTTACCTATCACTTTTTGGAGTGATGCGTTGTTAACTGCCGCCTATATACTTAATCGGGTGCCTTCCAAATCAGTTATTTCTACTCTATATGAGTTATGGACAGGTAGAAAGTCGGACTTAAGTTTTCTTGAGCCATGAGGTTGTGCTGCCTATACTCATGAGTCATCTCACAAGTTTGGGAAATTGGGTCCCAAAAGAAATAAGAATATTTTCATGAGATACTCCGAACACTCGAAAGAGTATGTGTTCATAAGTGAGCAGGAAAGTGGGAGTATAACTGAATTTGAATCACGGGATGTTACATTCTTAGAGGATGAATTTCCTAAGAAAGGCGAAATAGGTGAGGATGACTCTCTATTTGGAACCTTGGATCAAGATAATGATATTAGTGGAGATCGTCCAAGTGGGAGTAATATGAGAAGTGATGAATTAAATTCAACTCATTCTCAATTACAACCACATGATGAGATGATATCGTCATTATCTAATCCGAGTGGGAACATAATGGGGAATGATGTGCTAGGTGTACAATCTCCCATACAGTGAACAAGTCGCCAAAGTATTCCCCGTCGATGTTTTGACATCGAAGGAGAAACTTTTATAATTGCTCCGCAAGATGAGGATGAGCCAAGAAATATTAATGAGGCTCTAAATTGCCCCAGTAAGGAAAAATGGATTTATGCAATAAAAGAGGAGATGGAGTCAATGAAGTCAAACCAAGTCTGGGAATTGGTTGATATTTGAAAATGACACAAAGCTATTGGGAATAAGTGGGTTCTCAAAATAAAGCGAAAAGCTGATGGCTCGATAGAAAAGCATAAGGCTCGCATTGTGGCGAAGGGGTATAATCAACAGGAATGAATTGATTATAAGTAAACATTTTCTCCTGTAGTGAGATTTACCTCGATTCGCATTATTCTGGTAATAGTGGCTAGTATGGATTTTGGGATACATCAAATGGATGTAAAGACTGCTTTCCTCAATGGAGAATTAGATGAATAAATATATATGGAACAACCTGCTGGTTTCATAGTAAAAGGCTAAGAAGAAAAGGTATGTCGGCTTTTGAGGTCGATATATGGCCTTAAGCAGTCATCAAGACAATGGTATATACGTTTTTCATAATGCCATAATGGCAAATGACTTTACAATGATAGATGAGGATCATTGTATATATATCAAAGGATCCAAAGTTCAATTTGTGATCATATCATTATATGTTGATGATATACTAATTGCCGGAAGTAATATGGAGTTTGCTGATACTGTGAAGAATTGGTTATCTTCCAACTTTGAGATGAAAGACATGGGTGATGTTGCATACATTCTTGGAGTTAAGATTTCAAGATTGTAGACCCATAGACACTCCTATTGCAAAAGGTGAAGGATTGAGCCATAGACTGTGTCCAAGGACTCCACAAGAGAATAAACAAATGAAACATGTTCATTATGCTAGTGCTGTTGGAAGCTTGAAGTACGCTATGATGTGTACAAGACCTGACATATGTTTTGCAGTTGGAATGGTGAGTAGATACCAATCCAATCTAGGTCAAGCACGTTTGAAAGCCGTTAAGAGAATACTGAGGTATCTAAAGGGGACTGGTGATTATACGCTGAGTTATTATGGAAATGATCTGCGACTCTAAGACTATTCTGATGCTAATTGGAGAGGAGATTTAAATGAAAGAA
Organism: Eucalyptus lansdowneana; assembly: GCA_017140395.1. Taxonomy (NCBI): domain Eukaryota; kingdom Viridiplantae; phylum Streptophyta; class Magnoliopsida; order Myrtales; family Myrtaceae; genus Eucalyptus; species Eucalyptus lansdowneana. The sequence goes on along the minus strand of CM029484.1, from coordinate 4,089,357 downwards.
AATCTACCTCTAGCTTTGTTTTCTTACCGAATAATGGCACCATATGTTGGAGCAGTAAGAAACAAAAGTGTATAGCCTTGTCCACGATAGAAGTTGAGTTCGTGGCATTAACAGCAACAGTATAAGAATGTGTTTGGCTTAAGAGATTTTTTGGATCATTTATGTGTTATTGGAAGTGCTGCAAATTCATTGTTGGTTAACTGTGGTAGCCAAGCAGCAAAAGCGTATACCAAAGATCCAAAATATCATGGCAAGACCAAACCTACAGATACCAAGTATAATTTTGTTATGGATATGGTTGCACGGAAAGATGTGAACTTAGAGTACATACTACGCATAGAATGGTAGCAGATCTTATGACAAAGCCAATACCTAGAGATGTGTTTTGTGGCTATATGAAATCTCTAGGATTGCGTAGAGGCTGATGTACTAAATATTGTAATTTCCCTAAGTGTTCACATTTGATGAATTTGTGTTTTCATCATTAATGCCTATGAATCTTTGTTTGATTTTTATGCATCTTAATGCTCGGTGCATTACTTCAAGTTGAGAAGTATGTCGGACAGATATAAGATTAGCCCACTCACACGGGTAATCGCCTCTATTTACTGTGTGATAAATAGAGATGAGACTGTTTTTAAGCTTATTATCTAGGTGATAATCGAGAGCTCAAGCTTAAAATACGTATATCGCCTTAACTGAGTGTTAAGATGATGACATAATACTTACTATGTCCGAAGGTAAAATACTCAACATATTTTACTTTATCGTCTATGATGCGAGATGTGAGTTCGATGAATTTTGTGAATGAGTAGATACGTGAACTCAAGTTAGACATTGGGTATGTTTGAACTATCATGCGTACGGTATTGAAGGTGTAGACATACGCTCCATGGGAAAGGAGTTAATACCGTAATACGTATTTCATACTACGTATGCATGAAACGACCAATAAGAGTGGCAAAAAGTTTGATCTCAACTTTTATGCCGTGTGAGACTCTTGAGGAAAATAGTTCCTCAATTTTAGTGTCCTCGGGATTCTTACTTATTCTCAAGATTTCTATTTAGTGTTTGCTATATTAGGATGTTGCCAATGGTCATGAGATGATTCGATATAATGGGACATTTCTAGAAAAGCAAGCTGAACTGAAATTGAGAGTTTGAAGGAAAGAGGAAGATCGATTTTGAAGAATCACATTGTAGTTTTGTATTCACCGGTTAACCAATTATGAATGTCTTTGGGATAATCATAATTGTGAATGCAATATATATATCATTGTTTAAAAGAGATCGGGAGAGATATAAATGTGATCGATCGATCTAGGTGCTTGCGCATACTAAGGGCGCGTTTGGTTGTGTTTGTTTAAAAATTGTTCCGGAACGAAATAGAAAAAAGTATTTACATTCGGGGAACAATTTTTGAACAAAAATACGCGTTTGGTAAACTTGTTAGGGAATAAAAAATAAACAGAAACATGTTTGGTAAATTTGGATAATTTTTTTATTTCTTTTATTTTTTCTATTTTTTTCTATTTTTCTTTTTTTCTTTTTTCTTTTTCATTTTTTTTTTCTTCTTTTGGCCGGTCGCCGGCCGAGCTCGCCCAGCCGGCGGGCGAGGCGCGGCCTCGCCGACCACCCCTTGCGGCCGAGGCTCGCCGGGCCACCCGCGAGGCCGAGGCTCGCGGCCGGGCGAGCTCGGCCTCGCCGGCTGCGGGCGAGCTCGAGGCCGGATCGGGCGAGATCGAGCTCGCCCGGACCGGCGCGAGGTCGGCCTCGCCTTGATCCGGCGAGCGAGGCTCGCCCGGCGGCGGCCGCGAGCCCGCGGCCTCGCCGGGCCACCGCCCGAGCGGAGGCCGAGGCTCGCCGGCCGCCCAGGCAAGCTCGGCCTCGCCGGGGATCAGGGCGAGATCGAGCTCGCCCGAGCCGGCGCGAGGTCGGCCTCGCCATGGTGGGCGAGCTCGAGCTCGCCGGATCCGGCGCAGGCCGCCCTCGCCCGGCCGGCCGGCGAGCCTCGGCCTCGCCGAGCCACCGCCAGTGACGCCGACTGGCGGTGGCTCGGCGAGGCCGAGGCTCGCCGGCCCGCAAGCGAGGTCGGCCTCGCCGGATCGGGCGAGCTCGAGCTCGCCCGGCGAGGCCGACCCTCGCCCGGCCTACGGCGAGCCTCGGCCTCGCCGGGACGGCGAGCGTCGGCCTCGCCGGGCCGGCGCGAGCCTCGCGTGGCCGGGGCGAGGCCGCCGCCCCCTCGTCGGCCGGTCCGCGGCCGTGGCCGAGGCCGGCGGCCGGCCTCGGCCGTGAAAGAAGAACAAGAAAATAAAAGAAAAAAGAAAAAAAAAAAAGTGTTTACGATTTGTGTTCGAAACAAGAAACAAGTTTTTTGTTTCTTTGTTTGTTTCTTTTTGTTCAAAGGAACAAAAGAATAAAAAGGAACGAAACGCACACAAACGCGTTTGTTCCTTTTTTGTTCCCGGAACAAAAAAACAGAAATTTTTGTTCCTGGGAACAGAAACAAGTTGCAACCATGCAGGCCCTAAATCTACTCGGAATGTGATGCCAATAATGAGCTGCTATATATTCCTAACAGATGTATGGCAACGAGCTCTCAAAGTATGCTGGTCGCACGGATTATTCACTGGTATGAATGTTGAAGAGACGTAAAGAGAATTCTGTTCGGCCCACTATGTGCGAGTGGGAGATGATTATATGAGATGGGCTTAAGGCCCGTCTGCCCATGTTGGGCCTAAAAGCCGGGCCCACAGGAATAAGGCCCGTGGATGGAAAGACGTATAAAAGGGAGAAGAGAGAGGGAGTACGCACCTCTTGGCATTAGAAACAAAAGACCCACAATATCCCTAGCATTGCCTTATCGAGAATGTTTTGGAACATTTCAACACCAGTAACAATAGCGTTTCTGTTTTTCTTCCAGCCAACAACATTCATGATCTCTCTGACCCTAATTGAGCACCTCTTATGACAGCTTGTGGCAATGTTGCCACGACCAGTAATTGAGAACACGTCTTCAATAGCAAGTAAAATGAAAGATTATTGCATTGATTCTTGCCTCATTTGATGTGAGGTTAGCCATCAGAGCATCTAAAGCCAAATAGACCAAACCCGGAACTAAGGGAAGATTGTCTGCGAAGAATTTGTGGTTAATGAATTATTCATGTGATTAGTATATGTAATATGTCTAGAATTTGTAATTTACATGTGATTACAAACTTTTGTAGTAAGGGCCCCAGATTTTATCCATTTTTTAACCCCACAATAACCCCCTAATAGCATGAATTTAACCCTACTCCATGCAAAGAATTTTCATAAATAACCATCAACCATGGTGGAAAGAGTAGAGAGAAGAATATTCTAAGAAACAGACACCTAGGATAATAATGAAAATAACGCCACAGGGAAGATACAAATAGCTATATAGCTCTGAAGATAAGCTTTAACAATCGGTACAATGGATCTGCATGGTCTGTCATTGTGGAAAGAATGAGCGAAGTAATTGAAGACAATTTTGTTACCTCATAGATCTTCAATTTTTGAAATAGTGCTGGTACCCAGCATTATCAGAGAGTTGACGTGGTCAAGTTTTACATACACTTAACTTCTCGATCCAAAATTAGCAAAAGCATGAGCTTCCGTTTCTGTTTATAAAGCAAGTTCGTGTGTCATTTTGTCTTTCAGTTTACTGAGTTCTCAAACAGCCAAATGCCACCTTCAACAGACGTTAAACCCCATTCCAGTAATAAGCAGCTGACGTTGTTCGAGTAATCTAAAATTAAGAAAAAGATGATGAAAAGTTACATCTTAATTAGAGAAGAGTATAGTCCAACTATGCTATATATCATCACAAAGAAAATCAATGACGAAAAATAAATATGGGTAAAAAACAGTTACACCAAAGGTCGCCATATCTGTGAAAGAGAGCAAACTGATTGGGAGGAGTTGACAAGATACGACTTCATCAAAACTCATAAAATTAAGAGCACTTCGAATCCAAACCAGATGCTTCCAGTGCCACTGCTACTCATAATGGACTGAATAACACCGGCTCCAATAGTCTTCCCATCATCTCTGATAGCAAACCTCATTCCCTGATCACAAGCTAAAGGCATAATGAGCTCAACCGCCATCTTAACACGGTCACCTGGCATAACCATCTTGGACTCCTCATCTCCATCATTCATCATTGGACCCACCCTTCCTGTGACGTCAGTTGTTCTCATATACAATTGGGGCCTATACCCAGCGAAAAACGGTGAATGCTTACCACCTTCTTCCTTCTTCAACACATACACAATGGCAACAAACTTAGTATGGGGTGTAATTGTTCCAGGCTTTGCCAACGCCATCCCTCCCTGAATATCGACCTTCTGAATACATCTAAGCAAAAAACCCACATTATCCCCTGCCATTGCCTCATTAAGAGTTTTCAGGAACATTTCAACCCCCGTAACAGTAGTGTTCCTAGTTTCCCTCAAGCCAACAATATCGACCATCTCTCCTACACTAATTGTGCCCCTCTCAACATGGCCTGTGGCAACGGTACCGTGATCCATGATTGAGAACACGTCTTCAACGGCAAGTACAAATGGAAGATCAGTTTGTCTTTGTGGAATTGGTACATAACTGTCCCCAGAGTCCATAAATTCATAGATTTTATCGTCCCATTGGTTCTCACCGCGTTTAACGTTAGGATTAGCGATCAGAGCCTCTAAAGCCAACAAGGTCGAACCAGAAACCATGGGAACATCATCTCCAAGGAATTCATTTGAAGAAAGTAACTCCCTGACCTCCAATTTGATGAGCTGTAAGAGCTCCATCATCAACCTGGTCTTGCTTGTTAAGGAAAACCAACATACTGGGAAACACCCAATTGTTTTAGCCAATAGTATATGTTCCTTTGTCTAAGGCATAGGTCCATTAGCTCCTGACGCAACAAGAATAGCACCATCCATTTGTGCCGCCCCAGTTATCATGTTCTTCACAACGAGAATAGCACCACCCATCAACTATCAAGTATCACCCAACTTAGTAATTTGATTGTAAAGTTTAATGAAAATTAACGAAGAATAAATTTATTATAAGTGTATCAATTTGAACATTTTGTTATTGGTATATTAATTTTGGGCTTTTCGCAATATTAATCCTCGACAAAATATGGTCTTTTAACAGAGGAAACAAAGAAAATATAGATGGGCTGGTATTTAATCCAACAATGTAGATGAAATTTTTCTTTTCTTGGAGTTAGAAAGAGCAATTGACATTCACATCCCATGACTTTGGAACCGAAGAATGAGAGCACATTTGAGTTCAAAGGAGCAAGAAGCGGTCTGCACCAAACTGAGACATCTTGGTCAGAAACCTCAGTTTTTTACAAAGAACCACCACAGGAAACCAAATTGGAGCAACACTTGACACTTTAGAATAACCTTTTTGCATCTGTACATGTATACAAGCCAACAAATCAGTGGATGGATCAGATCAAGAATAAACAAACAATGAATGAAAACCAACATGTATTCATCTCCAAGCAAACGCAGACTTTTATATTCAATCACCATGCGAACTGAAATTACGAGTGTCATCTCGTGCATCTCCACCATCAAACCAGGTCCTCCTAGCAGCTAACGGAATCACGGCGTCGAAGGTTGAATCAGTATACCCTTAACTGGCTATCTCCATTCCCGAGTCTCTTTAGCGGAATATTCTTTAACTGGAATCTCTCGTACCATGACCATCCATATACGAGAGTCACGAGACAGCGAAGTTTCCCATTTTAAAAGTAATGTGTATCCTTGAGTTGGCAGGGTGCCTCACTCTTTACTCCACGGAATTTTTTTCTTACAGAGATTTAGAACCAATTCACGGGTTTCAGGAGAAAGTTCATCCAAAAGATCTGAAATGGCGGCTTCATGCTTCCTCCTTAGCTCCTGTAGTTCCTCCTGCTGCTTTATCAGCAGATGCTCGAGCTTGTCAGCAATTATATTTAACTCTTCAGATCCAACGCCATCCGCATCTAGCGAGTTAGCACACTCACTGCCACCAGGCAGATCTTTGGTTGCACTACCTGTGCCATCGCATTGTTCTGTAGATGCATTATCTTCTCCATCTACGCTCCTTTCACCACCAGAAGCAGATTCATGCTCACGCTGTTCGAGTTTAGGAATGCCATTTGGCCTCTCTCCATCACTTTCGCTGACAGAAGATTGCATGTTTTCTTCAAGCAAACTACTTTCAATAGAGGCTAAATCCACAAAAGATAAGTTAGAAGGGCTATATCGAGCAGGAGAGATTCCATCTGGTTTCGATGAGTCGGCCCAGTACTTCCGACCAGAATTTGTTCTTTCCAACAAAAGATTACCAGAAGCAGATGGCTCAGTCGTTGAAGCAGAAGTATCGTCTACATTTGATGAGGCACAGGCATCAGAGTTTTGAACTTCTTCACTAGAGTCATCCCCAGAAGGCTCTGCCGGTGTCCAATCTGGTATATGAGAACGAATTTCATGATTGATCATTGCAGCAATTGCCGAAACATCCTGATCAGTCAAGTCTAGTTCCTCGACCATTTCACTGGCAACTGCAGTTGGTGTATCTACCTCAATATCAAACGGAAAGTGGATATTCCGAAAGTGACCTGTGCAAGTTTGAGGAAGTGTGTCAGAGATGAAAATACTCGTAGTAAAACGGAACCATTGAATTGCTAAAATGCAAGGAAATGCTTGCACCTGCAGAATCTGCAATCCTCAATTTCAGAAATATTGTGTTGACATCTTTTCTTTGACCCTGCACTGTAAAGTCCCTACTAGTCTCTGCTGTAGAATCATTTGCCCCTTTTCCGGCATTGACATTATGAGGATTACCTGCATTTAATCAAAAAAGCACATCAAGTGGCAGGACGACAAGAGCAGAAGCCAAGAAGCTCAGCAAAGTTCTAGAATTTACCCAGCTCTTGAGGTCTCAATGAAGGCAACAATCTGCTAACACTATCACTTTCTTCCTCCGAATGCAGAAAAGGATCCATCAAAAGTTCCTTGGCACTCAATCGCTCAGAAACATTTGCAATGCATTTTTCTATGAATTCTCGGACTCGATCGTCTTTCACCTTTTCCAGTGATGCAGGTTTTATTCCCTACCAATAATCAGAATATATATTACATACATGATCAAGGAGCTGAAGAGTGCAACAGTGTGTAATTCCAGCCACTGATATGACCAGATTAACTGCCACCACTGGAGATATGTAAATTAACTCATTTTCTACATGTGTGCATGCATGACTATGTGGGCACATATGCAAATCTGCATTGAGAAACATAACCTAATCTCCTACAATGACGTAGAAGATAAATATATCCTCCCACAATACACTTTGTGGAAGAACGGATGTAAATGTCAAGGACCAAAGAGTTAAAATATAAAACCTTTCTAAGCTTTTATATATCAACATTTTTATACTTTTCTCATCATATTTAAGCACAATCCTCGGTTTTGAAATGGAACTAACAATCAACCAGGAAGGCAAACTTTTGAGACTTCAAATATTTCCACTGATTAGGTTACAGCGATGGCAAGGACTAGAACACAGTCTGAACAAGAAGACTGAATGTGAATTAAGCAGCTTCATTGAATGTATGCTGCGTGATTTGCAAACAGAACAAAGGATATGACGCGGTCTTATTGAGGAATTGCAAATTGAACTTTGCATTAGAGAATACACTATCAATGAGCCTGAAATTTCTGCAACTTGTGCCCAAGTCCGTTCCCTAATTCAGCTGGCTATCTAGTAATCGATAATGGTATCTACCACAGCCTCAACTCCTATAAACGAGAGGAACCTAATCAACACCAAGCGTACACTGACATTTGACCACGACTTGAATCGCTCCCACAAAAGAAGTTGTGAATCCATGGGATGGAGATTTGTCAGTATTAGCAGAGATGAAGAGCTCATGGTACTCGACTTAAAGATGTTGCAGGAAAAAAAAGCACGACAAATAAATAAAATAGGAGATACTTGGTGCCTTACCGATGTCACTTTTTTGTATATTTGAGCTGCATTTGAGCATTCGACATACGGATACTCAAAGGTCACCAACTCCAACAAGCACATTCCAAATGCGTAAATGTCCACAAGCTCGTTGTATTCCTCCTCATAAAGCTCAGGTGCCATAAACTCTGGGGTTCCTGCAAGTGCAAAAACATTGAAATTTTTTCTTGGGTCATGGAGACTCGTGTCACATGTCATACTCTCTGCGAGAGTATTGAGCACACAAATATAACAGGGTCCTCACCAATGACACTGTGAGCTGATTGAGCATGACGAAGAATGGCAGCAAATCCCAAGTCACCGATTTTCACTTCGCCTTGGTTACCATTAATGAAAATGTTGTCACACTTCAGATCCCGATGAATAACAGGTGGATCGTGACTGTGCAGATACAGCAGCCCCTCAAGAATCTGTCTAGACCATTTCTTCAACGCCCTCAAATCCACATGTTTGTGCTTCTTCCGGTACCTGGGGAAGATGGTCATTTAATGATCCCAACAAGCCTATCTCTGATTGATGGAGCATTAAAATCGACAAAAACTCACTGCCGCAATGTTCCTGATGTGAAAATCTCGGTGATGAAGTTAATATTCTCTTTCTTTGTATCGACCCAAGAACTGTAGAATTTGATTATGTTCTTGTGCTTCAAAGTTTTAAGCAGGTGAACCTCTGAATAGAGACGCTCCAAATCCTCTGAATTTCTCAAGAGATCTGTCACCTTAATCTGATTCCAGGCCACTTCAATTCCTTCCAATTCATCAAATGCTCTATATCTACATTTCCATGTGCCGTCAAGGATAAACTCAAATCCACCAACAAGAATTTCTACAATGCACTTCAACTAGAAGAAAATCAAGCAACTTTTATCCGAAGAAACACAATAGGGATTGCAGTGGCAAATTGAGAAAGGATACACTTTCTTGAAAGCCCCTTTTCCCAGAACTTCCTTGTACTGCCATAAGAAACAATTTTCGAGAGAATGTCAAACACTAAAACAAGAAGGACGAATTCATCCCATCTTCCAAATTCAACCAAAACAACCATCAAACGACCATAATCGAAATGCCACACAGAGCAGTGACTTGAATTCACGCCAAAGCAAGCAATCAGCAGTAAAAAAATCACGCATTTTAGTCACCGATGAATCACATCACAAAATAAGAACTCCCAAGAAAAGGGCATTTCGACAGAAAATTAGAGAAGATAAACAATTACGGTGAAGTACAGACCCGAACATATCGACCAGTGGGATCAATTTCGACGTACTCGACATCGGGGTCATCGGGTTCTTGATCAGAAGACACGTCCTGCGGCATTCTCGAGCAAGCACCACCGCGATTTCAAGAACCGTCGGCCCAAGCCCTCGAGGTCAAACGGGGGGGAAAAGGGGGCACGAAATTGTCCTGATCCCACGCAATATGAAGGCCCTATGAAGCCGCCACAATGATTGGCATCAACGTGGGCAGACCTCGACCCACCGCCCAGAGACAAGCCGACCTCCAAGATGGCGAAGGAAAATTCTGACCCAAGAGAGGAGAGCGGCGTGCGAAAGCAGGGTGTCCCGTCGTTTGTCAAAGCCAAGAAAGAAGGCTCGAGCTTCGATCTCAGACAAAATACCCAGACAGATTGACTTGCGATATAACGTTGTTTCCCACCTATTCTAATGTCCTTTGAGCTTTCTTCTGAACTGTGTATTGGCGTTTCTTACCTCCAACATCACCATTTATTAATTCTTGATCTTCTTGATCTGGGGGAGCGTTTTTCTTCTGTGATTATCTTAATCCGACAGAGCTTTGGGCTACAGTTAGATGTCACCTTTGCGATTGTGAAATTTTAAGGTAGGGCCCGTCCACATACATACCCACAAAGGAATTTAAAAGAGGGGCATGTGGTTGTGGAGCAGCCAATATACTACTAATCAAAACCCAATCTTGCCCCCCACCACAAAAATTTCATGTTTGCCATTGCAATGTCAAAGCATAGTAAAATACTAAAAATTCATTTAATTTATTCCATTGCATATGCTGGGGTTGTTCAAATTTAGAACATTTTTCGGAATGTGCATAACTACCCATGGCTCTGTTAATCATGTATGGGATTGAAATTAAAACGGTGTGAGTCGCGAATGGATATGTGCCACCATTTTTTTTTAAGAGTGCGTGAAAAAAAAAAGAAGAAAAAAAACTCGACGGAATAGTGATTGAATTTATAAATCTTGTTAGAAGTGTTACATATAGATGAATGAAATCAACGCATAAAAATAAACCTAATCTAGTTACATGTTTTTGATATTATCACGTGACATTTAAATGATAAAATTAAAATGATATAATACTTGGTTATGTGAATATGGCATTATATAATCATATATGCCGTGTGTGTATATATATGTCATGTTACATTATTAATTGACACATCAAAAGGTGTAAAATAAGTAAAAAGGGCTTGAAGTATTTTTATGTCCGTATGGGTATTTTACTATCAGAAATTCGTAGTGACTTTTTATACCTTTTCAAATTTTGCAGGGTACGTTTCATGCACTTCAAACTTTCATAATATATAACTATCAAAACGTAAATTTATATATTATAGTTTCGTAACTTTAGAATTTGAAGATTATTTTAATGTTGAGCGAGAAAGAAGATAAGTTGCTTTTGATTTCTTAGGAGACGTAAATAGAAGAACTTTCCACTTGCTACAACTCTTTGACAACATGAAAAAAGCAAAAGCTTTACCCTCCAACGAAAACTCATTTCATAAAAATGTTAAATAAGAGCAAAACTATACATTTTTATTTCACGTGCTGCGTTATGAAAGTACGAATTTCAAAATTAACTTTCTTAAAATTACAATGAATCTCTTCATCATTTTCAAGGGAAAATAATGTACAGATCTCATTTGTAGAGGGTCAATAAAAAATATGGATTAGTGGGGCAACACGATATGGTGCGAGAAGAGAATGGTCAGTGGGGCATCTTCTTTCCGTGACTATTCATTACAAGAAATTTGTTCCTTGTTGACCAACCAGAATCGAAGAGCCGTATGATAAATATGTCTAACACCTTTTTCATTTTTCACAAGTTAGAGAGACAACGCAAAGATATACCCAATTAAAAGCATATGAATCACACGAATTCCACGAACTAATTTAGGTAGGGCCTATGGACCTTTGCGAACAACCCCACAATCCCCAATAAGTATAAACAGCCGATGACACACAAAAGTTTCAATAGCCGAAATGCTTTCCCAGTTAGCAATGTCTTTCGGCCTTGACTAGGAAAGCTACTAGCATGAAATTATTACGCCCAGAGAAGCAGCAGGACCACCACAATCGGGCATCCCCTTCCAAGTTCCCCACCAGCATAACTTTTAACGAGAGAGGATGGGAAAGTGACGGTCGTTTCGATCACGCAACACCTTGCCTTGAATCTCCTTTTCACGAAACATGCAAATCCAAAAACGGCTGCCTGCCAAGAACCCGATTTCGTCTTCACATGCCCTCAAAGTCCACAAGTTCGTCCGGTTTTGCGGGGGGCCCAGGACAAATTAAGGCGAATTGCTATCGAAGCGTCACGTCACATCGCACCGGCGGACCACTCCAGAAGCAGAGGTGAAGTCTCGCAAGAACCCACCAAAACCATTTTGAGCACGGCCGGGTTGAAACTGGGATTGCTTTTCTTTTGCAATAAAATACGATGTTGATGTTCACTCTCGGCGCGAGGGGGAACTTCTTTGAAAAAAAAAAAAAAAAAAAAACCTCCTTCGTTCGACCTGGCGGGACAGGGAAGTGCTAGACCTGGTTGACATCCTTTAACGTGCACGAGATCCCCTAGAACCTGGGGATTTCTTTATCCATGCCTTCAGGACAAATCAAACCCACGTTTGAGATTTGTATTGAATGAAGTTCACGTTGACAGAGGGATTGCTGTCTAGGCCTTCCAGCTCACCTCACCAGCCGAGCAATACTTCAGGAATTGCTACTGAATGAATGGTTCAGGTTGACCTTTAAAGATCCAATCCTCCTCCTCTTGTTTAAAGAGGAGGGTAGCTGTCGACTATAGTTTTCACTATTTAGGGCTGCTTCTCTTTTCTAAGATTCAGCACAACTAAACTAAGATCTATTCACAGCCATTTAATAGAGGGCGGCACCACATGGTGTACTATTCCGTGAATTACCTTACGGTATCTACTTCAGAATCCAGGATGGAACCAATCAATCACCATAGCTAGAGCTTGAGCGGATATTATACAAAATACTGGATGGACGATAATACTACTGGCCCTCAAGTTTTCGAGAATGTGACAGTCAGTTCAATTTCTGTAATTTGCCCCTATTGTTGACTCCGACAAAACCTATTCACATATATCTAATGTTGTGACTAGTTGCGGAAGGCAAATTAATCTTATACCATCAATACATGTGAGTAATAGTACAGGGATTACTCATAATTATATTTTAGAATTATATATCCACCCGTACTTAATGTTGACTCATAGTAAATTCTCACCAAAACTCGACAAATTTGCCCTTTGTGATAAGTTGCATGGTCAAAGCTCCTAGTAAAATTTGGTTATACTCTATGCCAGGGAACACATCGCACCCATTTCTAAAATTCAAGGGACAAATTACAAAATTTACAACAATCCTAGAAACATAAATTGGTCGATTTGCCATCATCTTCGGGGAATCATCCTATGGGGCAATATGTAATTTGCCAATAATACTGCTTATTTCGAGGTTCCATCATTCCATGCTAAGAATATATGCTCCCTCCTTACAGACAAGGATCGGATGCAAGCACATCATGGACGACGAGCAGATTTTTTTTTGGTGAAGTTACTGTTTGTCTTTTGGGCCGGAGAGGTACAGGTTTACCCGTTCCTAGGGCTAGCTTATCGGTAAAGAAATCAGATAAAAATTAACCTGGTCAACATTCTCCATCAAGACAGCTTTTCAAGATGCTAGGTGAGCTGTACAACAAGAATAAGCACAATCATATGGCACAAAAGATGTTGCATCCCAATACAATCATTAGTCGACGAACCAAAAAAATTGCAGCTGTTATTGAAAACTCAGAACCCGGTTGAAGGAATATTTCCTGGGTGTGCCACAGATCGATTAGCTACAGTTTCTTGAAACTATAACATAGCAGCTACAGCAAAAACAAGAACACCTCTGGAAGCTCAGCAGGCAATCATAGTATAGACCTGAACTAGAATTCCATAAGCATCCACATATTAACCTAAGGATGACAATAATCATGATAAATTGCACCATTTCTCATCAACAAAACAAACCGTACTCCGTTTCTGCACTAAAGTGCGGATCATCACTCACTAACTACAGAGGTTGCTATTTCCTCTTAAGTGGATTCAGCCTCTCTCTTAGATAATAAAGCTTGGCCCTTCTTACTTTTCTCTTGTCCAGCACCTTTATCTCCTTTATGTTTGGTGAATACCTATCACAATGGACCACTGAAGGTGTCAACCCAGCCATTGTTAAAGAGAACAAGAAAATCCTAGCAGAAGACCAGCCAAAATCCATATTACCGCAGACATAAGAGTTCATGCAATTGCAAGCAAATCATTCATATTCTAATTGAGAGTAGCATAAAATAAAATAAAGAATGGAATTTTGAAAAACATATTGTCAGAACATTGTAGAAAAGACTAACACAACAACTGGATTGCCTTTAATTGCTTATTATCATTTATGAGTTAAGAGGATTGAGCCCAAATGCCGTCCTGTAGTAGTCAAATAAGAAGCATGTGGCAAATGACAGCTTCGAGATAAAACTAACCAGACGCCTACAAATTCTCCCATGCATCCAACTCACCAATCCAAGCATAAGCATGTAGTATCCATAAGTTCAATAAATAGGCTGCTTTCCAATACAATAACGATGAATAGCAACCAAATTGGGGAATCAAGTAAGTTAAAGCTTACTTACAGTGGGAAAAGAGATTCAGTTCCAACTCCAGCAACTAGTCTCCTTATTCTGAATGTACTATTTAAACCAGCATTACGTCGTGCTATGACGATCCCCTCTACGGTTGATAAACGTCTTTTGTTCTCAGGAACTTCCTGCCCATTGTGCAGAGAGATCCCATTAATTAAATTCACAAGAGAGAAGTCAGCAAATCCATGAATACAAGCACAAGACACCCTGTTCAGGACTTAATATACCACTTTCATTCGAACTATGTAACCAGGTTTTATATCAGGCATGTCTCTCCGAGCCTTCACTTCCTCCACTGCTTCCTTATCTAGAATCTGCAGATAAGAACTGATAATAATCAATATGTTGCCATTCTTTACAGTGAAACCACCATGCTTAGATACACACCTTCATTATGTTCCTAGCAGTTTTGTCCAGCCTCTTAAATTTGATGCGAGGAGGCATGTCAGTCAAATGCACTGAAGAATCTTGCAAAGGCGCCTTGACTGAATCTCCCACTGTGGTCATCCATCTATTGAAGAGAGAAGGCAATGCTGCGGCCCATGATGGTGTCGAAATCGTGACATTGCGAGCCATAGTTGGTGCTGCAGTTTGGGACCCCATTGTCGACTGTTAAATTGTTAAGTAAGCATCAGACATTGTCGCATTTCATCAAATTCTACCAAGTGAATAGAACCAAGATCTTTATCAACATTACAACCAATATCAAGAAATCCTATGACCATCACAATTTACACTGCACCTAAGCTCGTGACAAACGATATATACTAGTGAAATGCATGCAATTTCCTTCTTCCCATATCAATAAGAAAACTTCGCAATCGAAAAGGACAACACTAGAGAGAATAAAATTCCAGGCAAGCAAAGAAATGTTACTCAAAGAAGTTTCAGACGGCCATAGCAATTCCAGATTGCAAACCGACAAGTCCCGCGACAACTATCTTATAAAAAGCGCGGCCGAGACACAGTCGCGAATGCTCTCCTAAGACCAAGGCATAAACGTAGAGACAGCTCAATGGATCCGAACCGCGGCAAGAGAGTATCGAAGCACGAGAAACGACTACACGGCAAGACACGAATCTCCAGAAAGAAACAGCTCGAAGAGACGCGAGCAACGCACCGCAGGGCCGAAGCGCGCGGCATTTCTCGCCGGAAAGCCGGCGGCGGCGGCGCCGGCGGCTCCTCCGACGGTTCGCCACCGGGGAGCTCCGATCCCGCGACGGAGGAATTGCATCGTCGGGGGTTCCAACCAGAAGCCGCGACGAACGAATTCAGATAGGAATCGCAGACGGAAGAACCCTAGCGCAGGAGGGGTTTACGGCCGTGGAGAAGGAGAAGGAGAAGGAGAAGGAGACGAGCGATGTTAGTCTGGGCTTCTAGAAGTTTGGGCCTCGAAATCGCCAAGCCCAATCTACGAGCACCCTCAAAGTCGGGCCCGGCCCACGATCATGCATGGACCCGAACTTTTGCTTTCATGACGCGCGAAGGGCGGGCGCATACGCTGAACACTCCATCACCCACCCATATGCAAAATCAGAAGTCAACGATTTGCCTTTGCCTCTACTCTACCCTATCCATTAGGGGTGAGCGGGTCCAGGGTGGGTAGAGGCGCAGACCCTTATTCTCTGTTATACCCCGTTATAACCGGGCCCTTTCGACCCTATTCCCTTACCCCATTTTCATTGGGACTGCTTCGCCCCACCCCTGTTTTTTTAGGTCCGGAACAAGGGGTTGGGACTTTTTGTTTATATTGGAACCTGTTTTGCATAAAAATTAACCTTAGAAAAGCAAGTCTAGATGATTAAAAAATGCTAAAGTTCTTCACAGATTCTCCCATATCTGGTCTTATCGGCTTCAGCAATCACAGATATCATTAAATAGAATCTAATCAAGTTCATAATTAATATGCCAGGAGACACTATATAGAGACACCAAGCAATTAAAGTTTAATTGTAACTACTGATTTCACCCTCAATTCTTCACCCAATTGCTTCTTTTTCATCTCCTAGCATGCAATCACAAAAAAGATCAGCCTCTTCACACAGCCACCCCAATTGAGCAGCAAACTTTAATCAAAATTCTAACATCAACATAATAAATCATGAGCAAAATGCAAGCTTTCTTCACAGTAATTCGCACTTCTAAACATGCAAAAAGCATTATAACCATCAATTTCCACATCATCTCACACATGTCGACAACGCTCAAATCAAGCTATAGTACCTTCTCTCTGGGCTTGAGGCTGGTGAAGACAAAGTGGGACCTGGAGAGCAGGCGGGCCTCGTCGGGACGGGCTGAGGACGGAATCGCGGCAGGAACGGCGGCTTTTGGCGTCTGGTCGCAGCGGCGGTGGCGCCCAGAGGTGGTGAGCGAACCAGCAGACGTCGGCAACGGGGCTCGGGCGGAGCAGCGGGGCAGCTGGATCTTCGCGAAGGGGGGGCGGCGGTAGATCGGCAGCAGGGGAGCTCGGGAAACAGCGCACGATGAGACCGTCGACTCCTCGTCGGGCCGGAGGAGGTCCCGCCACAGGGCGAAGGCGATGGAGAGCCCGAACGCGCCGGACGGCGAGAAGACGACTCGCGGGACGCCGCGGTCGCGGGCGAAGCGGTGGGTCCACCCGAGGAAGAAGTCGGAGACGACCGCGCAGGGCGGGAAGGGGTGGGACTCGAACCACCGGGAGAGGAGCGGGAGGTGGAGGGTCGCGGAGTGCGCGGACTTTGGCGACGAAGCGCACCCGCGGCGGGTGTGGCGCAACAAGACGAGAGGCTGGAGCGAGGAGGAGGAGGCAAGGAAGGGGTCAAGCAGGTGGAGGTTGTCGGGGGTGACGACGCCGGTGACGGTGACGGCGGGGGCGGGGGGGGGGGAGGACGAGGAGCTTGGTAGCGGTGGTGCGAGCGCGAGGGGAACCGGGAGAGGAGCTCGGGGAAGTCTCGGTTCTCTCGCTCGCGTCGCGCCTCCGCACTGCGGGTAAAGAAAGAAAAAAAATTAGGGTTTCGCTTTAGGCATAAAAACCGGTTCTCAACCGGTTCCCAAACCGGTCCGTCGAAGCCGGTTCCGGGTGGGTAATCCCTCGGAACCGGTTCCGGACCCGGTTTAAACAGTGGTCTGCGTTTTGGGAACCGGTTCTGCCCGGTTTTAACCGGAACCGGTTCCCGCCCTGTTTTAGGGTGGGTCGGACCGAACCGGGTAAACCCGGTCCGGTTGCACACCCCTACTATCCATCTGGCCTCCTCCCTGAAGTCAATGCTCCATAATTTAAAAAGTAAAAAAAGTAAAAAAAGAAAAAAAGAGAAGAAATATCGAATGTATTAGTGATGGTGGAATGATAGCGAAGCCAGACAAATCCAAGGTACGGAAAACTCTAGCCACTTTGTTTAGTGCCGTAATTTTCGGTCGCTAGTTCATCGAATTTCCATCTCGGTAGAGCATCGGTTTATCGATCAGCACGTGATTGCAATTCGTGCAAAGGATTAGGATCTGCAGTTCAAGAGGATATTCCCGCGAGCTACATAATTATCTTTTCTTTTTTCTCTTTTTGGCTTTCGGCGAGAAGCTATTTTTTCGATAATAAGAAGAACCATCTTCGCAAGAGACAAAAAGAAATGAGCAAGTGTCCTAAAGTCGACATCGACGCCAAGTTGAAGGAACGACGGACGTTTCTCTGCACACAACGCAAGTTGGCTTTATGCTCGACCGTACGGCTCAAGCTTCGTCCCGCTTGCTCTTTCCAAGACACAAGGGGACAAGACGGTGAAATCTTAGAATAATGAGATGATGAGCAAAAGAAAAGAATCCATCTCATCTCATCTCATCTTTGCCGATGCTGATGCTGTGCACAGCTCCCTCGTCCACGAGTCCTTGTGTTCCACGCATCGTCCATGACAGGAGCATCGATACGAGGTCAAGCAAATAATCTTAAAACCCAAAACGCATCGCAAGAGTTAGATGGGGGAGAGTTTCTGCAGATCTCGATCGTGCCTCTTCGCCATGCTATAGGGCCACTTCCGTTCTGCACATCCCTCCCCTTCCCGTCGTTTCAAAGTCGTCTTTCGGGGGCCGTTGACTTGCTCGACTTACAGTAGTTGCCCCACCCTTTGGCCGTTTGATTATTAGTATCTTCTTATTTTAATGGTGGAGATTTGCCGGGTTATATAATGGGGGAGGCGGGTTTCGTTCAACTATCAAACAGGTATCGAAGGGAATCCAAAAACCCTTCTGGCATCTCTGTCTCTCGCTCCTTGATTCAGTCCTCTTGAGCTTTGCTTGTGTGGCGACTGCTTGAGAGCTGGGAGGAAGGAATCAATGGCAGCACGTAGGACCATTCTGGCGTCGCTGGTTCTGGCTTGCTTGGCTCAGGCTTGTTATGGCAACGTCCTCTTCTCTTCTCTCCAGAGCACTCTTATCGTCTCGGCTTCGTCTCAGCCTGGCCAAGGTCTCTCTCTCTCTCTCTCTCTCTCTCTCAATTGCACCGAATTCTTCGTTCGTAATCTGGTGATTACCTCGTTAGAGAAAACCCATGTTTCACACGTTATGGGGCTTTTAAGATTCTTGAGTTCAGGATTGTTTTGTTTTTGTCAAGATTTATGAGCTGATTTCGTGGCTTGAACTGAAACTGTCAGTGCTGAAAGCCGGCGAGGACAAGATCACCGTGACGTGGCGGTACAACCAGAGCTTCCCGGCGGGGACGGACTCGGCCTACAAGACGGTGCAGGTGAAGCTGTGCTACGCCCCCGTCAGCCAGGTGGACCGCGCGTGGCGCAAGACCGTGGACATCCTGGACAAGGACAAGACCTGCCAGCACAAGATCGTGGCCAGGCCCTACTCCCCGGCCAACCAGAGCTACGAGTGGCTGGTCCAGAAGGACGTGCCGGAGGCCACCTACTTCGTGCGCGCCTACGCCCTCAATGCCGAGGACGTCCAGGTCGGGTTCGGCCAGACCACGGACAAGAGCAAGACCACCGACCTGTTCCAGGTCCAGGCCATCACGGGGCGGCACGCCTCGCTCGACATCGCCTCCGCGTGCTTCAGTGCCTTCTCCGTGGTCTCGCTGATCGGCTTCTTCATTGCCGAGAAGAGAAAGGCCAAGCCAAGTTCGGCTTTCAATTAACAACGCCATCAAACTTAGACGTGACTCAGTGTTTCCACGGTCTAAGAGTCTATATGGAGCACGTCTCTCTTTTCCTATACTTTTACTAATACGTCGTTTGTCATATATCGCTCTCTTTGTACGTCGACGTTACAGTTGTATCTACGCCGTCCATGGAAAGCAGGCTCGATTTGGACGATTAAGGTTTTGGATGGTCGAAGATGTAATGCGAGCTCCTAATAATGGCCACTAGGGTGTGAACGAGGTCAGGCTTTACTTGGGGGTGGGATGGACTAGGGAGTTCCATGATCATAAGTGAAGGGGTGTTTGTTGCACATGGTTTTGAAATTGGAAGTTTATGATCTTTCTTTGCTGAGTATCATGATAAAGAAATTTGGGGTCTGTAATAGTGTGTTTGTTTGAGTGAAAATTTTATATGGGAATTAGTTTTTGGGACTTTCAGTAATTTATAAAAAATGATTAATTAGGAAAATGAAAATTTGAAAAGTATGTATATATATATTTTTTAATGATGCGCACCTATCAATATGGAAGATTGATGTGATGGAGAAAAAGTAAGAAAGGTATGCAAGGCGCCATAATTGCTGGTTATGTGTGGTGCATGGTCAACATCTAATTAACACAGAATTCTCCCATGATGTGAAATGAACTCCAATAGTCAAACATGGCTTGTTCGCTGACTGATTCAATGCCGTGAGGCTTAAGACACCACAACCTTGACAAGTTCCTTGGAAAGTTTATTTATGGTGCGTTTATTTGTGTTTTTTTCAAAAATTATTTTAGGGAATAAAAATAGAAAAAAATTATTTATATTTCGGAAAATAATTTTTGACCAAAAAACGCGTTTGGTAAATTTATTTCGAAAATAAAAAAAAGAACCGAAATACGTTTGGTAAATTTATATTCTTTTTTTTTTTGTTTCTTTCAATTTTTAAATATTTTAAATAATTTTTCCTTTTTCTTTTTTCTTTTTTTCTTCTTTTGGCCAGTCGCCGGCCTCAGTCATGGCCCGGCCGTTGACGAGGGTCGGTGGCCTCGCCCAACCACAGCGAGGCTTGCCAGCCCCCGGCGAGGTCGAGCTCACCCAGCCACTGGCGAGGCTTCACCGCCAGATTACACCGACTTGGCGATGGTCCGGTGATGCCGAGCCTCATAGGTGGCTGGGCAAGCTTGGCCTCGTCGGATCTGGGCCAGCTTGAGCTCGCCCAGTCAAGGCGAGGTCGAGCCTCGCTAGGGGCTAGCGACGCTTGGCCTCATTGAGGGCCGGCGACGCTCCGGCGAGGTCGCCGACTCTCGACGGTGTCGCCGGCCCTCGATGGCCAGGGCCAAGGCCAATGACTGGCCAAAGAAAAAAGAAGAAAAGAAGAAAAATATAGGAGAGAGAAAATTTGTTCTTAAAAATTGTTCCAGAAATAATAAACAAATGTTTTTTATTTTTTTTATTTTCGTTCCAAATGTGTTAAGAGAAAAAAGATTTGGAACAAAAACGCAAAACAAATGCGTTTACGTTGCTTTTAACATTCCTTTAAAAAAAAAAATAGAATTTTTATTCATAAACAGAAAAAAGAACACAACCATGCACGCCCTTATTTATTTTTGTCTTTTCACTCAACTTGGAAAGTTAAGACGCAATGAAATCGTGGGTTATGCCAGGGTTAGCTAAATGGTTTTAGTCATCAGCTTCCTTGATTGAAGCAGGTTTCTGTCGCACATCCAACATCTTCGGGAGCTGGTTATGCGTCCAGAGAGGAGGACCGAATGATGAAAACAAAAATTAGTGGCTTATTCTGCGGAAAGCACCGAGAACGAGCCAATGGCGATGATCGTGTGTGGGTGGGTTCGTAGGATTAAGCTTAGGACTTGACTAAAAGTAGTGCAATGTACGTGAATTGCAATAAACTAGCCGCTGAAAGTGGGTCAGTTGCTGCTGGCCCACTACCACCCATTTGTAAAATCAGAAAAGTGGAAAGGCGATGCCAAAAGGAACCTGACCCCTTGCCCGAATTGCACATGTTTTAAAAAATTACAGCAAGGATAGACTACATGGATTGCAGTCTTTTGGATGCTTCAAATTAGAGGCGAATGGTTCTAGATTTCTTAAAAGTTTTACTTGGAACTTGGAATTTATCCTCAAGTATAAGTTTTTTATTTTTTGGACCTGTCGAAATCTGAAACTTAGAACCTGTCACAAGCTCAAAATTCTATTTTAGGAATGAATAGATTTGTTTTTTTTTCTTTGGCTAAAATGAACGCAACAATAATGAACGAGTTTAAACATGTTTGGCTTCTTAAAAACGATGGAAGAGTGACAAAAGAACTCCCTAAAAGAAACATATAAAAACCTTATTGATTGTTAACTTCAAATTTTTCTAACATTTGGATAATCATTCATATATGAGTTCTTTATAATTATTTCATTCTTCCCATATTCTTTTAAGAGAAACCATAAGTAGGTTGTAGCCACAATCATGAAAAAAAGTAAAGGAAAGAGAACAAAAATGAATACCTTAGTTAGAATATACTTGCTTGGGAAGAATAATAAAGCAATGGGAAGACAAAACAAATTTCACTCTTTAACCCAATGGATATCTCGCTAAATTACATAAAAAATCATGGGAAATGAACTCGAATTCATCTCTTGTTTATCCTTATAGCTCACTAAATTGACCCATAAATGTGCACGACTCAATTAAACATATGGATGGAGTCTATTAGCATCATGTTTTGTGAATTTGATAATGGAAATCCCATAAGAATCAAAACACTATGCTAAAAGGCAAAAATAAAAGAAAAAGGCATAAACGATTATAGGTTTAGGAATCCTAATCTAATTCCCATTCCCGGTTCCAAAAAAAGAGGAATTGGGAACCAAAACCTCCTTCCTTAGAACTGGGAACAAAGGTCGCCCCTGCTTCAAACTGTTACTTCAGAAGTTGTTCCCCATAAGATAAACTAGTTAAACGTTTTGCTTTCATATATGGTGTGGGATAGACACTAGTATGAAGCCGAAACTCTGGCAAGCTCGACGCTTAGCTGCAACAAGGTCCCTTTCGAGTTCCATTCTGGAAGCCACCGGCTGAGATACTGCAGAGAGACATGGATCACGATACCCTTTTTAACACCTATGTGTAGGTAGATGTACAGCTCGATCCATCATATACTTGCAAAGAAGCTATATAGATATAAGGAATGAATAGAAAGTTGCGTTTTTGTGCGCTGTGAGAAACGAAATTCAAAATCCTTTCAAGGGAAGCAATGTTTCATATCCAAACGAGAAACGAAAAGCAACGATTGTGTTAGATAACAGCTGACATCCACAGTAACATTCTCGGATTTGTATCAGGCAAATGACTGCCTCGTGCTGTCGCACGAAAGATTGAATGACCACACTTAATAGATCAACAATTGCATGTCAAGCTGCATTGCATCAGCGCTCCATATTTTGACAAAACTTCCCCAGGCTACGTAAAAGGAAGCCCAGTAATCAATAGAATCCCAACACAAAGACATTCTCTACAATGATGGTGACAATAATGCAAATTCTATACACTCTGATGTGTTTACATGAGCTCAATGGTTAAAATGCATATCACAGTTCTCCATTTTACCGGTACCAAAAAGCGATAACCTGTCATCATAGACATCGACATACCCATAAGCATCTGTTCCAGGAGGGCACTCCAACGCAGCTTCAAACACTTTGTGATGTACTCCGTGTGAATCGATCGAGTGGCCACCTTTATGATCATGTCCAGCAAGGCAGACCTTCACGCAGTCGTACTTATGGATCACGTCCATTACTTCATCGAAATTCCACAAGAGTGCTACTTCAGTTGATGCACCTGGATCTAAAGGCAAGTGACAACACACCACTACCTTCTGTTTCAAATTTGTAGCATCACGAAGAACACTATCCAACCAGTGAAGCTGTTCTTCCCCAACAGCTCCATTAAACATAAGGAACCGTCGCTCAATCCCCACTAGCCCAACCGGACTATTCTTGTCCGAATTTGGATTCTTGTCCTGAAGAAATTTCAAGGCCTGCTGTGTCTTGGGATGATCTTGAGGCCAACCAATGGCACTTATGTCATATCCATCCAGCACAACAAATCTGTATTCTGATGTTGGAGAAAAATCATAGTAGGCACAGCCATCAATGCTTGGAATCCTCAGCAATGGAAGTAATTTTCTACGGGGCAGATTGTAAAGGCAATGGTTGCCAATCATGTGATAGACGGGACCATTAAATTTCTCAAATTCATTCACAACTCTTGAGACAGTATCAAGAGAACGGTCCTTGGGGCAGAATCCATCAACAATATCCCCAAGATTAACTGCGAATTTGAGATTCCCATGATGGTTCCATTGCATAACTGCCCTTTGCAATACGGTAATGCTATTCCGATAGTATCGTGGAACACCAAGGAATGACCGACCGTCAGGAATATCAGCATGTTGGACATCGGAAATGACCCCGAAAGAGAAGAGGGGTTTCTTTCCTTGCAAACTTGTTAACCCGTTGACCGAGCCCATAATGCTGTAGATGGAGCCCCAATCCTGGATTTAAGACTATGAAGCAAAACAACTAGGGTAAATAACTACACTTCAATCATTGTATTGCCAATCATCTCAAAATAAATGTAGACCGACCAATAATGCGGACATGAGGTTAAAAAATAACTTGAGTGGTAAGATTTACCCAACCATAGAGAACATGAAACATGTGGAAAACAGAATTTTCCTTTCAAGGTTATAATAACAGCAGACGGGCCTTAACCAAAAAAAACAGCAGACGGGCCACCAACATTACTGCATAATCAAGTTCAATATCAATTACAGGTTCCATGAAGACCTATGATCACTCCAGCCCTCGAGTACCCTTTGCTTTTCTTTCTCTTCCCATTCCTTCCCTCACTCAAAATAAATAAGAGAGCATTGTTAAAGAGCACTGACGGCAGGGGCTGTGAAACCATCTACAGCATAGTGACAACAAGAGAACTGATCTGAAAATGCACGAAGGGATGTCTATTCGATGAGCTCCCACCTTAGGACCAAAACTAGCTAACTAGCACCGAGCAGTACCAGCATTGGCTCATAATCCACCCTAAGATCACCATGCTTTTCCACTATGTGCATATTTACATATGTATATTCATCTTCTGCCCACTTCATTACTAGATCTATTTACTATCTTCCGTATTAGTTAGAATGTGCCACATTTTAATCCAAGTTGTTTGCCGTTAGCCCTCTTCAACAGAAGAAGCAGCCTTAGTACATCAAGTTGATCTCAGGTAACCATCCCGAATCCTAAAAATGTAAGTACAATTACCTTTATTTAGAAAGTTGTTCAACCCATACAATTTGGCCAAGCACAATCATTCAATAGAGTGTGAGGCCCAATTTACTTGGTAATCATAGAACATTAGAAACTGTTAAACCCTTAAAATAAGGGGAAAAAAAAGTCCATTGAGTTTAATCTGTTCTCACCTTGTTTCAATCAAGTTCCTACAATGCATATATGGCCTAATCACTGCACTTCTTGTTAGAAAACCAATGGCCAGGAAGGAACTACCATAGTCCCGGAGTAGATGTCCAAAACAGACCTCATATACAACCTCAGCCCACACCCAACTTCTTAAAAACAAAACCAACCAATCTCCCCACTTACACACAACGTTGTAAAAAGCCGTTATCTACAGCACTTGTCACCATAATCCTGCACCGGTCACAACGCGCGCACTGTGGCAGCACAGGTCTGCTCGTGTGACCCTTGATCCTACAGACCAAAACTCGAAATATAAATTCCTAGGAATCTACCTCGGCAACAAGTTTTAACAGGAGTTATATCTCAGACAAAACTGCACATCCCTGTTGTTTCCCATCTACCGGCAGCATAATCACATTCGCCTCCCTCCCTCGCTCCCCATTTGCGGAAGGAAAACCCAGGACCCATCTAAATCAAGTACAAAACCACACAAGCGAAAAGAGAGGGAGAGATCATATTGAAGTACGGAAATCGCAATTCGAATCGCAGGGGTCGGCGAAGGTCCATCGGAACAGAATAAAAAAAAAAAGAACAAAAAAGAAAAAACAACGACGAACGACATAAGTTTCCGTAGGATGCAAGGATTTAGAACTAGAAGGCGAGAAGAGCGAGGAGCCACGAGGGACATACGTGTGCCGGTACGAAGGCGATCGAGGCCTCGTCGGAGATGCTCGCCGGAGATGGCACGGCGTGTGCGTGTGCTCTTCCGCCGTTCGTCCGGGGGGTTGGCCGTTGGCGGAGGACAAAAGGACGATCGCGAGCGAACGATGACGACGCGGAATTTGTTCCCAAAGTGAAAATATAAAAAAAAAGTGTCGGTGTAGTTTCGGGGGTCGGTGTTCGGTAGGCACGTGTCGGGGTACCAATGTAATTTCCATGGCCTTTATTTAAAAGTGCCGTTGGAATTTGTCCAAGCCCATCCAATTTTTTTTTTTTTTTAAAGATAAATGTATTAGAACTCCTAAAATTTCTCATGAAAATGTAATTAAATTCTAAAATTTATAAAAAGTGTAATTAAATCCTAAAATTTATCACGAAAGTTCAATTAAGTCCTAAATACTTTTATTTTTTCCCTATAAATCGACTAAAGAGAAATTAAATAGTACGAGTAAGGTTGGTGCAGTTGGTTGGTGATGTGATGAGATTAACTCACGTAGCACGTGTAGTCTATTCCAAGAACTTTTTCTACTAGGCCATGTGAAATGAAATCGTATGCCTTCCTAGTTACAAGGATCAATTCACATAAATATCATTAAAATATTATCTGTGCGTGAGTATGTGTTTTCACATGTAGTTTAATTTTCATTGTAAAACGTAAAAGGGGAATCGCAAAAATTGTTTTGAAAGTTAAAGAAAACATATATAATGAATTACCAAATCCTGATGTGATCTCCATTTTATTTATACACATGATAAGATCGTCCATCTAACTATCTTTGATCGTTACCAGTACTATCATTATGGGATTGGAAAGTTTAAATTCGGCATCTTGTGATTAGAAAAAAATTAAAAGCTACCTACCATTATTCAAGATGACCAACATCATGGCATTACTGTTGTTCCATACAAAGATAATGGTGACTATGAAGGCAAATGTTCCACAAACAAACCTCTAATTGGCTAGATGCTTATAATTTTTAAAAAATAAATAAATAGTGACTATTTTTTATCATGTTGAAAGGTTTGACATTAGAATAGAATTTGGGGATTATCATTAGACAAGAATAGATTCTTGGCAGCATTCGTTATTAATAATTAGGTAAGGAAGAATCATTTCCGATGAGCTTGAATTTCTGTACACAATTTCCTGATGCTTAATATTCTCTTCTTGTGGAATTTGGAACAAAAGGCGATGCCTATAAGTCCACAACCCAATTTGCTGCTTTGCAGTGCGCTCATAATCTTTTAGTATCTCGGGGTCTTCTCTCGAACAGTTAGTTGGAAAGGAGACCAAATGAAGAAAAATTCACAGGCGACAACACTCCAATTTGAGCAGCGGAAATCGCCAAGCCAAAAATTAAATACAGGGATTTGCAGTCAGTAATAAATCACTAATTCAGGTCATCTGTTGCTGTTAACTACACATTATCAGAATTTGGTAGGCGACAGCCCCGAAGTTAGATAGCATCGCAGGGGACATTTGGCAAAGCAGCCGCCAGAGGAGAATTTTGTTCAGGTGCTGCTGCCTGGCAAAGGGCACCTGCGCTAGCTATATACAAAGGGGTCTCGCCTGCTCTGCCATGGCAGATTGGTGGGGGCTACCGCCGGAGGTGATCCCTGGTGAAGAAGGGGTGCCTGAGAGCTTCCCGAGCTGTCAGCCTGTCCAAGGGTTCGTATCGGAGTAACCCTTGTAACAAATGTATCAGGTCTCCTGCCGAATGGTCTACGTGCTGCATTATCAAGTTCTGCAATTGCAAAGTATATCGCTGAGCAATGCAATTCAAGGGGCACTGCCTAAAAACCGAGAAGAGTGATCACACCGGGGAATCACCTGAAGACGCGGAAGCTTAAGAACTGCTCTGATGCTTTCTCTAGAGGCGGCACCTTCTGGCCAGTCTAACCTACCCCTTCTAACATACTTCTCCGCATGTCGGCTGAAAACCCCCGATGCATCCAAGAATTATTAGTAAGAGTAAAGCTACAGTAGAATAACATCAGAACCACCAAAAAAGATGAGCACTGACTCTGCTCTCTTCAACATGTGCTGAGGCAGAGGACCCAGCACTCTTTCCATCATTGCAAGGTGCTCCAAGTTCTCGTGGGTTTGGAATAATGCCTCACCCTGTCATTAAGCAAGTCAACAGACACCTTGAGTTTGAAATCGCTTGTCATCGTGGCAAGCGTGACTAAGATGGACTTGAAGGTGACCCATACCGTGCACAACTCCACAATAATGCAACCAACACTCCACACATCACAGGGATAGCTCCATCCAAGTCCTGCACAGCATCATCTATTAAAAAACATTCTCTCTCAAGTGACACAAAATACAAAGCAGAGTAACTATTCCCTTACCAAGAATGACCTCAGGAGCCCGATAATGCCGTGTTGATACAATGTATGTCTGGTCCTGACGTTCATATGTTGTGCTACCAAAATCAATCACTTTAATGGCACTTGATTTGGGGACCCTTTTAAAGTAGGAACTGTCCCTTGGTGACCGAGACGAGCCCTGCAAACATCATATTGATAAATATAGTCATTCTATATTTTATAACTGAGAGAAGACCACGTTTATTAAACACATGAAAATCAAGTACAGGTGATGATACCTTGTAATCTGGGACTTTCAAATAGTCTGGAGAAACAAGAAGTATATTCTCAGGTTTCAGATCAGTGTGTATGAGCCGCAAATCATGCATAACTGCACATAAATCCGAAAAGCGAGGTGAGAAATCAAGTATATTCAGCATAAAAACTCTCTTGTTTGGTTTCTTAAAGAATGATTTTAAAAGGCAAAAGCCGTTTCCACTCTCAGAAGAAAAAGAAAAGAAAGCCAAAAAAATATGCTCTCTCTCTCCCACAACAAATATATTAAGATGAAATTCAACTTCATTCCAAACTATAAAGCAGATGTGAGTAGAAGAGACTAGCTTAGTGATTACTACACACATGCTACACATTCCAACAGTTGTCTTCCAATCTCACGGACAAGATCAACGGGAAATGAGCGATAATTGTTTTTCCGTAGAAAATCGTATAAGCTTGGTCCAAGCTTCTCAAACACCTGTTCAGCACCATTTAAATTCATCCAAAACTTCAACCCCCAAACTGTTGGTTAATTGGGGAAATCAATTTATCACAAACCAATCATATACTTACAATACAGATATGGTTACGATAGTCAAACCAGTTCCGTATTTGTACACAACTGCAAGGAATAAACCCATTCAACCATTGACAGAGTTTTAGATGTGAAAACAAAAAGGAAATCTCATGTTACACATAAAAGTAAGAGAAATCTAACCAAGAGGGAGGCACGCTTACCGATTGCCACCCTTATCATGCCTTCCCAGCTGCTGTAGAACATCAATTTCGATCATTGCTGCCTCACGATACTTCTTAATCCCCCTGACAATCTTAATAGCAACCATTTCCTTCTTTTCCCTGTCCCAGCATTCTAGTACTTGGCCAAATGTTCCTATGAGAAAGAATACAGCATCCATCACATGCTGTTCAGCACTGAGAAAAGTACTCACGAGATGAGCACAAAAATATTAGTACCTTCGCCCATTTTGCTGTGAATCCTGTCTGCAAAATGTTAAAAAGAAAGTCAGAAATGTACATTTGATGATTAATCGAAATGTATCAATTCAATCAAAAGGAAAGAGCCATTTTAGTTTCAGTTACTACTTTGCAGTACTCGAAGAACTTCACTAACAAGAAGTACCAAAAATGTACATTTCATGATCAAGTCAGGAGCAAAAAATTTCTAAATAGGTGAACTTAGAATATTAAAATGACATCGCCCATGCAAAAGAAAAGGCTATTGTTGTTTAAAAACAAAATGGAGAACTACAAAATGATAAAGAAACAAGTAAAACAATGATTACTGAAAACATCTCTTTATGCAGATTGGATCCAACAACACTTCACTAGAAAGTAGAAAGTGTAATTACAGCGTGATGTTAAATTATCTCCAAGCTCAAACATGTAATGCCCATCTTTGTCATCTTCTCTCCATGGAGGAGTACCAATTCGAGCACCTCCTTTTACAAATAGAGAGCTAGAAATATAGTCTGAGGGAGCTGTTGATGGTGCAAAGCTTGTCATAAGGCCAACCTCTTGTCCACAAAACATTCCTACCTGAGCCTACACACAGCCATCCATCCATGTACCACTCAATAATATAAATCAAAATCTCCATCATCATACCTCACACCACCAATATAATTCTGTTAGAACTAGTTAAGACATTTGAAAATCGGAAACATCACTGAGAAATAAACAACGCAAGTGAATTAGCACACATCCTTGTACCGATAAGAACATAAGCATTTAGCCCTAGAACACAAACATCTAACCAGGCAAAACCAAGATCTCAATAACATCCAGAAATCTAAAAACAAACTTTGACCGTATGAAATTCTCTTAAGTCAAACCATGTTTTAGACAGATCTTGAGCTCTACCTTCCTCGATGTAGAAAAATAACCGGAAAAAGATTGGTCGACATGAACAACGAAAAAAAGATAAACTTCCATATGTGCTATCAAATCTACATCTATCTGCACAGATACACAAGAAATTCTTCCAAAAATTCATTCCCATGACGATTACGAAACGCTAAGACCAACACAGACCGAGATACGTTCCCGATCCGCTTCTGAAAACACAAAAAAACACCATCGCCACATCATTCTCGTACCAGAAACACCGTAAATGGAATTAGCCCAACCAGATCGACACAGATCGGAAAATCACAACAACCGAGGCAAACAGATCTCTCAGATCCAGTCAAACACAGGTCGAGAAAACGCCAAAAAAAAAAAAAAGAAACAAAAAAAAGAGACAGATCTCCGATCTGAGGGAAAACGGATCGATACCTCGGGAGCCTCAGGCACGTCCCAGCCGAGGCGCGCCCTCTTCCTGGGCCGCCGATCCATGTGCGTGTGCGGGAAGTCGGTCACGCGTTCCATCTCCATGATCTGGGAAAATCCCTAAAACCGGAGGAACAGAAAATCGAACGTAGAAAAGCAGAAAGCGCAAAGAGCGAAGGCGAAGGCGAAGGCGAGGGCGAAGCAGATACGAGTCTCGACGAAGAAGGAGATGAGGATCTTCTCTCGCTCGCGATTTTGCAGAGAGGAGGAAGGAAGAGCGATGTGGAAGAAAGCCAACCAGGACGAAACCCTAATTTTGGGGTAGGTCTGACAAGGACGCGTGAGGCGGTTGCGGAGAGATCCGGACGTACACGTGGCGATGCGTCGACCGTTGGGTTGGGAGGATCATTGCTGTTCGCGCATGAGATGCTCTTTTGGCCGGTCGTAATATTCCCTTTAACTAACCGTGGTCAGGATGTTGAGCTGGATTCTAACCATGGTTGAGTCAGATGGCTTTATCTTCATTCCGCGGTTGTTGTGGTGAAGAAATGGTCAACACGCAACACGCGCGCTTGTTCGCACGCGCCGAACCAAATGAAATGGTGGGTGGATTGGAGAGTGGACCGGCCTCTTTGCGTAATGGGCCCAATGGATGATGGGTGGCCCAATGAAGCCCAAACGGGGAGCTGATTGGAGGGTCGAGGTTTCGGCCCAATAATCAATGAGGGAGACCCCCGACACTTCTTTTAGCATAAGGATAATCACATTTTTATTTTTATTTTTTCATGATGTTGCGATGTTCGGCATTAAATTGGCTACTTGCTAGTTTCTCATTAGGATGTGATAGTCTCCCTATTCACCATTAGCTAAGTGATTTTGAGTCTCAAGATTATGTCTGATTCTTGAGAGAGTCGTGAACCTTTGTGTATTTAGAATTATTGACTGGTATTGTCAAAATAGATCGATATTAGAGAGTACAAGATCATGTACTGAGTTGAATTCCTTGGATACCTTAAGGTACTATGGATTGCAAAGTCATCCCGAGGCCAAGGACTCGTAATTTTTGTTCCATCAAATATCTCAATCACTTTCAATTGCTTTCTCAGATCTCATCTTCTTGTGGGCTTTAGGGTGTACTTGAGCTTAACTTTCACGTAACATCTATTTCATTGATGACGTTGGATACAATATCATTCACATAAATACAAGTGGCTCTTGAGAAAAATTACATATGAACACAATTCCTCGACGTCTTAATCACCCTCTTCTAGAAGAGATCTCGTCTTATTATGTGATTTTAGGCCGTGCTCGAGCCAACTTTCACGTGTCGACATCATCAATTTCATTGATCATATAAGAGTCACATCATTCACATAAAAGACAAGTGATTCTCAGGATAGTTATAGATGTATAATTCATAAAATGGCTCATAGAGAAATTATATAAAAGATGAAGGCTCACATTCATTGGCTCCTTGGAAACCCTTATTTTAGAAGGATATGACATAAACAAGCTTTGATGCTAGAGATTTCATGCCTGCTAATTACTTGGTATGATTTCTCGCGGAAGTTCTCAAGACTGGTTAGATTAATGAAGTTTATCAGGGTAGGCCATCTTCTCCCACTAAAAAAATCCAAGATATTTGTTGACTTGGTCAACTGAACCAGATGAAAAGGACTTGCGAGATTCGTGGAAAGGCACACGAATCAAAACTATTTGATCAACCCCTTTTTTTTT
Organism: Eucalyptus lansdowneana; assembly: GCA_017140395.1. Classification (NCBI taxonomy): domain Eukaryota; kingdom Viridiplantae; phylum Streptophyta; class Magnoliopsida; order Myrtales; family Myrtaceae; genus Eucalyptus; species Eucalyptus lansdowneana. The sequence continues at coordinate 4,057,420 of CM029484.1, read as the reverse complement.
TTTTGAAAAAAAGATACCATTCACATAATAGAATAATATTGGGAGGTACATAAAAGGCTTTCAAGCCTAGCAAAGCCTAAATAATTATAGAACAAAGCAAAGGATAGAAAGCAAACGACGAAGTACAATTTAGAGCTAGAATTACATTCTCATCCATAAAGAATAGATATGATGCCATAAATGATTGGGCGGCTAATCACTAAATTTAGTGATGATAACACATTGAGATTTCTCACTTTATTTGCAATGGCTTGCAGTGCGTGTCTAAGTTCAATGTCGTCATCATCGTCGTTGTTCGAAGATACCAACATCAAAATATTGAAAGAACACAAAACAAATATCTATAAGGAGCACCCAAATTTATATCTAGATCTTATCCATGAAAATAAAACTTCCAAAATGTGAGCTAAATCTAAATTGGTAGAGGAGAGTGGCCTAAACTCAAAGAGATTGTGGAATCATGTTACGAACATTCACCTCAATGGCTGTCAACTGAACAAATGGTCAAACTGGTCTCCACGTTCACCCAAAATCAGTTGTAGAAATTTATTCACACACCACTCCTAGAACAGATTAGGAGAGAAAAGAAACACCGAAAGCTTCAAAAGAGGGAAGAGGGAGACACAGAGGGAATGGGGGTTTGGGGGGGGGGGGAGGGAGACTCTCGCTTAGAGACGGACATTGAGAGTTTATTAGAAGAAAGTGAAGCCACCCTGTGGAATTAATGGGGCGGGTAGTGAACAACTATAATGACAAAGTCAAAGCATGGAAGACTTGTATCTTTTGCATTATAATCGCTAAGGTAATTATCTAATTAGCCATAAATTTATTATACAAATGTCAGTTTTCTTCTAAATATTTCAATTTTACTAATTCAATATTAAATCTTTGCATAAAATTTCGAATAGTTTTTATGATTAATTTTCGCTGAAAATCGCTACATGGCGGTGCACCACGCAGGGCCTCCCTTTGTCATCGACTTCAGTTTTGAGGCCTGTCCCAATGAGCTCCGGACCAAGCTTGGCCACCACAGCGCTGCCCTCCTTTGAGAACAAGAACTTGTTACTTGCCAGCCCACACATGATCACCAATCTGCTTGCCCAGTAGTGAGGTCCTGAAGACGGGGAGGCGTACCCGTGGATCCGCTCTTGGATGAACTTGCCCTGGTTCCCAGCCCGTTTGGCCTAGAAGAACTCGTGGCTCTCACGGCCGAGCTTGGTTCGGAGGCTCATCGGGACGAGGCTCATAACCAAAGCAGGCTACGAAGGGAGGGCCTGCAAGGAGATGCTCACGAGCTTCTTCAATCTTGAGGTATTGGTGACGTTCGAGAGCACCATGAATGAGGTGACTCAGCACCATCTCAGGACTCGATGGAAAGGTACGTAAATGTCATATCGCAGTTGCATTTTTTGCTGTGGTACATGTCGATTCATCGCAGGAAAATCAAGTGATAGACATAATCGTGATATGATGATTCAGAAAATGATGCAAGGTTCATGGATAATATAATTATGTCTGGTCTGTTGCACATTATGAATAGTTAACTAATAGATTTGCGGAAAATGCATACCTATGCATACTTATATGTGCTTTTGTTATTAATAAATGTTTATACTTTAGGCACGGTTAATTGATCATTCAATGTATAAGACCATGGCACTAATAATTCTTTCTTTTTGATTTTGCCTTTTTGGCATCATGTATGTACATTTCGAAGTTTCCACATGTTTGATCCAATCAAAGGCGAGTCATTCTTGATGTAGAGTATAAGCCATACCCCAATATTCTCTCACGTGGTGATGCTTATTTAAACCCAACACTATTGTACACTAGTAAAAATTTTCTACATTCACTGCCTTGGTCAAAAAATCTATTATTCGCCTATGTGTCAACTTTCTCCAACACTACCTTTTTATTCCACTTTCTCTTGGATGAAGTGATAATTTATGTTGATATGCTTTAATCTTGCACGAAATCTAGAATTCTTAACCAAGAATATAACACTCAGGCTATCACACCTAACCTCCACTCCTCGTTGTGTAAAACCAGGCTCTTTGGTAATACTCAAATAAGAATTGGTAACTCAAAACTAGTTGATAAGAAAAGTTGGTAAGTTATTCAAATTAAGATAAGTAACTTCCACAAAGAGTTTGCAAAGTGAAGAGCTTACAAACAAATGCAAATAAAAGTTCATAAAAGATAAGAAAAATTGGCAAATTAAGAAAAATTATAAATGTCGGTAAGAAACTCAATTGGAAGTTGGTAACACGATCGTAGATGGCAACTTATGAAAGAAAAAATTGGGGAATCACACTAGTTTAGCTCGGTACTTTGAAAATAATATTAAATGTAAGGGTTTATTGTTCAAGGCAAATAAAAGTTAATATCCTATTAGAAAAAAGGGTTAATACCCTAAAAAACCCCAAATTGGTATACATGTAACAAATTTATCTTAAACTATTGTTTTGACCACCAAAAATCCCAAATTGGTACACATGTGACAAATCTACCCTCCATTAGCTTCCGTTCGATTTTGCTATTAACCTTGCCGACGTGATTGCCGACGTGGCAAGCCATGTGGAAATTCATAAGTTTAATATTATTAAAAACCCCAAATTGGTATATTTATGAAAGATTTACCCCAAATTTGTATATTTATGGCAAATTTATCCCAAACTAGTATATTTACGACAAATTTACTCTAAATTAATTTTTCGATCATAAAAAACCAAAATTGGTATACGGCACATTTACCCTTTTTCAATTTTCCCAAATTTAACTGAGTTGTGATGTCCAATCAATTTTATTTTTGAATTACTTTAACATTGCCTCCATATCATTAATACTTGATTTTTTTTTCTTTTTATTGGAATCATTATTATAAAACCATTCAAAGACTACCAAATGTGCATTTCATTCTTGTGCCAAGAGGATGCCCATTAACTAAAAGATAGACAGATTGTTTGCGCACATATACAAAAGAAGTGCTATTCATAATGAGCCAAAAGCAATATACTTTTCATTAGAATAGGCATAGAGAAAAAGAGAGAGAGAGAGAGAGAGAGAGAGAGACCCTTCCAGCATACAAGCCATATGCAATCAACCAAATTCATCATCAAAATGCAAATAATATCAACTACACAAAATGGAGAGAATAAAACTAAAGCCACATATCAATATATCTTTGAAATAGCTTTACAAAATATCCTTCACACTAGACTTAAACAAGCTTTACAAAGCAGCGTTCACTCCAAACACCAACCAACCGACTAGCCAAAAAAGGCAAATCCACACCAAACGCTAGAGGTCCAAAAGCATGTTCTATATCAAATACTATCAAAAAAAAAAAAAAAAAAAAAAAAGCTTTACAAAACAAGCTTTATAGGGCAAGCTTTAAAAACAAGCTTTACAAAGCCGAGCTTTACAAAACAAGCTTTACAAAAGCCGAGCTTTACAAAACAAGTTTTACAGACAAGCTTTACACCCAAAATCCAACTCTCCCTACAGGTTCATTGCCCTACTTCACTTTGAGATTGTTCAATTTGAGGAGGTCCAAACTTGGTTTGAAAGATCCACCATATGATTTGCACCACATTGACGAATTTCTCGAACTATGTTACTCCAGGCATCTGAAAATTGAGGGAAAAACATAATCTTATTATGCTAATCATAGTGGATTAAAAAATGCTTAACAAAATAAAATCTCCACTCTCAAATATGAGTTTCCAAAGGGTGGCTTCGTATACGTAAAATCCATATCCTTGTAAAACCTATAAGATTACTTTGGTATTATCAAAAACGATATGAAATCTACATGTAGACTCCTCACCTTTTCTCTTCGAAGAATTGACAATATTTGATTGTCTCGTTATAGATCTAGCCGAGGTACTTTCACTTTATTTGTTTGATGCCCCTCCTTCAATGGTTAGTTGCTTTGGATGCTTCCTAGGCCTACCTCTTTTGCCCTGTATAATAGACATATATAAGGTATTCTAAGGGAAAATGTATCATATTTATGTTGAAATTTCCTTACAGGTAGTTTAATTTGGATAGGTGCCGGAGGTTGGGGGCATGTTGTCTTGTTGTGTCCAGTACCATGACAATTGGAGCATTTCATGGTAATACTAGATTTTGATATTTTAGTAGGATTAGTATTGGTGACCCTTGGCTTCCTCACTCTTTTGATTTTCTCATCCTTTTTCTTCTCACCATTGGGTCTCTTCCTATCTTTCTTGGGCCTCCCTGGAAGCTTTCTAAATGGCGGAGGCAATAAAGGCTCTTCACTAGTTGTTGGCCACATTTTCTTTCCATTCAAGGTGGGTAATGCAAATTGATAGCAATGCTCGTACACAGCTTTCTTGAAACAATAAGCTACATAATCATTTAAGTTACGCTTCGTGATAGTATGCTTGCATGGTATCCCTGATATATCCCACTATCTACACATACATGTCTTCTTATTCATATCAACCATAAAAGTATCATCATTCACTTCAACTTCAAATCTGGAAGCTGTAGATGGCTTTGGAATGCAAAACCTATACTTCATCTTTTCCTCCTCAATCTTCAATCTGATTCTTGGACAAATCTCATCTCTTGAACCAACCATCAATTGGCTTTTCTCATACATTCTTAGCATAAGTAATTTTCTTATGCCCTCTAACATATCAACAATGGGAAATTCCCTTTCTTTGCATATATATGCGTTGAACGTCTCGCTCAAATTGTTCTCAATAGCATTGCAATTTTGTCCACACTTGATGAATGCCCTACAAAAGTGTTATGGACGCTGTCTCATGAAGTCTTCATATGCATGAACACACTCTTTCTTCATTTCTTTTACTGCCATATTGAAATCGGCCTTGTATGTAGAATATGCAGCTCTCCAAAAGCAATTCCTAAATGTTTTTCCCTCGTATAATTTTTTCTAGTTGGCATAAATGTGCCGAGCACAATTCCTATGCTCTGCTCGTGGAGAGAGTTTAGAAATTGCATTGAGCAAGCCCTGTAACACGTTATTTGACATGCAAATAAGTTAGTTTACAAACAACAAATACCTTTATTAACAAAGCTTATGCGCAAGCTTACCTTTTGTTGATCGCTCATTAAGGTCCAGCCAAGACCTTGTCCCACATTCAAGTCTTTCACTAGTAGCTCGAGGAACCAAGTCCAAGATTCTTCAGTCTCAGCTTCAACAACAGCCCATGCAATTGGAAACATTTGATTGTTTCCATCTCTACCAATAGCACAAAGTAACATCCCCCTAACTAAAGTCTTCGTAAAGCATCCATCAAATCCAATTACTTGTCTACAACCTGCTAGAAAACCCTCTTTCAATTCTTTGAAGCACTCATAGAATCTTTTGAACGTATTATATCATCCAACTTCCAAGTCAAATGTGCTATTAGGACTACATCGAATCAACTCAGCCTTATAAGAATGTAGCAACTTGTATTGCTCGACAAATGGACCTCTAACGATCTCAACAGCTCTAGTAATCACTCTATAACAAATCCTCCTATTTAGTGTCAATACCCACATTTCCATTGCATCCGCCTGCATTTGTGATGTTGTATATTTCAAGTTAGCTCTAATTTTAGGCAAAACTGCTCCGCAAGCCATATATATGATGCATTCTTATTTCTCATGCTCCTAAGGCAAGTATGTTCTTTTCCAACAGTCTTTATGATGAAGGTCTTCACTCGCATCCAACGGCATAAACTCTCCATTCACAGCCACTCTCACACCTACCATCCATTTTTTTTTTCGCTTCACTCTTCTTCCATCCAATGTTAAATCCGTTTATGATTGTGTAAAGTTGCACAGCTTTCTTGAATTGAGCACGTGAGACAAATCTCATTCATACTTTAAATTGTATGTCTTTATGATCAGATTTGTGGTCATATCTAATGGTTTTTGATCTTCTTTGGTCATAGACTTCATCTCCATTAGATTTGGGAGGACTCAAATTCTCATCTCATTCTTTTAGATCGTGTCTCCATCATTTTCACCCCCATCCTCATTTTCAGGAATGTTAACGGCAACTATATTAGTAATAAAGCAAGCATCAGCCTCTCTTCTTATTTGCCTAGCAAGAAAGAAATCCTCGTTACCACCACCGAGAATGTAGTCATCATCACTTAAAGATAATGTACCGGGATCTTGCTCTGGTTCACTATCTCTATAGCTATCACTCTCACTATTATGACCACTAGTAGAAGAACCATTATCATTACTAAGAGCAGCTCCTTCAATATATACTTCAATAACACCAAAACTTGATCCTAGACCCACCAATTCTAACACTTGATCATCACCAACAATCTGCACAAGACCACTTCTCAAGGAATCCCCAGGAGTCACATATCACAACTTTTTAACTAAGTATCCTAGATCAATAATAGCTTTAACAATTGCATTATAGTTCACCACCATCGACTTACAACGATGGAGATATTCTACATGGTAGCTTGTGTAGTTTGTGATGTCTCCAAACTCCATAACTCCACCTAGGTGAAGTGCAATTGTAAATTCGTTAAACATCCACAAGGAAACAACAAATAAACCAATTAGTTTATAAAAACCTCTCACAAATAACTAGCAAAGATGGGATGATCAAGTTTGACATGAAATGACAAAATCGAGTTCACCAAACAAGATGCTTGGAAATCTTGATAGGAAATATGAGGCACCTATGTCTAGAAAGAGACCTAGAGCTATTTCAGTCATAGCAAAAACTTGCAACGAGGTTAACCAAACTATGCTGATAAAACTCTGGAAATCTTGATATTAAAGGAACAAGAAACTGGACAATCACAATTACCAACTACTTGCTTACATTAGGCACTCAGATTGACACATATTTGCAGTACCAGTTAGATACTCTAGGTTATGTAACAAATTGCATAATAAGTGGCAAAAGATACTGAGAATATAATCATTTTATGTTTCACAAGCAAACATTAGCTTTATGAATTGCCAATCGACATCTACCCCGCCTTATTTATTAAGCAAACAAGAATTTAATCTCGTTAAGTGGGGTTAATTGAGGTCAAGTCACTATTCCAAATAATATATGGGTACATATAAGTGTGTGCCCTTGTATAATTTCAATGACCAAAGAGTTCACAAAAGGAAAAAAGCTTGTCATTGTACCGTGACTATCATATCAGCTTCTTTAATAGCAATTAATTGATTATGATGATCCCGAGGGATTACCTGGTTCGTGTACGGGGCAAAGCTCTAGCAAAGTGCGAGTCGCCTTGGACTTGGAGGACTAGAGAAAAGCTGCCTTATATTCTATTTAGAGTAATGATTGAGATACATAATATAACTTGTTTCGCTGCAAGATCGAACCTTGAAACCTTAATCAAAATTATCCACATACTAAAGTCGGCGTAATATTATAATATTCAAATGTACGTGCTCTTTAGGAACTAAGCATATTTATGAAATCTCATGAGACATATAGAATCACACTCAAAGTACACCTGAAATCATTGACAAACATAAGTGATTTTGGTTTCGGCAGTTCAACGAGCATGTGATGTACGAGTCAATTATACCATGCACATGCAAGTTTCATGTTAAAATTTTGACACACTTACGATTCAAGGTAGGAAAGACTACGTAACGCTAATAAGGACATGAACTAACACGAAGGAACAGCAAAGCAAGAGTAATATGTAATCGTACAAACATATTGTGGACAAGCAATAAACCATGTGAGGCTGAGACATATAAACATAAAGTCAAGTTTGTCACAAACCAAAAACGCAGCGAAGCAACCATGATTAGAAGAATATGGCTGAAAGATCCAACAAAAATGAAAGAGAGGAGGTCCTCGTAAAACATAGAGCTTGAATGCGATGTGGAATATAGAGCTCTTGTTTTCCTACCTTAATAACATGAAACCACTCAAGTGCAAATCCGCCACATTGGTCCTCAAATGATAGAACACCACAATTCCGCTCACCAATCATAGGATAAACCAAAGGCACTCCTACTTAAAAACTCAAACTTTCCATGCTTGGGAGCAATTCACTCACTTTGAGAGTCTCCTTGGCCTGCGCCAACACTGCGACCCCAATGAGCGACCGAACGAACTTGTCGAACTTCGATCGGAGCCACGCCCTGTAAATCACCTCGGGAAAGAAGAGCGTTTGTCGAGAAAGATGAACTGAACTGAATTTGTTGTTAGGTTTTTTTTTGTGTTATAACGAAGAGAAGAGAGAAATGTGAGGTACACGAAGAAGGCGTGAGAAATGAGAATTTATTAGGGCTTTTTTAAGATATCTTTTTGTTTTTCCTTCACTGTTACAAAGTTATTATTATTTTATTTTGAAAAAAATTAAGTTATTTCTGCTTGCCACATGAGCAACCACGTCATCAAAGTTAATAATAAAATCTAACCAAACTAACGAAGGGTAGATCTGTCATAGGTGTACGGTTTTGGGTTTGGTGGTCAAAAAAATAGTTTGGGGTAAATTTGTCACAAATGTACCAGTTTTGGGGTTTTTAAAGTTATTAGCCCTAGAAAAAATCATAAATATATGTAGTTAAAGGTTGGTAGGTAACTCAAATGCGAGTTGCCAATTCATAATTAGTTGATAATTTAATTAGACAAAAGGTGGCATATTGCTTCTAATTTTTCATATAGGAGAGTTGGTAAATTTGAAGCATTTGTAAATGTGTTAAGGTTTGCTTCTTGTCCCTAATTTAGCCCCAATTTGTCAATTTAAGGCAAGAACAAGGGCCAATGACATCGTTATTATGGGCTTTGCTAATAGGATTTCTCAAATGAGCCACATTAGTTGAAATTAATTCCCCAACGGATTTTACGGCAAAGAAAATTGCCCATGGCATTGAAATGAATGACTTTTAACTAATATATCATATTAGTTAAAGTCATTCATTTCAATGCCACAATTTTGTACAGTGCTTACTTCAAGTAAGCAAGTAAGCACCGTACAAAATATGACACTTGTTGTGTTCTTAACCCATTAATAAATTATTTGACTAAAAGTTATTGGTAAATTGCAAACTTTAAAAAAGATTGGTTATTTTCTAATAAAAAAATTGGTAGATTCCAGCAAGTTTACCTGGACAAAGAGTCGTTAGTGAATTTTTTTTTTTTTTAACCTAAAAGTTTTTTTACTTTTGTAAAACTTATTCAAATTTGTCAATAATTAAAAAAACTGCATTTTGGGCATGGAGCAATAGAACACATACATACGTGAAAATAATAACAATAAATTAAGTACCATACGGTCATTGTTAGAAAGAATCAGACCTAAAAAAATTAATCGCCTCCACATTTTCTTAAGCAGAGCCTAACGTATCACAAATTAACGATATGCGATCAGCTTTATTAAAACATGTTTATTCTGAACCTTTTTATATAAGCATACATATAAAAGCAATGTTTAATTATTAAGAATTTCTCTATGTTAAACATGTGATTAATGAATTATGCCAACGGCTGAATCTCCTCACAAGAGATTACCAGGCGAGAAAACTTCGAAATTTTACCATTCCGAAGGGTGATAATATCCATAACACAAATGACATGTCAATTACTTCTTGTACTTCACTACATAACTGTGTGCATTTGGTCTCGTCGTATCCATCATATGATACAAAAGCAAATAACCACACGCTCGTCATGTTCACAACCTTGTACAACCTCAACTCGGAAATGGATTGGCGACAGCAAGGAGAGGAACTTTCCTTTGGACGGTAATACCAGGGCATTCGGTGATGTCCAAATCCTCGGCTTTTAGACCCTCTGGCAGTGCCCAATCGAACTTGTTCACCAGATTTGCCAAGACAAGTTCGTTCGTCATCGTTGCCATCACGAACGATCCCCCGGGGAAAACCCGCCTCCCAGCATCGAAAGGAATCATCTCGAAATCCTATCCCTTGAAATCCACCGAGCTCTTTAATAACCTCTCAGGCTTGAACTCGTTCGGCTCGGTCCACGTTGATGGGTTCCTACCAATGGTCCACGCGTTCACTAACACTATAGTCCCCTTTGCGTTGTTGTAGCCTCGGATTTTGACATCCTGGGTCGATAGTCGCGGAAAGATTGGGAGCGAAGGGTGCGGGCAAAGAGTCTCCTTGAGCACGCTCGTGTGTAATGCATTTTCTCCAAGTCCTCGTGGGTTATACTTGGCTTGCCATATATATATTCATCAACTCGGTTACCGGACCAATCTTAGAAGACAGGAAAAATGTTATATTTAGAGTCGTCGGACAATGTTGCCTGGAAAGAAAGAATCGAGAGCGTATGGGGTGGTTGGTGGAGAAAAAGGAGAGAGCTTACCAAGATGAGCGCTTTGATGCTATCGGCACCAAGAGCAAAACCAATAGTCTTGTTGACATGGCCCACGGACAAAGCATGACCCAAGATCGTCCGTGATGGGCCGTGTCACGTACAAGAGGCTACCCGAGAGCAGCCCACAGTTGACCCTTGAGCAGAACAAGCGAGAAGGCCCATGCGCAACCAATGAGCGGCCCATGAACAATGTTCAAGCAGCCCGTGACGATTCGGCTGGTCACGTGTCAGACAGACCTGCAAACCTGATCTTTCTTCTGACACACGCCCCTGGTCTACCCAAGGCCTGACGAGCACAACCCATGAGCTTCCCAAGGATCTGCCGTAAACAGACCATCGAGTAGCCTTCGAGTAGCCTGTTGTATAGCTTGTAATGATAATACGGATTCAAAATGGACCATTGGATCGGAGGGATGATCAATGGCTGAGATGCGACCTGCTCTTGTATAAATAGGGATCCCTCTCCCACTTTGTAAACAGTTCGTTCACAAGCAATATACACTCTCTTTGCCCATTCAGTTCTTGCGTTCGAGCATGCGTGTGTGTAAAAGGTCGCTTAGGATCATTGATCTAAGGCCGCGGTGTTTGATCGGCCGAAATTGATCGACCGTGACAAGTGGTATGAGCCAACATTTCAAACGCAATGGCTGATCCTCGCGATGTTCCGTCGTTTAAGGTGATGAATGTGAAGATCGTGGATGTCCAATCGAGAGGACTACCGTCGAAGAAGGTCCGTGCTACCTCGTGTGCGAGGATTCGAAGGAGACCTAGACAACCGTCTATGAGCCCTAGAGGAGACCGTGACGGATGTCCAGGCGTTGATGGGACGACTCCGCCCGGAGCCGTCGAAGGAGCGGAAGCTGGTAGGGAGGAGTTCTTGGCCGAAGTGCAAGAGCTCCAAGCCGGCATGGGAGAGCTCCGTGCCGAGGTGCAAGGATCCTTCATGCATGAGCTGTAGCAGCGGGATGAGACTTGGGAGGCCGCGATGGCAACCATGCGAGTGGAAATGACGGAGATGAAGGGCAAGCTCGTGGAGCTTGAAGCGGCACGCATGAACAGGGTGATCACCGTGCAATCCCGTGCCGATGCACCCAAACCAAATGAGTTCAAAGGCTCCCGGGTGGCAAAGGACGTGGACAACTTCCTGTGGTACATGGAACGGTACTTCCAGACCATGGGAACAACCAACGACATGATCCGGGTGAACATTGCTGCCATGTATTTATCTAATGATGCGCTGCTGTGGTGGAGACGTTGGTCGGATGGTAAAAAAGGCGATTCTATCGTGACGTGGGCTCGGTTTGTCAAGGAATTTCGATGAACCTACTATCCCGCTTATGCGGAGGAAGAAGCCCGAGGTGAACTCAAGTGCCTAGAGCAAAAGGGCGGAGTTCGTGACTATGTGAAGCAGTTCTCGGAGCTGCTGCTCCAAATCCCGTCCATGACTGAGACGGAGGTGTTCCACCAGTTCATGGGTGGACTCAAACCTTGGGTTAAGCAGGAGCTCAAACGATGCAACGCAACGGACCTCACCACAACCACGTCCATGGCCGAGCCCCTTGTTGAATATGGATCGGAAGCCACTGCCAAGCCCGACTCTCAACCGAGAGAAAAGGCCACTGGTGGGGGAGATTGAGGCCGGTTCCCTTGATCAAACGCTGGCAGACCGCCTCCGACTCCTCATAGGAATCAACCCGAGTCCAGCTATGGAGGATACCAGCGCAAGGTATACACATACAAGTGCTTCTTTTGCGACGGTCCCCATATGGCTCGGGATTGCCCGAAGAGAGGAAAGCTGGCGGCCCTGTGCAAGGAGGACAAGCTGCGGGAGGAGGCGCGGTTAGGATCGTTGCGGATCCTTGGAACGATCAAGGCCAAAAAGGCTAAAGAATCGAAAGGAATGATGTTCGTAGACGTGAAGATCGGAGGTATCACGATGAGCGCACTCGTGGATACCGGGGCATCCGATTTGTTTATATCTAAAGAGGCCGCGAAGAAGCTACGTCTTCCAGTCGAGACAAATGAGTCCGGTTAGCTCAAGATGGTGAATTCTAGAGAAGTCCCGACCAGCGGCATGGCCAGGGGCGTGGAGTTCCACCTAGGTCCTTGGACCAGCAAAGAAGATATCGAGGTAATTCCCCTTGACGACTATGACTTCATACTCGGCTTGGGATTCCTCGACCGGATCAATGCGGGTGTCATGCCCTTCGCGGACTGCATATGTATCTTAGACAAGCGGTGCCAATGCATGGTCCCAATTTATCGTGAATTGGGACGCGATCGGAAGATGCTATCAGCCATGCAGCTATCCAAAGGGCTGAAAAAAGGCGAGGTGACCTTCTTGGTAGCATTGAAGGAGGAGGGTGCGGAGGAAGGCTTGGTACCGAAAGAAGTATCCCTAGTCCTCGATGCCTTCCAAGATGTGATACCGCTCAAGCTACCCAAGAAACTGCTTCCTCGGAGAGAGGTCGACCACCAAATCAGCCTGGTGCACGATGCTCAACCACCGCTACGGCTCCCTTTCGCATGGCCCCACCCGAGTTGGAGGAGTTGAGGAAACAGCTCAAAGAGCTGCTGGATGCTAGGTATGTTCAACCATCCAAGGCCCCGTTCGGTGCCCCGGTCTTGTTCCAAAAGAAGCACGACGGATCCCTCCGTATTTGTATCGACTACCGGACATTGAACAAGCTGATCGTCAAGAATAAGTACCCGATTCTCCTTATTGCTGACTTGTTCGATCAGCTCGGAGAAGCCCGATGGTTCTCTAAACTCGACCTTTGGTCGGGATACTATCAAGTGCGGATTGCCAAGGGGGATGAGTCGAAGACAGCATGTGTGACCCGCTATGGATCATACGAGTTCCTCGTAATGCCATTTGGCTTGACCAACACGCCGTCTACGTTTTGCACACTCATGAACAAGGTATTGCATCCATTCCTCGATTGGTTCGTTGTAGTTTATCTTGATGATATAGTGATATATAGCCGGACGCTTGAGGAGCATGTTGAACATTTGAGTCAAGTTTTTTGGACCCTTCAAGAGAACGACTTGTATGTGAAATGAGAGAAATGTGCCTTCGCACAAAAAGAGATCCCGTTCCTCGGGCACATCGTCGGGGGCGGACGTGTGCGGATGGACCTAGCCAAGATCCATGCTATTGTTGATTGGGAGTCATCAACCAAGGTGACTGAGCTAAGATCCTTTCTCGGTCTCACGAACTACTATTGGCGCTTCATCCGAGAGTATTCGCGCCTCACCGTGCCACTCACGGACATGTTCAAGAAATAAAGGCCGTGGGAGTGGACGGATCGGTGTCAAGAGGCGTTTGAGCGGTTGAAGAGGGCCATGACCGAGGAGTTGGTTCTTATGCTGCCTGACTACACCAAGCCATATGAGGTAGAGACCGATGCTTATGATTTTGCCATTGGTGGTGTCTTGATGCAGGAAGGTCATCCGGTGGCCTTCGAGTCCCGAGAGTTGAATGATATGGAGCGGCGATACACGGTCCAAGAGAAGGAAATGACCGTGGTGGTGCACTGCCTCCGCACATGGAGGCATTATCTCTTGAAATCCCAGTTCATTGTAAGGACTGACAATGTGGCTACGAGCTATTTCCAAACTCAGAAGAAGCTCAGCCCAAAACAAGCTCGGTGGCAAGACTTCCTAGTCGAGTTTGATTACGCGTTGGAATACAAGCCTGGAAAGTCCAATTCCGTGGCCGACGCCTTAAGCAGGAAGTTCGAATTGGCTAATACGGTGAGCTGACCCGACTGCCCGTGGGTTGATCGTATCAAGGAGGGGATGAAGCATGATTGAATAGCCCAAGCCCTCATTCGATATGCCCAAGAAGGCTTGACGAAGAGATTTTGGCTCGAGAATGACCTCCTCTACACCAAAGGATGGCAACTCTATGTGTCGCTCCACATGAAACTTCGAAAGGAAGTCCTAAAAGAGTGCCACGACTCCAAATGGGCGGGACATCACGGGAATCCACCGCACCATGGACGCTGGCTGAAGATCAATACTGCGTCGCACATGAGGGACGATGTGGAAGCATATGTGCGGACGTGTCTTGTCGCTAACAAGACAAGATAGAGCAACGGTCCTCCGCAGGCCTTCGGGGTACCTATCCTGGAATGTCCATGGGAGAGCGTCTCCTTGGACTTCATTGTAAATTTGCCCAAGTCCGAAGGGTGTCGGACCCTCATGGTTGCGGTAGATCGCCTTTCCAAGTATGCGATGTTTGTGCCAATGACAAAAGAATGCCCAGCCGAGGAAGCCGCCAAGCTGTTCCTCAAGCGTGTCGTCAAATATTGGGGCGTTCCGTGCACGAACGTGAGCGATTGCGACCCTCGATTCACTGGACGGTTTTGGACCGAACTCTTCAAGTTACTGGGGACAAGTCTCAACCTTTCCACCAGCATGCATCCACAAACCGACGGACAAACCAAGTGAGTGAATGGGTTGCTGGAGATCTATCTTCGACACTATGTGAGCAACACGCAAGTAACCCGGGCGCGACCGATCGACGTGGCCCAATTTTCTTACAACTTGCGGCGGAGCGAGTCCACGAACCGCAGTCCGGTTCAAGATCGTGGACCGGGCAGCGGCCGCTCACACCGAGTGCGTCCGCCTTGGGCTATCGAGGACTAACCCGACCGCATATAAGCGCTCGCTAAGTAGTGGAGGAATATGCCAGCTTGGCCGGCGTGTACGAACAAAATAAATAGACGCACAAAGAAATGGGCTGACAAAAGCGACGGCATGTGGAGTTTTGGGTCGGGGACTTGGTGTCACCAAGTTGCACCTCGTCCTTCGGATGCAATGTGAACAAATGGCTGATCCGTCGTTATGAAGGCCCTTCCGGAAAGTGATACGGCCAGGTGGGAAGGTGGTGTACAAGCCGGACTTACCGCCCAAGCTCAGCTACACCCCGTGTTCCACGTGAGCATGCTAAAGCCGTTTCATGTGGACGAGGATGATCGGATCGGGGCCCATCACAGTCGCCCCTTGGGGTGGGGCCTCCTATGATCGGGATGTTAAGTGCATCATGGCCGATCGGATCATCCAGAAGAAATATTGAGCACCAAGGAAGGAATACCTTGTCCGGTGGAGAGGCATTCTCGAGAGTGAAGCGAGTTGGGAACCCTCCAAGGCTCTGTGGCAATTCAAGAAGCACATCGAAGCCTTTCACACCACAGAAGCAACGAGGGCGTCGCCTGATTAGGTGGGGGAGAATGACATAGCCTACAGACAAAGCATGACCCAAGATCGTCCGTGACAGGCCGTGTCACATACAAGAGGCTACCTGAGAGCAGCCCACGGTCGACCCTTGAGCAAAACGAGCGAGAAGGCCCATGCGCAACCCATGAGCGGCCCATGAACAATGTTCGAGCAGCCCGTGACAATTCGGTTGATCGCGTGTCAGACAGACTTACAAACCTGATCTTGCTTCTGACACACGCCCGTCCGTCCAAGGCACGATGAGCGCGACCCATGAGCTTCCTAAGGATACGTCGTCAGCGAGACCATCGAGTAGCCTTCGAGTAGCCTCGTTGTATAACTTGTAATGATAATAATGGATTCAAAATGGACCATTGGATTGGAGGGACGATCAATGGCTGAGATGCGACCCGCTCTTGTATAAATAGGGATCCCTCTCCCACTTTGTAAACAATTCGTTCACAAGCAATATACACTCTCTTTGCCCATTCAGTTCTTGTGTTCGAGTGTGCGTGTGTGTAAAAGGCCGACTTGGGATCACCGATCCTAAGGCCGCGCGGTGTTCGATCGGACCAGAAATTGATCAACCCGGGGTGACACTTGTCCTCATCAATCTCCAGCCAGACGTCCACAAAGTCTCCCCAATCTTCACCTCTGCCACCGACACTCTTCTCCTCCATCTTCCTCCGGTGCTCCTCCACCACCTCATTGAGGAAACTCGTCGAACACCCTCACGACACGCTCCACTTTTGCATCTAAGTCACCTTGTTGATCCACCCAAGGCTCATAATGAAGTCCCCAACGTTGAAAGTGCCTAGCAACTCCATTAGTTCTGTTAACAGTCCCTTGAACTTCTTGTTCTGCTCTTCGTCGCTGTACTTCCTCCCTGGAGCCACCCGGCATATGATGTCGTTCATCAGCATCGCGAACATGTTGCTTTCGGGTCCACTAAACTTGAGCAAAGTGGTGCTCAATCTTCTCCATAAATAAAGAGATCTCTTCCCCGGCCGTCCAAAATGACTGGACCTTCTTGTTGCTCAGCAACCGGAGCACGCGATCTCCTCACTCGCTTCCGATGTCGCCGTACGCGCCAACGTCTCGTCCTTGCGGTCGTACGTAAGCCTCTCGCCCATTATTGACCTGAGACAAAGAAATGACATGAATTGGCACAAAACTAGTTTAAATGAAGCATTCGATTGTCGAATAAAAACTATAATGCTTTTTTTTTTTTAATGGGTTTTATGGTGTTGGGCCACCCATGTTGGGCTAATCCAGCTGGTAATTAAAATTGGCCCATAACTAAAAAGAAAAAAACAACCACCAAAAGGCAGTTGTTGGAGGTTACTTCAGAAGGGAAAAAAGAATGTTCTCTTTTGTGCGTGAAGCATGTCTTCTTAATAGGTATGATAAGAACATAGAAAAGAATTCTCTCTTCACTTGGTGGAAAAATCATTCTCAACAATTGTTTTTCATTGATATTAGGGTGATGTTCTTGTTTCCGATCGTTAAACATGTTTTTATAAACAGATTGTTGCTTGAAAATTGCAAAATGACGATGAAAAATGCTCGAATACGAAAAATGATACCGACCTATTGTTCAAGGTCGTTTCGATGTTTCGTGTGATAAAAATCATTTTTTAGGTGAAGGAGTCGAAGTTCGTCAAGATGAGAAAATCAAGTGTGGCGAATGCCATCGGAGGACGTCATACACTCCTCCATGCACAGTGGCAATGGGTTGCTTCCCAGCGCGTGTGCTACATACACCTGGCTCCTCACGCATGTGCATAGCACACGCACGCAAGAATCGCAGGTGCATGCTGCCCATGCGCTTAGTCATATCGCACATCCAATGCACGTGCCCCACGTGCACTAGTGTGCCTTGTGGCTAACATTATGGTGACGTTAGCTATGTTGGTTATAGAGTCGGGTCGGAGATGACTTCGGCCATTGACCGCGACCGCTGGACCGACGTTAATCGTTGAGAGCTTGAAAAAAAAAATGGAAATGTTGTTGAATTGCATTGTGGATTGTGTGTAATCCTTTTTGTTATGCATTTATTGTAGAACAATGTTACATTTTGTATGCATATATTCATGAGAATGATGAACAAAGGACAAGACTTTCAAGGCTAAGAGTTGAATTAGTTGCCTATTGATGGAATGGCGATAACATACTGATGTATGTAGTCGATTAATGAGATGATACAATAAATCATCTAGAATGGTTACCATGCCAGATTTTAAGAAGGTGGAGACCCTCATAAACACTCTTCCATCCGAATAACAAGTAGTGTTAATTGGCTTATGGGAGATCAACATGGTTCTAGTTTGTAAAAAACTTGCAGTGGATTTTCTAATATAATACTATAGGACTAAGGCAACGAAGATGTCAACCCTCAAGAAGAATGCAACCTAGCGTAGAATGAATGCGCCAAGGCAAAACCCTAAGGGATTCCCAGCAGTGTATTTTTGGTTGCCAATAAGAGAAATAAAGTTTTCTAAGGAATTTTATACGTCTTTCTCTATTTTAAGATAGATAAGTGGCATTGATCATTAAGCAATAGTTGTGTCACCCTTTGTAAATATTTCTTTCCATGTTGATGTTAATATTTTTTTTTGCAAGACACGTTACTTTGTGTAAATGACATGTTTAGTTAATGAATGTTCAATGTTATATGTTGCTGTAATTATTATTTTAATTTGTAGTTACTTGTGGAAAGTTCAAGAAAGTTTTAGTAACTTTTAAAGAACTTACTTCTTGCATCAATAATTATATTAATGATAATTTCAAATTAGGAATTTTGGATGATAATTGGAAACAATGTGACATTTTGATTCTAAAATCTTATTTGAAATTAATAATTCATGATTGTATGTATGTTTGGAATGTTCAGATATAATGGCTTCAGCATTTAAGAATATTGCTTGAAAATTATAATTGGCTTGCACTTTTCCTCAACAAAATCTCTATTAGGACTCAGCTGCATCTCTTACACTTGTACACTTAATCTCTTACACTTGTACACAATCAAAGTAGTATGATAGAGAGCATATAGCTAAGAGAAACAACATGAAGTAAGCTTATTGGTTTTTATGTCACACAAACTTCTATATAGCTTATGAGGTCTTTCCTTTATATCCTCCTTCAATTTGTCTATTGAAGATGATTTAGAGAAGCAAATAGCCATTGGAGAGTTTTCATTGTGTGCTGTCCATGGATGGAACTGCCCATACACTTCCTCTCCTTGAACCTTCGCAGACTATCCAAAATGGCAACTATTGTTATCTTCTTATTGCGTCTCTAACAAACTTGTTATACGACTTGACTACTCTATTACATACTTTATCTAGACTCTACTATTGTGCGAATCTAAGCTTACAACAGCTACTTAGGTGCGAATGATAACCATTCTAGCTAGAAATTGATTTCTAAAAGAGAAATAGATTTTTCTATTTCTATTTCTAGATGAGTTTCTAAACAAAATACTCGTTTGATAACGACATAAAATTTTACTCTAAAATAGAAATTTTTCGATAACGATACAAAATTTCTTCATTTGGAATGGTGGTGGATCGGCGGATGGCGGCGGTTGGCGGCTAGTGGTGGCGATCAACGACCGGCGACCAGCGGCGTGGGGTGGCGATGGCTGGTGACCGGTGGGCCGGTGGTCGCGATTGACGGGATGGAGGATCGGTTCAACGAATGATGAGAATAATTTTTATTTCTCATTTTTGTTCGAGAAATAGAGAAGTAGAAAATTTTTACTACAAAAATTTATTTTAGAAATGAAAAATGGAACAATTTTATCAAACGGATTTCTATTCCGTAAAACAAAGGTTGGAATAGAAAATTGTTTCGGAATCAGGAAATTGGCAGTGATTTCGTGCACCCCTTAGCTAACTCAACGAACATCATCAGATATAGTTGGTTGTTACAACACCATCTACCCAATCTTTATAACTCGACACAAACATCATCAACTACTAATCTTTTAGGTTGACTGGTAATGTTCGTTGTGTGTCAAGACATTTTGCAAACTTATTTCCAATAAATCACATCATAGATATTGTGTAATCCTTTACCAAACATCTACATATACCATAGTAAATATTATACTAAGGATAGTTTGGATATCATCAAAATCACTTGAAGATGTTTCTCAAACATTTTGTATTCGATTTGGATATGTCTACTTGATTTTTCATAAACTAAGGTATTAAATTACTTCAAGAAATTTATGAGCTTGGTAGAAAATCAATTAGATACAAAAATAAAAGCATTAAGATCCAATTGAGATCGAGAATATTTATCGATGAGTTTAGAAATTTATGTGATGTAAAAAAGGAATATAAAACAATTGTCTATTCCATGTACTTCTAAAGAGAAACAAAATCCTACTAGAAATTGTTATGTCTATGTTGATATAAGCTAACTTACCAATTACTTTTTTTGGATGATATTTTGTTAACTATTGCATATATATTTAACTCGTGTTTTCTAAATCAGTTACTTCTACTCCATATGAGTTATGGACAAACATAAAACTAAATTTAAGTTTTCTTAAACCTTGAGGATGTGTTGCTTATACCCACGAATTCTCTCACAAATATGAAAAATTGGGTTCAAGAGATAAAAAAAAAAGAAAGTATTTTCATAAGATACTCGAACACTCAAAATGGTATGTATTCATAAGCGAGCAATAAAGTGAAAGTATAACTGAATTTTAAATTACAAGATGTCACATTCTTAGAAAATAAATTTCCTAAGAAATGCGAAATATGTAAGGATTATTCACTATTTGAAACATCGGAACAAGATAATAACTTAATAAAGTTCATGCAAAAGGGAGCAATGTGAAGTGAGATGTCACATTCTTAAGATAAGGATTACTTATTGTTTGAAACATTTGATCAAGATAATGAACTTAATGAAATTCATCTAAGTGAGAGCAATGTGTAAGAAGTGAGATGTCACATTCTTATGATAAGGATTACTCACATTTTGGTAAGATACTCTAAACACTCGAAATGGCATGTGTTCATAAGTGAACAAGAAAATGGAAGTATAAATGAATTTTGAATCAGGAGATGTTACATTTTTAAAGAATGAATTTCTTAATAATTGTGAAATACTTAAGAA